>CM031612.1:45434674-45457174 GCA_018398815.1 Conus ventricosus | reverse complement strand
AGTTTCCAGATATATTTGCTCAGTTCTGTTTGGTTTTTATATTTTTCTTTATTAAATGACTGTTTGTGGTTTGCATATCTGGTTTTGAATGGTTTTCAGTGATTCCTATGTATGTTTCTTTTTCATTTTCTGATGTCACAGTAGCCTGGTATACAATGTTGCTGTGAAGACATTTGTTGTTTAGTGGGCACTGCTCCTTTCTGATGCAATTGCAAGATTTCCTTTCTTCACCCTTCTTTGCTGTGTTGATTTTCATTTTGTTGGATGCGTCAATCAGGTTTTTGAGGTTGGGCATACACGAGTACGACAGTTTGACAGTGTTTTTGTTAAATATTTTGGACAGTTTGTGTTCTTTTGGAAATGAAGTTGTTAGGATTTTGAAGAATTCTTCCCTACGTTTGTTTTGATTTTCCCGTCGTATGGGGGTTATACCATATGATTTTTCTTTTCCTATTTTTCTTGCTTTTATTTGTGTTGTTGTCTGGGTTGTATTGTAATTTGTAATTGTATCCACTTGTTTGTAGTGCCTCCTGGTATTCTACTGCTGCATTGTTGAACACTCTCTCACTGCATGACAGGTTTGATAGTCTCTTGTTTATGCCATGAGGTGATGTCTTTAATACAGATGGTGGATGGTTACTTTTGGTGTGTACATAAAGAGGTGTATCGTTGGTTTCTTGTATGGTTTATATATATGATTGTTGAGATCAGTGTTATGTCTAAGTAGTCACTATCTTTTTGTTTGCTTCAATGGTAATCTTTAAGTTGTGGTTTTGGAAGATTTTGCATAGTTCTTTCTTCTTGTTTTCGATGGTTCTTGGATTGTTGGTTAGTGCAGCAAGGCCATCGTCTCTGTATAGTCCGACTTGTTTTCCGAGTTTTTTCTTGATGTTGGACAGCATGAATAGTCCGAACCAGTTCACATGTTCTGCACCATCATATGAACCCATGGTTACGTCGAATGTTGAGTTTTCTGTTGGTTTTCCTGATCCAGGTTTCATTTCTGCTGTGTAGTAATGTTTTCTTGGTGTGAGAATGATTTCCATTTCTGACCCTGTTATGTCTGTGTGGTATGGCAAACTCAGGGCTTTGTGAGTAGTTTCCTCATCTATGGATCCTAACAACTTCATTTCCAAAGAACACAAACTGTCCAAAATATTTAAACAAAAACACTGTCAAACTGTCGTACTCATGTATGCCCAACCTCAAAAACCTGATTGACGATCCACAAAATGAAAATCAACACAGCAAAGAAGGTGAAGAAAGGAAATCTTGCAATTGCATCAGAAAGGAGCAGTGCCCACTAAACAACAAATGTCTTCACAGCAACATTGTATACCAGGCTACTGTGACATCAGAAAATGAAAAAGAAACATACATAGGAATCACTGAAAACCACTTCAAAACCAGATATGCAAACCACAAACAGTCATTTAATAAAGAAAAATATAAAAACCAAACAGAACTGAGCAAATATATCTGGAAACTTAAAGACGCAAAAACAAGCTACAATATATCCTGGAAAATCTAAAAAGAGCATCACCATACAGCAATGTTTCAAAAAGGTGCAACCTATGTTTAACTGAAAAATGGTTAATACAAATGCAAACCACACTTAGCAACTTTAAACACCAAAACAGAAATAGAAAAACAACTGCAGGCATAAATGGAAATCGTTGTTAGTGAACACATCCAAAACAAAAACCTGAAAGCCCCCAAAAAACACGTGCAGCCAACTCGCACGTGCAAACAACCGCAAACGGGAGCCCACACGCTATATAACATCGCAATGGCAGAAGCGGCAGAGAGTGTTCAAGCTGGATCTGGTCAAGGAGGAACAAAAGTGAACTTCATAAGGCTTAACTTCCCTACAAATATCAGGTGTCCCTGTGGCTCAGTGGTTAAAGCGCGAGTCATTAAGTGGAAAAATGAGCATCTCCAGAGGGTCATGGGTTCGAACCCCAGCCATGGCTCGTCCCAAGATGGGGAAACAAAAAAAAAAAGGGGCAGCAGAGGGACATCCGGAGTCATGAACCGGGTGTGGCCAACCCCCCTAGAGTGTCAGGAGATAAGGGCCGAAACACTTGCTTGAAGGGGCTTCTCTTCTGAGGACTCTCTGCTGCCACGCTCTCCACGAAGTTTCTTTCTACTGATGCATGGGTAAACCATTGATTTCCCGGGGAATAGGCCGGAGGACGTCGGGAAAGCCCGGGAGGACACGGGGAAAGACCAGAACCAAGGGCTCTGTGGGCTGGCTCCCCACTTTGCCTTAAACATGTGGCTACGAAGAATAAAAGGAAAAATGCTCCCCAGGATTCACCGAAAGGGGAGAGAATGATGAATCCATGGGTGCTCAACCAATCACGACTGCAAATCCCAAACGGACTATGAACATGGACCAAATGGAATATCCATGTGTCTGTGGAAAGCGTTTTGCTACCACCCGTGCATGAAGATCCACCGAACAAAGATGGATGTGTGAAGACTCATCTGAATGAGCAGCAGCGCACTGCATCAGCAGATAAGACGTCGGAAGACCAAGGCCAGGATTTAAACCACAGTGCCAAGGACTTTCCACGCTGTTGGTTCGGATGAGGAATTTGCACAGGCCCTCGATGCCAGGCGCCTAAAACTCAACCTGCCACGAGCAAACGAAACTGAAGATTGGGAGAAACTGGATGCAAAAATCGTCCAAAGACTCGATGCACTGATAGGGAAAAGCACCCTTGAACACAAACTAGCCACATATGGGGACATTGTGTATGCCACATGTAGAGACGCCTATGGAGTAAAACTACCCAAAGAGAAAACACCTCCAAAGAAATCCAGACGCCAAGAAAAGATGGACAAGATCAGAGTCCAAAAGAACAACCTCAAGAAGCAAATGAAGACCGCACTCCCAGCTGAAAAACAAGGCTTGGAAAAACTGTGGGAATACCTGAAAGAAAAACACAGCGCCCTCAGCAAAGCGGAATCTGCGAGAAAGAGGAAGAGCAAAAAGAAGAAGACACAAGAGCGCTTCTTCAGAGACCCCTTCCAGTTTGCCAGAACACTGTTTGAGCAGCCAAAATCTGGACCCTAAGTGTGGACAAAGGAGTTCTTGAGCAGCATCTGAGAAAACATACTCTGACTCACAGAGCAAAGCACCACTCGACATTCAAGGTCTGGTGTGGCCAACCAACCCTGAGGAACTGTTCAATGGCAAGCCTCCAACGTTGGCGGAAATCAAGAAGGTGGTCGACAAAGCCAGAGCCAAATCATCACCAGGGCCAAACGGAATACCTTACCAGCTTTACAAGAAATGTCCCAAGGTGCTGGAGTGGCTCCACAGGCTGCTGCGATCGGCTTGGAGAAACCAAAGATCAGGGGCCAGGGGATGACGGCAGATGGTGTGTACATCCCCAAAGAGCAAAACTCAAGTGACATCAGCCAGTTCAGCCAATATCACTACTGAACGTCGAAGGAAAATCTTCTTCTCTGTCATGGCAGCAAGGCTGACCAAGTACCTGATGGAAAACAAGTATTTGGATGTGTCAGTCCAGAAAGGTGGCATCCCAGGCGTGGCTGGCTGTGTAGAACACGCCACAATGATCTGGGACGCAATCCAAAAAGCAAAAACAGAAAAGAGAGACTTGGACGTAGTGTGGCTTGATCTGGCAAACGCATATGGATCTGTGCCCCATGAGATGATACAGTTGGCTCTTGAGATGTACCATGTGCCAAAGAACATCCGCGACATGCTCAAGAAGTACTTCAATGGCTTCTCAATGCGGTTCTCTACCAAGGAGTACACAACAGATTGGATCAACTGGAAGTGGGGATCGCAATGGGGTGTGCAATTTCCCCAATACTGTTCGTGCTGGCAATGGAACTCATCTTGAAAGCAGCAACAAACAACGCGAGACAAACAGACCTTGGCGATGGATACAAGATGCCTCCTCTCAGGCCTTCATGGATGACACTACAGTGATTTCATCCAGAGAAGACGAGACACGTCATGTGCTGGAGAGGCTGGACGACATAGTTGCCTCATCCAGAATGCAGTTCAAGCCAAAGAAATCACGGAGTCTCTCACTGAGGAAAGGAAAAGTGGCCGAATCTGTGGTCTTCTGTGTTGCCAACCAGGCCATTCCAACAGTCACAGAAGAACCAGTCAAGAGCCTTGGAAGATGGTATGATGATACGCTGAAAGACACACAAAGAGCAAAAGAAACCAAGCAGATGCGGAAGAAGGCTTGGAGACCATTGACCAGTGTGGGCTCCCTGGCAAATACAAGGTCTGGTGTCTGCAGTTCATGCTGATACCAAAGCTCCTATGGCCTCTGATGATATACGACATCTGCACCAGCACAGTCGAGCAATGGAAGCCAAAATCAACAAGTTCACAAGGAAATGGCTTGGTGTCCCACCCTGTCTGACTGACATCGCGCTGTACTGTCGCCAAGCAAAGCTGAAACTACCACTGAAATCCATCCTGGAGGAATACAAAGCAGGGAAGATCAGACTTCAAAGCATGCTGGAAGACTCAGGAGACAAGGTGGTAGAAGCAATCAAGCCCCAGCTGAAGACAGGGAGAAAATGGAAAGTTCAAGAGGCGATGGATTCTGCAAAAGAAAGTCTCAAGATCAGAGAAAAACAGGACACACACAGACCAACAGACAAGGACTGGGTGACCAAAACTGAATGGTGGTCAAAGGGCCCAAAAGGAAAAGTCAAAAGAGACATGATGATTCAGGAGATGAGAAAGAAGAAGACCAAAAAAGACTCCAAAAAGCAGTCCAGCAGAGCCAGCAAGGGCAATGGACAACGTGGAGAATGCACTCCAAAGAAGTCTCACTTGGAATGACATTTGGCACATGGCCCCTCTCAGGATCAGCTTCATTCTCAGATCTGCATATGACCTTCTGCCCTCAAATGCAAACCTGGTGAAGTGGGGGAAAACAGACGATCCTGCATGCCCCCTCTGCCATGAAAAACAAACAGTGGAGCATGTTCTAAGCTCATGTAAAGTAGCCCTGGCTCAAGGAAGGTACACATGGAGGCACAACCAAGTGCTCAAAGAGATTGTACAAGTAGTCTGGGCCAGTACCAACACCACAAAAGGGAGAATCAGGGCTCCAAAAGCACCCGCAACATTCTTCACGGCAGGAGGCAGCAAATCATGGCCAAGAACAACAGTGCCACTCGAAAACATGCAGGCAGAGTCTGCTGGACGGGGCAGATGACTGGGAGTGCACTGCAGACCTCCCAGAATGGAAGAGTCACCCAGAAATCATCAGCAAGAGTGGCATGAGACCAGACATAGTAGTCCACTCTAAGTCAACCAAAGCAGCTGATCATGATCGAGCTCACGGTGCCATATGAAAACAGAATGGAGGCAGCTCAAATCTACAAGACTGAAAAGTATGCTGATCTGGCAAACAGCCTGAGGAGAGAAGGCTATCAGGCCAAAGTCCTCACTGCAGAAATTGGAGCTAGGGGGTTTGTAGGAACGTCTGCATACAGCCTCATGAAACAGCTCTCAGTTGCAGGGAAGGAAAAAACCAGAGCCCTGAAAGCAATGGCAGAAGCGGCAGAGAGTGTTCAAGCTGGATCTGGTCAAGGAGGAACAAAAGTGAACTCATAAGGCTTAACTTCCCTACAAATATCAGGTGTCCCTGTGGCTCAGTGGTTAAAGCGCGAGTCATTAAGTGGAAAATGAGCATCTCCAGAGGGTCATGGGTTCGAATCCCAGCCATGGCTCGTCCCAAGATGGGAAACAAAAAAAAAAAAGGGGAGCAGAGGGACATCCGGAGTCATGAACCGGGGGTGGCCCAACCCCCCTAGAGTGTCAGGAGATAAGGGCCGAAACACTTGCTTGAAGGGGCTTCTCTTCTGAGGACTCTCTGCTGCCACGCTCTCCACGAGTTTCTTTCTACTACATCGGCGGTGGGCAAACCAAAAACCATTTCCCGATGACAGCGCAACACGCTCGAAACAAATTTGTAGAGTTTTAACATTCCTTTTAATATCATTGACAAATGTTGCTCCCCAAGGGGTCGAGCACTTTTAAAAATCATTTAGGCTTTTTAATTTTATTCATCTTATATAAATATATATATATATATATATAAATATATATATATATAATACAACAACTAATAAATTCCAAGGATAAGTACCGAGCACCGTTCCAGCAACTTACAGAGCAGCTTGGTGTTGCAATGACTGCAAGAAATATTGAATTATAAAATATTGAATTATAAATATTGAATTGCAACACCAAGCTGCTCTGTAAGTTGCTGGAACGGTGCTCGGTACGTATCCTTGGAATTTATTAGTTTGTTGTATTTTAGTCCCTTGCGGATTCATTCCAAGAACTGGCCCTCAGCACTTGTGTCTTAGAGGATATCTTTTTATATTTTCTACTTTTCACAAGAAAATGTAGCTTGTTTTGCTCTTTTATGATTTTCTTTTGCTTCTTAGATGGCACCTTTGGTTGTTTTTTTGAAAACTCAACAAACATACTACGGTATTGCACACCAGCCTTTTCTGGGATTGCATTCTTCTTAAAACTGAAAAGGCAGAGGAGTCAAATTACCACTTTCTGCGGTCACTGAGGAGAAACCACAAAGTTTCCGAAATATTGGTATATGACCAGGAGTTATATGTTAGTGAGTTTCCCTCCCTATTGCAGGATGTCTCTCCCTCTTGGAGAATATAAGCTTGCTGAAGGCTCATTTTGAGAAGCATTTATTTTACTTTTCCCCGTCCACCCACTCAAACACATACTGTTAGTTAGGCAGAATCATCTGCCACAGCAGGAATGAATGCGTATCTCCCCCTATTTCTTCAATCTAAGACATAAGAGCAAGCTTTGTTTAAATTCTATATATATATATAATATAGAGAGAGAGAGAGAGAGAGAGAGAGTACTGACACACATACAATATCTGTCCTACGGTTCATCGTTGGAGAGTAGTCTGGTAGTGGGGAGATGAGAGGAGGACAAGGAAGGCGTTGGAAATGACGAGAAGCAGACTCTCAGGGGGTGGAGCTTTCACCAAGGGGAGATAAACTGGAATCTGTGTTGCAGACTACTGGGACAGGTCAGCTGTCAAACCAGTGTGGCTGCAGTCAGGACCCTGTCTGTGTCAGCCCTGGGTGTGAGGTTGGGATGGTTTATGAGCTTTCCTTGGATGTTTGTATCTGGGCGCATCGCCTTCTGGAATTAAATGAAGAAGACATATATGCGCAAAGAGAGAGAGAGAGAGAGAGAGAGAGATGTACCACACCAGTCCTGTAGTGCTCAAACGTGCAGTAAGGAATGAAAAGTATAAATCCATGCCTCATTCAGAGAAATGTGTTTCAGGCAATCCTCGATTTCAGTAGTTTCCTGTACCGCCTGAAACTCGCAGGCATTCTGTGTAATGACTGGGACCCCTGGTAAACAGCACAGAATGTGTCAAAAAACCCACAACAGTCAACTATTCAGGCGTTGCCTCAAAAGCTTTCAGTAACACATTTTGTGATCTCTAGTCAGTGCACGAAATGCCTGAAATAAACAGTCAGCCAATCAGCCTTGTGTCAACATTCTTTCAACAATGATCTCTAGTACAACACGGAATGCTAACATAATCAGCCAGCCATTTTTATGCCGTGCCTCAACAATTTTCAACATCTCTTGTGACTGGTCAGTACACAGAATACCTGGAGAAACAGCCGTCCACTTCATGCTGTGCCTCAACAGTCTGTAACAACTTCTCTTGTGACTGGTCAGTACACAGAATGCCCCAAACAAACAGTCAGCCGTTATATGCCTTCCTTGAACAGCTTTCAGCAACTTCGCTTTCTCATTCAAACCATGCAATTTTTTTTGCTAAGTGTTCGTCTTCCGGGGAAAAAACATTTTGACCGAAAATCTTACCTCCGGCCAGATTCGTTTCTTGACATGCATATGTATGTATGCGTTTATCGTTTTAAGAAGGCACGCGACCCGCTATGCGGAAGACATTGGTCTTGGGGCGGAAAAGGAGGACCTGGGGTCTCTTCTACACCTTCTTTCCGGGACTTTTTTTTTCACATTGAAGGACAGTTTGTGACAAAAGCACACAATGGCACTCATATGAATCCTGTTCATGTTTAACATTCATGACGTTGGTTAACGTATATATACATATAACCGAACATTAATGACTGCGCGGAGCAATCACAGATAATTGTACCACCTTTACAAAAGCATAAACACATACACGGGCGAGCATGCAACTTCTCGCAATTACTCGCACTAAAAGTATTATAATATAACAGCGCAGACAGTGTTAGCTGGGCAGTCAAGGTCTGACTGACACTTTGGGATGATACACAGTTCAGACATCTGCTGCGTTCTAGTCCTTGAGAACTTCGTCTCAAATCTCCTGTTGTAGCAATTCAAGTAATTTGTTATCTCGCTGTGCATCCGGAGTACTGTGGTCTCGTGTCAGAGCAAACGGAGTTTAGCGTGTATGGACAAGTGCGCACCCAGTGACACCTCCCTTAGGACACTGGCATGAGAACGTGTGTAATGACGGCAATGATGAATCGCTAGATGGGAATAGCGACTTTGTTCATCCGATCGTGAAGAAAACCATGGGTTTTCTCATTCACAGGGGTGAGTCTCTGTGAAAGATATTTGCCGTCCGATGTTGGTTTTATACTGATATTATAGAAGGAGTAGTGTTTCCATATTCACAGAGAAGGTGGATATTGTAGTAGCGACGGAACTTGATCTTTAAATCAAAGGGGAAATTCGCAGTGCTAACCCGCCATTTTAAAAGCAATAGTTAGATCTGCCAATGCAATCAATAATGGAAAGCCATACATCATAAATTGAACATGACAGTTCTATTCAAAACATAATCGATCTTTGAATTAACAATGGATTTACATAATCTTTCTTGTTTCAAAATAGTTTTGTACGATAACTTATGTGAAGTTTTTTTCTTTGTGTGTGTGTGTGGTGGGGGGGGGGGGGGGGGGGGGGGGGTATGAGAAGAGAAACTTCGGAAAAGCAAGATTGGGAAATGAAAGTTCTCTTTTATCATGGCATGGAAAAATGTGATACGGGGCAATAATGGTACAGGAAAATAATGGTACGGGGGAATGGTGGTTACAGGAAAATAATGGTACGGGGGAATGATGGTACAGGAAAATAATGGTACGGGGGGAATGGTGGTACAGGAAAATAATGGTACGGGGGAATGGTGGTACAGGAAATATGGTACGGGGGAATGTGGTACGGGGAAATGGTGGTACAGGAAAATAATGGTACGGGGGAAAGGTGGTACGGGGGAAAATAATGGTACGGGGGAATGGTGGTACGGGGAAATAATGGTACGGGGAATGGTGGTACGGGGAAATAATGGTACGGGGGAATGGTGGTACGGGAAATAATGGTACGGGGGAATGGTGGTACGGGAAATAATGGTACGGGGGAATGGTGGTACGGGGAAATAATGGTACGGGGGAATGGTGGTACGGGGAAATAATGGTACGGGGGAATGGTGGTACGGGAAACAGGTACGGGGTGGAGGAACGAGGAAAAAGCAACACGGGAACAGGAGACCGAGGGAAACGGAGAAACTGGATTTGGGGAATGCAGCATACGTGAAAGCAGCAGCACGGGAAAGGGCCAATATGGGGGAAAAGCGAGGAAATAGCGGAGGAAATAGCGGGGGAATAGCGGACGCTGCCGTCGCCATGTAGTAGAACGAGTGAATTGTCAAATTTGAACCATTTGAAAGAAAAATACATAAAGAAGCATATTTACGCCTGAAGACAACACATACTTTATCTTCCAGTAAAATCTTATATCCGCTGGCAGTCACGAGAACCGATCTTTCCATGCTACTGGCGAAGTTCATTTCGACATCTATGGCATTGCTTCGTTTGATCTTCATATACCTCGCAAATCCGGAGAAAAAAGGCAACGTTACAGTCTACTATGTACACACACACACACACACACACACACACACACACACACACACACACACACACACAACACACCCACGCACAGACAGACCGACAGACAGTCAGACAGACAGACGGACGGACGGACGGAGGACGGACAGACAGACAGGGGCAGAGAGAGAAACAGACAGGGAGAACACGTAAGCCAGCAGAAAGACAGAAAAGGAAAGAAGGATAACAGGAAACAAAGGAGGTGAAAAAAGAAAAGACAAAAATATTGACATCGCCAAAAAAGATAGTAAAGACAGAAGCAGGAAAGACAGGAAAAAGAAAGAAAGAAAGAAGACTGGCGGACGGACAGAAAAAACACACACGAAAAGATGGAAAACATAAAAGACAATGGGAAATACATATCACGCAATCCCATTAAAGGTGGCATTAAGGATATCGCTCGCTATCAACAGACAGACGTGATCTTAGTTGCACTGTTCTTGCATCTGAAAGCCACGGGACCAGAGGTCAAAAGACTAGAGATGAAACTTTCCTCCCTTGTCTTCTCGATATAATTCCTCTTTTGTTCTCTCCCTTTCTTTTCTTCTGGCTTGGTTTGCTTTCAGTTTTTCTTTTCTTCCGTTTTTACTTGACGCCTTAGTTCTCTTTTCTCTCTTTTCCCTTTCCTTCTCTTCCCCTGTCTTTTCTCTCTTTTCCCTTTTCTTCTCTTCCCTGTCTTTTCTCTCTTTTCCCTTTCCTTCTCTTCCCCTGTCTTTTCTCTCTTTTCCCTTTCCTTCTCTTCCCCTGTCTTTTCTCTCATTTCCCTTTCCTTCTCTTCCCATGTCTTTTCTCTCTTTTCCCTTTCCTTCTCTTCCCATGTCTTTTCTCTCTTTTCCCTTTCCTTCTCTTCCCCTGTCTTTTCTCTCTTTTCCCTTTCCTTCTCTTCCCCTGTCTTTTCTCTCTTTCGTGTTGTATTCTCCTTTTCTTTGGATGTGTTTAAATCCTTTCTTCGCTGGCATCGTTCCAGCTCTACCTTACACTTTGATGTCGGTTGTGTTGTCGGGTAAATACAAAGCCTCCTAACTGTCCTGCTGCCAGAGCAGTGACCCTATCGGTTGTCCAGGGGCTGGGTGACATTGTGCAGGGAGCCAACAGTTGCCAGCTTCCCATACAACGAACACACATAGATTCTCCAGTCTTTGTGGAGCTGCTTCATTCAGTCTTATAGTGGCTGGCCCCTGCTGCGATGCCAAAGTGTCACCCTGCTGCACAATGTCACCGAGCGAATAGTTGTACTGATGTTGCGTCAAATGATTTCACTCGAGGACATTATTTTGTTCAGGCAAGCCACATATTCCTGTCTACTGCGGTACACACTGTCGACGTTTGTGAATGGATGGTTTCTGGCCGGTGTGATTGGTCACTTATATTATGAGATCTATGTGCACATGGTGGAGTAGGGAAGACGACTAGGTTTAATGATAATCAGAGGTATGTTTGGATTCACCATCTCAAAACTAACTAACTGACTAATTTACTTACTTACTGACTGACTTACTAACTGACTGACTAACTAAGTGACTGACTAACTAACTAATGAATTAAAAAAGCAACCAAGTTAATAAATAAATGCATACATAAATACATAAATAAATGAATAAACCTCCAAAAACATTACCGGGTTAGCATAGATTCATGCGGCATCACAGGCTTGATGCAGTTTCATACAGTAAGTATCATCATCATCATCATCATCATCATCATCATCATCATCATCATCATCATCATCATCATCAATCCGCATCATCATCAACATCATCATCTCTGTCGTTTCGTCGTCGGTTGCGGAAGGAAGTCATCGTGCTTTCAACGTCAAAATACAATAAAGTCTGGTGTGTCAAAGACTTGTTTTCTAACGCCATCAGCATCACCACAATCATCACCACCATCAGAAGCATCACTATCATGGTCGAAAGCAGCACTGACACTGGCATTAAAACGTAGTTTAAGTGATCACCTTACTCTCTGTTTAACTTAAATGCACATCTACAAAAATTACCAGTCAGACGCAGTCCAAAAACCATACATTCTTCACACATGACGGCAATTTGTTCCATAGCGGACATAAAGCTTCGACTGCTGGAAACAATGTCATCCAGATATGAGGACATATTCCGCATCATGTCGGTACGGATTGTCAACGGGTGACATGATGCACCCGTTGTGATATTTTGTACGACAACAGCCCCAGAGAGGAAAATATCGATTCTTGACGGCCGAAGGAACGGAAGGAAGAATGGAGTCTGGCATTCCATCATCGTGATACAATGATGACAGGATCTGCTTTGACCTGTTCTGAGGTCAGACGACAGCTGTCAGCCTTCTTTCTTTCCTTTCTTCTTTGCTGTCTTCCGTTCTTCTTGACCTACATCCTGCCTTTACTTTGCTCTTTTTTAACTTGGTATTAATTTGTGTCTCCCCTCCCCCACCACCAACCACTCCCTCCGTCACTCAACTCTTCGTTTCTTCCTACCTAAACGCACGTCTTCATTCGTCGTTCTCAACTGCCTACCACAAAAAAAAAACAAAGAGTAGCTATACGTAATCTGCAGGTTGACTTCTTATTCGTCTTAGCTGACTGCACAAATCCAAGAACAAACAAAAAGTGGTTATGTTTCGTTCTGCATGTTGGCTTTTCCATTCACCCCGCGCTGTGGTGATCCCCGCCCTGTTTGGTGTGTGAATCCACAGCGCACTAGCAGCTGGACGTTTTCTGCAGATGGCCAATGGTTGGGAACTAACGACATTCCGGAAGAAGACGACCTCTTGAGTATCCATAGCAATTCCCCCCTCCTCTTCCCTCCCCCTTCTTTCTCTCTTCTTCAGGACTGAAATGGAACGAATTCAAAATGGTCCGCTCAGTGTCACGGACCGTCTTACAGTTATTTTATTGGCTGTCTCGTTCTTGTCCTTCGGTGGTATTACTCCCATTCCGCTTATTCCGACTCACACATACACAGCCACACCCAGGCTGGTGCCATCGCGGCACAAGAACCGACAGTCCATAGGGAGCAGTCGGGGCGTCGTGAGGCACCTGTCCAGGAGGATCCTGCTGAAACACTCAACAGCTTGTTCCCAGAAAAAAAGGAGGAGGAAAAGTATGTATAAGCTATAATCTTAACGCCAAAAAGCAGTTGATAAACAATTCATTTAAATCAATAACGAACCATGTAATTTGCTGCATGAAAGGTCTACAACAGTGATAGGATTATTTCGGAAGCTCCTTGCGCTGTGAAAACATATGGTACTGAAACAGAGCGCGGTGTTTCTCTTGGATGGAAAACATTTGTGTGAGCTCATCGCGTCCTGTGGTGACAGTGGGTAGAAGATATTAAGCCCCCACCCCCCCACCCCCCCCCCCCCCCCACACACACACACGCACACACAAGCACACACATGCACACACACGTACGCACGAACGCACAGAGGAATGGAGGGAGGGAGGTGGAAAGAAAGGGAGACAGAAAAATGGGACTGAGCAGAACCAAAGAAATGGGAAGGAGGGAGGGTGGAGGTGGTGCATGGCGTGAAAGGACAGGCGAAGGATGAATGAGGACAAAAGCGAAGGAAGAGTAAACATCTCATCCCTCCATTCACTCCATCATCCATGAAAGGAGGTCACTGGCGACCCCA
The DNA here is from genome assembly GCA_018398815.1 of Conus ventricosus. NCBI lineage: Eukaryota > Metazoa > Mollusca > Gastropoda > Neogastropoda > Conidae > Conus > Conus ventricosus. The sequence continues at coordinate 45,443,560 of CM031612.1, read as the reverse complement.
AGGTCACTGTTCTCAGCAGTTAGCTGGAGGAAGCGGGTTCTCTCCAGTGCCTGGAAATAGCCTGGTTGTGAGACTTCACATTGGCTCTCCAATCATGGAAACAGCCTGGTTGTGAGACTTCACATTGGCTCTCCAATCATGGAAACAGCCTGGTTGTGAGACTTCACATTGGCTCTCCAATCATGGAAACAGCCTGGTTGTGAGACTTCACATTGGCTCTCCAATCATGGAAATAGCCTGGTTGTGAGACTTCACATTGGCTCTCCAATCATGGAAATAGCCTGGTTGTGAGACTTCACATTGGCTCTCCAATCATGGAAATAGCCTGGTTGTGAGACTTCACATTGGCTATCCAATCATGGAAATAGCCTGGTTGTGAGACTTCACATTGGCTCTCCAATCATGGAAATAGCCTGGTTGTGAGACTTCACATGGCTCTCCAATCATGGAAATAGCCTGGTTGTGAGACTTCACATTGGCTCTCCAATCATGGAAATAGCCTGGTTGTGAGACTTCACATTGGCTCTCCAATCATGGAAATAGCCTGGTTGTGAGACTTCACATTGGCTCTCCAATCATGGAAATAGCCTGGTTGTGAGACTTCACATTGACTCTCCAATCATGGAAATAGCCTGGTTGTGAGACTTCACATTGGCTCTCCAATCATGGAAATATCCTGGTTTTGAGACTTCACATTGGCTCTCCAATCATGGAAATAGCCTGGTTGTGAGACTTCACATTGGCTCTCCAATCATGGAAAAAGCCTGGTTGTGAGACTTCACATTGGCTCTCCAATCATGAAAATAGCCTGGTTGTGAGACTTCACATTGGCTCTCCAATCATGGAAATAGCCTGGTTGTGAGACTTCACATTGGCTCTCCAATCATGGAAATAGCCTGGTTGTGAGACTTCGCATTGGCTCTCCAATCATGGAAATAGCCTGGTTGTGAGACTTCACATTGACTCTCCAATCATGGAAATAGCCTGGTTGTGAGACTTCACATTGGCTCTCCAATCATGGAAATATCCTGGTTTTGAGACTTCACATTGGCTCTCCAATCATGGAAATAGCCTGGTTGTGAGACTTCACATTGGCTCTCCAATCATGGAAAAAGCCTGGTTGTGAGACTTCACATTGGCTCTCCAATCATGAAAATAGCCTGGTTGTGAGACTTCACATTGGCTCTCCAATCATGGAAATAGCCTGGTTGTGAGACTTCACATTGGCTCTCCAATCATGGAAATAGCCTGGTTGTGAGACTTCACATTGGCTCTCCAATCATGGAAATAGCCTGGTTGTGAGACTTCACATCCGCTCTTCAATCATGGAAATAGCCTGGTTGTGAGACTTCACATTGGCTCTCCAATCATGGAAATAGCCTGGTTGTGACTCTACATTCGCTCTCCAATCATGGAAATAGCCTGGTTGTGAGACTTCACATTCGCTCTCCAATCATGGAAATATCCTGGTTGTGAGACTTCACATTCGCTCTTCAATCATGGAAATAGCCTGGTTGTGAGACTTCACATTCGCTCTCCAATCATGGAAATAGCCTGGTTGTGACTCTTCACATTGGCTCTCCAATCATGGAAATAGCCTGGTTGTGAGACTTCACATTCGCTCTCAATCATGGAAATAGCCTGGTTGCGAGACTTCACATTCACTCTTCAATCATGGAAATAGTTTTGGTGAAATAGCCTGGTTGCGAGACTTCACATTCGCTCTTCAATCATGGAAATAGCCTGGTTGTGAGACTTCACATTCGCTCTTCAATCATGGAAATAGTCTGGGTGAAATAGCCTGGTTGCGAGACTTCACATTCGCTCTTCAATCATGGAAGTAACCTGATGGAAGTAGTCTGGTTGTGGAGACTTCACATTCGCTCTCCAATCATTAAAATAGCCTAGTTTTCAGACTTCACATTCGTTCTCCAATTATTAAAATAGCCTAGTTTTGAGACTTCACATTCGTTCTCCAATCATTAAAATAGCCTAGTTGTGAGACTTTACACTCGCTCTTCAATCATGGAGTAGTCTGGTTGCGAGACTTTACACTCGCTCTTCAATCATGGAGTAGTCTGGTTGTGAGACTTCACATTTGCTCTCCAGTCATGGAAACAGCCTGGTTGTGAGACTTTGCATTCGCTCTCCAGGTATGGAAACAGCCTAGTTGTGAGACTTCAGTTTCACTCTCCAATTTCATCGATTGAGCACGGACAGGGCAAAACATGACAGACGGGGAAAGAGAAATGAAGCTAAAGAAATGAAAGGTGGGAGGGGGAGGGGGAGGGCGTAGCCGGAGAACACGAGGAGGGGGGGGGGGGGGGGGGGGGGGGGGGGCAGTGGAAAATAGACCTGAAGTGGAGAGTGGGAATTTAAAAGCAAGAAGAAAAAAGAGAACCCTGCTGACCTTCCTCGCTCCCTTCTCACAACAAAACCACCGTCATTTCCCCCCTCCCCCTCCCCTGATTCGCCCCTCCCACCCCTCTTTCCACCCCTCTCATCCTCCCCTCTTCAACGAAAGGAATAGAGAAATCAATGAAGGCTCATAAATGGCACATAAAGAAACAGGACACACGTATTCTTCATTCAATGTCAAATCCGTTTCATAAAAAGCACATAAAGGAACTGGAGTCACGAGTTCTATGTCCAACGTAAAATCCGTCCATGCTATTGGTCGTGCGCACGATTCCGAGAATGATCGATTAAAGAGATAAACTAATCATTGGCGCCACCGCAAGTCACATGAAAGAGAGAGAGAGAGAGAGAGAGAGAGAGAGAGAGAGAGAGAGAGAGAGAGAGGAGAGAGAGAGAGAGAGAGAGAGAGAGAGAGAGAAGACACACACACATACACAAGCGCGCACACGCACGCACGCACGCACGCACGCACGCACGCGCGCGCGCGCACGCACGCACACACACACACACACACACACACACACACACACACACACACACACACATACACAAGTCGCAGATGCAAAGTACAGTTTTGTCATACATGTGAGACACAGACACAAACACACACAGACACACAGAGACACGCCTACGTACATGCGCACGTACATACACACACACAGTGCGTACACACACACGTGTGTACACACACACGTGTATACACACACACACACACACACACACACACACACACACCACACAAGCGCACACACATACACACACACCTACACACACCTACACACACACACACACACACACACACACACACACACACACACACACACACACACACACACACACAAACACACACGCGCGCGCGCGCGCACGCGCGAGCGCACACCCACACACACAAGTCGCAGATGTAAAGTTTAGTCATACATGTGAGACACAAACACAGACACACACACACGTGCGCACGCACACACACACACACACACACACACACACACACACACACACACACACACACACACACAACACACACACACACACACACACACACACACACACACACGCACGTTATCTGCCTTCGGATTCAATGCTCACGCACTTGAACTATAGTATTGCCGTCTACGATCAGACTGAAACTTAGTCTTTATTTGCTTTGTTGGCTCTGTGTGTGTGTGTGTGTGTGTGTGTGTGTGTGTGTGTGTGTGTGTGTGTGTGTGTGTGTGTGTATGTGTGTGTTTATGTGTGTGCGCTTGTGTGTGTGTGTGTGTGTGTGCGTGTGTGTACGTATGTGTGTGTGTGCGTGTGTGTGCGTGCGCGCGCGCGCGCGCAGTTGTGTGCGTTGTTGCGAAACAGTGTGTGTGTGTGTGTGTGTGTGTGTGTGTGTGTGTGTGTGTGTGTGTGTGTGTGTGTTGGTGTGTGAGTGTGTGTCAATATGCATTCGTGTTTGTAGGTGCATGATATTTATAGCAATATCTATCTTATTATTGGCTTCATTTATGTTTTCTTTCATCTTTTCTGTATTTGTAAGCGCTTAGGGCTTATGTAAGACTAAGCGCCGTAAATAATCATCATTATTTTTCATTATTATTATTATTGTTATTATTATTATTATCATCATTATTATTATTATCATTGTTATTATTGTCATCGTTGTTATTATTACTATTATCATTCAGTGCCTACGCATGTAGATGGCGTATTGAGCACTCCCTTCTCTTGTTTACAGGTCTAGGTTGAAGAAAGGGGTGAGGGGAAGGGTGATGGAAAGGAGGAGAGAAAAGCCTGGTTTGTCCTTTCCGAGCACATGACACAGACCAGTCTGCGACACAGTGCCGACAGAGTGTTAAGGTACCTGTATGCGCGTGCTCTATCCTGTCAGTCACAACAAAGTGCAGACAGAATGTTAAGGTACCTGTATGCGCGTGTTCTATCCTATCAGTCTGCAAGACAGTGCAGGCAGGGTGTTAAGGTACCTGTATGCGCGTGTTCTATCCTGTCAGTCACAACACAGTGCAGACAGAGTGTTAAGGTACATGTATGCGCGTGTTCTATCCTATCAGTCTGCAAGACAGTGCAGACAGAGTGTTAAGGTACCTGTATGCGCGTGTTCTATCCTATCAGTCTGCAAGACAGTGCAGACAGAATGTTAAGGTACCTGTATGCGCGTGTTCTATCCTGTCAGTCTGCAAGACAGTGCAGACAGAATGTTAAGGTACCTGTATGCGCGTGTTCTATCCTGTCAGTCTGCAAGACAGTGCAGGCAGGGTGTTAAGGTACCTGTATGCGCGTGTTCTATCCTGTCAGTCTGCAAGACAGTGCAGACAGAATGTTAAGGTACCTGTATGCGCGTGTTCTATCCTGTCAGTCTGCAAGACAGTGCAGGCAGGGTGTTAAGGTACCTGTATGCGCGTGCTCTATCCTGTCAGTCTGCAAGACAGTGCAGGCAGGGTGTTAAGGTACCTGTATGCGCGTGTTCTATCCTGTCAGTCTGCAAGACAGTGCAGGCAGGGTGTTAAGGTACCTGTATGCGCGTGCTCTATCCTGTCCTCTGTCCTGCTCCTCTCCTCACTGCTGATGTCTGCATCAGTTCCACGGAGAGGAGGGAGCCCAGATCAGGGAGGCTCCTGGCTTTCCTTCCCCATGCTGCTGCACAGGACTGCCGCTGACCCTGTGCTCTTTAATTAACAGGAAAATAGACAGACAGAAAAATCCCCAACGATTCAGCCGATATTATTTCTTCGTCTTCTTCATTTCCATCCTCACTTCGTCCAGAGTTTATCACTCTTTTCCTTCCTTTATATAGTGGGGTGATGGGTGAAAGGGGAAGGGAGGCGCCTTCCTTTATATAGTGGCGTGATGGGTGAAAGGGGAAGGGAGGCGCCTTCCTTTATATAGTGGCGTGATGGGTGTGAAAGGGGAAGGGAGGCGCCTTCCTTTATATAGTGGCGTGATGGGTGAAAGGGGAAGGGAGGCGCCTTCCTTTATGTAGTGGCGTGATGGGTGAAAGGGGAAGGGAGGCGCCTTCCTTTTATGTAGTGGCGTGATGGGTGAAAGGGGAAGGGAGGCGCCTTCCTTTAGGTAGTGGCGTGATGGGTGAAAGGGGAAGGGAGGCGCCTTCCTTTATGTAGTGGCGTGATGGGTGAAAGGGGAAGGGAGGCGCCTTCCTTTATGTAGTGGCGTGATGGGTGAAAGGGGAAGGGAGGCGCCTTCCTTTATATAGTGGCGTGATGGGTGAAAGGGGAAGGGAGGCGCCTTCCTTTATATAGTGGCGTGATGGGTGAAAGGGGAAGGGAGGCGCCTTCCTTTATATAGTGGCGTGATGGGTGAAAGGGGAAGAGAGGCGCCTTCCTTTATATAGTGGCGTGATGGGTGAAAGGGGAAGGGGGCGCCTTCCTTTATATAGTGGCGTGATGGGTGAAAGGGGAAGGGAGGCGCCTTCCTTTATATAGTGGCGTGATGGGTGAAAGGGGAAGGGAGGCGCCTTCCTTTATATAGTGGCGTGATGGGTGAAAGGGGAAGGGAGGCGCCTTCCTTTATATAGTGGCGTGATGGTGTGAAAGGGGAAGGGAGGCGCCTTCCTTTATAATAGTGGCGTGATGGGTGAAAGGGGAAGGGAGGCGCCTTCCTTTATATAGTGGCGTGATGGGTGAAAGGGGAAGGGAGGCGGGAAGAGGAAGAGGTATGAGGGGAGGGGGAGAGGGGATCTTCCGTCCATCGAACACACACAACATGCCATACTTGCACCAAGAAAACTTTTTGTGCGTTAAAAGGTCAAGCAAAATGGACGTTCACATCTGGAGAACTGATGCCCCCAGACAGATGATCGTTATTGATGTTATCAACATTATTAAAGTTATTGACACAGATTACGTAATTGCCTTTGGTTTATTCAGCACAAAAGAATAGGTGATGATCGCTTCATTACATCACAACTCAAAAGAGGAGCTGAATATTACGTCATCTCATAACTGCAGCTCAAAATTGCTCTACCATGTCGATGTAAAAAAAAAATTGAAAAAAAAGAGGAACTGAATGTTGGTTTTTCATACCACAGTACCAGACAGGAACGAGGAACGACCTACTGTTTCATCATATTACGGTATAAATGATGAGCTACGTGATGCTTTATCATGCCACGGTACAAAAGACTGAACTTTGTATTGCTTCGTCATATATCCGTCAAAAAAAGGAGCTGAATGTTGCTTTATCATAAGATGACAGTGAGCTGAATGTTGCTTCATCATAAGATGACAGTGAGCTGAATGTTGCTTCATCATAAGATGACAGTGAGCTGAATGTTGCTTCATCATAAGATGACAGTGAGCTGAATGTTGCTTCATCATAAGATGACAGTCAGCTGAATGTTGCTTCATCATAAGATGACAGTCAGCTGAATGTTGCTTCATCATAAGATGACAGTGAGCTGAATGTTGCTTCATCATAAGATGACAGTCAGCTGAATGTTGCTTCATCATAAGATGACAGTGAGCTGAATGTTGCTTCATCATAAGATGACAGTACAAAAGAAGAACTATACATTGTTTCACCGTAATCTAGTACAAAAGAGGAACTGAATTTTGCTTCATCATATTACAGTACAAAGAAAAACTGAACATAGCTTTAAGTACAAAAGAAACCAAATATTGTTTCAATATATCACAGTGCTAAAGAAAAATGCACATTGTTCCATTATATCAAGGCACAAATAGGTTGCTGAACATTGTTAAATCATATCACGATAAAAAGGCCTGCTGAACAGTATTTCATTATAGTACAGTTAAAGGAACAACTGAACACTGGTTCATCATGTCACAATACAAAGGAGTTACTGAATATTGTTTAATCATATCACAACACCCTAACTGAATTTTGCGTCATCGTAACACAACACCAAAGAAGATCTGAGTATTGTTTTATCCTGTCACAACACCAAAGAAGATCTGAGTATTGTTTTATCCTGTCACAACACCAAAGAAGATCTGAGTATTGTTTTATCCTGTCACAACACCAAAGAAGATCTGAGTATTGTTCTATCCTGTCACAACACCAAAGAAGAACTAAGAATTGATTCATTGTGTTAGGACGCAAAAGGCAATATCTTTTACAAAGAGACAGGGGGCTGGAAATGGGCATAGATACCTGGAACTGAACTTCTTTTTCCAGCTGTTGTGCTTTTTATTTTAATCATCGTTGTCATCATCATCATCAACATCATTATCATCATAATCAATTCAATTCATGTTGCCCATAACCCATACGACCAAAAGGGGCTGCATTAGGTCTGATCGTCCTCATATTATCATCAGCAGCTGCAGCAGTAGCAGCAGCAACAGCATCGTCCATCATCATCATCATCATCCATCTTCATCATATCAGCAGCAGCAGCAGCAACAGCCGCATTATCATCATCTTCCTCATTACTATAGCTAATAAAAATAAGTATAATTTTTTTATAGCAATGTCTTTGCAAGAAACATCTGGCATACTGTGCTTTACAATCACAAAGGATAACAAACAATCACAAAGCATAACAATGCAAAAAATGTCAAATTATGCACAAAGATGTCGAAAATAAAGCAATCATGCAGCAAAGTCTGCAAACTGATATCAATACACACATATGTAACATATACGTAGCGACATATTCTACGAGTTGCAGTCTACAATGATCTGATCCACTCTTCACAGGCGACCCTAAATGTGGACCATGACACTCGGCATGCGATCGGAGCAAGGCAAAAAAGGGTGGACGGCTGAAGAAAACGAATCTTCTATGGGCACGTTAAAGAGCTGTTTAAAAGCAATCAGTATTTCTGTGTAACGCAGGCGACGGCTGAAGAAAACGAATCTTCTATGGGCACGTTAAAGAGCTGTTTACAAACAATCAGTATTTCTGTGTAACGCAGGCGACGGCTGAAGAAAACGAATCTTCTATGGGCACGTTAAAGAGCTGTTTACAAACAATCAGTATTTCTGTGTAACGCAGGCGACGGCTGAAGAAAACGAATCTTCCATGGGCACGTTAAAGAGCTGTTTAAAAGCAATCAGTATTTCTGTGTAACGCAGGCGACGGCTGAAGAAAACGAATCTTCTATGGGCACGTTAAAGAGCTGTTTAAAAGCAATCAGTATTTCTGTGTAACGCAGGCGACGGCTGAAGAAAACGAATCTTCTATGGGCACGTTAAAGAGCTGTTTACAAACAATCAGTACTTCTATGAAACGCAGGCGACGGCTGAAGAAAACGAATCTTCTATGGGCACGTTAAAGAGCTGTTTACAAACAATCAGTATTTCTATGTAACGCAGGCGACGGCTGAAGAAAACGAATCTTCTATGGGCACGTTAAAGAGCTGTTTACAAACAATCAGTATTTCTATGTAACGCAGGCGACGGCTGAAGAAAACGAATCTTCTATGGGCACGTTAAAGAGCTGTTTACAAACAATCAGTACTTCTATGTAACGCAGGCCAAGTCAAA
>CM031612.1:45422174-45429674 GCA_018398815.1 Conus ventricosus | reverse complement strand
TATCTCATTCTCAAACCCTTGTTCTCTAATGTATCGTTTAATGCATAATATACATCACCATAAGATAGGAAATCTATTTCGATATTATACTTTGTTCTAAATTTCCCCATGGGATAGTGAATCTCCATTTGCTTTGAACAAATCAGATACTCTAAATACATTTCTGTTGTTCCAGTTTTTGTGTTTTATTAGTTTATTTCCTACTTTAAATGTTCATTGTAAAGGATTGGTTCTGCAAGTAGTTCTCTAGCATTTTCGGGTTTTTATTTTATAATAGAACTGCTTATACGACATGAATACATGTTTCCAGAAAATATTGTCTTGAGTGGTGATGCACAGATGATTTGGAGAGTACTTCTCAATGTTCTCAATAATTGGGTATGAAAAAATCAGCATGTCTCTCCATCTGTGTGTTGTTTGTCTCAGCCTTTTTATCCATGTTAATTTTAATGCAGTGATGAGAGCATTTATGTCAGGTAGATTCAACCCACCATCCTGTACATCTTTAATAACTGTTTTTCGACTAATCCTGTCTTGTTTTTTATTCCATACAAACCAGTAACATAAGTCTTGTAATTCTTTAACAAATGTGTCAGGTGGATTTGGAAGCATCAACCATAGGTAAGTTAGTTTTGACAGAATTAATGATTTTAAGACTGCAATTCTTCCTAAAGGGGTAATAATTCTCTTTAGCCAAATTTTAAATAGTGCCTTCACTTCTATCATTCTATCATTGTAGTTTCTTTTTTCCATGTGTGTTAAGTCCTGAGTAAACCAAATTCCTAATATTTTGAATTCTTTTGGATTCCAGATCATCTTTAAATGCTCCATATATCTATTTCAGTATGCTTTTGTCTTCCAAGCCAAATTACTTGTGTTTTCTCTTTGTTTAAGAATAAACCTGATGTTTTCCCAAACCTGTCGAGAATCTCGATAGATTTTTCAAATGATTTCTTATTCCCTGTGTTCATCAGTTGAGTGTCGTCGGCAAATTGTGATATCTTGTGTTCATTCTCCCCGATTTGTATACCTTCAATACCATTTTCTTCTTTGATCATTACGGATAATATTTCTGCACATAATACGAAGATATACGGTGAAACTGGATCTCCTTGCCTACAACCCCTTTCTATTGAGAACCATGATGATGTTTGGCCATTTACGATTACTGTAGACTTAATGTTTTTGTAGAATACGTCTATCCATTTACATATATCTTTACCTAAACCTACAGCCTCTAGCACTTTGTGCATAAAATCCCAATCTAATGAGTCGAACGCCTTTTCAAAGTCTAAATTAATTAGCATCCCTGGGATATTTTTTATGTTGAGATAGTGTATTATGTCATAAATTAACCTAATGTTACTACCTATGTATCTATTTGGGACAAATCCTGTCTGGTCTTCACTAATCAGTGATGGAAGGACCTTTTTAATTCTGTTAGCAATACAAGTGGAGCCAATTTTGTATATAAGGTTTAAAAGTGAAATAGGTCTCCAGTTTTTTACATATTCTTTTGCTTTTCCTTCTTTGGGTATACAGATTATAATACCTTCTTTCTGGGTGTTTGATAGTTCGCCTTCTCTGAAACTTTCATTTAGAGCTCGAGTTACAAACACGCCGATTTGTTTCCAAAAACATTTGAAAAAACTCAGCTCCAAACCCATCCGATCCAGGGCTTTTTCCGTTCTTCATATTTTTCAATGCAATCCCTGCTTCTTCTATTGTTATTTCTCCTTGTAATGATTTAGTCTGTTCTTCTGTTAGTTTCGGTATCTTATTCACCAAATCTTCAATATTGCATTTCACAGTTAATCTTTTTCGGTATAGATCCTCATAAAAATGTTTTACTGTAACTTTTATGTCTTCTGGTTTGTCCAGTGTATTACCCTGTCCATCCAGTAGTTTAACAATTTGTTTGCTAATAAAGTTACGCTTTTCTAAACTGCAGAAATATTTACTAACCTTTTCCCCATCAGCAACCCATCTTGCTTTTGATCTTAGTAGTACACCATTCATGACCTTTTCTCTTAGTGATATCATTCTCTATTACTCTCTTCAATTTTCTTCAAATCTCCTCTGATTTAAGTTCTTTACTCTCAATATCTTTGATAGTTTGCATAAGTCTGTTTTCTTTACATTGTGATTCTCTTTTTTTAATTGTGGCATACTGGACGGATTTTACTCTTATCTTCATTAGTAAGAAGTCAAGAAAGACCCGATCAGACACTGTTAGTTTAGGGTCTGAGCTGTCGGACTGGTTTTCATCTTGGCTATTGTTAGCATTAATATCATTCCCCTCATCTTTATCTGTGTAAATTTCCTCTGTTATTTCTTTTATTAGATTATTTATTCCGTCTATATATTCTTTATCTTTTAGTAGAGATGTATTAAATTTCCAAAGAGTTTTGTGTTTAATCTTCTTTCCGAATTGAAGCTTTAGTGTAATCAGTGAATGGTCAGATCTATAGCCTGGTAAAATGTCAGCATCTTCAAAATACCAAATTAAAATATTCTGACAGAAGGAAGAAGTCTAGCCTACTCTGTTGCAAGGGGGTAGGTCTACGCCATGTGTATCTCCTACAATCCGGGTTGTTTTCTCTCCATATATCTGCTAATGACAAATCTTGTATCATATCCTCAACTACTTTTTTAGCTTTTGGGTTATTTATGTGTTTATAATTGTAACAATCAATGTCCTGTTCTAGTACCATATTAAAATCCCCCACCACAATAACGTTGTTATTGTTGTACGTTTTGATCTTATTTGTGAGTTCCTCATAGAATGCTGGGTCGTCTTTGTTTGGTCCATAAACCTTACTAGCAACAGTTCCTTTCATTCGTTGTAAATGATATGATGATAAAGTTACCCCGCATGTCCGTTTCCACCTTATTTATTTTGAATTCGAAATTATTGTTAAATAGTATTGCTACTCCTCGAGCATTGGATCTGTATGAGGAGAAAAAGCAGTCATACCCCCATTCCGCATAAATACACTTTTCCATATCTTTTTCAAAATGAGTATCTTGTAGGCAATATATAGAGTATTGTTTTTTTCTTAAATATTGAAATATATCTCTTCTTTCTGATAGTTCCCTAGACCTTGACAGTTTAATGATGAAATTGTTAAACATGTTTGCCTTGTTACCTACTGAATCCATGGTGTTTTCCTTGTAGTCAAAAACATTACATAAAAGATCATCAAGTGCCACAGGAGGAATAGAAGCAACAAACAGGAATCCAGTTCAATGTCACAATGGGCAGGCAAAAAGGAATATACTTTACAAAAGCATGCATTTGAACAATCATCGTAATCATGACTTGCGTAATTACCCCAATGTGAAATAGGACCGTCCATTTCGCTATGAGATATACCTGCTATCTTTGTACCAGACAACATTCTTTGCGAGATGTCAATATTGCTAATGTATGTACCGACACGGGCTGTATACGTATAACATAAGAAACAAAACGAGGAGAAAGTCTTAAATAAACCAATGATAACAATAAGAATTATAATGTTAAAAGTGCACTCAGCACTTGAAGTCTGCACTTGAACGCCGTTTGTTGCCATTCAAGTCTTGAAAATTCACATTCAAATATATACAATGTTCTATATTATGTGCCAAAACGGACCAAAAAAATCAACCAAAAAAAAACATAAGAAAACACACACACCCCAACACACACACACACACACACACAAACACACACACAGAAACACACAGCACACACACAGCCCCACACACACACACACACACACACACACACACACACACACACACACACACACACACACACAGCACACACCAGCATGCTTCACAACACGTACACACACATACATACACACACGCACACATACACAGAGGCGCGCACGCACGTATGCATGCACGTACGAATGCGCGCACGCACGCACACACCCCACACACACACACACACACACACACACACACACACACACACACACACACAGAGAAACACACAGCACACACACAGAGAAACACACACACACACACACACACACACACACACCACACACACACACACACAAAACACACACAGCACACACCAGCATGCTTCACAACACGTACACACACATACATACACACACGCACACATACACAGAGGCGCGCACGCACGTATGCATGCACGTACGAATGCGCGCACGCACGCGCACACACACAACACACACACACACACACACACACACACACCACACACACACACACACACACAAGAGAAACACACAGCACACACACAGAGAAACACACACACACACACACACACACACACACACACACACACACACACAGCACACACCAGCATGCTTCACAACACGTACACACACATACATACTCACACGCACACACACACAGAGGCGCGCACGCACGTATGCATGCACGTACGAATGCGCGCGCGCACACACACACACCCCACACACACCACACACCACACACACACACACACACACACACACACCCCACACACACAGAAAAACACACAGCACACACACAGAGAAACACACACACACACACACACACACACACACACACACACACACACCACACACACACACACACACACAGCACACACCAGCATGCTTGACAACACGTACACACACATACATACACACACGCACACATACACAGAGGCGCGCACGCACGTATGCATGCACGCACGCACACACACACACACACACACACACACACACACACACACACACACACACACACACACACACACACACACACTGAGAGAGAGAGATGGTCAAAGTGAATTCATAGCATAAAAGAAAGGCGATTAGGAAATCCTACACGAGCAAGACAAGAATGACGACAACACGACGAAATGTAACAAGCTAATCCAAGTCCTTCATGACGACAACACGACGAAATGTAACAAGCTAATCCAAGTCCTTCATGACGACAACACGACGAAATGTAACAAGCTAATCCAAGTCCTTCACGGGGAAAACAACTTCTTCCCGTCTGTCTCGTCTTCATGTCTGCGTCCGTGGTTAGCATATTGATGAAGCACCTGCGCGGCAGTTTGGTGGGGGGGGGGGGGGGGGGGGGGGAGAGATGAGAATAGGACAGTGCAGAGTGGGGGGATGGGACATGGTGGGGGGGGGGGGGGGGGAGAGGGAGAGTGTGGGAGACCGAAGGGAAGGAGCGAGAGAGTCTGGAGTACAATGATTAACGTGACAGCTACCAGTCTGTCATTAAGAGAACAGGTTTTTCCTTCATCTGTGTCTCGGTCTGTGACTAGATTATAGAGGACAGGGTGGGAATCAGGGGATAGTGGATTTGAGGTGAAGGGGGGGGGGGGGGGGGTATAGAAGAGTCTGGAGTCATATTACGAATTTTAATGTGTCAATTTAAGTCTGTGATGGAGAAATGACTTTTTCTTGTTCGCGTCTGTATTTGTGCCAAAGTCTGTGGAGTATTGGACGGGTATGAGGTGAAGGGGCTGAAGGGGTGTGGTGGGAACTAGGGAAGGGGGGGGGGGGGGGGGACTGGAATATAATTAGGGGCAGAGGATTGGAAGCAGATCAGGAATTCGGCGTTTACGCGTGCTGTTTCAATTTAGGACTGAGGACCTATTCACATATGCCAGACTCTTTCACACCACCATTGATGCTATCTGGCTATACTTATAGCACGTGCTACTTTTCGATCTGTACTGTATGAAAGACGTCTGAATCCCAGGATCTGTGGGCACTGTTGACGTCTGGCCACACACCGGCATTATCCACTCTACAAAGAGCACATGAATCAAATGCTTTGTCCCTCCCCAACACGGGGAATGACTTCAGTCTGTCGTTGGCTGCACTTCGGTTTAGTCGTGTGGAAGACATGGCGGAGCATACGATCACAGACTGGTCTACCCTGGACGCACTCAACGACACCCTTTGTGGAAAATGACACTGAGATCAACTGAGTTTGTTATCTGATGACTCTTCCGCCATTTTCACATTTTGTTGCCATTTTCTTCTTCTTCATCTTCTTCTTCTTCTTCTTCTTCTTCTTCTCTTTCAAAAGATAGGGTAAAATAAAAATCTACATCATAGATCATGCAGATGGTAGTTAATGTCGAACATGTGAAGCACTGCGGTGCTGAAACAAGAATGTAATGAAAGGAACTTTGCCTTGACCGGCGACTTTCCCGATACATGCACTCTACAGACAGCTTCCTCCACTCTCCACCCGACCCACCCTCTAGCCTTCCCTCCACTCTCCACCCGACCCACCCTCTAGCCTTCCCTCCACTCTCCACCCGACCCACCCTCTAGCCTTCCTCACTCTCCACCCGACCCACCCTCTAGCCTTCCTCCACTCTCACCCGACCCACCCTCTAGCCTTCCCTCCACTCTCCACCCGACCCACCCTCTAGCCTTCCCTCCACTCTCCACCCGACCCACCTCTTGCCTTCCCTCCACTCTCCACCCGACCACCCTCTAGCCTTCCCTCCACTCTCCACCCGACCCACCCTCTAGCCTTCCCTCCACTCTCCACCCGACCCACCCTCTAGCCTTCCCTCCACTCTCCACCCGACCCACCCTCTTGCCTTCCCTCCACTCTCCACCCGACCCACCCTCTTGCCTTCCCTCCACTCTCCACCCGACCCACCCTCTTGCCTTCCTCCACTCTCCACCCGACCCCCTCTTGCCTTCCCTCCACTCTCCACCCGACCCACCCTCTAGCCTTCCCTCCACTCTCCACCCGACCCACCCTCTTGCCTTCCCTCCACTCTCCACCCGACCCACCCTCTAGCCTTCCCTCCACTCTCCACCCGACCCACCCTCTAGCCTTCCCTCCACTCTCACCCCGACCCACCCTCTAGCCTTCCCTCCACTCTCCACCCGACCCACCCTCTTATCCTCTTCCCCAATGCATTTTCTTTCATCGCACGTTGATGTCCTTGTGGCCCTCACAGCCTTAATTAATGAAATAATTCGTTATGGTTGGTTTGCACAGACAGAAAGCGTTATCTTATTTTAACCAAAGACAGTACATTGCTGGACAAACCGCTTCCCAACAATCTCCCTCAGGCCGTTTGGGACTGCCAATACTGGTAAGACCATGACACATATTGGGTATATGTCACTTGGAGAAATTGTGTCTTGTTTAAAACACTTGACCATTAGATCAGGAAAGCGCCAGCTGTATCAAGAGACAGAAACGTTCGCTGAGCTGGTGTCCGGCCTGGTGGTAAGGAGGGCGCAGAGATGCTCCAGGTCGTCTCAGTACCTACTGGTGGCTAACACTTGTCACACTGAAGTTGTTGGGCAAACTGGAGTTCTTCCTCACAGCCCTCACTGGATCTTTTCCCAGGGAACCGGTCTGTGTGTGCACCTCCCTTCAAACCCAGTCTTGACTCTCTGTGAAGGGGAGGGAATCCCCGCCAGCTGCCTCTCCAGGTCTGTCGGAAGTCGTCACTGTTCTGACACGGAGGTCAGGGGTTCAGTGTGACACAGCGGACTCGTTCATGTGTGGAAA
>CM031612.1:45384674-45414674 GCA_018398815.1 Conus ventricosus | reverse complement strand
GAGTATAGTCGGAGAATTTTTCATGATGAGCAGAACAATTGTTGATAAGTTCAGCTAGAGGCGTTGTGTACATTATGAAAAGCTCTGGACTCAGCACAAAACCTTGGGGAACACCAAAGTCTGTTGCCGTTTTAGAGTACCGTTTCTCATTAACAAACATGAACTGCTGTTTTGTTTGAAAGATGTAATCTAAACCAGTTTAGTGCAGTATTACATATGCCAAAGTTTGTGCTCAAAAGTGAGAGGAAAAAAAAACCATGGTCAGTTGTGTCGAAAGTTTCAGGGAGATCTAAGAGAAGAAGAACACGTACTTTGTCGTCATCACATTATTTCAGGATGTCGTTCAAGATTCGGATGAGAGCAGTTTCTGTGGTATTCGGGTGAGAGCAGCGTCTGTGAGAGGAGAAGAGAGAGAGAGAGAGAGAGATGGGGGTGGGGAGGAGTCCAGCTGCCGTGGCGAACAAGCTAGCGTAGCGGACTCCCGACTGGGAGGTCGTGGGTTCGATTCCCATCAGAGCCATTCATTTGCGTGTGTGAGGGAGGGGGATTGTGAAGTTTCTTTTTCTTACCTTCCTCCCCACCCCGACCACCTCCTACGCAGAGTCGAGTTTGCTATGGCCTCAGTTGAGAAGATTCAGACCAGACATTCGAGTTTCATCCCCTTAATACATTCGTCTCTAAAAGCGTAGTTCAAATTTCCTGGCCAGCGCTGCAGGTGTCTGTTTCTCTCGGGTCTGGTTGACGCCAGGATAAAGTATTGAAGTAAGCGTAGAGCACAGCCCTGTCAAGCAGTCAGATCTGAATGAAAATCCTTAGCATCATCTTCGTCATTCATATCTTCATTGATTTTTTTAAAAAAGTCTCAAACTATGTAGCCCTTCATTCCCTGCTCTCTTGGTGACCACAGTATCGATTGCCACTCCATGTCAGTGAGCTTTGTTTGATTCTGTCTGGGTCACCGGGCAAATTCATGGAGACTGTCGCTGGACGAACGTGGTGACACCCTCCGGAGGCAGGGCTCAGTCGCGCCGACTCCGCGACTAAGCAATTATTGTCGTTAGTAAGGGGGGCTTGGTACGTGGTGTCCTACATGTGTCGGATCAGAACAGGCACCACTGATCACACTGTAGTGACTCGGCAGCAGTGCAGTGTCTTCTCTGGTGGGGTGCCTCGTACGGCTTGACAATGACTGCTCCATGTGGATTGCTGGTGCTGTGGCTGTGGCGGTCCGGGCTGAGCTGTGGCGGTCCGGGCTGAGCTGTGGCAGTCCGGGCTGAGCTGTGGCGGTCCGGGCTGAGCTGTGGCGCTGTGACGGTCCGGGCTGAGCTGTGGTGGTCCGGGCTGAGCTGTAGCGGTCGGGCTGAGCTGTGGCGGTCCGGGCTGAGCTGTGGCGCTGTGACGGTCGGGCTGAGCTGTGGCGGTCCGGGCTGAGCTGTGGCGGTCCGGGCTGAGCTGTGGCGCTGTGACGGTCCGGGCTGAGCTGTGGCGGTCCGGGCTGAGCTGTGGCGGTCCGGGCTGAGTCCGGGCTGAGCTGTGGCGGTCCGGGTGAGCTGTGGCGGTCCAGGCTGAGCTGTGGCGGTCCGGGCTGAGCTGTGGCGGTCCGGGCTGAGCTGTGGCGGTCCGGGCTGAGCTGTGGCGGTCCGGGCTGAGCTGTGGCTGTTGGCGAGGCGTCGGAACAAGCGGCTCAGGCGCAATGATACTGTGATGGCACAGATGATGTGACAGACAAACAGAGATAATTTAGACAGGCAGACAGATAGAAAGACAAACAGACAGACTGATAGACAGACAGACAAACAATTGATAGATAGATAGATAGATCGGGATACACACGTGTGTGTGTGTGTGTGTGTGTGTGTGTGAGTATCAAGGTCTCTTTATATAGTTATAGAAAACAGGCGGTAGGTGTGGGTGTAGATTGATCTTTTGGTTCGAGCGCTCCACTAAATTCGGGCTTTCAGTGTCGGCATTTTAACTTCCACACAATTTCCATGGCGACCTGCATGCAGCGCTGGTGTGGCCTCCGCAGTCGGCTGGGCTATTAAAAAAATTATGATTTGACGTCATGCGGCATAGATCACTTTCTCTATGCTGCTCTTTTCCTATTCTTCTTCTTTATTCTTTACGTTAGCCTAACTTTGACGTGTTGTCCAAACGCACAGATCAGTTTCGGAAATCCTCCATGTTCTTTCATGGCAGCACGAAACTCCGTTTGGATTTTGTTTTTATCCGGTTGTTTGTCTCACTTACATCGCCGAGTAAACGTTGTATTATTCTGTTCTGTTTTGTTCTGGGTTTTTTTTTTCTGTTTTGCTTGCTTTTCTTCTTTTTTTTTCTGCGGTCATTCGTCCGGCTTTATGGCAAAGAACAAATGAAACGTGACACCGCATGTCTGTTTAGATCTATCTCTCTTGGAGATTTTTGAATAGGGATTGAAAAAAATATTAGGAAACAGTAAGAAAGATGTGCATTACATGTGTGTATATGTGTGTGTGTGGTTGCGCGTGCGCGCCCGTGGGTGCGTGTGTGTGTGTGTGTGTGTGTGTGTGTGTGTGTGGGGTTGTGTGTGTGTGTGTGCACGCGCAGTATGTGCATGCCATTTATTACGTTATATCTCTGCCTACATGTGGAAGGGAACTGGACAGGAGGATTGAGAGGAGGGGACGGTGAGGAAAAGAGACAGACAGACAGACTTGTACAGACAGACAGAGACAGATATAGAGAGTCAGAGTCAGAGACAAACAGACAGACAGACATATAAACAGATAGACAGAGACGGAGACAGAATGCTTTAACCGTCACCAGAGAGAGAGAAAGAGAGATAGACAGAGAGAGAAAGAGACAGACAGACAGACAGACAGACAGACAGAATGTTTGTTAGACATCTGTCAATACATTGCATAATAGATGTATGGTAGATGTGATTTTCTCGAAAACATGATGATTTTCATGAGTCACGTCGTATTGTTTTGATAGAAATACAGGTCTGCTTGAGCGAGTTCCTCAGCTGTTTCAACGAAAGGGATGCATTCGTCTCGGAACCAATGACACACAAATGATATAAACAAAGACAAAGAGGTGTACATTAAAAGTGAGAGAGACACAAAGACAGAGAAACAGAAAGACAGGGACGGACGGACAGACGGACAGACAGACAGAGAGGGAGACAGATTGCCTTTACCTACAAGTTCGTGGTGCCTATGCCTACATGCCAGCTAGGAATGACTAACCCAGGAAGTGAATGAGTGTAGGGCAAGGTTGAGAAAGAGGCGGTGGATCTGTGTGTGTGTGTGTGTGTGTGTGTGTGTGTGTGTGTGTGTGGTGTGTGTGTGTGTGTGTGTGTGTGTGTGCGGTGTGTGTGTGTGTGTGTGCACGCGCGCGCGCGGCATTGAGAAATATGCGGGATGCCAATTCAAAAGGCCCTGACTACTAACTCCATGCTGCACCAGTCAGACCAATAAAGAACTCTGGAAGATGTGCAACTTGCCGGCGCTTCCATTTCCCTGTAATGGTGTGCCCTGCCCAGGAAGCATGCTGACGACCTCATCACTCCGTCACAACAACACTGGGATTGTACAGACGAGAGACGTCTTTTTTGTGTATGGCGGTGCTCTAACACTAATATTTAAATTTTGCATAGATCCCCAACTAACACCAGCACCACCACCATCCCACCCACCACCACCCAAGAATATGACAGATAACTTCACGTTTGAATATTTTGCGTCGAAAGACGGTTGTTTTTTTTTCATAGGCAAAGCAAACTGTCAACTGAAAAAACTAAGAAATACAGAGAAAAGGCCATAAAAAAAAATCAGGGGATGGGAAAAAGAGGAGAGAAGGATGTAAAGAACGGGGAAGACAATGTATATTTGAACAGCATCGTGTGTGAGACGAGCACAAAAACTACAACTTTTTGACAACAGCAATGAGCGAGAGACCAGAAAAAAAAAACCCAGACATCTGAAAGAAGAGCATTGACCCGAGAGAGAAGCATGAAAAACAACAAACAAACAAATTTTTTGACAACAGTGCGCGAGAGACAAGCAAAAAAGTTCAAAGATATGTAATACAGCAGGCCACACACACACACACCCCGCGCGGGGCGCGCGGGGGCATACACATACACATGCACACACCACACACACACACACACACAACACACACACACACACACACACACACACACACACCCAACACACACACACACAAAACACACACAATCGCGGCACTGAAAACGCACAACATAGGCTAAGGTCTCTACAGTGTAGTATAGATATTTGAAAACACTTCTCTCTCTCTCTCTCTCTCTCTCCTCCCCTCTCTCTCTTCTCTTCCTCTCTCTCTCTCTCTCTCCTTTGCATATAAACTAGATATCAGGTATACAAAAAATACATACATACGTACGTACGTCGTACGTACTACGAAACGTATACGTACATACATACAACAAAACATACATACATACATACATACATACATTACATACATACATACATACATACATACATACATACATACATACATACATATTAATTACTTTAATGCATCAACTTGTCAAATCAACAACAATGCACAGTAGTCCAGATTGCAGGTGCACGAAAAAAGTTATCTTTCACATACTCACTCTCTCTCTCTCTCCCCTCTCTCTCCTGTCTCTCTCCTCTCTCTTCTCTCTCTCACTCTCTCCCTCTCTCTCTCCCCTCTCTCTCTCCCCTCCTCTCTCCTCTTCTCTCTCTCTCTCTCTCTATTTCCCCTCTTTCTCTCTCTGTCCCCACGCCCTTTCTCTCTCCGGCGGGCCCCAAATTTCCCTTTGTCAATCAGTGCTTTAGTCAGCTGATACTATTTAAAGCACAGTTTGAAAGTCATCATCTGTCAGTTTCAATGCTGGTTCATGAGGTGATTCCGCCTTGACCAAACACGCCTAGACCCATCATGACAGACATGCCAAGTAATTTTGCGAGTTGTTTACATTTTGTTAGGGGCAGACCTAACATTGAAAGCCTGAAACCACTCTTTTATGAACTATGCCTAGTGAACCATTACTAAACAACCACTTTCGTGGGAAAATTTGCTCTCATAGCATGTTTGTATGAAAGTGTCAAATGGATTGAAACCTCGATGAAGAATGCCACCGAGTTTCGATGGTCGATGAAGCATAGATCAGGTTTAAAGCCGGGTTTAGATCTTCAACACAATACATACATACATATACTCAGAGGAAATAAAAAACGCGAAAAAATAGAGACAGTGCACGTTTGTTCACATTGTGAACAGGAACGTAAGCAATGTCGTTGGCACGTGCAACATTAGCGTACGTGGTGTCTTGGCCGGTGTAACCTCGTAACAGTGGGTGAATTTTTGCCGGTCAGCTTTTTTTGGCACGAGGAGTGCTTTTGCCATGTGGACTACCTACGCACGTGCATCAATGTGAATTGCAACTCAATGTGGCCCCCATTTGGGGCTATAAATTTCCAAACCCCAAAAAGTTAAAATCATCCCTTCCAGAGGCGCCAACATAATGCCGAACTTTCTCGTCAAGATCGTTGCATAGCAATGGGGAAAACTGCAGGCCGGTGTTCCAATGAGGCAGGTCGCTATCGCATTGGGAGTCCACATTTCCACCGTCTATCGCCTTCTGGACCGCTTCAAGCAAGAAACACCACGGATACAGCCGAGGAACGGCAGACCGAGGGTCACCAACAGCAGCCCAAGCCGCCATCTTCTTCGTCAGCATCGACGGGCCTTACCAAACCGCTCCCAACACAGCCAGGACACCGTCGGCAACCATGGCAGGCCAATCAGCAACAGGACCGTGCGTCGCCGCCCTGAACACAGTTGGTCTCCAATGCAGGCGTCCACCCCGGCGACCTATCCTGACACTCCAGCATCCCCAGAACCGTCTGCAGGGGCACAGATCCACGTGCATTGGCGCCATCGGACTGGGGCCGAGTCCTCTTCAGTGATGAAAGCCGGTTCTGCGTCGACCCAGGCGATGGCCGCATCCGGATCTGGAGAAGAGCGGGGGAACGCTTCAGGGATGCCAACATCACCGAAAAGGGACCCATGGGTGGTGAAAGCATCATGATCGGGGCTATCGGCTTTAAACGCCGTATTGGGCCAGTCATCTTCCAAAAATGTGGTCCAGGACGTGGTAACGGGGTCACTGCTGTTCATTACATCGACCAAGTCTGAGGCCCCACATCCTGCCGCATTTCCAGCGGCATCCACAGAACCTGTTTCAGCAGGACAACGCAAGGCCGCACACTGCCCGGGGCTACGCAGAACTTCCTGAGGCAGAACAACATCAATCTGCTGCCTCACCCAGCCCTCCCCCTCCCGACCAAACCCCAATAGAGCATTTCTGGGATGCCCTTCAGAGGCAGTTGAACCAGCTCAACCCCAGACCCCAGACAGCAGCTCACTTGCTGTTGCTGTGGCCAGGTGTGGGGGCAATCCCCCAGAGCAGACCAACACCTGGCGCTCGATGTACCGCAGGTGCACAGCTGTGATCAATGCTCGAGTGGTCACACCAGATACTGACATTCTGCTGTAACACAGGGTCAAGGTCAAGTTCATGTGACCTTATTTTCTACCAAATGAACTTTGAAAGGACACTTTTGCGGTGTTCGATTGCTTTTTCTCACTTTCTATTACCCGTCAAAGGAAAACGGTAGCCAAATTACATCAAAATTTCTATACCCGTTTGTTTTCGCGTTTTTTATGCCTCGAGTATACTACATACATACATACAAATACATACATACATACATACATACATACATACATACATACATACATACATACATACATACATACATACATACATACATAGACTGACTGACGGCGATAAATGGACAGCCACCAACCCGACGAAAAGGTAGTAGGTAGGTAGGTAGGTAGGCAGGCAGGCAGGCAGGCAGGCAGGCAGGCAGGCAGGCAGGCAGGTAGGTAGGTAGGTAGGGAGGTAGGTAGACAGACAGACAGACAAGATAGATAGATCAGTCTTTCAGTTTCGGCAGTTTTTCATTTCACCTACACTTTGATATTTTATCCTCACGCAAAGAATAGTTTTGAAAACCATCCATGTTCTTTCATGACTGCACAAAACTCCGTTTGAACTTTCCGGTTATGTGTCACACTTTCACCGAGTGAACGTTGTTCCTTTTAAATTTTTTTGTTCTGTTCTGTTCGTTCTGTTCTGTTCTGTTCTGTCTGTTCGTTTGGTTTTATTTTTTCCGATCTTTGTTTTGGTATATGAACAAGAACAAATCAGACTCGACACAGCAAGTCTATTTTGTATTCTGGGGATTTTTTGAATGGGGATTTAAAAAAAGGAAGATGTGCTGTGTGTGTGTGTGTGTGTGTGTGCGTGCGTGCGTGCGTGCGTGCGTGCGTGCGTGCGTGCGTGCGTGCGTGCGTGTGTTGTTTGTGCATGTGTGGTGTGTGCATGTGTGTGTGTGTGCGTGTGCGTGTGCGTGTGCGTGTGTGTGTGTGTGTGTATGTGTGTGTGCATGTGTGCATGTGCATGTGTGCATGTGGTGTGTGCATGTGTGTGTGTGTGTGCGTGTGCGTGTGCGTGTGCGTGTGCATGTGTGTGTGTGCATGTGTGTGTGTGCATGTGTGTGTGTGTGCGTGGGGCGTGTGCGTGTGCGTGTGTGTGTGCGTGTGTGTGCATGGTGTGTGTGCATGTGTGTGTGTGTGTGCGTGTGCGTGTGCGTGTGCGTGTGCGTGTGCGTGTGTGTGTGTGTGTGTGTAAAGCATGTGTGTGTGTGCATGTGTGTGTGTGCGTGTGCGTGTGCGTTGTGGGGTGTGTGTGTGTGTGTGCATGTGTGTGTGTGCATGTTGTGGTGTGTGCGTGTGCGTGTGCGTGTGCGTGTGCGTGTGTGGTGGTGCATGTGTGTGTGCATGTGTGTGTGTGTGCGGTGCGTGTGCGTGTGCGTGTGTGTGTGTGTGTTATGCATGTGTGTGGGCATGTGTTGTGTGGCGTGTGCGTGTGCGTGGGTGGTTTTGTGTGTGTGTGCATGTTGTGTGTGCATGTGTGTGTGCGTGTGCGTGTGCGTGTGCGTGTGTGTGTGTGTGTGTGTGTGTGCGTGTTGGTGTGCATGTGTGTGGTGTGTGTTGTGTGTGTGTGTGTGGGGTGGGGGTGTGTGTGTGTGTTGTGTGGTTTGTGTGTGGTGTGTGAATATTGATGCCATTTTGTCACAATAATTCTATGCGCATATGTGGGGGAGAGCTGGATGGGGAAGCCGCAAACCGACAGACAGTGAGACAGAAACAGAAGAGAGAGAAGAGAGAGAGAGAGAGAGAGAGAGAGAGAGAGAGAGAGAGAGGAGGGGAGAGAGAGAGAGAGAGAGAGAGGCAGACAGACAGACAGATAGACAATGATAGAGAGACAAAAAAACTGACATAGAAAAACACCAGAGAGAGAAGAGAAGAGAAGAGAGAGAGAGAGAGAGAGAGGAGAGAGAGAGAGAGAGAGGAGGGGGGGGGGGAGGGAGGGAGGAAGAGACACACATGCTTACATACATACAGACAGATTTAGACAAACAAACAGACAGACACAGACAGCAGGGACAGAGACAGAGACTGAGGTAATACGTTTACATTCAAGATCTTTGTGCATATCAACCACTAGTAGTATACCAGCTAGGAATAACAACCCCAGGGGAAAATGAGTGGATGACAAAGGTGGAGGGGGGGGGGGGGGGGGGGGGAAGGGGGGGGGTTAATCTATCAAAATCACACTAAACACCACCAGAAGTAGCAAGATGAGCGATGGTCAGCAGAAAGCACTGCAGCGTGCGTGTGTGTGTGTGTGTGTGTGTGTGTGTGTGTGTGTGTGTGTGTGGTGCGTGCGTGCGTGCGTGCGTGCGTGCGTGCGTGCGTGCGTGCGTGCGTGCGTGCGTGGTGATGTGTGTGTGTGTGTGTGTGTGTGTGTGTGTGTGTGTGTGTGTGTGTGTGTGTGTGTGTGTGTGCGTGCGTGCGTGCATGTGCGTACGTATGTGAGTGTGTGTAAATTGGGAAGTGTGCGGGATGCCAACCCAAAACGTCATGACTACTAACTCCATGCTGTACCATTCAGACCAATAAAGAACTCTGTAAGATGTGCAACTTGCCGGCACTTCCATTTCCCTGCAATGGTGTGCCCTGCCCATGAAGCATGCTGACGACCTCATTATCCGCCACAACAACACTGGGATTGTACAGACGAGAGATATCTTGGTCCTTTCGTAATTTGCCATGATGCTCACAAGATACTCTCTCTCTCTCTCTCTCTCTCTCTCTCTCTCTCTCTCTCTCTCTCTCCTCTCTCTCTCCTCCCCTTGTCTTGTCGTTGTTTATATCGCTTTTATGTCATTGTTTCCGAGCTGAATGTCATAGTCGAGTCTTATCACAGCCTTTTTATCGAAACCACTCGAAAGACATGTTCAAGTATACCGATGTTCCCATTAGAAAATTACATGATTCATGAAAGTCAGTCAGATTTTCGAGAGAAAAAAAGACACTCTTTCCATACTTCTCGTATACAATTTATCGATCGATGTCTCACAAATAATAATAATGAAAATGACCTGAGTGGGGTTTAGAGGTAAAATTTGCTAAGCATTTGACGCTATCATTACTTTTAACTGAAAAAGCTTATGCATTATAAAGTATCGAACGAAGCCTTAAACGCATTGCCTCTTTTCTCACTGATAGTCAACTGCATGTTGACACGAATTCCAAAAAGTCAGTAATTCCCCTTAGAACTTGGTGTTCCTCAGGGTTCAGTACTATGACACCCGCTGTCTTTATTTACATTAACGGCTTGCCAGTTATATGTGCTATGTTCTTTTTTAATGTTTGCTGTTGACAGTTAATTAAAATCACACAGTCGTCATTCACTGAACTGGAAAGTAATCTGCAGAAAAATATTCCGATTGATTTTTGCTTGGACAGAAATGAACAATGTGTCTATTAATGCCAATAAAACAAAATGCATGTTTGTCACAACAGAACACAAACGGAAATAAATCATTCTCACTGCGATATGTCCAACGACAAAAGATTAAGAGGTTATTTTGCAGAAAGTCCTCGGAATTATCGTTGACATTGACTCATTTTGGTCTTGCCACGCTGTCGATCTTGGAAAACGCATTTCTAGAAAAACGTATCAAATTGCAAAATGAAGAATCTTGTGGAATAATATTTGAGGAAGATATTCTTTCTCACGCATATCCTTCCTTTTCTCTACGATGCATCCACTCAAACGGATAATGCCAATGAAACTAATCTGAAACAAGAACGTCTTTTACATAAAACGGCCATAAAATTAAATCAGCTAAAATCCAATACCTTGACATGGAGTGATTACAAAACATTTTACCATTTACAGTTAGATTCTTCTTCAACAAGTGTTCGTGCTTGTTCATGTAATAAATGGATCTGTTCAACCCCCCCCCCCCCCCCCACAAAAAAAAAAAAAATAAAAAAAAATCCAACAAAAGTTTTGTCTTCAATAAAAATAGACAAACACATAAACATTCTTACCAAAACCCAGAAGCAGCCTTTATAAATCCAGTCTTGTAAATTCTGGAGGGATCACGGCAAACAATTTGGTTTCCTTTTTGAAACTATTTCCTTTAGGAAAGGGTATCTTAAAAGCCCTAAAAAGCATCTGATAGAAACACCACGCAGCAGCAAAGAATGGTCGCTTCTTTTAAATGAAAACCCTTCTCTCTCTCTCCTCTCTCTCTCTCTCTCTCTCTCTCTCTCTCTCTCTCTCTCTCTCTGTCAATGTTCTAAATGAATTTGATGTTCCAACAATATTTTCATACACACACACACACACACACACACACACACACACACACACACACACACACACACACACACACACACACACACAGACACACACACACACAACGCCTTGGATCCACCAATTTCATTAGCCACCGGACCAAAGAAACATTTACTGTGAGACACCATATTGACTGTCAAACCAATAACATAAATTTATCTCTTGTTCTGCGAACTCTGTCAGAATTCTCAATACATTGGTGAAACAAAAAATTCACTCAGAAAACGTTTTCTATCTGCAAAAAGATCTCACATCAAGAACAACATCGGGACTCTAGTCACGCAACATTTCAACCTGCCCAACCACACCCTAGCTAACATGAAATGCATGGTGATAGAAAAGTTTTTTTCAGACAGCCACACGCACAGAATTTGTAGGGAAAAATTCTGGATAAGCAAATGAAAACTCTCCATCCTTTCGGACTCAACTCACTACAATAACTGTTCATGTTCTACGCCGCTTGACTCCTTTTGCCTCCCTCTACCGAAATCCCCCCCCCCCCCCTTTTTAACCCCCCCCCCCACACACACACACACACACACAAACCCCACTCACACTCACTCACACTAACACACTCTCAATAACCCACACACTCCCACACGTGCGTGACGCGCGCACGCTTTTTACACACACTTACTCAGCCCCTCTTCCTCTTACTATAACGTCCCTTTGCTCCCCTTCCATTTGAAAAATTTGCCTTGTACGTGCAATCCTTTTCCTTTTAGCTTCTTGTTTTAAGACAGTGAATTTTATTCACGTTCTTTTTATGTACAAATGTTGTGTGACTCGCCGGCCAGTCAATTCACCACTGAGGAAGGCATTAAAGCCGAAAAATTTTGGAAATCTTTTTATCTTGTCTGTTGTGGTTTTTAAACTCTCTGTTTTATATATAATATATATATATATATATATATATAATATATATATATATATATATATATATAATAACACTGTTCAGCATTATATATATAAAATATATATATATAATATATAATATATATATATATATAAAAAATATATATATATATATATATATATATATAAACAGTCAAAGTAGATAAAAATCCAAACAAACAAGATAAAAATATCCCAAATTTTCGGCTATATTTGCCTTCGTCAGGGGTACAGACTGTGACAGTAAAAAGCTCGCATTCTCCACCCTCAGATCCTGAACACAAATCACAAATGTATACAGTAGGGAAAAGGCACATGAAGAACAGTAATATGCCGCTTTTGGCTCCCCGCTCTCAACCGGCCTTGGCCGGTCTCGTCCGGGCGAATCCAAAAGCGGCATATTACTGTTCTCTACTAAGCATGACTTTAATAACCAAAAAAAAAATAACGACCCTACAAACAAACATACTGTGTAGGATTATCCGTTTTCAATACTAATTTATTAAACTTTTCAGATTTAGTTTTTGCTTAATCCTGTGTTTTCCTAAATCATTTCAATAACATCATTTTCACGCAAACATTCACAAATGAGTTCTCTGTCCTTCATGTGAAATAAAACTACAGTCTTTAACTGTTCTCTAAAGTCTTTTAAAACCGAGTTATATTTCTGACATAAAATCCACACACTTATTCCAGCATGTCTTCCACTGAAAGCCATTTTTGACAAAGCGTTTCTTTTTTTAATTATGTCTTTTCTGCTGAACAGTCATCTATAAAAAATAGTGTCTGCGTTCCTTCAAACAGTCTATAAAACTGTTCTAAACACTCACTCAGTTTATTGCTAGGATCAACTAAATATATTTCATCATCTATCCATATAAACCTTCTATTATGATATGCTTTGTTCCATTTAATTGTTGGACAGAAAATCACAATATGATCAAAATTATAGCGATAAACTGTTTGTAATAGGTCTAGGATAAATATTGTTTTTCCACAACCAGTTTGCCCACAATTAATGAACAATGAGGAGTTTTTGTCATAAAGTTTAACTGCTCCATAGTTTTATAACAGAATTTAATCTAATCCAGTTATTATTTTTATCATACTCTCCGTCAAAACTTGTTCAGTATAATAAAACCCTATGAGGCCTAAATGTGTAAGATTAATCCAATTCAGTTCTGTAAGATTGTTTCTATTTAAGTCAACATTGATTTTTTGCTTGTTGTTATAAACCTTAATATCCTCACCATTGTGAAGAACGACGACAACAACGTTAAGACGTTTAACGTCTAAGTTTTGCCAGCTAATATTAATTCCTTTATAAGGACGTCACTAACCCCACAACCCCATCCCTCTCCACATCTTTAAAGACAGAAATTTCAAATATCATTGTGAACGTGTCTCCTAATTTCCTGTGCGGAAAGAACTGTAATTTTGTAGAAGCTTCCTTTAAAACCGTTTCTCTTCTGTGGAGGATGTACTGTTTTTTCCCATACGGCGTTATTTCAATTTCTTTCCGGCTATTGTCGTCTGGCATAAGACTTACATGTAAAGGGCCAGAGTTGAATGCTTTCTGAAACTTTTTGACGACTAAAAAATGTAAATGGGCTTATGAATTCAAATTTTATTTCCCATTCTAAATATGGTTCTAAGTGCCATTTGAGGTCAGGTTTTCGAACTATTTTATATCATACTGGCCAACATTATTTGCTTCTAGATGCGCAGTTGTTCTAGTTTAGGAAACTTTTTGCTGTCGCCAACCTCTTTACGTTTATAATCACCATCTTTAGTGTACTCAAAACCATACAAAGCGCCTATCTCACCATTCTGTTCAAAGTCCGCAACGTCTGCAAGGTCTTTTAATTCTAAAGTTATACACCTCACAGGCGCTAATGTAACTCCTGGTTCTTCTGGCCCACGCGACATTTTTAGTACAGCTTATTATTTTATTTCCAAAACAATGTGCAGGTTATCACATTTTACGATTTTACCTGTTTTGTCTGCGATTTTATATTAAATGATCCAACCCTCCCACAAACTAATCTTTTAAACTGTAAATTAGGGAATTGTATAATTTCATAATCGCAATATGCAGCTTTCCCTGATGGAAGAGCTCTTAAAACAGTTTGAGGGCCTTCCATCATATAAGTTTTCATCAGTGCTCAGCTCATCCAAATGAACATAGAGTAATGAATGTAATGCAAGATCGAGGGGATTTTCCCCTCATAAGTAGTTTTGTTTGGTGTAACAATAAAACTTTGAGCGTCCTGGCTGTCAGTTGCAAAGCCTAACATTTAGCTAGCTCGTTATAAAAATAGTATTTTTGCTTCTTCAGGTTTGAATGTTAATATTGTTTTTAGATTTGCATTGTTAAGTTTGAGAGTGATGTCAAAGTTACTCAATGCTCTTTTAGTGAGCAAAAACCCGTAATAACCATCAGGTATTGTTAACTGGCTAATTAAGTTCTTCCCCCATATTTTCTAATCTTATTATTCTTCTTGGTTTCGCTTATATTAAACCATACAACTTTGTAAAAAATTCATGAAGCGCGACCATTTTGGTTCCGCAATCGTTCTTAACAGCATGTTCTAAAAACGAAGGGCGGTCTTGGGTTGTTATTGTTACAAACATTTTTTAAACGAAATAAAATGAGTGCATTCAAATATACTGGTGCAAAATATTCTGTGGGCCGCACTACAATCTTAAAAATATAACAACTGACACCCTTGACATTTCTGTGACCCAGACTGACACCTTTCAAGTAAAGGTGAGTACTCCATTAAGCAGATATCTTAACCCTCCTATTAAAAAAGACTACATCGCGAAAGTGTGTTCAGTCATCCGATGCAGTTTTATCAGAACCAGTTAAACTTTGCTGTGTTTTGTGCAACAACTGGTGTGGAGTGTCGTATGCTAATCACTTAAATCATCCTGATCCTTTGGTGAGGTCAGTGTATAGATTTCATTTTTATTACACCTTCAGACGTATTTGACTGAACTGCGAGCGCCATTACCAAATGACAAAACGTTTAATCCATTCAGCAACAGAATAGACAGAAGGCTTTGAAAGAATCTGTAACGAATTCAATATTAATGTTAAGACAGACTTTAGACAAAAGTCGGATCTTAATCATGGCTTAGGCACCCCTTATTTGTGGGGCGTGCACAGAAAGTATAACTATGACTGGAATCCTCCTTACACATCTTTCCTTCAGGCACAGGCGTTCACCTCGGTCCATAGAGCAAGAGCATAAAACAGCATGGACAACATTTATTTTAGACATATCTGAGGGCCTAACTAAATCGGGAATAGAACGAATAAACGACTCTATTCGTACTTACGTTTGGTGTTTGCTAGGCTCGCAAGCACAAACGAGATCGAGCATAACTGATCCTTCTACTGGCTTTGATGCACAAAAACAGTACTTAGCAAATTTAGAGGACGCCATTAATTCTACAGTTGATTTACCTTCAAGTATAAAAAGGTACCAACATGTTTTACAATACGCAAGATCGAAAGTAGACTTTGCTGTTGGCACTGGTTTAATACATGCTGCCTTCTGACCTCAGACTCCAGATAGGCACAATAATAAACTACAATAACGAAATCCTTTTGGCAGGCAATGAACAAAAGGTCGGAAAAAACGAAATAAATTCTGAGCCAGTAATATTGCAAGCAGTAAACAAACACCCAAGAATAAGTCATCCAATCCCTGTGGCCCAAAGCCCGAAGGCCGTTGAAGAAGTCAAAAAAAAAAATGACCATGAATATGAAAAGACAGCACTTGTTCTTGGATTAACTGGCCTAGGATTACTTGGTCTTTATCTTACTAAAAATTAACCCAACTATTAAGAGAACTAATGTCCATAAGTGCTCGGCCATAAAGCCAACTACTTTGCCTGCAGTAGACAAAAGCCAGCTAACAAACCCCTAATATACCCGGTAAAGAGTCTATAGCTTTACCGGCTAATTTTTTTAATAAACCCGCAAGATGATCAAGCTGTTTTTTTACCCATGATTTATCAGTGGAGGCGATGGCGATGGAGGCACTGACCCTTGACCACCGCCGCCCGTAATAGCCATCACCAGTGTACTTATTGCAAATCCTAAGGCTGTTATAAAAGCTTACTAATGTGACACCCTGCTCACTAACAGCGTTCGTATTCGTTCTGCTAGTGTGTGTCTTCATATAAAAATTCTTTGGATAGTTTCTCTTATTCTGCTTACTTGAGTTCGCAATTGTTCTCGGTTAGTAGACAACACTTCTAGTCTTGCTGATCTCTCTTGTTCAAGATCTTTTAGTCTTTGGGTTATTCTTTCTTTAACACCAGGCCCTAAGTTGGCGTCATCAGCCTCAACGAGTTTTTCTTTTTCTCTTTTTATATGCTCATCTAGTTCACCTAGTTTTGCTAAATTGTTTGTTAATTCGCCTCTGATGGTTCTTTTAAAGCACGATCAAGGCCTCTAATTCTCGCGTGGGTATTGGGGGGTCGCGTATAGTTTTTAATGCTGTTTTCTTCTGAAAGACTGGTTTCTGCTTCTATTGCATTATTATTTCATCTGTTGGTTGATTTAAATCTTGAAGTTCCATGTTTTGTATTTGGGTATCTGTTGGGAGTTCTTGCAGTGTGTTTTGAAGTTTAGCAACTGCCTCCCCCCTTAATTTTGGTTTAACAATGCCAAGGCGACTTCGGGTCGCTCACACTGAGCCTTTGTCTAATTGTATTCATGCCTACAAACTTTGATGGGTCTCGTTTAGTTGTAAGCTGAACAAGTTGTCCTTGGTCGTTTCTCACAAACAATGGTTATTTTCTAGTTCAAAATCATTAGGGTCTATAAAATCGGAGGTTCTTGTCCTAAACTTTGGTATAATGATCTGACCTTACTTTCTGTTAATTTATACCGACTTGTTGGTAATGTACTCCCGATTTCTGCTAATTCATCCTGCAATGAGGGCCCCGAGCGATGCCGCTCCCAAGGGGAATCACTCATGTCGTCTCCACGATCAAAAACATCAATCTTCTTCGCCTTCAATTCCTGCCATGTTTTTAAATAATTAACTTTTATTTGTTTTATAAAAAAATGTCACAAACATATGGTTCAATTCTTGACCCGCATAGAAGACTGAAAGAACCCTTTGGCGTGAAGGGAAATAAACGGAATATTACTGTTCCAAATAATCCATCTACTATTGATGCAGATCAAATTCTTACTGTTAAATTTCCAGACCTAGGAGCGGATGAAGTGATTGTGCCAGGCTCTGCACGTCTTACTTTCAAAATAGAACTCGCTTCAACAACAGACCTAACAGGACAGTTGTCCAGAATTTGGGGGCGGCAATCGTTAAGAAAATTTCTTTTAAAACTTGAGGGGCAAGAAATATTTTCTTTACATAATGCAGACATATTTCTAACCTATTCTGATCTATGGCTAAACCGCGAATGAAAGGGATGATCTTGCGTTTCAAGGAATCGAAAATGTAGAAGCACTAAAACATAGAATAGGCGCCGCAGATGCTAAAGACGCAAAAGGTTTGTAGCCGTAAGTTATGCGTATGGAAATCGCTTTTCTATTCCCTTAGATTTTGAGTTGTTAAGTGCGCATGCGCCGTACTATCAAGGAGCATTAAAAGACAGATTGTCATATGAACTAACTTTTAATGACCACAAATATGTTATTATATCTGAAGACACCGAAGCAAAGTACAGCATTTCTGACATCTCGTTAGAGTTTGACGTTGTTAGCAACCCTGACTTAGCGAGGTTTGATCCAGCAACAATATCAAATCAAAATTAGCAATATATTACGAAAGAGTGATTCATCATTCTAAATATCCTAAAAGCAGGCAGACACTATATGGAATTTTAGTTTATAGTGCCACAGCAAGATCGCTTAAAGGTATTTTATTGCTGTGTGAAAACGAAGAACCATTCAAAAGACAAACTGAAAATTTTGTTAATCCTAAAATAACAAAAGTCAATGTACAATTGAGGGTAGTCCTAACCAAATCTACGCTAGCGGGCTTAAACCTTATCAGCATTTTGACGAAATAAGAAAATTGTTTGGAGGCGGGAGGTGTAGAAATCCAACTGTTGACCTTGTGTCTAAAGATCTACATCTTCACAGTGTTAGACCTGATCATTATTTAACAACGAAATACGGTTTATGGATTGACCTAAGGTCAACGGAGGATAATCAGTTACATGGAAGCGGAGAACTGTTAGAGACATAATAACATTCAAATTGATAAAGAAAAGAAGCCGATAAACCACTTAATGTGATTTGTTTTTAATATATGATGCGCAGCTGAATATTCAAGATAACAGATTAGAAAATATACAATACTAAAATTTTTTTATTTTATAAAAAAGCATGTCTGTTAAGCATTATCCAAATGTGCCTACAGCGCCAGAGTTGCCAAACGAAGGGATAGCCCCCGACATAAAACACTTCAGATTAACAAACATTACACAAATGCAGCAAGTACTAGAGCAAGACCTTTCAAAATACAGCAAAACCAAACGAAGGTATTCTGCTGTCTTTAATGCTGTTACCTATGTTAATACTGGAGCATCGACTATAAGTGCTCTATCAGCAGGAACGAGTGATGGTCTCATAGCAACAGGCATAGGCGCACCCGCAGCTTTACCTCTAGGCGGTTTGTCTTTAGCTCTTGGCCTGTGTTCATTAGCTGTAGGTGCTGCTAGCAAAAAAATAAAAACTAAACTTCAAAAGCACACAGCTATGGTTTCAACTAATAACAGCTAAACTTAGTTCCTTCAAGCTGATTATAAATAAAGCACTAGCTGACTCAAACATCACGGATGAAGAATTTAGTCGTTTACAGCCGATTTTGATGACTACAAAAGACAAAAGTTTGATCTTCAAAGAAAGGCGAGAACAACTTTTTTCTCAACAGCCAACACCGAGCAGATAAAAAAGGAATGCTTAAAAAAGTAAACGAAAACATTAAACTCTGTTCTAAACAGCTCACATTAACAACACCAAAAGGCGTTTATACTTAGTTTATGAGTCCAAGCACAAAAAGACCGTCGATATTGATTTGATTAAGTATTTTTTTTAAATTTAAATAAATATTTTGAGTTAGAAAAGAAAACTCAGCATGGATAAATTATATGAAGGACCAGACGAATTTTTTGAAGCAATGCAAGAAAAATTTAAACAAAGCACTGAATGATATTGATTAGAAGTCATTGATCCAGCAAGCGTACGGCAAGTGTGCTCATGCTATTTCTCAAGTTCCAGGGAAACTAACAATAGACCCACCAGTTAAAGTAATGTTAGCTGTTTTAATCGACTATGTAACAATAAATGAAGAAAATCTAGAAGTCTGGGTCTCGACTAAACAACAGACTATTCTTTGTAATAATGACTTAACACCCGGGTTTGGGGAGACCAACTGCTTACAAAAGTTTGATGTGGCCGCTGAAGAAGCCAAAATGAGAGGCTCTGGTTGGTCAGAGGCCGAAGTCTTAGAGATCAGATTAAAACAGGCTAAGTATGAGCCTATTGTAGGCAGGTCTTACATTCCAATACCTCCAGCATTAGTAGCAAAACGAGCAGTTCTAAACATAAAGAATACAGACAAACAAATGTTTCATGTGGTTGTGTTCTCGCAAGGCTGCATTACGCCCGCAAAAACGCAGAGAGAGTGTCTAACTATCACCCTTACATCATGATCTTAACTTTAGCGGAATATCCTTTCTGTTAGTGTAGATCAAATTGATCAGTTTGAAGAACAAAACAAACCAATAACTGTTAATATCTACACATGGGATGAGGAAACAAATCTACAACCCATTAAAGTGTCCAAAAACAGTCCATCGATTGGCGAACCAGACAAAAATCATGTTGACTTACTACTGATGCTTTCGCCAGCGGGGCTACCGCATTACACATTGATACGAACAATGAGTAGATTATTGCGGCATACTTCAAGCATTACCATAAACAAGAATTCTGCAGAAAATGTTTAACAAGAATTCCATCTGCTCAAGCCGCAAGCGAACATAAGAAACATTGTATCGGCCCAGTTGACTGTAATACAGAACTAATTACACCCCCAGAAGGCAGTAAAGTTAGTTTTAAGAACTGGAAACGACTGCAAAATTCTCCATACGTAGTTTACGCAGACTTCGAATCACTCATTGTTCCTTATGAAGGGCCAGCGCCACAAAAACTTCAAAAAACAGTCTTAATGAGTAATCACCAGATTTGTTCATTTGCCTTCGTTATTGTCAGGTCGGATGGCGTTCATTCAAAGCCAGAATTATACAGAGGACCAAATGCTGCAGAATACTTCTTAAAACGCATGCAGCAAGTGCGTAATGATTGTTCTAATAATCTGAATTTATCTGAAATCATGATGACGCCTGAAGACCAACAACAGTATGACTCAGCCACACATTGTTGGATTTGTGGTTTAGAACTCAGTGAAGAAGCAACAAATCCGACAGTAAGAGACCATGACCACATTAGTGGAAGGTTTGAGGAGCAGCACATAGTAAATGCAATCTTCAACTAAAGTTTGAACCAAAGACATGGAAGCTGCCTGTATTCTTTCATAACTTGCGAGGTTACGACTCTCACCTTATAATGAAAGCAGTAACCGACTCCTTCAGGGTGTCATGCATCGCACAGTCATCGGAAAAGTACATGTGTTTCACTTTAAATAACATGTCTTTTTATGACTCTATGCAGCACATGATGGGTTCATTAGAGTCGCTGGCTATGTCCTTAAAGTCCTGCCCAATAACGGAAGAATATTTTGACCCAACTCTCGTTAGAAAGGGTGTTTATCCTTATGAGTACATGAACAGTTGGGAAAGGTTTGATGAAGACACACTTCCGCCTAAAGGCGCGTTCTTTTCTAGTCTCAGAGGAAAGGACATCAGTGACTCAGATTACCAGCATGCTCAAGATGCGTGGCAGAAGTTAGAGTGTAAAACAATGGGAGACTATCATGACTCCTACTTGATGGCTGACGTATGTTTGTTGGCGGATATTTTTGAAAATTATAGAAAGACCTGCATGAAACATTACAGCTTGGATCCTGCGCATTATATTTCTGCGCCCCGGGATGAGTTGGGATGCTTTCTTAAAGTTTACTGGAGTACAGATTGATTTGTGTCAGATTTACCAATAATTCAGATATTGAAAAAGGATTGCGTGGGGGAATTAGTATGGCGTCGCACCATTACTGTAAAGCAAACAACAAATACCTGATGATTTTGATCCGAGTAAAAGGTCTAACTATCTTATGTATTTAGACGCAAACAATCTGTATGGATGGGCTATGGCGCAATCACTTCCATTACGCAACTTTAAAATGTACACAGAAGACAATCGAAAAATATTCAAAAGGCATTTAAAGTGTTGGCAGTTTAACACCGATCAACAGCGTGGATACATTCTAGAAGTTGACTTAGAATATCCTCATGAACTCCATGACCTGCATAATGACTATCCGTTAGCGGCAGAAAGTCTAAAGATGAATCCAAGAGAGCCGCCTAACTTGTGCCCAATCTTCGAGGCAAAAAAAATTAATGTCTGTCATTACAGACTTCTACAATTTTATTTAAGACATGGTTTAAAGTTAACAGCTGTCCATCGTATAATTGCTTTCGATCAGAACAGTTCATGAAACCAACATCATGAAGAACACCGATCTCAGAACTAATCCACAGATGCTTCAGAAAAAGACTTTTTCAAGCTGATGAACAACAGCTGTTTGGAAAGACTATGGAGAATCCGCACAAGCGCAAAGATGTTAGATTGGTCACCAGAGAAAACGAAGCAATTAAGCTGACTTCAAAACCTAATTATCAGGACTTTAGAAGATTTCATGATCAGCTTTTTGGCATAAATGATGAAGAAAAAGAAAGTCAAATTGGACAAACCTGTATTTATTTGGGTTTACTGTTTTAGAATTATCAAAGCTTTTGATGTTAGAATTTCTTTATGACTACTTTAAACCCTTGTATCCAGAGTCCATGAGTACTTTACACAGATACAGACAGTTTTGTTATAGATATCCCTACTGAAGACATCTATAAAACATGGAAATCGAAGTGGCTAAAGGACATGCGGGATGGTACGACACGTCCGATTACCCTAAAGATTCGCCTTTGCATTCAATTACTAATAAGAAGGTTTTAGGAAAGATGAAGGATGAATTATCTGGAAAGGTGATTAAGGAGTATGTGGGGTTAAGGTCAAAAATGTACAGTATTTCGAGCCAGGAGAAAATCATTAAGAAAGCAAGGGAATATCTCGCAGTGTTGTGCAGTCAAACATATCACATGACAACTACAAAGAAGCATTGTTTGACATAAGACTTTTCATCATGACAACGTAAAACTGCGATCTAATCTACATGAGATCAACACAACTGTTGTAACAAAGAAGTCATTATAGATAGAACAAACACAAAACGTTGTGTTGTTAATCCAGAGTTTTCATATGCAATTGGACACTGGAGAACAGCATAATTACATACTATCTTCATATTCCTCAAGTTTTATTATAAGAAGATATTCTTTTCCCCATATTTGACAATCAAAATTTGGGAATTTGGGCAGCGGGCGATCTGGATGCTTATGAATCCCCGCAATGTTACCTTAATAGTAGAACTCGTATCATATGATTCCTGTATTAATTCCCAGGTCTCTTCCTTTATCATTCTTGTTTCATTCTGCGCTTCCTTCTGAGCTTCCATTTTTATGTAAATTAAAAAATTAATTAAGCAACTGGAACTGTGTCTGGTGGGATTATCTGCAGTTCTTCTTTCACAAAAGATCTTTGAGGAGCCGGTGTTTTGTTGTGTCAGTTTCTCGTAAATAATACACGGGCGGATTCATTTTTACAATTCTTTTTATTTCATACGGATCAACACTCCAAACTGGATCTGTTGCCCTGATGCGAGTGTCCCTTCTCGCTTCCCCCGGTAAATAAAGGTACCTTACTTTCAAACCAAATGGTAATAGTTTGCCGGATGAGCTGACGTCTCCTTCAACAACATTATGTTTTTCTTTGATTGCTTGTACTGGTTTTAGCCCTTTAAATTCTTCATTATTCATTGCGCGCAAAACTGAGGGCAGTCTTCTAACCCATTCTGTGTTACGAGAATTGTCAATAAGCTCTCTGTGATACTGGTAGGAGAAAAGTCTTTCAGCTAACTGTTTGTTAAAGTTTTCAACCAAAGCCTGTGATCTGTGAACTCCCGGAATGCCTCTTCTAATGGTAACTCTATGTTTTAACAATAATTGATTCACTTGGCCTTTAAATTCTTTTCCATCATCGACTTGAATCATGCGAGGATAAGTTAAGGGGCCCTCGTTGGTATATCAGTTGTATGGCGACAGCAACAGCAGAAAGCACTCTTTTGTGTTAATGGTTCCGCATCTTGTATCTTGAAGCTATGTCAATGACTGTGAGTGCGTACTTAAATCTTTTCGTCTAATCGTATCATGGGGTAAATATAGAAGGTCCATTTGATGGGTGTCGTTCGGTATTGTATTCACAAAGTGTGGCTCTGTATTCGTCTAGGCGCAGGTAAATAAATTTGCCAGATTGCTTGTTTAGATAACCATTCTTTTGCTGTTGTTCACTGACACCCTGCCGCTTGGCTTAGCTTTTTTATTGCCGTGATTCCCTTCCAATATCCTTTTGTGAATAATAGATTTTGTTCATTTTTATTCAGCCAATATATGCGCAAACAAAATACACAATGGTCATACCAACGACAATAAACACGATTTCTTGCATCTTTTGTTTTTCTGATGGCTGATAAAAGTCGCTAAATTTTGGTGGGGGCAATGTCTCGATTGGTTTGCCCGTTACTAGAATAATATTCTTTATCGCTTGATCAACGTCTTTAAATGTGTAAGCTGCATGCCCCTGTTTTTTCAGTGTGTTATTAATAAAATCTAACTGCTCAATTCTCTGCTTTTCATAGGTGTCTTGTGCAGCTGCTAGTTGCTCCATAGCTTGTTATGTCTTTTTTCTCTCGCCGTCGTCCCGTAGTTTACTAAATGCGTAATTACTTCCGCTAAAGCAAGCGCATTCACCACAGCGCCGCCTATCATCATTACGAGTGAAGCCATTTTTTATTAAATGTATTTTTATTTACATATTTATACTGTCTGGAATTATTCCTTGCTTGACTAGAAAATCTTTCGTGGCAAACGAAGCTGCAATGATAGCAATCAGTTTTTGCTGAATCCTCAAAGTCTAGTTTGCCAAGATCTGTGGTTTAATTTTAACAAGCTTTTACCAAGCATTTGTGTATCCTATACTTAGGCCTCCAATAACAGCAGAATGGTACTACAAGGTTGGCAACAGTTTTTTCGGTGCTCATTTTAAAAATAAAATAATTATAATTAATAAAAACATGAACACCGATGATCTATTAAACCTTCCTGAACTTATGATTACAAATGACCAGGTTGATGAGCAAGCTATTATGCCCAAAAAGGAAAGACTGTATTCTTTGGCGGCATGTGGGAAAACAAAACAGTTCCTCGGAACTGAATTTAGCATAGAACAGATTCAACAGATGTCGCCACAAGACATTTTAAAGTATCATAACAGGTATGAAGCGCAGTTGGGGTCTAGAATGGTGAAAAGCGTTGGGCAAAACGGTTCTTAGTTTGTACACAAAACTAGTCGGTAAATTTGCTCCCATTGATTCTGAACAAGATTTTATGTATGATTTAACGCAGGATCCAGTTTTAACAAAGTCATTAGAGTCTCTAGGATGTGTGATTTATACTACAGATTTGGAACATTTGTTATCGCCGTTAATCATGGGATTAATTACTTTTAATCATATAGATTTTATTTCCCTTCAAAATGAACGAGCCAGAAAATCAGCAGAATCAGAAAAACACTGAATCAGTGAAAGTGGTCACTAAAACACCTCATCCTGGACGCATGCGGCAGGAAAAAAATTAGCTGAGTGGAACAAACAAAAAAAATTACAGTTACAATCACAAAATAAAACTCATCATGAAAACATAACGCCGCCAACGCCAACAGTTGATTCAATGCCAGCTATAAAAAACTCCATATGATTCAAGACCTACAGCGCCAAGTCTTCATGGTATATTGAACTTAAAACTGTTGCCATTTTGGCGCCCTTGCTGCTGTGGGGGGCGGTTATTACGGTTATAAAATATATAAAGAATGGCAACAAAAACCAAAAGGTCAAAACAACCTGAACCGCTAAATACAGAAGACAAACAGCACGCCAGAACCGCCAACAACAAAGAACATTTTGATCCATTTCAGATGCAATAATATTTTAGAACTTAATTTTAAATTTTTAATAAAACATGGCGGATTATTATTTGTTGAAGTCATAAATAAAGACATGGAGTCTATAAAAGACATTTCCATAGACCAGAATTGTAATCAATGCGGTTGCTTAGGATGTAAGAACTTTATTAAGATCTATGCTGACCGATTTCGCGCAGAGGACGCTGAGCAAGACATCCTCGACGATGACGCGTTTTTTGAGGCGTGTGTGTACTATATTGAACATCTACTATTTAAGATAAAAACATAGATTGTATTTTTTTTGATAATTATAAGATAACTTGAATAAGAACTTGGTTGTACTTAGAGGATGACTTAATTACAATCTAGGTTAACTTGGGTAAGAACTTGAGGATGACTTGGGGGAATGACTTGGGTAAGAACTTAAAAGTGACTTGGGGTGACTTAAGGATGACTTAAGTAAGAACTTAGAAGTGACTTAAGGATGACTTGAGGACAACTTGAGTAAAAACTTAGATAGTGACTTGAGGATGACTTGAGTAAGAACTTGTGGATGACTTAAGGATGACTTAGAAGTGACTTGGAGTAACTTCAGTTAAGAACTTAGAAGTAACTTGAGTGTGTGCATGCGTGGGTGGGGGGCAAGCAGGGTAGGGTGGGAGTGGGAGGTGGGCGCCGCACCTTTGATTATTTATAAGAAACAGATGTCCAGAATATGATATAGTTATTATCAGTAAAACAACAACAATGACAGCAGCGACAACAACAACAATAACAGCATATATACAAGCACGATCGCACGCACACACACACACAAGATAGGGAGGTGCTTGCATGGAGAATGGGAAAGGTTTTATGGTTGGCGCTTGAGCACCGTAAATTCAAGACGGCTGTCGGTCTCTCTGTCAACTGAAGATTATTCAAAGCGGCCACCAAGTGCATTATCAAAAGCTTGATTTAATAAACAAGACAGTTGAATAAAGTACACTCTGTGGCCGCTTGAAAAAGCAGCCAAAAAAGTTGAAGCAGGACGTTGAAGCAGTGAAGACAGGCAGTGAAGCACAGCATGTCTAAACAGGCAAACACAACAGCAAAATGTCATTTCACTATATACAAAGTCATGGGGCAGCAACAAGAATGCCAGTGAATCAGCAGTGTTCCAATACAGGTTGACCTATTTGAGCGCTACAGGCAGTTGCGCGACCTACTTCAGTGTTACAAGCAATGACAAGTATTGCTATGCTTCGCTGGGTTCTACTCTTGCGATGATTGCTGTGCATTGTGGGGAACCATTGTGATACGAGTATTTTCTCAGCCCAGTAGTTCCGAATCTCCTCGCTGCTCTCAAACATTGCATGGAGCTCCTTTTTAAGGCGGAAGATTTCATAGAAAGACAGCCCAACTGTGCTGAATTTGGATATGTATGGTTGCAACAAACGGGCTATCTCTCTCAGTCTCCGTGCATATGAAGGGCTAATTCCAACATTTTCCTTCAGCCATTCATCCCACGTTTTACTGTGAGTCCCTTTCCTTTCTTCCACCTCAAAAAACTTGAAAGCAACTTCTAAAAGTCCCCCGTTATTGCAGGTTAAAAGCCATTGTGGTTGCTTCTTGTCTTGCTAGTTGTCTATATCCTTCAATCACGCTTTTGAACAGCACTTTGCGATGATGTAATTTCTTCCAGATTGAAAAAGAACACTTCTTTTCTGACTTTCTTCTGCACATCAACAATTTTGGACTGTAAATACTCGTGTAGTTCATTTGGATTCCTTGTTGTTTTGGATTTCTTTGCTTTCCTCCATACAAGGCGGTGAGTTTTCGTTTGGGTTGTGAAGGAAGTTTAGGTATGTTTCTCACTTGTAGATGGGCCTGCTGTTCTAAGTTCCTCCAAAACAATGAAGAAATTGAGCATGGTACTCAAGATGTTGTTGAAGTATTGTCAACTGAGGAATACTCCACGCTCTTTGTTCTGTCATGATCAAAATGCTACACTATGTAATCACCAACCCAAAACTGAGGCTAACAAAAGTCAAGCACTTTTCTCACTGAAAATTACACACGTCTTGACGCCACGACGCCACCAAGAAGAATGACAAACAGCTAAGGCCGGTTGTCAATGACAACAAACAGTGCTGGGGCGGATGTGACGTCTTTTTACTATCACATGATTAAATCTTGGCTTATGGTTGGTGAATGTAAGAAACAATGTCTAGATTTGTTTTGCCTCAGGCGGGATAGACTGAGCAAAATCCTTTCAGCCACTTATAGAAATCTCGCTATTCAGAACTGCAGGCATAGAAATCGATCGCTATTCATAACTGCTGACTGGCTTTACAAATCCAACGGTCACGAGTGGAGACCGCTAGCTTTGCTCTGAATGCTTCTATTGAAATCTCTGGGGAGTGCCGCGCTTCACTGCATGCCTTTAAAAAAACAACCTGCATAAGCCACTCTCTCTCACCTGCAGTGTGTGTGTGTGGATTTTATGTCAGAATATAACTCGGTTTTAAAAGACTTTAGAGAACAGTTAAAGACTGTAGTTTATTTCACAGTATTGTATGTTTGTAGGGTCGTTATTTTTTGGT
This sequence comes from Conus ventricosus, assembly GCA_018398815.1. NCBI lineage: Eukaryota > Metazoa > Mollusca > Gastropoda > Neogastropoda > Conidae > Conus > Conus ventricosus. The sequence continues at coordinate 45,387,049 of CM031612.1, read as the reverse complement.
TATTGAAGTCATGCTTAGTAGAGAACTGTATATGCCGCTTTGGAGTCGCCCGCACGAGACCGGCCAAGGCCGGTTGATGAGCGGGTGAGCCAGAAGCGGCATATACAGTTCTCTTCACATGAATTAAAATGTTTTAACTTAAAATATATATTTGTTAAAATAGGTTTTTAAAAATAGAATCTACAAAATTGTTTTGAGCGCATTGCGCTGTCATCAGGATGGTTTTTGGTTTGCCCACCGCCGATGTTGCTCCCCAAGGGCGAGCACTATCAAAATCATTTTGGGTATTTTAACCCCACTAATCTATAATACACTTTTGTTTGTTCCATTATACTACCCTTCACTGGCTGCTTCGAGGGTGCTGTTGGATTCTTTTTTTTGAACCCTTGGTGGTGAGAACACCACAGAATTTGGACTGTGGTGTGTCTCTATTTGACACCAAGAGCACAGACACAGCCAGCCGTGTCTCCCTGATGAGTCCGATCCAGCGGACAAAGGCCTAGGAGCAGGCAATACAAATAGATGTGCCTTGAGAGGGTTTACGATGGTTCCCTCAGGCAGCTAGTGAAGGGTTTCTCATATTTATAACACATTCCCCATTTCTTCATCTCAATTTTTTTTTTCTCTCTGAAAGTTAAATCTTTGCCAAGTCGTTACTATAACGACTGAAGAATTGTTAGCCTGCACTTGTTTTCCCCCACTACTTAATTGTTCAGCATTATATTGTTTGGTCAATCAGTGGAGATTGCATCTCTTAGGAGATCCAAGTAAAGGTTGTCCTGTACAATTCTTAGCCACTCACAATGCTTGGGTTTATTGAACAGCAGAGCTGACCACTCAGACTGTTCCATATCTTTTGATCTCCCTTGCATCCTTGAATGGATCCTCAAGCATAGCTCAAAGATTGTCCCCTATATTTTATACTGTTTGAATAATGCTTTTGTTTTTCAGCAACTTTTTTTTTCCTCTCCACACTTTTGTTTTGTTCCATTTTACTACCCTTCACTGGCTGCTTCGAGGTGCTGTTGGATTCTTTTTTTGAACCCTTGGTGGTGAGAACACACACAGAATTATGGCTGTGTGTGTCTCTATTTGACACCAAGAGCACAGACACAGCCACCGTGTCTCCCTGATGAGTCCGATCCAGCGGACGAAAGGCCTAGGAGCAGGCAATACAAATAGATTGCCTTTGAGAGGGTTTACGATGGTTCCCTCAGGCAGCTAGTGAAGGTTTCTCATATTTATAACACATTCCCCATTTCTTCATCTTCAATTTTTTTTTCTCTCTGAAAGTTTAAAATCTTTGCCAAGTCGTTACTAAACGACTGAAGAATTGTCAGCCTGCACTTGTTTTTCCCCCCACTACTTAATTGTTCGGCATTATATTGCTTGGTCAATCAGTGGGAGATGCATCTCGTAGAGATCCATGTAAAGGTTGTTCTGTACAATTCTTATCCACTCACATGCTTGGTTATTGAACAGGCAGAGCTGACCACTCGACAGTTCCAGATCTTTTTGATCTCCCTTGCATCCTTGAAATGATCCTCAAGCATAGCTTCAAAGATTTTTTTTTATTTTTAAATGACTGGTGATTGATTTTAACGTGGTGACAGCCCTATGTGCCCTTTGCGGTCGCTGGGCTATAAGCAACATTAATCTATCTGATCTTATCTTGTCGCACTAAATTTTAATACCTGTTTGAAATAATGCTTTTAGTTTTTGCAAGCAACATTTTTCCTCTCCACACTTTTGTTTGGTTCCATTTTACTACCCCGTCTCTGGCTGCTCGAGGTGCTGTTGGATTCTTTTTTGAACCTTGTGTAGAACACCACAGAATTATGGACTGTGGTGTGTCTCTATTTGACACCAAGAGCACAGACACAGCCAGCCGTGTCTCCCTGATGAGTCCGATCCAGCGGACGAAAGGCCTAGGAGCAGGCAATACAAATAATGTGCCTTTGAGAGGGTTTACGATGGTTCCCTCAGGCAGCTAGTGAAGGGTTTCTCATATTTATAACACATTCCCATTTTCTTCATCTTCAATTTTTTTTTTCTCTCTGAAAGTTTAAATCTTTGCCAAGTCGTTACTATAAACGACTGAAGAATTGTCAGCCTGCACTTGTTTTCCCCACTACTTAATTGTTCGGCATTATATTGCTTGGTCAATCAGTGGGAGATTGCATCTCTTGGGAGATCCAAGTAAAGGTTGTTCTGTACAATTCTTAGCCACTCACAATGCTTGGGTTATTGAACAGCAGAGCTGACCACTCAGACTGTTCCATATCTTTTGATCTCCCTTGCATCCTTGAATGGATCCTCAAGCATAGGCTCAAAGATTTTTTTTTTTTTAAATGACTGGTGAGTTGATTTTAACG
>CM031612.1:45377174-45379674 GCA_018398815.1 Conus ventricosus | reverse complement strand
GGTCGTCATGAGCAGGAATGTGTTCTGCTATCAAGTATAGTCTCACCAGCAAGTTTGAAAGCCCCCTCAAAGGATTGAACACCCAACCAGTGACACGACGGCTGTACCTTACAGGAAAACGCTGTGTCAACGTCGTAAGTGCATATGTATCTACAGATCCTGAAGAGGTTCAAGATAAAGTTTATGAGGACTCGGAGGTCCTCACAGCAGCCACGCCAAAGAAAGAGTAGCTCAGCGTTGTCGAGACAACTTCAACGCCGGGGTACACGCAGACTACATGAACAGTAGGTAGTCACTGTGAGGAACGGAGTCGGCAAAAACAACAGCGACTTCATCTCCTGCTGGGGACCTGTGCAGCCCATGACCTCTTGATCACAAGCACGGTCTTCTGCCTGCCCAGAAGGCTGAAAGAGCCTTCAACAGAATCAGAGGTTCGAGTACCAATCGAACTCCTTTCAAACGGCTGGGCAGCTGGCTCTAAATCCACCCCAGTCGAAACGTGTAGGACGGAAGGACCAAACTTAATTCAAAGGCTCTTCGAGCTATTTGAAATTATGTGGAAACAGGAAGTTATTCAGCAGGAGCTCATACATGCCTCATTGTCTATTTCTACAAGGGAAAGGGAAAGAGACACTCTTGTGACATCACATGGAATTCGTATATTTATATTAAGATGCTTTTTTCAGGACAAATAAAGTATCTATTACTGAAGATACCTTTCTTAGATCCCATCCCATCTCTCTGCACCATATACCAAAATGAAGATATTCTGAGAAACAGAGAATGTCAGGGCTATTTAAAGCATGTAAAATTTGTTTTAAATGCTGACTACAGACCTACTCCCCTTTTTGCTGAATCGTAGTACATGGAACAGAAACTGCAGAAAACAGTATTTCAAGGACAGCGACATGACTTTACAGTTGGCGTATCAGGACTACTATAAAACCATCTTTCCAAAGCTACGAGAAACACACTTCGTTTAAAACTAGAATATCTCACGTGTCCATTTTAAATCTAAACTGTCACGGAGATGCGTGTTTGTAAAGTTTATTGAGGGCATCTTGAAATTCACCCTTTTTTTAAAAAAAGAAAGTAAATGATCGGCTAAAAAGTTAAACAAATCGATCAAGCCTGTATGGGGCTTCGCGCCATGCTTATTATATTGGATAATCTCTACGGCAAGTTCAAAAGTTGAAAAAAAAACATGTTTCACACCATTCACACAACTAATGTCAACCTTGAATTGTGTTCCGCATCTACTTTCACAATGTCATTTACATTTTAATGCGTCGATGTATTTTATTTGTGGTTTTGATAGGCTAAAAAAAAGGGGGGGGGGGGGGGGGGAGGGGGACAAAAAAAGAAAGAAAACAACTTTCGTATTACAGACTTGAAACCTTTTTTCAAAATCTTCCAAGAAAAATATTACACACACAATTTTCTGTCAGAAGTAAATTGCTTCCGGTCGGGGAAGAGGAGAGAGGGGAGTAATTTATAATTTTCTTTCAAAAGCAGTTTGTTTCTGCCAAACCGCCATTTCATTTCTTTTAGTTGATTATTTCCATCAAGGACATCTTTTCCTTCGAACTGAAGATGATCGAATACAGGATTTAACCACCTCCCATCCTCCCGTAAGTTTTACATGACGTCCTGGACGTCGGATTTCATGTTCATCGTGTGTGAAATTTTCTTTTCCACAGTTTGCACGCGATTCGGTCTTTTTTAAAAAAAATGTTACTTATATTGTGTTTAGAGGATGTTTTTCCCCATTATTTTACAACCGTTTTTTTTTTTTGCTGTCTTGTCCCCCATGCTGTCTCAGTGACTGGTCTCCCTTGTCCCTCATTCAGTCGCTCCATATGCAGCTGCACCCAGGCTCTCCTGTAGCAGCCCTTTGAAGCAACCCACCAGAAGAGATACTGCACTGCAGCTGAGTCACTTCGGTGGTGTTCTCTGGTGATTATGTCCCATATGTGACCTGCTATGTTGTGAACAGTAATAAAGACAACATGACAACAGTGATGGATGTTCTATATGGGGCCCGTTTTGCCATGAATAGTAACAAAGACAATATGCCAACAGTGATGGATGTTCTATGTGTGACCCTTTTGCCATGAGCAGTAATAAAGGCAACATGATATCTGTGAAAGATGTATTGTATGTGGCCGTTTCGCCACGTAAACTCTCAAAGACAACAAGACAAGTGAAAAGTGCCCCACATGTAACCCTATTTTGCCATGAACAGTCATACAGACAACCTGACAACAGTGAAAAGTGCCCCACATTAACCCTATTTTTCCATGAACAGTCATACAGACAACGTGACAACAGTGAAAAGTGCCCCACATCTAACCCTATTTGCCATGAACAGTCATACAAACCTAACAACAGTGAAAAGTGCCCCACATGTAACCCTATTTTGCCATGAACAGGCATACAGACAACTGACAACAGTGAAAAGTGCCCCACATGTAACCCTATTTTTCCATAGAACAGTCAT
>CM031612.1:45359674-45374674 GCA_018398815.1 Conus ventricosus | reverse complement strand
CATTTTGAGAACCATGAACAATTCAAAAACAAAGCCACTGACAGCTTGAAACATTCTGGCCCTGGAATCAGAGTACCTAACCACTATCGAACACCTATCTGTCCACTTTCCAACGTTTTTTTGAAGCAAACCTGACCATAAAAGATCAGTAACAGTCTGCCTGATTTATTGAGAGATAGAGGGTATAGAGTGCCAGGAAGAGAAAGATCTTGCCGCCATATACGTTGTAATAAAGACACTGGGAGCATTCCAGGCAACACAGTCAACGTGTGGTACTGGTGGCAAGTTCATGAATCGCATTCCTATAAAGACACAAGGCCTGTTCTGGCTTTGTCTGGAATGTTAACAATTGCCCATACTTCAAGCGATCGAACACGTGATTCCGTAGTGTCCTTTGTAATGTTCGTGATTCCGAATCTGGGGTTGAAGATTGGATTCAGATGTTAGACGTAAAATAGTCCGAACTCCGACAAAGTGTGGAACAGTAGGCCTGATAGTAAGATGTGAGATTGCGGCAGATGGGGAGAGCATGCGCATTACTTTCGCATACGTCAACAACACTTTCGTCTTGTCCTACGGAGAGACATCGACCCACACCTCCCATTCATCTTCATCAACTTCTGTTCGACACATCAGTCAACAGGCAAAGAAATGATCACATTCGATTTCGTCTTGTCATACGAGAGAGCATCAACACACACCTCCCATTCAACTTCTTCACACACCTCCCATTCAACTTCTTCCCACACCTCCATTCAACTTCTTCACACACCTCCCATTCATCTTCTTCACACACCTCCCATTCATCTTCTTCACACACCTCCCATTCATCTTCTTCAACTTGTATTCGACATATCAGTCATCAGGCAAAGAAATGATAACATTCGGTTCAAAATGGTACAGCTGTAGGGACAGTGAACCGTTAAGAGATTCGCCATGTCTAGGCAAGGAATTGTACGGCGGCCATTTTGAGAATCATGAACAATTCAAAAACAAAGCCACTGATAGCTTGAAAAATTCGTGCACTGGAAGTAGAATACCTCATCACTATCGAACGCCTTTCTCTCCACTTTCCAACGTTTTTTGAAGCAACTTGACCATACAAAATGGGTAGCAGTCTGGGAGACCGAGCCATCCTTTCCATCCCGCTTCCTTTGTCTTCCTTACACTGCATCAGGTAGTCCGCTCTTTCCTTACACTGCGTCAGGTAGTCCGCTCTTTCCTTACACTGCGTCAGGTAGTCCGCTCTTTCCTTACACTGCGTCAGGTAGTCCGCTCTTTCCTTACACTGCGTCGGGTAGTCCGCTCTTTTCATGCTGAGAGGAAAGGGACGGTCTCCATGCCTTACAAAGCCGACCCCAAGACGGTTCGAACTCACAACCGTCAACTCCAAAACTTTTTTTTGTCTCTTAATAGGATTGTCAGTTTCACAGCCATTCTATCTTTTTTTTCTTCTTCTATTTTTCTTTCTTTCTTTCTTTCTTTCTTTTTTGTGTGTGTACTTGTTGTTTTTTCCACTGCTTGTGCAGTTAGCTGATGTAGTTGTTGTTGTCTTACCATTTGACTGCAGGCTTTTTTTTTTCTTAAACATTTGACTGCAGATTCTTACAGCGTGGTTACTTGTATCTTAGGTAAAGAGATTATGAAAGAAAGACGGTCACTGGTGACCTTGGCCGAAATCTGGAGCGTCTAAGTGTTGAGAGGAGGCCGAAGACAAGAAAGTCTTGAAACAGTTTTAAGTCGACCATTGACACAGCTTCTTTCCCTGGTTGTGGTTGCTTACGTCAATTGCCTATTTATAGGAGTGAATCAAATGTCAAATCACACAACAACCGTTTACGCCTTCTGGCTGCGGTTGCTTAACGTCAGTAGCCCTTCAACAAACAAAGAAACAAACAAAATAAATTTTCGTTTGATTTGATGCTTTTGTTTGGTCATCCGGGCGTTAAACCACATTACGTGACCCCATTGTAAACTGCTGATTTATCGTGGTTGTATTTTTACTTCTCTTTTATGAATAGGGAGGCGACAGCAAGGACATATTGCGCGCTCGGGCGCACGTTTGTGTGTGTGTGTGTGTGTTATCATTATCACAAGAAACCTACGTTCTGCATGCATGAAAGGGGATGAGAAGAAGGGGGACAGAAGGAGAGATTAAGAAAGAGGATGGAGGGGGGGGGGGCGAGACAGTGGAGGGAAGGAGAAGGTATTAGTGGGAAGTGGAGACAGGTAGTCTCTGGTTTACTGTCGGTTTCCCCGGGGCATAGACTGTCACCTGTGTCAGCGAGTGGACGCTCAAAAGGCCTCATTTCCTCAATCAGCCTGTTTTGTTCGCATACGTACATCAGGTTACCACTTCTAAACTGTCGTCATTTTGCACAGTCACATTTGATGACGTTTATCTTATTTACTCTTCTGCGACTGGTATTTCGTCAAGTAGATGCTTCAAACACAGACTGCCTCTAAATAGACGTGAATTTCGAGCAGTCGCAAATCATGACGTTTATTTCATTTGACGATTCTTTTCGAACGCCTGCTTTCGCCGACTGATGTTTTATCATGTGGGCCTTACGTGCTTCAGACTAGACTTGCTCCAAATAGATGTCAATTGCATGTCACAATTGATGACGTTTATTTCATCTGACGTAATCTTTTTATTGACAGTTTTTGTCAAGGCTGTTATGTTTAGTCCAATCACAAGGCACACTGATAGGCCTAATGCATCGCTGTTATTTCAGTAGCAAAGATTGTGGAGAGACAGGTAGCATTTTGTTCAATTTCCTGTTTTCAAGTTAGAGAATGTGGAGAGACAGGTAGCCTAGCTGTTCAATTCCTGTTTTCAAGTTAGAGAATGTGGAGAGACAGGTAGCCTAGCTGTTCAATTTCCTGTTTTCAAGTTAGAGAATGTGGAGAGACAGGTAGCCTAGCTGTTCAATTTCCTGTTTTCAGTTAGAGAATGTGAGAGACAGGTTAGCCTAGCTGTTCAATTTCCTGTTTTCAAGTTAGAGAATGTGGAGAGACAGGTAGCCTAGCTGTTCAATTTCCTGTTCTTAAGTTGCCTCATTTGTTTTCTTCATCCCAATTGTCAGCATTAATTTGCTGTAACTGGCAAACTGTTCGACGAATTCGTTTTGGTAAGAAATGTATGTTGCTCTTCTTCTCAGTAGAAATGATCATTAAATGCTATGACTGTCGTGCAATATAAATCAACATTGTTGCAACATTTGCACAAAATATACTGTGTTGTACCTGCTGTGAATCTATAGGAAAGCAATAACTGTAGCTGTTCACAATTTCTTGAAAAAAAGTCAGTTTTGTAATAAAGAATCTTGTCGTACACGGTAATGACAGATTGAAGGCTTTTCCACTGTGGTGACACCATCTCACCTGGTGAGAAAACGTGACGTGTGTATCGTCATGTTTTCTCACCTCTTACGTTTTTCTCACTCCTTGTGTTCTCTCTCTCTCTCCTCTCTCTCTCTCTCTCTCTCTCTCTCTCTCTCTCTCTCTCTCTCTCTCTCTCTCTCTCTCTAATGCCGACAGCAGAGAGGAACAGGAGAGACCTGAGAGAACTGATCACAGTGCTGAATAGGAGAGACCTGAGAGAACTGATGACAGTGCTGAAGAGGAGAGATCTGAGAGAACTGATGACAATGTATGAATAGGAGAGATCTGAAAGAACTGATGACATTGCTGAGAGGAGAGACCTGAAAGAACTGACGACATTGCTGAAGAGGAGAGATCTGAAAGAACTGATGACATTGCTGAAGAGGAGAGATCCCCGGACTTTTTCTTTAAATGAGAAATAACGCTGTTAAGTGAGAGCATAACTGTTTTGCTAACATTTTGAAAAAAAAGTTGCCCCCTTGTTTTAATTTTAATTTCAGGTGGAATTACACACAGGTATTAGTTGTCCATAAAAAGTAACAATTATAAGCATAGGATAGACAATAAGCATTAATTTTTTTTTTGGTTTGTCTACTTAAAAAAAATCATTGAGTTAGTCCTTTAATTTCATTACAAATTATCCCAATCCCTTGAAGCCCATTTTTGGTGCCTCGGATGCCAAAATTCGATGTGGTTGTTTTAGGACCCGATCCGACCACAAAGTTTGTAGGTTATAGAGTGACCCGATTTTTGACGAATTGGGTGACTTTTGCATCCGAGAGTAATGTTAAAATTATGGAAGTGTGTGAGTGTTTCATCAGTGAAAAATTAATTGAAAAAAGTGATTGCCTGAATGGTTCCAACGAATTACCGTTAATTTTGAAAGTTGCATCAAACATTCAAATTCCCAAACGTGTGATTACGACGGTTTTTTTTTTTTTTTTAAAGTAATATTGTAAACTTTAATTTTTGTAATCTTTGCAATCCTGAAACTGTTGGAAATTTCCTTCATTTAAAAAAGTAATCATGGGAGTATTGGACTGAATCTGAGACTTTACCACAGCACTTCCGATGTCAGTCTTTTTTTGTGTTTTTTTATTTTTGTTACTTGATTTGTTTTTTTGTTTTTTGTTTGTTTGTTTATTGGTTTTTGTTTGTTTGTTTGTTTGTTTACTGTTGTTGTTGTGTTGTTGTTTTTGTTGGGGGGGGGGGGTGTTGTTGTTCTTCCAGTGGATACAAAAACAAGACATTAATGATTAAAAGTATAATTTTTTGTGCAGTGTGCATTCATTGGCACTCAATGAGTCTATCAAACTGGAGTATTTTTCATCTGTTCATACAACCTCTCTCTCTCTCTCTCTCCTCTCTCTTCTCTCTCTTCTCTCTCATCTCTCTCTCGATCAGAAAAAAAAGTCTTTGGTAAAAGGAGTTTATATTTCAGGAAGGTAACCAATTGTTGGACGAAAGGATGCTTACCTAGAGCCGCCGTTTGTCCCGATCCGACAAAAGATTGAAAGTCCGACCAAACGGCCGCAACTGCGATCTATCCGTCCGTCTGATAAACAATTTTAAACACGCTATGACAGCCCTTATGACACATGGCAAAGGCTACACCTTTATCAAAAAGTTGGTAAAACCTGATAAAAACACTAGATTTCTATAAAGTACAGACGGACTGACACAGACACACATACTCCTCTCTACTGTCTCTGGTCTCTCTCTCTCACTCTCCTCCTCTTCTCTCTCTCCTCTCACCTCTCTCCTCATCTCTCCTCTCTCTCTCTCTCTCTCTCTCCCATCACACACACACACACACACACACACACACACACACACACACCACACACACACACACACCACACCCCCCTGCGCGCGCGAGCGCTCACCTAAACATACGCACACTCAAATTCAGAATCACATCGAATTCAACGAGTGAGAGAAGAGAAAGAGAAAAGGAGAGATTGAAAGAGAGAGGAGAGAGAGAGAGAGATTTTGATTTTTTTGAGAATGTGTCGTTTGATGAATATGGCACCACAGGTCACGTTTTCTCACTCCGGGGTGAGAAACGTGACGAGTTGGAAAACATGACGATAAACCATGACGGAAAACGTGACGTAACAGACGTCTCATCAATAGTTACCGTTCTGCCCATTTTGGTTTGTGCTGGTGCTGGAAATTGCTAAGAAAATTCAAAGTTAAAGTTCACGCACACACACACACACGCACGCACGCACGCACGCACGCACACATTATATAACACACAGTAGTAGTGGTGGTAGCAGTAGAAGAAGCAGCGGCAGTAGCTGAGGCAGCAGCTGTAGTAGTAGTAGTAGTAGTGGTGGTGGGATGGTGATACTAGGAGAAGTAGTAGCAGCATAGTAGAAGTATCATGATAAGATTTGATAAATTTCAAGTTCGAAATTCGTTTGAGTGAGTCAGTAAATGTCGCCATCAGTGCTCTAGATAGACGATGAAAAATCAAAATGATAAAATCAGCATACAAAGTCACCCCCAAACTGGCAGCCATTGATGGTGAGATCACTGTCTCATACAAGAACACAGCTTTTGACAACCTGCACCAACACACGCCTACATGACTTTAACGTTTACAAGTTTGACAATCACAAGTGCCCCAACACACCGTTAAAACTGCCCATAGAATATAGAGAGCAGTATTCTTGCATTTCCACACACTCAAACCCCAAGAATGGAAAAGGCGTCAGTCTTCTTGGATGTTCAGCCACCAACACCCCGAAGCCACTCGCATCAGACACTCCAGGACAGCCACTTCAGCAAGAGGCCATCATGCCGCTGGTGCTTCACGTCCCCTCCCCTGTCACGTGACGTTGACTGCATGTGCTCCTACAGTTCCTTCCTCCCCCCCCCCCCCCCTTCCAACTTCCCCAATCCACCTAAACCCTCTCCACCTTTCTCATGGCATCACTGCACGACAGATGAGCAGAACATGATCATTGTTGTTTTCTCATGAAACTTTTGAAGAAGATAAGAAAGGGAGCAGTGATGACAACAGTTAGTGGTTTGCTCCTTGAGCAGAAAATTGGTTCCCTCCCTTTTTTTTTCTCTATCTTTTTTTTTATATTTTACGTGGAAACATGGGGTTTGGAAAGTAGAAGAAAAGACAAGGGACGAATAACAGAAGAAAGTGAAAGAGGAAGAGAAAAAAGATGGGCTGGAGAGGAGCAGAATAGGAACAGATGGGATGTGAAACATTTATAGAACTTTTGCTGAGAGAGAGAGAGAGAGAGAGAGAGAGAGAGAGAGAGAGAGAGAGAGAGAGAGAGAGAGAGGGGGGGGGGGAACGAATTTTATTTTCAGAGGGTAGTGGAGTAAGCATAACTGCTTTTTTACATCCAGCCCTCCGGGGCCAAAAAAAAAAAAAGAAAGAAAGAAAAGATGCAAATTCTGAAACATAATAATACCAAATGCAGCAAACCTAATGTACAAGAGTGAACACAGACAGAAGGGGTGGGATATGGTGGGGGGGGGGGGGGGGGGCATAAGGAGAGAGAGAGAAAGAGAGAGAGAGAGGAGGAGTTAACAAAAATATAGCAGTGAGAGACAGAGTGAGGGAGAAAGGAAGCGGGAGGGAGAAGCAAGGCATGGCATTTAACATTAACATAGAAGGTATACAAGAGAGAGAGAGAGAGAGAGAGAGAGAGAGAGAGAGAGAGAGAGAGAGAGGGGGGGGGGGTTGATTGAAGAGAACGTAAATATTATATCATTAAATTCAGGTCTCAACTGAAAGAAACCAACCATTTATAACTTTTCCATTAAATATCTGTGGTATGCTTTTTTTGAAAGATAATAAACTATTTTTGTTTTTTATGTATTTTGGGATTTCATTCCATAATTTTCCTCCTGAATAGATAAAAGATGTCATAAAGAGATCAGTTCTTGGAGGAGGGATAAATATCGTGCTTTTGTTACGAAACTCTCGTACGGGAAATTTCTCTCGGAGATAGAATGGTGCAAGGTTATTCATAATCTTGAACATAAAGACAGCTTTGTTGAAGATACATTTAAATTCAAAAGGCAAGATGAGAGAGAGAGAGAGAGAGAGGAAGAAGAGAGAGAGGAGGAGAGAGAGAGAGAGAGAAGACAGACAGGACAGACAGACAGACAGACAGACAGACAGAAACAGAGAGATTGGGAACAAATGAAAGGTGACGATGGAAAAGGAGGAAGAGGAGGAGGGGGACGTGGAATAAAAAACAGATGGAATGTGAAACATTTATAGTTTCTATTTTTTTTTTTTAGAGAGAGAGAGAGACAGCCAAACCGACAGAGAGAGAGAGAGAGAGAGAGAGAGAGAGAGAGAGAGAGAGAGAGACAGAGACAGAGACAGAGAGACAGAGAGCAGGAAGAGAGGCAGAATGACCACCTTGACAGACTTGGGGGCTGGTCAAGCTGACCTCTGCCTCTCTATTACTGAAAGCCAGCGAAGCAATGTGCCAGACCACTTATCACCCTCACGGTTCATTCATAGCCGCTATCGTTAACCTTGCTCACTTCAGTTCCAGTATGGCTGACTGACACCTGACCACACCTGGCAGTACACTTGTTTTGTTGTTTGTTGTCCGTCCACACGACGAAGATCATCTAGTCATCCTGGGATCGGGGGGCAGCACAGTAAAATGCCTTTGATTGCATGTCTCTTTTTTTTTCAGCTTTAGCAACTCTTCATCGTAAAGCATAATTACAGATTTGTTTTCTATCCAAGCAGTATTACTGATTCATCTACGACTTCTCCCTTTTCCAGGCGGGCCCCTTGTCAGATGGTTAGAGTGTTTGCCCTCGCAGTTGATAATCTGGAGCTCAAATCATTCGTGAGGATAGACATTAGTTTCAGTTTGAAAACTCTCTGTGTCCACTTTGTAGTAAATGGATAACGCGCAGTTGTTACGTTGCGCGCGGACAATTCCCTTAAAGATAGCTGCATCGAAGTCATGACTCTCAGATGCCCTTTCGCAGTTGCTCATTTCTCCTTGGAACTGATGTGATCGAACCTGCAGCTTTTTGATGATCAGGTAAAGCAAGGCCAAAATCGCACTTAAATAGATTTCTGATCCATATTTGACTCCTGTTACAAACCTGGGAATTAAAGCCTCAAGAAGTTCACTTTTTTCCTTCTTGACTCTGTGGAACTGGAATACTTTTCAGCTACCTTTGTACCACCCTAATTGGTCACGTTCACTTCTTACCAGAATTTGAGTGCTGCTTCATGAGATCATACGCTGATATTCTTTCAGACCTGCCTGCTTTAACGTTTCTAGCGCAGATTTTGGCCTAGAAGCCAGACTCCTGCCAAGCCTAGACTAGCATTTTTTTTTTCAGAATTGTAGAATGGCGCAGTCTTTTGTCTGGCCTCATGTCACGCCTGGTAAAAACGCATGTGTGTGTGTGTGTGTGTGTGTGTGTGTGTGTGTGTGTGTGTGTGTGTGTGTGTGTGTGTGTGTGTGCGCGCGCGCGCGCGCGCGCGCGCGTGTGTGTTTGTGCGTGCGCGCGCGTGCGCGTGTGTGTGCGTGCGTGCATGCGTGTGTGTGTGCGCGCGCGCGCGCGCGCGCGTGTGTGCGTGCGTGTGTGTGTGGTGCGTGTGTGTGTGTGTGTGTGTGTGTGTGTGTGTGTGTGTGTGTGTGTTTTCAGTCTGGAAGATCTGCTGTGCACTCCCAGTCATCCAGGCCCATTTTCTGGGAACGAAGCTTATCTTATGAAGGGCAGTCTGCCACATTTCATTCCGGCTGAGGTCTAGTTGAGGTGCGTTGTCCCAAGTAATCCATTGCCCCTTTTGCATTGCCTCCTGTTCTTTCTCCTTCTCTCCTTCTTCCCTTTTTTTAATTTTTATTTTTATGTCTGTCCCATCTTCTGTGCCACCTCAGTGGCAGTGCACCCACACCGCTCATTCCGACATCCCGTCCACAGCCACAGCCCGGTCAGTCCCGCCGCCGCCCCGCCACCGACAATCCACAGGGAGCTAGCAGTCAATGTCAAGTCGTGAAGAGGCAACCACCGGAGGAGACACTGCACTGCTGCCGAGTCACTTTGGTGGTGTTCAATGGCGCCTGTTCTGATCCAACATACGCAGGACACAACCTACTAAGCCACATACTGACGACAAGAATTGCTTAGTCGCGGAGCCGGCGTGTGTGAGCTCTCCCTCCGGAGGGCGCCACCACGTCCATCCAGCACAGCCCCCATGGACTCGCCAATACCGATGACCCCGACGGAACCAAATCAATGCCACAGACGTCGAGAGGACATCGAAACTGAGGTCACCATGAGAGCAGGGCACGAAGGGCCACAGAATTTGAGACTTTTTTTTATGCTGATCGATGAGAATGAGGATGATGAAGATGATGCTACGGATTTCCATTCCGGTCTGAGACTGCATGACAGGGCTGTACTCCACGCTTCCTTTCATAATATATCCTGGCGTCAACCAGGCCCGAGAGATACATACACCTGTCTTCCCACCTGAGCCCGCAGCAAACTCAACTTTGGGTAGGAGCCGGTCGGGGAAGAAAAATCCCACATGACTCTGATGGGAATCGAACCCACGACGTCCCAACCGGGAGTCCGCGACGCTAACCATTTCGCCACGGCGGCTGGTCCTCTTCTTTCTTCTTTCTTCCATTCCTGTATTGCCACGTCTTTCTTCAGTTCCTGTATTACACATTCCTGTTTGTTGATCCCAGTCCCTCGTCAGGTCCTTGTTTATTCTGAGGTATTCCTTGGCCATCATCTCTCCCCTCAAACTTTCCATATTCTGTCAGTCACAAGCTTTGGCTTTTGCAATGCTGACTTCCAAAACCTCAAGCATGGGTTGTATGTTGTGCTCTCCAACTTTATATCATAATCCTTGAGGGTAACTTTCAAGGGTAGCTGCAATTTTGTTTGTCGACGCTAGAGAACAACGTCTGTATGAGCAGGTGAGACAAGGTGCCATTGTCTTGCGTGCTTGTTGATTCTGACCGTCACTGATTCCACTGTGCTTGAACCAATATTGTAAAGCAGAAGAGGCCAGAGGACCTTTCTGACCGTCATGAATTGCAGACATCAGAGTTTGTAATTGCCATGGATTGCACTGGTCCATAGCGTTTTAAAAAAAAAAACCTTTCTCCTGCCATTTGCTTGGTTTTGTTTCAATCTCTGTGTCTTTTCAAGAGTCATTATATCATGACGTTTATCCTAAGTTACAGAACGGTTTATCCCTAAAGAGTCCAGCCGATGAAACGTGAGTCTACCATCGTCTGTCGGCTTAACGAGGAAACATAATTCGCATAATTTCAAAAGAGGAATTTTTGTCGAATGCTATAGGTAAAAGTGTCCTAGCCTAGTATCCGTGGAGGCGGTGTACTGTTATTGGTTCACCATGTCAAAATTTGATATTCTCCAAAGAAGGAAATCCCAACCACTCTTTCGCTTCGCAACTTGTTTTGAACTGATTATGGTATCGATTTATTATTTGGGTACACATAGTTTTTGAGCCACAAACGTCATGTCATACGTATGTTAACTAAAACTGCTAATCAGTAAGCTCACGAATTTGTTCAGAGTCTCAATGAGTTAAAAGTGAAGCCAGGAATATAGACTGACTTTTCCTGTTCTGTGACTCGGCAATACCTTAGATCTTAAAAACGTGATGGGAGACAATATGATAATGAGGATGTGGCTGCTGCCTTTTTCAACTGCTGCTGGTACTGATGATGATGAATACCACAATACGAGCGTAGACGTGCTTATGTGACAGAAATGGTGCAAACGTGCGCATGTGACTGAGATGGTGATGGCGATGACGATGATGACGACGACGCCAACGACACCGACGACATAAATGACGACGACGACGACGACGACGAAGAAAGAAGAAGAAGAAGAAGAAAGAAGAAGAGAAGAAGAAGAAGAAGAAGAAGTAGAAGAAGACTAAAGACGTCAGGCGGATTTTAAGAGGACAGATAAGCTTCCTTCACAGGAACGAGAAGAGAGAGAGAGAGAGAGAGAGAGAGAGAGAGAGAGAGAGAGAGAGAGAGAGAGAGAGAGAGAGAGAGAGAGAAGAGAGGAGAGACAGACAGACAGGCAGACAGACAGTGACAGAGACAGAGAGATGAGTAGGGGTGGGGAATGTAGATGGGGCTGGGCCATGCAGACAGGCAGACGGACGGCAAACAGTCTCTGCTCCCTTTGAGGAGATGTGTACAGCGCCGACGCTAACTGCGTCGATTCCTGCCTCCGGATAATTGTCCAGAATTCAGTGCTTACCACATAGCGAATTCCCCTACCTCAACTGATTAATGCAATGAATATAATCTCTCTCTCTCTCTCTCTCTCTCTCTCTCTCTCTCTCTCTCTCTCTCTCTCTCTCACACACCAACACACACACACACACACACACACACACACACACACACACACACGCACTCGCACGAACGAACGCACGCACGCACGCACGCACACATTTACAAGTGTGAGCACATGCGCGCTTGTGTGTGCATGTGTGTGTGTGTGTGTGAGTGAGTGCGCGGTGTGTGTGCGTAATGTGTGTGTGTGCGCGCACGCGCGCGCGCGCGCGTGTGTGTGTGTGTGTGTGTGTGTGTGTGTGTGTGTGTGTGTGTGTGTGTGTGTGTGTGTGTGTGTGTGTGTGGTGTGTGGGTGAGAGAGAGAGAGAGAGAGAGAGAGAGAGAGAGAGGAGAGTATTTGTGGCTGCCATCAGTAAAAGAAGCTCAAACAGAGAGAGACGAGAGAGAAAAGCGAAAAGCAGACATTTACAGAGCAGGTACAGAGAGTACAAACAAACGCAATGGCATTTATTATCGCAAAAAAAAAGTTAGAAGAGAAACAAAATTTTTAATGCGCAGCCTCCATCACGACGGCGAACTTCATCGCATGTCGTAGAATCATCATTGGCAACTGGCTTCTTCCGTTGTGGGCTTTCTATCAGGTGGTCAAAACAGCGCTGAGTATAAGAATGTCTTTTTTTCAGGTACCACATTACCCTCTACTCAAGGTACCAGAGTGGACTCGTTCTAGGCACTGTAGTCTCTTTATTGCAAACAACAGTGTAGCCGTGATGCAGGTGTCACAGTGATTTAGGAGTGGTCTGGTTTCTACTAAACTGGGACTTCACTGTGCGCATGCAGACACGGCACATTCAAATGACCAGATAAACATTTTTTTTTTTTTTTTTTTTTTTGCTGTCCCAACCTCTGCGCCACCTCAGAGGCAGTGCACCCACGCCGCTCATTCCGACACCCCGTCCACAGCCACAGCCCGGTCGGCCCCGCCACAGCCACGGCACCGGCAATCCACAGGGAGCAGTCAATGTCAAGTCGTCAAGAGGCAAGCCACCGGAGGAGACACTGCACTGCTGCCGAGTCACTTCGGTGGTGTTCAGTGGCGCCTGTTCTGATCAAACATACGCAGGACACCACCTACTAAGCCCCCTACTGACGACAATAATTGCTTAGTCGCGGAGCCGGCGTGAGTGAGCTCCCCTTCCGGAGGGCGCCACCACGTCCGTCCAACGACAGCCCCCATGGACTCGCCGATACTGGTGACCCCGACGGAACCAAACCAAGGCCACAGACGTGGAGAGGACATCGAAACTGAGGTCACCATGAGAGCAGGGCATGAAGGGCCACAGAATTTGAGACCTTTTTTTATGCTGATCGATGAGAATGAGGATGATTAAGATGATGCTACGGATTTCCATTTCGGTCTGAGACTACATGACAGGGCTGTACTCTACGCTTCCTTTCATAATATATCCTGGCGTCAACCAGGCCCGAGAGATACAGGCACCTGCAGTGTTAGTCAGGAAATTTGAGCAACACTCTCAGAAACGCATCCATTAAGTGGATGAAAGTCGACTGTGTGGTCCCAGTCTTCCCAACTGAGTCCGCAGCAAACTCAACTCTGGGTAGGAGCCGGTCGGGGCAGAAAAAACCCACATGACTTCTGATGGATTCGAACCCACGACCTCCCAGCCGGGAGTCCGCGACGCTAACCACTTCGCCACGACGGCTGGTATGACCAGATAGACATGCCAACAGAGATCATAGACACTTAGGGGCCCCAAACTATTGCGCACATGCAGTTGATGCATAAGTGCTTTTTTTTTTCATTTTTTCTTTTTGTTTTTTTGTTTTGCCTGTTTGTTTTTTTTGGAGAGGGAGAGAAGGACAGTAGCTTCATGCTATATTTCACATGCACGTGCCTTTGTGTATGTACATGGACGTGAGGGTGGAGCACATCATTGAAACGTGCCATGTATTGTTGCTGAATGGAGGGTTGATTTGGGTAGAAAATGTGTGTTTGCCCGTTCGTCCTTTTTTTCGCACTGCTCTGCTGTGATCACACCACAGTGGACATAGGAAAATTCGAAGGGATGGACGGGGCCCTATGCTGGATTTTACTTGTCACTCTATGCATTTCCAAGCGGTTGATACCAATTTCTGATCCATACCCGTACTGTGCTCACATTTGCATGGGCAGGGGTTAGCAAATAAGCAAACGTATTACATGTATACATATAAACATAAGTGCACACCTATGCATTGTTCATATGTGCAAATGCGTATGCACAAATGCATAGGTGTATACACATGTATACACATACATATGCGCATGCAAACATATAATGTTTAATTATTCTCTCTCTCTTCTCTCTCTCTCTCTCTCTCTCTCTCTCTCTCTCTCTCTCTCTCTCTCTCTTACACACACACACACACAGACACACACACCACACACGCACGCACGCACGCACGCACGCACGCACGCACGCACGCACGCACACCACACACACCAAACGCACGTGCACACACACACACACACACACACACACACACACACACACACACACACACACACACACACACACACAAACACACATACACGCGCGCACACACACACACACAGACGCACAAACACACATACACGCGCGCACACATACACGCACGCACACACACACACAGACGCACGCACCACACACACACACACCACACACACACACACACACACACACCACACACACACACACACGCATACACACACACACACACACACACACACACACACACACACCACACACACACACACACACACACACATACACACACACACACACACACACACACACACACACACACACACACACACACACACACCGCGCGCGCGCGCGCGCGCGCGTGCATGCACACAACTATAGCAGTAGTTATGCTAATGTCTAAGGCTTGGCCAGTGTGGCGCATTAGTGCATAGGTCAGAACCATGTCAATCTCCTGCATGAGACCCTCTTCCCCAAACCTGTTCCTCTCCTGTATTTACCTTACCTTTCTATCCACTGGGCGTGTGGTTTCAACCTGTTCCTCTCCTGTATTTACCTCACCTTTCTATCCACTGGGCGTGTGGTTTCACCCTGTTCCTCTCCTGTATTTACCTTACCTTTCTATCCACTGGGCGTGTGGTTTCACCTGTTCCTCTCCTGTATTTACCTTACCTTTCTATCCACTGGGCGTGTGGTTTCACAGCTCAGTGGATCCCAGGTAACTTACAGGGATTAGTACGCACACAGTAACGTTCCTGAATGACACTGAAACT
>CM031612.1:45342174-45347174 GCA_018398815.1 Conus ventricosus | reverse complement strand
ACAATGCTCTCTCTCTCTCTCTCTCTCTCTCTCTCTCTCTCTCTCTCTCTCTCTCTCCTCTCTCTCTCTCTCTCTCTCTCTCTCTTCCATGTTACTTTATAACAGCAGGGTGTTTTTTCTGCAATAGAATCTTTTAATGCGTTCTGACGATGATATCATATCAAGAAATGTGAGACTTACAATACAATAGTGATAACGTGAGACGCGTCAAATGCTCAACCACAATGAAACCAGAAAAGCCTGGATACTTTATCACGTTCGTCATGATGTTGCCACTCGCTACAAACAACGTGGTGCCGTATTGCCGGGGATTCCAGAGTCCCAGTCTTTGGGTAGTGATCAGAGACGCGCTTTCCGGCGGCTGTGCATTCATACCTGTCATATCCTTGCTCTGCACGGAACAGTCGAAAGGAGCGCATCGCAAAGAGCGCCCGGCTGAAAGTGCGCATTTGCAAGCTGGGAAGAGAGAAGAGCGTGTAGAAAAATGCGCGCGTGTGTGTATGTTTCTCTCTGTGCTATGAAGCACGCGTGATTGAATCTGTGTTTTACCTTTACCTGTGAACGTTTTGTATTCGCGGGCTTGCTTGATGATGTTCCTTAGAGAAAATACGTGGAACGAATGCCCGCAGCACTGACATAATCAGCGACAACGTTTTCTTCTCGATTTCAACCATTCTCTTTCAAAAGTAAGACTTTCTTTTTTTCTTTGATTCATTAGATCTAGTGGCAAAGCCAGGCTACTGCAGGCGGAAATCTAAACAACTTTGAAACTATATTCATGTGAAAATGCACTGCCAGAAAACGTAGAAAAAATAAATCACAAGACAAAACACGACGCGTTTCGACCTCTTAGATCTTCTTTAGGCAAGAGACCAAACTCTCAGGACAACGAAAATGAACGAGCAATTACTTATCCTCATCCAATTCGGCGCAAGATAGGCGCCCGAACTGGATGAAGAACAAGTTTTTTTTTTCTTGATTTCAATCTTTCTCTCCCGAATTGGATGAAGAAAAGTTTTTCTTCTTTATTTCAATCTTTCTCTCCGAATTGGATGAGGAACAAGTTTTTCTTCTTGATTTCAATCTTTCTCTTTCAAAAAAAAAAGACATTTTTCTTTGATTCATTAGATCCAGTTGCAAAGTGAGGCGACTGCAGGCGGAAATCCAAACACATTTGAAACGTTAGTGATAATGCACCGCCAGCAGATGAACGAGCAATGCACCGCCAGCAGATGAACGAGCAATGCACCGCAGCAGATGAACGAGCAATGCACCGCCAGCAGATGAACGAGCAATGCACCGCCAGCAGATGAACGAGCAATGCACCGCCAGCAGATGAACGAGCAATGCACCGCCAGCAGATGAACGAGCAATGCACCGCCAGCAGATGAACGAGCAATGCACCGCCAGCAGATGAACGAGCAATGCACCGCCAGCAGATGAACGAGCAATGCACCGCCAGCAGATGAACGAGCAATGCACCGCCAGCAGATGAACGAGCCAATGCACCGCCAGCAGATGAACGAGCAATGCACCGCCAGCAGATGAACGAGCAATGCACCGCCAGCAGATGACGAGCAATGCACCGCCAGCAGATGAACGAGCAATGCACCGCCAGCAAATGAACGAGCAATGCACCGCCAGCAAATGAACGAGCAATGCACCGCCAGCAAATGAACGAGCAATGCACCGCCAGCAGATGAACGAGCAATGCACCGCCAGCAGATGAACGAGCAATGCACCGCCAGCAGATGAACGAGCAATCACTGTGATAATGCACCGCCAGCAAATGAACGAGCAATGCACCGCCAGCAGATGAACGAGCAATCACTGTGATAATGCACCGCCAGCAGATGAACGAGCAATCACTGTGATAATGCACCGCCAGCAGATGAACGAGCAATGCACCGCCAGCAGATGAACGAGCAATCACTGTGATAATGAACCGCCAGCAGATGAACGAGGCAATGCACCCGCCAGCAGAATGAACGAGCAATGCACCGCCAGCAGATGAACGAGCAATGCACCACCAGCAGATGAACGAGCAATGCACCGCCAGCAGATGAACGAGCAATGCACCGCCAGCAGATGAACGAGCAATGCACCGCCAGCAGATGAACGAGCAATGCACCGCCAGCAGATGAACGAGCAATGCACCGCCAGCAGATGAACGAGCAAATGCACCGCCAGCAGATGAACGAGCAATGCACGCCAGCAGATGAACGAGCAATGCACCGCCAGCAGATGAACGAGCAATGCACCGCCAGCAGATGAACGAGCAATGCACCGCCAGCAGATGACGAGCAATGCACCGCCAGCAGATGAACGAGCAATGCACCGCCAGCAGATGAACGAGCAATGCACCGCCAGCAGATGAACGAGCAATGCACCGCCAGCAGATGAACGAGCAATCACTTATCTTCATCCAATTCGGCGCAAGAAAAGACTTTCCTCTACAACGCCTATCTTGCGCCGAATTTGATGAAGATAAGTGATTACTAACTCATTTTCGTTGTACTGAGTGTTTTGTATCTTGCCTGAAGAAGACCTAAGAGGTCGAAACGCGTTGTGTTTTGTCTTGTGATTTGTTTGACTTCGTGTTTTTTTTTTTTTTTTTTTTTTTTTTTTTTTTTTTTTGCGGTGCTTGTTTTGATTCTTTCATTTTTCTTGTTGGTTTGTTTACGAGTAATGATTCAAACCTGGCGATGACGTTAACGATGATGACGACGACGACGATAATGATGATGATGGTGATGATGATGATGATGATGATGATGATTATCATTATTGTTACTATTACTTTTATTATTAGTGAGGTGTGGAAACAATTTCTACTGAAAAGGTCGCCGGCTGCCCCATGGGAACATGCGTTGAATGATTTCCAGCGGACTAAACACAGGTAACATTGAAATAAAATCAAAGACTAAAGATGCTAATGATGCAGGTAGGCTACAATATCTTCTTCAAATTTTGCTTCATTGCGCAGTGCTACTTTTTTTTTTAACGTGATAACACTTCAAAATAACAACAACAAAAAGCATTATAATTTTGCTGTGAGCAGCGCGTTAGAAGTCATATTCGTATCGCATGATATTTTGAACATTCCATGATGAAATTAACTTAAGCAGTTACGCCTTTCAAATCTCAATCTGTGCGAGGTCTAACCTCTCTTGGAAGTGCCAGTTCCTCTGCCTCAATCAAAGGACGCGCCACGCCAGGTAAATGACCCTCCTGACCACTTTGCGATTCACTGAGTTGATGTGAAAGGAGTCTAAGCGCCTTATGAAGCCACCTTGATCACCGGCACATTCGCCTTCATCGCTTCCATCAGCTGTCTATTAATTCATTAGGCATGGGATCCTATGTGGATTGCTCGGATTATTGATTTTGCCTCGTATGTCACCCATGTGCTTAATTTGATGAGCAGACACACACGCGTGCGCGCACGCGCGCACGCGCGCACACACACACCACACCACACACACACACACACACACACACACACACACATCCTTTGGTTGGTTTTTTGAAAACTCAACAAACATATTACGGTATTGCACACCAACCTTTTTCTGGGATTGCATTCTTCTTAAAACTGAAAAGGCAGAGGAGTCAAATTACCACTTTCCGCGGTCACTGAGGAGAAACAACCAAGTTTCGAAATATCGGTATATGACCAGGAGTTATATGTTAGTGAGTTTCCCTCCCTATTGGAGGATGTCTCTCGCCCTTGGAGAATATAAGCTTGCTGAAGACTCATTTTGAGAAGCATTTATTTTATTTTTCCCCATTCACCCACTCAAGCACATACTGTTAGTTAGGCAGAATCATCTACCACTGCAGATATGAATGCTTATCTCCCTATTTCTTCAATCTAAGACATAAGAGCAAGCTTTGTTTATAATTCAATATTTCTTGCAGTTATTGCAACACCAAGCTGCTCTGTAAGTTGCTGGAACGGTGCGGTACTTATCCTTGGAATTTATTAGTTTGTTGTATTATATATATATTATATATATATATATATATATTATATATATATATATGTGTGTGTGTGTGTGTGTGTGTGTGTGTGTGTGTGTGCAGAGAGAGAGAGAGAGAGAGAGAGAGAGACAGACAGAGACAGACAGACAGACAGACAGACAGACAGATAGACACACACACACACACACCACACACACACACACACACACACACATTCACACGCGCGCGCCCACGCATACGAGCGAGTATGCACGCATGAATGCGAGCGCACGCAACGCGCCCACGCATACGATCGAGTATGCACGCATGAACGCGAGCGCACGCACGCACACACACACACACACACACACACACACACATACACACACACAAACGCGCGCGCGCGCGCGCGCACACACAAACGCGCGCGCGGCGCGCGCGCACACACACACACACACACACACAAACACACACACACACACACACACACGCGCGCGCGCACACACACGTTCGCACGCACGCACGCACGCGCACGCACACACACACACACACACACACACACACACACACACACACACACAAAACGCGCGCGCACGCGCGCACACACATACACACACGCGCGCGCGCGCGCGCACACGTCCGTGGCCCACAAAATCCAGACCAGGAAAATAAATGATTCTTTCACTCCTTGATGCTATGCCTGCATCTCGAATCAAGACTCGCTCCATCCTTTCATGATTCCCTGTCTCTCTCAGACATCATCTCGCCCCCTCGATTTCTCCGTCCTGAAGATATGACTTCCGACTCCTCTCCCTCGATTTTTGTCACTGGAGAGATGAGTTCCAACTCCTCTCCCTCGTCTTCTCCTGTCCCTGGGAGATGACGAGTTCCCGACTCCTCTCCTGGAGTCCTTAATTCCTGGGGCTGCCTACCGGTGTGTTCCCCACACCATGGCCATCTTCAACCACCTCACGGGATGAAAGGTGAGGGCGAAGGGTTAAAGGTTAAGGGCTGAAACACGGGTTCGAAATAAGGAT
>CM031612.1:45323870-45336370 GCA_018398815.1 Conus ventricosus | reverse complement strand
GTGCATTGCTCGTTCATCTGCTGGCGGTGCATTGCTCGTTCATCTGCTGGCGGTGCATTGCTCGTTCATCTGCTGGCGGTGCATTGCTCGTTCATCTGCTGGCGGTGCATTGCTCGTTCATCTGCTGGCGGTGCATTTGCTCGTTCATCTGCTGGCGGTGCATTATCACAGTGATTGCTCGTTCATCTGCTGGCGGTGCATTGCTCGTATCATCTGCTGGCGGTGCATTAATCACAGTGATTGCTCGTTCATCTGCTGGCGGTGCATTGCTCGTTCATTTGCTGGCGTGCATTATCACAGTGATTGCTCGTTCATCTGCTGGCGGTGAATTGCTCGTTCATCTGCTGGCGTGCATTGCTCGTTCATTTGCTGGCGGTGCATTGCTCGTTCATTTTGCTGGCGGTGCATTGCTCGTTCATCTGCTGGCGGTGCATTGCTCGTTCATCAGCTGGCGGTGCATTGCTCGTTCATCTGCTGGCGGTGCATTGCTCGTTCATCTGCTGGCGGTGCATTGCTCGTTCATCTGCTGGCGGGCATTGCTCGTTCATCTGCTGGCGGTACATTGCTCGTTCATCTGCTGGCGGGCATTATCACTAACGTTTCAAGTTGTTTGGATTATCCGCCTGCAGTCGCCTCACTTTGCAACTGGATCTAATGAATCAAAGAAAAATGTCTTCTTTTTTTGAAAGAGAAAGATTGAAATCAAGAAGAAAAACTTGTTCCTCATCCAATTCGGAGAGAAAGATTGAAATAAAGAAGAAAAACGTGTTCTTCATCCAATTCGGAGAGAAAGATTGAAATCAAGAAAAAAAAACTTGTTCTTCATCCAGTTCGGGCGGCTATCTTGCGCCGAATTGGATGAGGATAAGTAATTGCTCGTTCATTTTCGTTGCCTGAGAGTTTGGTCTCTTGCCTAAAGAAGATCTAAGAGGTCGAAAACGCGTCGTGTTTTGTCTGTGATTTATTTTTCTACGTTTTTCTGGCAGTGCATTTTCACTGAATATAGTTTCAAAGTTGTTTAGATTTCCGCCTGCAGTAGCCTGGCTTTGCCACTAGATCTAATGAATCAAAGAAAAAAAGAAAGTCTTACTTTTGAAAGAGAATGGTTGAAATCGAGAAGAAAAGTTGTCGCTGATTTATGTCAGTGCTGCGGGCATTCGTTCCACGTATTTTCTCTAAGGAACATCATCAAGCAAGCCCGCGAATACAAAACGTTCACAGGTAAAGGTAAACACAGATTCAATCACGCGTGCTTCATAGCACAGAGAGAAAACATACACACAACGCGCGCATTTTTCTACACGCTCTTCTCTCTTCCCAGCTTGCAAATGCGCACTTTCAGCCGGGCGCTCTTTGGCGATGCGCTCCTTTCGACTGTTCCGTGCAGAGCAAGGATATGACAGGTATGAATGCACAGCCGCCGAAAGCGCGTCTCTGATCACACCCAAAGACTGGGACTCTGGAATCCCCGCAATACGGCACCACGTTGTTTGTAGCGAGTGCAACAATCATGACGAACGTTGATAAAGTATCCAGGCTTTTCTGGTTTCATTGTGGTTGAGCATTTGACGCGTCTCACGTTATCACTATTGTATTGTAAGTCTCACATTTCTTGATATGATATCATCGTCAGAACGCATTAAAAGATTCTATGCAGAAAAAAACACCCTGCTGTTATAAAGTAACATGGAAGAGAGAGAGAGAGAGAGAGAGAGAGAGAGAGAGAGAGAGAGAGAGAGCATTGTAAGATCAGTATGCTTTCCAAGTTAGAGTGTGTTTCCCCTAAAAGGTAGTGGAAAGTTTATATTTTTGAGATAACGCCTACTGAACTGCGTATGCGCGCTCGTGTGTGTGTGTGTGTGTGTGTGTGTGTGTGTGTGTGTGTGTGTGTGTGTGTGTGTGTGTGTGTGTGTGTGTGTGTGGTCTGTGACCTCGAAGTAGCATTCCTCTCACCCCACTCACTCCGGATCCCCAGTCAAACCCCGGATCAAGTCTGCTGCGGATTCAAAATCAACAGTCGATCAGGAAAACCAATGTCAGGTCACGTCCTAAAGACACCTCCCAAAGAAGACCCTGCAGTGCCGCTGAGTGACCTAGGTGAGGATCACTGATGTCTGTTCTAATCCACGATACCACCTGATAGTGATTGTGGCCTTCTGTCTGCCAGAAGAGGGACCCAGACAGATGAGCCTGCGTGTGGCTATGCAAGGAGGAGAAAGAGCGCTGTGAAAGTAATACAACGTAGAGGACCCTAAAGAAGAGGCAGCGATGAATAAAATGGGCAAGTCCAAAAGGGACGGGGCGTCTGATATTCCTCTACATGTACAATCTGGTGCCGTTTGTATACAGGTCACTCCTTTTGCATCCATTGTATATCATTTTAAACGGTGAAGAAACTCCGTGTGCATTCCATGTCATGTATCACTCACAGTGATACACATTCTTTTAGAGTGTTGGGACCTGCATGACGTGAGACATAAACACTTTACAGCAGACTCCTCCATGAACACCTTGTTCAGAGACGTCCCACCTCATGTGAACTTGGAATTTCTGAAGGAGACCAACATTTTTCATCTGATCTAAGATTTACAGAAGAATGTATATTAACAAAATTTACGGTGTGTTTTAGGTGTGTTTTTAAACGTTGTGTGAATGAGTGTTTTTCTGTTGTTTGTTGGAATGACTTGAGCTGACTTCAACGCGGTGACAGCCCTGATGTGGCTCCTTGCGTCGGCTGGGCCATGAGCAACCTTGCCTTACCTTACCCTTACAAATGCTTCAAAGACCACGTCGTCATAGTTTCTGACAGTTGGTCTGATCCGAGATCAAGCGGGTAACAGCCGGAAACGAAGAACCAGAACGCGACTGGAACCGTCCTGATACTGAAAGGAACCTCTGGAGAGGCAACGCTGACAAGGGGGTGTTCTGCGTCCTGGCTGTGGGTGATGAGTGGTGGGTGGAGGAGTGGGGATGTTGTGGGATGGTGAAGCCAGGTCGACGTGGCCGATGCTGGAGGTCCGCTGGCTGGCTGTGGAGGTGAAGAAGCACCAAAGTCCGGATGGGGGATGGGCGATGAAGCGATCACCCGTGCTGTGGCTGCTGGCTGTTCGCTGGGTGAGGCCGTCTTCCTCAGGGATGAACAGTCATCCTGGTGTCGGCCTGCTCTCCTCTCCTCCTTCTGCTGTTGCTGCACGGTGGCTCTGTCTGTGTTAAGCTGTCTTTCTACCGCCCCCAACCCCACTTCCCACCTCTCCCATCTGTCTGTCTGTCTGTCTGCTGTCTGTCCTTCTGCCTGCCAGTCTGATCTGTCTGTTTCTGTTTCTCTACCTCTCTGTCTCTGTTCGCTGTCGCTGTCTCTGTCGCTCTCAATCTCTCTCTCTCTCCTCTCTCTCCTCCTCTCTCATCTCTCTCTCACCCCCTCTCTCTCTCTCTCTCTCCTCCTCTGATGAATGTGTGTGGTGTGTGTGTGTGTGTGGTGTGTGTGTGTGTGTGTGTAAGAGAGATAGAGAGAGAGAGAGAGAGAGAGAGAGAGAGAGAAAGAGAGAGAGAAAGGGAGAGATATGGCTAAAACCATGTGACAGTGGATTCTTCGCAAAAACATGTAATAGTCCATGGAGCGTGCTTTAAAAATGCAAAAATGTTTGAAGGCTGGAACAACGTTTTTCTAAAAACGATGGGAGGTATTGTATTTAGGATCTTGCTTTCGAAAACATGGGACATATGCCCCAGGGACCCACACACACACACACACACACACACACACACACACACACACACACACACACACAACACACACACACACGCACACACACAGCACGCACAGCACGCACGCACGCACGCACGCACGCCCACACACACACAACATGAACGCCACACGTACGCACGCGTGCACGCACACCACACACACACAACACACACCACACACACACAACATCACACACACACACACACACACACACATATACGTCAACACATACAAAACACATACACCAACACACACAGCACACACACAAAACACACAACGCACACACACACACACACACACACACACACACACACACACACACACACACACACACACAACACACCCCACACACTTGCATATCGCGTACTCGCATACGCACACACATACACACATGCATGCATGAAGGAACCGTTTCCCCCCCCCCCCCCCCCCCCCCCCCCCCCGCACACACACACACACGCACACGCACACACACAAACATATACATAGACACTCACACACACACACCACACACAACACACTAACATATACATACACACACCCCACACACACACACACACACACACACACACACACACACCACACACCACACACACAAAATTGCATATGCGCATACTAGCATACGCACACACATACACACAGCATGCGCGGAGGAACAGATACACGCACACGCACGCACGCACGACGACACCCGTAATCCCCCCACCCCCACCCCCACCCCCCGCCACACA
Source organism: Conus ventricosus (assembly GCA_018398815.1). NCBI lineage: Eukaryota > Metazoa > Mollusca > Gastropoda > Neogastropoda > Conidae > Conus > Conus ventricosus. The sequence continues at coordinate 45,331,894 of CM031612.1, read as the reverse complement.
AACACACACACACGACATCGGGTTTAACTATTCATGAATTAAAATGGAAACATAATGTCGAAACATAATTCAAACATTTTTCTCTAGCCACAACCATTGGGTATGCAAGCCAGTGTGCGTGTTTTCCGGGGTTTTAAGATCTTCGAGAGAGTGTTACAAATTGATTTGTAGAACGCTATCAGAAAGCACCACAGAAATGTCCCATCATTGTCGTTATCCTTATCGTCGACGCCATTGCGCTGTAAAATACATTTTTTCCTTCTAACTATAACTTTTGCGCCTTTTACAGCCCCAACAACAGCAAACGAAAATTTAGAAAGGGAATAAAGGAAAATACTGAAAAAACGCCCAAACCGCTTTCCTCCATTCTGGGAACATCAACAAACAGTGATACAAATTGCGGTATTAACTCTCTTTTGGTTCCTTGCCGCTGAACTGAGGTGGTCTTTTTTAACACAACTTTTGGGGATTATCGACTTTCCCCATACACTGTATTTCAGAGCTGAAAACCAAAGAAAAAGAAGAAAGACATCCTTTTTCCACCACAACATAAACTCAGAAAATCTTGAAGTCATCGGAAATAATCGTAAGAGACTGGAGTGACGGTGGGAGTGAAAGTGGGTGACGAGAACTAGAATCTGTGTTTTCCCCCCAAACTCCAAACAGCAGGGCCTTTTCCACGTGTTTTTCTCCCACAGCTCACGCGCACGTCCTCATGCATACACGCCAGCAGCATCAGCGACAGCGCGCGCACGAACGTGCATGGGTAAACACGTGAGCTATTGGCGACAATTCTCTCTCTCTCTCTCTCTCTCTGTCGCAAAATACACGCTCAAACATTGTGAACCATGCAAGATAGCGCAACAACAAACGACAGCAGCATTCCAAAGCTTTAAATGGATAGGACAAAAAGCAATGACAGACTGGCGCAAAATTGGAATAAACATTGGTCAACTTAGTTTTCAGAACTTCTTTAAACTTTCCAAAGTTAAATTGGGCATTCTTGCACACACTGAAGTAAACTATCAAATTTGGAACACATACACACGCGCACGCACAAAACACACAAAAACACACAACACACACCAAAACACACACACACACCACAAAACACACACACACACACACCACACACACACACGCCCTGCACGCACGCACGCACGCACCACGCACGCACACACAAAACCCCACACACACACACACACACATTCACACAGATCAATCAGCCTCGCATGTAAGGCGCAAGTGCAAACTTTCTTTCACTCCGTAAAGTTGACAAACACCGCTCGTCTGTTTTTTTCTGCTAACCTGTAGAGAACAGGAAAATGCAGCTTCTAACTCACTTTCGCCCTCAACCAGTTTTCGGGCGAAAGTGACCTAGAAGCTGCATTTTCCTGTTCTCTGACAAGTAACCAAAAAATAACGACCTACAAACAAACATACTGTGTAGGGTTATCCGTTTTCAGTACTAATTTACTAAACTTTTCAGATTTTAGTTTTTGCTTAATCCTATGTTTTTCCTGATCATTTCAATAACATCATTTTCACGCAAACATTCATCAAATGCATCTCTGTCTTTCATGTGAAATAAAACTACAGTCTTTAACTGTTTCTCAAAGTCTTTTAAAACTGAGATATAAATTTTTTGGGATAAAATCCACACACTTTTTCCCAGCAAAGTCTTCCACTGAAAGCTAGTTTCGACAAAGTGTTTTCTCTTTTTAACTATGTCTCTTTCTGCTGAACAGTCACTATAATAAATAGTGTCTGCGTTCCTTCAAACAATAAAAAAAGCGTTCTAGACACTCACTCAGTTTATTGCTAGGATAACTAAAAATATGTTATCATCAGTCCATATAAACCTTCTATCATGATATGCTTTGTTCCATTTAAGTGTTGGGCAGAAAAACACAATATGATCAAAATTATAACGATAAACTGTTTGTAATAGGTCGAGGACAAATATTGTTTTTTCCACAACCAGTTTGTCCACAAATTAATGAACAATGAGGGGTTTTTGTCATAAAGTTTAACTGCTCCATAGTTTTATAAACAGAACTTAATCTAAATCCAGTTATTGTTTTTATCATGCTCTCTGTTAAAACTTGTTCAGTATAATAAAATCCTATAAGGTCTAAATGTGTAAGATTAATCCAATTCAGTTCTGTAAGATTGTTTCTATTAGACTAATATTGATTTTGTTGCTTGTTGTTATGACCTTAATATCCTCACCATTGTGAAGAATGACGACAGTAACTTTAAGTTTTTCAACGTCTAAGTTTTGCCAGCTAATTAGAATTCCTTTTAGAAGGACGTCACTAAACGCCCACAACCCCATCCCTCTTCACATCTTTTTAAACAGAAATTTCAAATATCATTGTGAACGTGTCTCCTAATTTCATTTGTGGAATGAATTGTAATTTTGTAGAAGCATCTTTTAAAACCGTTTCTCTTCTGTGGAGATGTACTGTTTTATTCTTATACGGCTTTATTTCAATCTCTTTCCGACTATTGTCATCTGGCATAAGACTTACATGTAAAGGGCCAGAGTTGAATGCTTTTCTGAAACTTTTTTGACGGCTAAAAAATGTAAATGGGCTATGAATTCAAATTTTATTTCCCATTCTAAATATGGTTCTAAGTGCCATTTGAGGTCAGGTTTTCGAACTATTTTAATATTCATACTGGCCAACATTATTTGCTTCTAGATTGCGCAGTTGCTCTAGTTTAGGAAACTTTTTGTTGTCGCCAACCTCTTTGCGTTTATAATCACCATCTTTAGTGTACTCAAAACCATACAAAGTGCCTATTTCACCATTCTGTTCAAAGTCCACAGCGTCCTGCAAGGTCTTTTAATTCTAAAGTTATACACCTCACAGGCGCTAATGTAAACTCCGGATTCTTCCAGTCCACGCGACATTTTAGTACAGTTTATTATTTTATTTCCAAAACAATGTGCAGGTTATCACATTTTACGACTTTCCCCGTTTTGTCTGTGATCTTTATATTAAATGATCCAACCCTCCCACAAACTAATCTTTAAAACTGTAAATTAGGGAATTGTAATTTCATAATCGCAATATGCAGCTTTCCCTGATGGAAGAGCCCTTAAAACAGTTGAGGGCCTTCCATCATAAAAGTTTTCATCAGTGCTTAGCTCATCCAAATGAACATAGAGTAATGAATGTACTGCAAGATCGAGCGGATTTTCTCCCACATAAGTAGTTTTGTCTGGTGTAACAATAAATCTTTGAGCGTCCCTGACTGTCAGTTGCAAAGCCTAACATTTTAGCTAGCTCTACATCAAAGTAGTAACCTACTGCTTCTTCTTCAGGTATGAATGTTAACATTGTTTTTTAGATTTGCATTGTTAAGTTTGAGAGTAATGTCGAAGTAGCTCATTGCTTCTTTTAGGTGAGCAAAATCCGTAATAACCATCAGGTATGATTAACGGGCCAACTAATTTTGCTCTATTATCAAATTTTTTAATCTTATTATTATTCTTCGATTCAGTTATATTAAACCATACGACTTTGTAGAATATTTCATGGAGTGCGACCATTTTGGTTCTGCAATCGTTATCAATAGCATGTTCTAAAGACGAAGGACTGTCTTGAGTTGTTATTGTTACAAACATTTTTTTAACGAAATAAAAATGAGCGCGTTCAAATATAATACTAATGCAAAATATTCTGTGGGCCGCACTACAATCCTAAAAATATAGCAACTGATACTCTTGACATTGCTGTGACCCAGACTGTCACTTTTCATAAAAAGGTGAGTACTCCATTAAAAAAAGATAAAAAAGACTACATCGCAAAAGTGTGGTTCAGTCATCCGATGCAGTTTTATCAGAACCAGTTAAACTTGCTGTGTTTTGTGCATCAACTGGGTGTGGAGTGTCGTATGCTGATCATTTAAATCATCCTGATCCTTTGGTGAGGTCTGTGTACAGATTTCATTTTTATTACACCTTCAGACGTATTTTGACTGAACTGCGAGCGCCATTACCAAATGACAAACCGTTTAATCCCTTCAGCAACCAAATAGACATGAAGGCTTTTGAAAGGATCTGTAACGAATTCAATATTAATGTTAAGACAGACTTTTGACAAAAGTCAGATCTTAATCATGGTTTAGGCACCCCTTATTTTTGGGCGTGCACAGAAAGTATAACTATGACTGGAATCCTCCTTACACATACGTACCAGTGGCAGAAGTTAGATTGTAAAACGAATGGGAGACTATCATGATTCCTACTTAAATGGCTGATACAAGTTTGTTGGCGGACGTCTTTGAAAATTATAGAAAGACCTGCATGAAACATTATAGCCTGGATCCCGCGCATTACATTTCTGCGCCCGGGATGAGTTGGGACGCTTTCTTAAAGTTTACTGGAGTACAGATTGATTATTGTCTGACCTACCAATGATTCAGATGATTGAAAACGGATTGCGTGGGGGAATTAGTATGGCGTCGCATCATTATTGTAAAGCAAACAACAAATACTTGGACGACTATGATCCAAGTAAAAGGTCTAACTATCTTATGTATTTAGATGCAAACAATCTGTATGGATGGGCAATGGCGCAATCACTTCCATTACGTAACTTTAAAATGCACACAAGCGGTGGCACGAATAATATTCAAAAGGCATTAAAGTGGTTGGGCAGTTTGACGCCGGGTCAACAGCGCGGATACAAACTAGAAGTTGATTTAGAATATTCTCATGAACTCCATGACCTGCATAATGACTATCCATTAGCTGCAGAAAGTCTAAAGAAATCCAAGAGAGCCGCCTAAACTTGTGCCTAATCTTCGGGGCAAAAAAAATTATGTATGTCATTACAGACTCTACAATTTTATTTAAGACATGGTTTTGAAGTTGACAGCTGTTCATCGTATAATTGCTTTTGATCAAGAACAGTTCATGAAACCATACATCATGAAGAACACTGATCTCAAACTAAATCCACAGATGCTTCAGAAAAAAGACTTTTTCAAGCGATGAAACAGCTGTTTTGGAAAAACTATGGAGAATCCGCACAAGCGCAAGATGTCAGATTGGTCACCAGAGAGAACGAAGCAATTAAGCTGACTTCAAACAAAAACATACTGCTTAGAAAATTTCATGATCAGCTTTTTGGCATAATGATGAAAAAAAAGAAAGTCAAATTGACAAACCTGTATTTATTGGGTTTACTGTTTTAGAATTATCAAAGCTTTTAATGTTAGAATTTCTTTATGACTACTTTAAACCCTCGTATCCAGAGTCCAGAGTACTTTACACAGATACAGATAGTTTTGTTATAAATATCCCTACTGAAGACATCTATAAAGACATGGAATTAGAAGTAGCTAAAGGGCGAGTGGATGGTACGACACGTCCGATTACCCTAAGAATCGCCTTTGCATTCAATTACTAATAAGAAGGTTTTAGGAAAGATGAAGGATGAATTATCTGGAAAGGTGATTAAGGAGTTTATTGGTTTAAGGTCGAAAATGTACAGTATTTCTAGCCAGAGAAAACCATTAAGAAAGCAAAGGGAATATCTCGCAGTGTTGTGCAGTCAAACATATCGCATGACAACTACAAAGAAGCATTGTTTGACAATAAGACTTTTCAACATGACAACGTAAAACTACGATCTAATCTACATGAAATCAACACAACAGTTGTAACAAAGAAGTCATTAGATAGAACAAACACAAAACGTGTGTTTGTTAATCCAGAGTTTTCATATGCATATGGACATTGGAGAACCGTCAATTAATTAAAGCGGAACTGTGTCTGGCGGATTATCTGCAGTTCTTCTTTCACAAAAGATCTTTGAGGAGCTGGTTGTTTTGTTGTGTCAGTTTCTCGTAAATAATACACGGCGGATTCATTTTTACAATTCTTTTTATTTCATACGGATCAACACTCCAAACTGGATCGTTGCCCTGATGCGAGTGTCCCCTTCCGCTTCCCCCGTAAATAAAGGTACCTTACTTTTAAAACCAAACGGTAATAGTTTGCTGGATGAAGACTCTCCTTTAACAACATCTATTGTTTGTTTTTGATTGCTTGTACTGGTTTTAGCCCTTTAAATTCTTCATTATTCATTGCGCGCAAAACTGAGGGCAGTCTTCTAACCCATTCTGTGTTGCGAGAATTGTCAATCAGCTCTCTGTGATACTGTAGGAGAAAAGTCTTTCAGATAACTGTTTGTTAAAGTTTTCAACCAAAGCCTGTGATCTGTGAACTCCTGGGATGCCTCTTTTAATGGTAACTCTATGTTTCAACAATAATTGATTCACTTGACCTTTAAATTCTTTCCATCATCGACTTGAATCATGCGAGGATAAGTTAACGGGCCTCGTGGTATATCAGTTGTATGGCGACAGCAACAGCAGAAGCACTCTTTTGTGTTAATGGGTCCGCATCTTTATATCTTGAAGCTATGTCAATGACGTGAGTGCGTACTTAAATCTTTTTCGTCTAATCGTATCATGGGGTAAATATAGAAGATCCATTTGATGGGTGTCGTTCGGTATTGTGTTGACAAAGTGTGGCCTCTGTATTCGTCTAGGTGCAGGTAAATAAATTTGCCAAATCGCTTGTTTAGATAACCATTCCTTTGCTGTTTGTTCACTGACCCCCGCTGCTTCGCTTAGCTTTTTGATTGCCGTTATTCCCTTCCAATATCCTTTTGGCGAATAATAGATTTTGTTCATTTTTTATTCAGCCAATATTATGCGCAACAAAATACACAACAGTCATACCAACGACAATAAACGCGATTTCTTGCATCTTTTGTTTTTCTGATGGTTGATAAAAGTTGCTGAATTTTGGTGGGGCAATGTCTCGATTGGTTTGCCTGTTACAAGATAATATTCTTTTATTGCTTGATCAACATCTTTAAATGTGTAAGCTGCATGTCCCTGTTTTTTCAGTGTGTTATTAATAAAATCTAACTGCTCAATTCTCTGCTTTTCATAGCGATCTTGTGCTGCAGCTAGTTGCTCCACAGCTTGTTATGTCTTTTTCTCTCGCCATCATCCCGTAGTTTACTAAATGCGTAATTACTTCCGCTAAAAGCAAGCGCATTCACTACTGCACCGCCTATCATCATACGAGTGAAGCCATTTTTTTATAAATGTATTTTTTTACATATTTATATTCTCTGGAATTATTCCTTGCTAACTAGAAAATCTTTCGTAGCGAATGAAGCTGTAATAACAGCAATCAGTTTTGCTGAATCCTCAAAGTCTAGTTTGCCAAGATCTGCCGGTTTTATTTTAACAGGCTTTTACCAAGCATTGAGTATCCTACACTTAGACCTCCGATAACAGCAGAATGGTATACAAGGTTGGCGACAGTTTTTTTCGGTGCTCATTTTAAAAAAATAAAATAATTATAATTAATAAAAAACATGAACAGCGATGATCTGCTAGAGCTACAGAGCGGCCTACACAGTCTTGACTTACAAATGAAGAAGTTGATGACCAAGCTATTATGCCCAAAAAGGAAAGGCTGTATTCTTTGGCGGCGTGTGGAAAAACAAAACAGTTCCTCGGAACTGAATTCAGCATAGAACAGATTCAACAGATGTCGCCGCAAGACATTTTAAAGTATCACAACAGGTATGAAGCGCAGCTGGGGTCGAGAATGGTAAAAAGGTGGGGCAAAACGGTTCTTAGTTTGTACACTAAACTAGTCAGTAGATATGCTCCCATTGATTCTGAACAAGATCTTACGTATGATTTAACGCAAGATCCATGTTAACAAAGTCATTAGAGTCTCTAAGCGTGATCTATATTACAGATTTGGAACATTGTTATCAACCGTTAATCATGGGATTAATTACTTTTAATCATATAGATTTTATTTCCCTTCAAAATGAACGAGTCGGAAAATCAGCAGAATCAGGAAACATTGAATCAGAAAACACTGAATCAGTAGAGATAGGACAAGTGAAAAGCTAAAGCATCCTGGGCGTGTTGCAGCAAGGAAAAAGAGTAGCAGAGTTAAACAGACAAAG
>CM031612.1:45306767-45317870 GCA_018398815.1 Conus ventricosus | reverse complement strand
TTAAACCATCCCCCATGTCTTTAGCTACTTCTAATTCCATGTCTTATAATTCTCAGTAGGGATATCTATAACAAACTTCTGTACTGTGTAAAGTACTCTGGACTCAGGATACGAGGGCTTAAAGTAGTCATAAAGAAATCTAACATCAAAAGCTTTGATAATTCTAAAACAGTAAACCCAATAAATACAGGTTTGTCCAATTTGACTTTCTTTTTTTTCATCATTATGCCAAAAAGCTGATCATGAAATCTTCTGAAGTCCTGATAATTAGGTTTTGAAGTCAGCTTAATTGCTTCGTTCTCTTTGGTGACCAATCTAGACATCTTTGCGCTTGTGCGGATTCTCCATAGTCTTTCCGAAACACTGTTGTTCATCAGCTTGAAAAGTCTTTTTCTGAAGCATCTGTGGATTTAGTTCTAAGATCAGTGTTCTTCATGATGTATGGTTTCATGAACTGTTCTTGATCAAAAGCAATTATGCGATGAACTGCTGTCAACTTCAAACCATGTCTTAAATAAAATTGTAGAAGTCTGTAATGACAGACATAATTTTTTTGCCCCGAAGATTAGGCACAAGTTTAGGCGGCTCTGTTGGATTCATCTTTAGACTTTCTGCTGCTAATGGATAGTCATTATGCAGGTCATGGAGTTCATGAGGATATTCTAAGTCAACTTCTAGAATGAAACCACGCTGTTGACCGGCGTCAAACTGCCCAACCACTTTAATGCTTTTTGAATATTATTCGTGCCTGTGTACATTTCAAAGTTGCGTAGTGGAAGTGATTGTGCCATTGCCCATCCATACAGATTGTTTGCATCTAATACATGAGATAGTTAGACCTTTTACTGGATCATAATGATCCAAGTATTTGTTGTTTGCTTTACAGTAATGATGCGACGCCATACTAATTCCTCCGCGCAATCCGTTTTCAATCATCTGAATCATTGGTAGGTCAGACAATAAATCAATCTGTACTTTAGTAAACTTTAAGAAAGCGTCCCAACTCATCCCGGGCGCAGAAATGTAATGCGCAGGATCCAGGCTATAATGTTTTATGCAGGTCTTCCTATAATTTTCAAAAATATCCGCCAACAAACATACGTCAGCCCATCAAGTATGAGTCATGATAGTCTCCCATCGTTTTACAATCTAACTTCTGCCACGCATCTTGAGCATGCTGGTAATCGGAGTCACTGATGTCCTTTCCTCTAAGACTAGAAAAGAACGCGCGCTTTAGGTGGAATTGTATCTTGCATCAAACCTTCCACAACTGTTCATTGTACTCATATAAGGTGTAAACGCCCCCTTTCTAACAATTGTTTGGGGTCAAAATATTCTTCCCGTTATTGGGCAGACTTTAAGGACATAGCAATGACTCTAATGTTCCCATCAGGTCTGCATAGAGTCATAAAAAGACCATGTTTTCAGAATTAAAGCACATGTACTTTCTCGATGATTGTGCAAGCATGACACCCTGAAGGCATTGTCCCCACTGCTTTCATAATAAAGATGAGAGTCGTAACCTCGCAAGTTATGAAGAATATGGGCAAGCTTCCCATGTCTTTGGTCAAACCTTTAGTTTGAAGATTGCATTGACTTGCGCAGCTCCTCTGAACTTTCCGCTAATGTGATCATGGTCTCTACTGTTGTATTTGTTGGCTTCTTTCACTAGGTTCTAAACCACAAATCACAACAGTGAGTGGCTGAGTCCATACTGTTGTTTGGTACTTCAGGCGTCATAAATATTTCAGATAATTCCAGATTATAGAACAGTCCAATGCGCACTTGCTGCAGTGCGCTGTAGAAATCTCTTAGCCGCATTGTGGTCCTCTGTATAATTACTGGCGTTGATGATCGCCATCCGACCAGACAATATGAATTGCAAAATGAACATATCTGAGATTACTCATTAAGACTGTTTTCGAAGTTCTTGTGGCGCTGAGCCCTTCATAAGGAACAATAAGCGACTCGAAGACCCTCTGCGTACACTACGTATGGAGAATTTTGCAGTGTTTTTTTCCAGTTCTAAAACTAACATTTAGATCCGATGGGGCGTAATTAGTTCTGTATTAAACAGTCAACTGGGCGCTACATATTTTTTTATGTCGCTCGCTGCTTTAACGATGGAAAAACTTGCTAAACAATTTCTACATAATTCCTAGTTTGTTATTGTTTTTGCAGTATGCGGCTAATAACTACTCATTGTGCGTACCATTTGTAATGTGAAGCCCTCCGCTGCGGAAAGCATCAGCAGTAAGTCCACATGTCTTTTGTCTGGATCACCTATTGTTGGGCTGTCTTTAGACCACGTCTAATAGGCACGCAAAATTTGTTTCCTCATCCCATGTGTATACATTAACAGTTATTGGTTTGTTTGTTGTTCTTCAAACTGATTCAATGAATCCGTGCTAACCAGGAAAGGATATTCCACTAAAGTTAAGATCATTGATGTAGTGGTTCATAGTTAGACACTCTCTCTGCGTTTTTGCGGACGTTTTTAAAAAAAAAATGCAGCTTGCAAGAACCACACACATAAAAAATTTGGTGTCTGTATTCTTTATGTTAGAACTGCTCTTTGCAAATAATGCTGGAGTAGTGGAATGTAAGCCCTTGCCTACAATCGGGCGCCATACTAGGCCTGTTTTTAATTCGATCTCTAAGACTTCGCCCTCTGACCTCCAGAGCCTCTCATTTTGGCTTCTCAGCGGCAGCCAAACTTTGCAAGCCAGTTCGTCAGCCCAACCGGGTGTTAAGTCATTTTGAAGAAAGAATAACCTGTTGTGTTTGTCGAGACCCAAACTTCTAGATTTTCTCTTTCATTATGTTATATAGTCGATTAAAACAGCTAACATTACTTTTAACTGGCGGTCTATTGTTAGTTACTTGGAAACTTGAAAATAGCATGACCAACGCTTGCCTGTACGTTATTGTTGGATCAGGACTTCTAGATCAATATCATCAGTGCCTGACAAACGCTCTCCCCGACTTTTCCTTCAAAACAATTCGTCTGTCCTTCATATACTTATCCATGTGAGTTTCTTTTCAACTCAAAATATTGGGTATTTAAATTAAAAAAAAAAAAAAAATCAGACCAAATCGGCAGTCTTTTTACGCTTGGACTCATAAACTAAAGTATAAACACACCCTTGGCGTTTTATTGTCGAGCTGTTTAAACAGAGGTTTAATGTTCGTTTAACTTTTTTTAAGCATTTCCCTTTTTTATAACTGCTCGCGTCTGGCTGTTGAGAAAAACTTGTCCTCGCCTTTCTTTCTTTGAAGATCAAACTTTTGTCTTTATAGTCATCAAAATCGCCTGTAAACGATTAAATTTCTTCATCCGTGAGGTTTGAGTCAACTAGCGCTTTATTTATTGTCAGTTTGAACGAGTCTAAGATTTAGCTGTTATTATTGAACCATAGCTGTGTGTGCTTTTTGGAGTTTTAGTTTTTAATTTTTTGCAAGCAGCACTTACAGCTAATGACACAGGGCAGCAGGCCAAGACTAAAGACAAACCTCCTAGAGGTTAAAGCTGGCGTTGCACCAACACCTGTTGCTAAGAGACCTAACACTGTCCCTGCCGATAGAGCGCTTATAAATTGATGTTCCAGTATTAACATATGTAACAGCATTGAAGACTGCAGAATACCTTCGTTTGGTTTTGCGCTGTATTTTGAAAAGGTCCTGCCCTGTTTTTGTTGCTTTTGTGTAATTTGGTTAATCTGAGAGGTTTTATGCTAGGTTTTCTACTATCCTCTTCTCTGGCGCGCTGTACACATTTGGATAAACCTGAACAACAAGCTTTTTTAAAACGATAAAAAAATAATTTAGTATTGTATTCTTTTAATCTGTTTATCTTGACTATTTAGCTGCGCATCATATAATAAAAACAAATACACGTTAAGTGGTTTTATACGACCCTCTTTATCTTTACAATTTGAATGTTTCTTACGTCTCTCACAGTTTCTCCCGCTTCCAATGCAACTGATTATCCTCTGTTGACCTTAGGTCAATCCAATAAATCCGTATATTCGTTGTTAAATAATGATCAAGTCTAACAGCGTGAAGATGTAGAATCTTCAGGACCACAATGTCAACTGTCCGATTTCTAACAACCTCCCGCCTCCAACATTTTTCTTATTCAAATCAAAATGCGGATAATGTTTAAGCCGCTAGCATAGGGTTTGTTAAATTTTGGTAGGACTATACCCTCAATTGTGACCATTGTACTTTTTGTTTATTTTAGGAATACAAAATTTTCAATTGTCTTTCGAATGGTCCTTCATCTTCACTACAGCATTTAAAATACTTGTAAAGCGATCTTGCTGGGGCACTAAAACTAAAATTCCATATAGTTCTGCCCGCATTTAGATATTTTAAATGAAACTCACTCTTCGTAATATATTGCTAATTTTGACGGATATTTTCTCAATTAGCCTTGCTAAATTAGGGCTGCGTGCTAAACAACGTCAAACTCAGCGAGATGTCAGAAAAGCTGTAGCTTTGCTTTCGGTTCTGTAGATATAATAACATAATGTAGTCATTAAAAAGTTATCATATGAACATCTGTCTTTTATAACGCTCCTTGAAGTATGGGCATGCGCTTTTAACAACTCAAACTCTGGGTATGAAAATGCGATTGCCATACGCATAGCTTACAGCTACATACCTTTTGCCGTCTTTATCATCTGCGGCGCCTATTCTGTGTTTTAGTGCATCTTCATTTGCGGGGGGTGTCCTTGAAACGCAAGATCACTCTTTCGCTCCCGGGTTAGCCATAGATCAGAATAGGTTTAAAAATTATGTCTGCATTTGTATAGAAAATTTTCCTTGCCCTCGAATTTTATAGAAATGTTCTTACGATTGCCCGCCCCTATTCTGTACACTACCTGTTTTAGGTCTGTTGTTTGAAGCGAGTACTATTTTTTGAAAGTAAGACGTGCAGGAGCCTGCACAATCACTTCAGCTGCTCCTAGGTCTGAAATTTTGACAGTAAGAATTTGATCCGCATCAATAGTAGATGATTATATGGAACATTAATATTCCCGCTAATTTCCCTTCACGCCAAAGGGCTCTTCAGTCTTCTATGGTCGGGTCAAGAATCAGCCCATATGCTTGTGACATTTTTTTATAAAACAAAATAAAAAAGTAATTATTAAAGAAACTGGCCAGGCATTGAAGATGAATATAATGATGATTTTTGATCCTGCGACGACTGGAGTGAAATACATCTTTGGTACAACAGCGCTTCGGGCTCTCTTTTGCGCGTGAATTAACAAAAAGTAAGGTCCAGATCATATATACCAACGTTTAGGCCAAACTCCCGAATTTAAGACCCTATGATTTTGAAGTAAAAGATGGACCATTTTGTTTGTGAGGAGCGACCAAGGACAACTTGTTCACTTACATCTAAACCAGACCTCATCAAAGTTTTTTTACAAAAGAGTACAATTAGACAAAGTCTCAGGTGTGAGCGATCAAAATCGCCGTTGGCATTACTATACCAAATTTAGATAAGGGCTGCAGTTTGCTAACAACAAAACACACAACAAGAAACTCCCACGGATAAGCCAACTGCAAAACATGGAACTTAAAGAATTAAATCAATCGGCAGAGACGAATTAATAAATCAATAGAAGCAGAACCCAGTTTTTCCAGAAGAAATCAGCATTAAAGAAGACTATACACGACTCGCCGCTACCCATGGCGATAAATAGCGGCCCTTGTCAGCTTAATGAACCAATAGAGTGCGAATTAACAAACAATTTAAGCAAAACTGGGTTGAAATATATGAGCATCATAAAAAGAGAAAAAAGAAAAACCTCGTTGATGCTGAGGAACGCCAACTTAGGGTCTGATATTAAAGAAAGAATAACCGCAAAAGACTAAAAATCTTGAATCAAGAAGAATCACAAGACTAGAAGCGTTGTCCTACTAACCGGAGACACAATTACGGAACTCAAGGGAGCAGAATAAGAGAAACTTCCCAAAGAATTTTATATGAGACACAACGCTAGCAGAACGAATAAGAACACGTTTAGAGAGCAAGGAGTCACATTAAGGCAAGCGTTATAACGGCCTTGGATTTGCAATAAGTACACTGTGTTTGGCTATTACAGGCGGCGGTGGTTCCGGGTTATTGTCCTCCACCGCCATCGCCTCCACCTGACAAATCATTGGTAAAAAAACATCTTGATCATCTTGCGAGTTATTAAAAAAATTAGCCAGTAACGCCAGACGCTTTACCAGTGTAATATTAGGAGGGATTGTTTAGCTGGCGTTTGTCTACTGCAAGCAAAGTAGTTTGGCTAGGCCGAGCACTTATGGCATTCGTTCTCTTTAATAGGTGGGTTAATATTTAGTAAAATAAAGACTCTGAGTAACCTAGGCCAGTTAATCCAAGAACAAGCGCTGTTCTTTTCATATTCATGGTCGATCGCGAACAAGAGTCCGCGTCTCAACGGTCTTCGGGCCTTTGGACCGCGGGGATGGATGACTATCTGGGGGTCATCTTGTTTTTTTACTGCTTGCAATATTACTGGCTCAGAATTTATTTCGTTTTTTTCCGACCTTCTTTCATTGCTGCCACAAGGAGTTCCATTATTGTAGTAATATATGTTGCCGATCTGGATCGAGGTCATAATGGCAGCATGTATAAACACAGTGCCAACACAAAGTCAACGTTCGATCTTGCGTATTTGGTAAAACATTTTTTGGTACCTTTTTATACTTGAAGGTAAATCAACTGTAGAAGAATGGCGTCCTCAAATTGCTAAGTATGGTTTTTTGTGCGTCAAAAACCCAGTAGAAGGATCAGTATGCTATGCTCGATCTCCGTTTGTGCTTGCGAACCGGAGCAACACCAAACGTAAGTACGAACAGAGTCGTTATTCGTTCAATCCTGCTTTTAGTTAGGCCGTTAGACGTCTAAAATAAATGTTGTCCATGCTGTTTTATGCTCTTGCTCTATGGACCCGAGTGGAACAGCTGGGCCTGAAGAAGAAATATGTGGTAAGAGGATTCCAGTCCATAGTTATACTTCAGTGCACAGCCCCCAAAAATAAGGGGCCTAGACCATGAATTAAGAACCAACTTTGCTAAAGTCTGTCTAGGCCATAATATTGAATTCGTTTACAAATCCTTTACAAAAGCCTTCATGTCATTCTGTTGCTGAATGATTAAACGGTTTCATTTGGTAATGGTGCTTGCCAGTTCATTCAAAAATACGTCTTAAGGTGTAATAAAAATGAAACCTATACACTGACCTCAACCAACTATCAGGATGATTTAATTGATCCAGCAATAGCGACAACTCCCACACCCAGTTGATGCCAAAACACAGCAAAGTTTAACAGGTTCTGTTAAAACTGCATCGATCCTAAACCACACTTTTGTGCGATGTAGTCCCTTTTTTAGGATAGGGGTTAAATATCTGTTTAATGGCGTACTCACCTATACTTGAAAGTGTCAGTCCCTGGGTCTCAGAAATGATAAGAGTATCATTGTTATAATATAATATTGTAGTGCGGTCACCAACAAATATTTTTGCATTAGTAAATTTGTAAATGCACTCATTTTTATTTTGTTTTAAAAATGTCTGTAACAATAACAACTCAAGACCGCCCTTCGTTTTTAGAACATGCAATAATAACGAATGCCGAACCAGACGGTCGCGCTCCATGAAATATTCTAACAAAGTCCGTATGGTTTAATATAACAAAGCCAAGGAAAATAATAAGGTTCTAAAAGTTGATAAACAGGGGCCAAAGTTAGCCCAGTTAACAATACCTGACGGTATTACGTTTTTTGCTCACTAAAAAGAAAAGCCCAATGAGTAACTCGACATTACACTCAAACTTAACAAGCAAATTTATCAAAAACAATGTTAACCTTCAGCCTGAAGAAGAAGGAGGTTACTTATTTATAAAGAGCTACTAAAATGTAGGCCTTTTGCAGCTGACAATTATAGATTTTAGAGTTACACCAACCAAAACTACTTATGAGGGAGAAAATCCGCTCGATCTTGCAGTACATTCATTACACTATGTTCATTTGGAGAGCTGACACTGATGAAAACTTATATTATGGAAGAACCCCAACTGTTGAAGAGCTCTCTTCCGTCAGGAAAGCTGCATATTGGTCGAATTTATTGAAATTATACAATTCCCTTATTACACAGTTTAAATAAATTAGTTTGTGAAGGGTCCGAGAACAATTTAATTTAAAAATTGCAGACAAAACAGGGAAAGACGTGAAATGTGATTACCTGCACATTGTTTTTGGAAATCAAAATAATAAGTTGTACAAAAAAGAATGTCGCAGCGGCCAGAGAGAACCGGGTGTTACATTAGCACCTGTACATGGTTATAACCTTAGAATTAAAAGACCTTGCACACGTGTGCAGATTCGAACAACGGTGAGATAGGCCCTTTGTATGGTTTTGAGTACTCTAAAGATGGCGATTATAAACGCAAAGAGGTTAGCGACAACAAAAGTTTCCTAAACTAGAACTACACGCAATGTATAAGCAAATAATGGCTGGGCCAGTAGAATATTAAAATAGTTCGAAAACCTACCTCTAATGGCCCTTAGAAACCATATTTAGAATGGGAAATAAAAATTGAATTCATAAGCCCATTTACATTTGTTAGTTAGCCGTCAAAACAAGTTTCAGAAAAGCATCAACTCTGGCCCTTTTACATGTACGTCCATATCCATACGACATAGCCGGAAAGAAATTGAAATAACGCCGTATGGGAAAAAACAGTACAACCTCCACAAAGAGAAAACGTTTTTAGAAAGAAAGCTTCTACATAAAGTACAGTTCTTTCCAAGCAGAAATTAGAGACACGTTTCAAATGATATTTGAAATTTTCGTCAAACAAAGATGTGGAGAGGGATTGGTTGTGGGCGTTAGTGACTGTCCTTATAAAAGGAATTAAATTAGCCTGGCAAAACTTTAAGACCGTTAAACGCCTTACAGTTACCATCGTCGTTCTTCACAATGGTGAGATATAAGATCATAACGAACAAAGCAAACAAAATCATTGTTGACGTTAAATAGAAACAATCTTACAGAACTGACTTGATTAATCCTTACACATTTAGGCCTCAAAGGGTTTTATTATACTGGAACAAGTTTTGACGGAGAGTATGATAAAAATTATATAACTGGATTAGATTAAATTCTGTTATAAAACAATGGAGCAGATTAAACTTTATACAAAAAACACCTCATTTGTTCCATTAATTTGTGGACAAACGGTTGTTGGAAAAACATTTTAGCCTCAACCTGTTACAAAACAGTTATTCGTTATAATTTTAAATCATATTGCGAATTTCTTCCAACAGCTAAATGGAACAAAGCAATCATGATAGAAGGTTTATATGGACAGATGATGAAATATATTTAGTTGATCCTAGCAATAAACTGAGTGAGTGTTAGAACAGTTTTATAAACTGTTTGAAGGAACGCAGACACTATTTATTATAGATGACTGTTCGGCAGAAAGAGACATAGTTAAAAAGAGAAACACTTTGTCAAAACTGGCTTTCAGTGGAAGACATGCTGGGAATAAGTGTGTGGATTTTATGTCAAAAATATAACTCGGTTTTAAAAGACTTTAGAGAACAGTTAAAGACTGTAGTTTCTATTTCACATGAAAGACAGAGACTCATTTGATGAATGTTTGCGCGAAAATGATATTATTGAAAATGATCAGGAAAAACACAGGATTAAGCAAAAACTGAAATCTGAAAAGTTTAGTAAATTAGTATTAAAAACGGATAACCCTACACAGTATGTTTGTTTGTAGATAATTGTTATTTTTTGGTTATTGAAGTCTTACTTGTCAGAGAACTAATATATGTCTGTTCTGGATTCGCCCAGTCGAAACCGCTAAGGCCGGTTGAGAGCGGGTGACCAGAACAGACCCAAAAATTAGTTCTCTCCAGTTTAAACTGCCAGTCTAAGGACTTAGTGTACGTCTTGACCTGCACCCTCTGCTCCAAGCTGTATATTGGGGAGACCTACCGCTCATTGGCCGACCGCTTTTTCAGAGCCCCCTGAGGTCGATGAAGCTGGGCTACAACAACCCAGTCGGCCAACATTTTGTTGGTCCATATCACAGCTACAGTCATGCGAAGATAGCAGCAGTGTGGCAGAACCCCAGAGACCGTGTGTACAGAAAGCACATGGAGAACCTTGTCATCAGCCGCTTGGGCACCACACAGCCAGCTGGGATGAACATCAGAGTCACTGACGTCTAGCTGAGCCAGGGCCCTTCTGCCTTAATCTCTCTGTCCTGTCCTTCTTTAGCCTCTGTTTCTTTTTCTTTCAGTAGGCTAAATAGTGAATATTTCCATTTATTCCCCTCCTTTTTGTGTGTGTGTGTGGTGCAGGGTGGTGGTGGTGTGTGTGTGTGTATGTGGTTTTGTGGGGGTTGTGGTGGTGTCTTTGTGTGAACTGCAGTGTGTGTCTGTGTGAGCTCAATACACCTGAACAGTGATCAGTGACTTTATTCTGGTCCAACTTGATCATTAAATGAAATGTTCTCACCCAATTCTCACATAGGCTTTCCTGTCTACACTGTCCTCTTCTTTTCACTTTGACAACGGGCCTATGGCTTGAAACGTCAGTTTTCTCACTAATGGATTTGACTACCACCAAAAGTTTTTATAAACTTTATTATTTTTTCATTTTACCGTGGAACACATCTTTCATCTCCGCACTGTTTGTGAATAGCATCTCCAGCACCAGAAGGAGGTCCACCATGTTTTCATAGACTTCAAGAGGGCGTTAAACAATCTGACAACAGTTGGAACAGTTGGACTGTTTGCAGCCGAAATCAGGTCACTGGATTTTGGAAGGACAACTTCAAGTAATCTTTCTGATGTAGTAGAGAAGTGTCCGCTGATTCCTTTTTTTTTTTTTTTGGTCTGAAGATTTTATTTCTGAACCAACAATAAGTGCACATAGTTTACCAGAGAGTTTGTTTATTGAGAGAGAGAGAGAGAGAGAGAGAGAGAGAGAGAGAGAGAGAGAGAGAGAGAGAGAGAGAGAGAGAGAGAGAGCACTCACGATAGGTTTTTTTGTGGCATCAGTTA
>CM031612.1:45299267-45301767 GCA_018398815.1 Conus ventricosus | reverse complement strand
TGAAGCGAAGCATGATGATGTGTCTGCCCCCCCCCCCCCTCCCCCCCCCCTCCCCACCACCACCACCACCACCAGCCGTTGGGTTGCCTCAGGGTGTGAAATGCCCAAAATGAATTCAGACAGACTTGGGGGTTGACCAGTTCTGGACGTTGCGATTCCTGGAGTCAGGGGAAAAAATGATGACTTAATGTCGCAAGAAAAGGCTCCTTCCGGACCATCAAACCTTAGGAGGTTGTTATGTCGAAAAGAGCTAGATTAGGACAAAGCCTGTGAGATTTTCTGGATTAGAACAAAGACAGTTTAAAACTTTTTTTATATTTTATTTCCTTCTATATCTCTGTTATTATTAATGTGAATATGTCAGACTGAGTGGTTCGCTGAATTTGGTAAACTCCCTTACAATCGGTAAGGAGGGGTGCTGAACACGCCTGCTGTTGCACAGGTTGTTACATGTGAATGTTTGTGTGTGTATATAAATGTGTGTGTGTGTGTGTGTGTGTGTGTGTGTGTGGGTGTGTGTGTGTGGTGTGTGTGTGTGTTGCACGCTTGCTCGTGTTGCAAGAGCAAGAAAAAGAGAGACCGGGACAGAGACAGAGAGCACGCGCGCGCGCGCGCGTGTGTGTGTGTGTGTGTGTGTGTGTGTTGTGTGTGCGTGTGTGTGTGCGTGTGCGTGTGCGCGCGCGCGTGCGCGTGCGGATGCGTGTGTTTGCGTATATGCAAAATATTATCGTACGATTTTATGTAATTTGATCTTGAAAGGTATTCTGTTTACATAATTTACCATTTCGAAATCAGTTTATCTTCATCGTGTTAAGTGTCAGTAAACCCCATAAATTTACTCTGAAAATATTGAGTAAATTAGTGTGTGTGTGCGTGTGTGTGTATGGGAGGTGCGTACATGCGCGCGCGCATGTGTGTGTGTGTGTATGTGTGTCTGCGAGCGTCTGTTGTGTGTGTGGGGGGGAGGGGGATGTGATTCAAACGGGTTAAAGTGAACGACTACCTTACTTCCACCGGACCAAGCAAAACGTCCACACCACACATTACATGACACTTCGACTTCTTCTTCGAAGCCCGCGTTCTCTTATCCCTGTATGTTCTCCATGAAGCATAACAAGCAAAACGTCCACACCACACATTACATGACACTTCGACTTCTTCTTCGAAGCCCGCGTTCTCTTATCCCTGTGTGTTCTCCATAAGCATAACAAGCGACACTAAGCGCGAATGAACGGATGAAAAGTAGCAGAAGAGGGGGAGCAGGAGAAAGAGTGGGAGAAAGAGATAGAGGATCAGAAGAGCTGAAGGAGGAGGAGGAGGACAAAATTGGTCCTTCGTCTTCGATTTGCAGCCTTCCATCACCTGTAGCTTCTCCACTACTTTCTCTAGTTCCTTCTTCGCTAATGCCATGTTGGCGTTCCTCATCGTCGTCGTCGTGATTTCCATGACCATGTGGATCGCAGCGGCATCCGGTATGGCCAGTCCAGGGACCAAGTTCGACAATGACGAAAATGAAGAGAAGAAGAACAAGGAGGAAGAGAGTGGAAAGAAAGAAGAAGAAGAAGAAGAAAAGAAGAAGAAGAAGAAAGAAGAAGGAGATGATGATGATGATGATGATGATAAACAAAAAGGAACAAGAACAAAAAGACAACGAGGATAAAGATGAAGAAGGGGGAAAAAAGAACAGGAAGATGAGGATAAAGATGAAGAAGGGGGGAAAAAAGAACAGGAAGATGAGGATAAAGATGAAGAAGGGGGAAAAAGGAACAGGAAGATGAGGATAAAGATGAAGCAGGGGGGAAAAAAGAACAGGAAGATGAGGATAAAGATGAAGAAGGGGGAAAAAAGAACAGGAAGATGAGGATAAAGATGAAGAAGGGGGAAAAAAGAACAGGAAGATGAGGATAAAGATGAAGAAGGGGGGAAAAAAGAACAGGAAGATGAGGATAAAGATGAAGAAGGGGGGAAGAAAGAACAGGAAGATGAGGATAAAGATGAAGAAGGGGGGAAAAAAGAACAGGAAGATGAGGATAAAGATGAAGAAGGGGGAAAAAAGAACAGGAAGATGAGGATAAAGATGAAGAAGGGGGCAAAAAAGAACAGGAAGATGAGGATAAAGATGAAGAAGGGGGGAAAAAAGAACAGGAAGATGAGGATAAAGATGAAGAAGGGGGGAAAAAGAACAGGAAGATGAGGATAAAGATGAAGAAGGGGGGAAAAAAGAACAGGAAGATGAGGATAAAGATGAAGAAGGGGGGAAAAAAGAACAGGAAGATGAGGATAAAGATGAAGAAGGGGGAAAAAAGAACAGGAAGATGAGGATAAAGATGAAGAAGGGGGAAAAAAGAACAGGAAGATGAGGATAAAGATGAAGAAGGGGGGAAAAAAGAACAGGAAGATGAGGATAAAGATGAAGAAGGGGGAAAAAAGAACAGGAAGATGAGGATAAAGAGAAGAAGGGGGAAAAAAAGAAAGGAAAAGGAAAAGAAGGGAAAAAACA
>CM031612.1:45276767-45286767 GCA_018398815.1 Conus ventricosus | reverse complement strand
ACAGCCTATACGGTAAAAATGCGGTTTAACTGGCACGAGAGTGAATGAACTAACTTGCTGAAACAAAGATTACACAGTAACGTTAAAATTGGCAGTCAGCTGTGTGTGTGTGTGTTGTGTTGTGTGTGTGTGTGTGTGTGTGTGTGTGTGTGTGTGTGTGTGTGTTGTGTGTGTGTGTGTGTACATTATTCAACCACAGTATATTGGTGTGCTACTCTTTTCTTTCCCTTTTTCCTTCCCTTCCTTCCTGTAAGCGGATAGTTTTTGCAAATTCTCGCAAACAATAAAGTTTTTTTTTAGATGCCCAGTATGTGTTTTGTTGTCGCGGATTCTATGGATTTGTTTAACACACATTCAACAGCACCCAGCCTCTAAAACATCTGCCAGTGGAAAACCACACACAGAGAGATGTGGACACCCATGTGACACACTGATTATGCACCTGTGATTAGATCCCCATCAAATTTACCCAACCCTGTTTAAAATACAACGTGAACATGGACTGGCATTAAAAGTGCGAATCCTCGTGGAAATAAGAGTAGCGGGAAATGCAGCATGGTTTGGTGAAATAACCTGAATATGGAAAGCACCGGGAGACAGAATCGTCATGGAAACGAAGATAAAAAAAAACCCTGAAAAGACACGCGTATACAGAACCCAATTCACGCATGCAAACACACACACACACACACACACACACACACACACACACACACACACACACACGCACGCACGCACGCACGCACGCACGCACGCACGCACGCACGCACGCACACACATACATACACACACACAAAAGCAAGCACGCGCTCTTGCGCACGTTTGTGTGTATTTGAGAGAGAGAGAGAGAGAGCGAGAGAGAGAGAGAGAGAGAGAGAGAGAGAGAGAGAGAGAGAGAGAGAGACGCGCGCGCACGCACGCACGCACACACACGCACGTTCGTACGTATGTGCACCCTCGCGCGCATGCACGCATCTGTACACGTACGCGCGGACGCCAACACACACACACACACACACACACACACACACACACACACACACACCACACACACACACATACACATGCACAGACACACACACACACAACGCACACACACACAAACACAGGCAAGCACGTACGCACACATACACACGCACGCACGCACGCACGCACACACACACACCACACACACACACACATACGCACACATATACACACACACGCGCACGCCACACACCTATATACACACTCGCAAGCAAAGCACGCACGCACGCACGCACGCCGCACGCACGCACTCACGCACGCACGCACACACACAACACACACACACACACACACACACACACACACACACACACACAACACACACACACACACACACACAGAAGGCACTGAATACTTAATACGACCATCACCTGCACCGTCTGATCTTGCAAACGTATATTCGTGCGCGGCCACAGTAAAAGTCAATAACAACGTTGTTCTCAGCATTGTGCTGTATATCTGCCTAAAGGTCCAGGACGAGAAAAATACTGAATGTTACATACAATAGACAGCTCTAAGATGGTTAAATTGCCGGTAGATTTTAATGATCACGCTCCATTTTGGACAAAGGTTGTTCACCCATAACAAGTAATCGTTTTCTTGAAAACGTGGTGGATTCTTCATTGTATTTGCTTAATGATGGGAGTATAACTAGGATTCCTGACATTCCCACCCATAGATCAAGCGCAATAGATCTGACAATGATTTCCCCCAAATTAGCTTTTGATTGCTTATGGCAAACTTTTGATGACACTCTTGGAAGTGATCATCTGCCCATCATAATGACAATTAATAAAACATACGACATAAAAAAATATGCTTAAGAAAAAATACCTAAATACAATTATAAGTTTGCCAACTGGGATAAGTTCAAGGCTTTTCTTTCCTACAGACACATAGAGACTTGTTGTGAAAATGACGAAATGTAAATGATATGTATCCAAAATTCAACAAAATGATTCTCTTGGCCGCTGATGATTCAATACCAAAATGTCATACTAATACTTCTCCAAAAACACTTCATACCGGCAATGTGTGGTGGACTAAGGATTGCGAAGAAGCTGTAAACCTTAAAGAAACTGAAATACAAAGAATATATTAAAAAACAAAAGTGAAGAAAACCACCCAGAAATGAAAAAAGCTAAGTCACACTCTAACCGAGTAATTGCAAAAACAAACCGGCTTTACTGGACAGCGTTTTGGGCTAAGAAGTTTCTCATCATAGACCTTCAAAAAGTGTGGCAAAAATTTCAAACTATGAAAAAAGGGATAAATCTCCCGAGATATCCAGTTAATTTGGATAATAAAAAATTCTCAACCTCATCTGAAAAAGCAGAAGCATTCGCTACATGTTTTCAAAGACAGTGTGTCTAGAGATGTACGAAGAGCCAGTTTCAAATGATGACCACTATATAAAATGCCCCCATAACTATATGCGAGTTAAACGACTCTATCTCCCTGATAGGTAATAAATCATCATCAGTTGGATTGGACGCTGTTTCGAATGAAATGCTAAAACATTTACCAGATAATTATCTATGTTTTTTTTATTGAAAATATTCTAACGGGTTTAGAATAATGGTGTTATGCCATCAATTTGGAAACAGTCTGTAAATTTTCCCCATTGTAAAGCAAGGAAAGTCTCCCACACGTGTCCACAGTTACCGACCTGTAGCTCTGACGTCTCATGTAGGAAAACTTATGGAAAGAATTATACTAAATAGGCTTATCTATTTTTGTGATAAAAGTGAAATAATACCCATAAATCAAGCTGGCTTCAGAAAAGGAAGATCAACAACTGACCACATTGTAAGATTAACAACACAAATTGAGCATCAATTTACCAGGAGAAAGAGTATTCTGGCGACATTTTTTGATGTTAAAAAAGAATTTGATAACGTGTGGCATGCAAGCTTGCTTTATAAACTGAAGAAAATTAGCATATCTGGTAATTTTTATAACTACATTAGAGAATTCTTATCAGAAAGAAGTTTGCAAGTCAGGGCAGAAAACACAAATTTTAAATCGTTAGAAATGGGCATTCCCCAAGGTTCCATAATTGCTCCAATGTTATTTAATATTTTGTTACATGATCTCCCAAAGCACGTAACTGAAAACGCTACCGTTGTGCAATATGCTGATGACCTGTGTATGTGGATAAATGCTAGTCTAAGGAAAAACACGCCAAAAAGATCAATCAACTATTACAAAAAAATGTATCAGGCAGAGCTAAATAATCTTAGTAAGTACTTGTTTGAAAATGGACTGAATCTTTCCCATGAAAAGACGTATATAGTGTTATTTAATAATGGTGATGATCCTGTTGATCTGCCGTCTTTTAGACTTGATGGAATAACACTTCAGTATGTACAAACAGTAAAATTCTTAGGAGTTTACTTCACATCTAAATTAACATGGAAAGTTCACAATTGATTATCTCTTAAACCAGGCTAGGAAAAGTTTGAATTTTTTGAAAATCTTAAGCAAGCAAAGCTGGTGCCAGGATGTAAAAACATTGAAACATCTGGCAATATCACTCGTTCGGTCTAAGCTATCGTATGCTCAAGAAGCTTTCTTTTGTGCTCCTAAATATTTGTTGCAATAACTGCAAAGTGTTGATAGCAAGGCTTTTAAATTATACTTGTGAATCCCCGTACATGCTTCTACAGTAGGACATATTCGGAAATTGGTGTTTTGCCTTTAAACGAATACAGAACACTCACTTTGACAAAATATATTGTGAAATGTAGAGCTATGAAAGGTGTAAATGAAACAGAAATCTCTTTAAATCCATCTACGGATGACCCCAAACGAGCAAGGATTTCTCATACTGATCCAGTACCAAACTGGGAAAGAAACGGCAAAATTTGACCTTAATCACACTGATGCTAAAAAAGCTGATCATCCGCATATCTTGTCATATTCAACAAAGATGCATATGCAAAGCAATATCTTAACCATCTAAAGGTACATACTGATGATCATTGACAAAGAACAAAGACGCTGGATCTGCTTTTGTTATTCCACCACTTAAAGTAGATAAAGCATATTCAATAGGCAAAAATCGATCTATCTTAGTTGTCGAAATGATAGCTATACTAATGGCTTTGACATATTTAATTGATATACTGCAATCAATCTTGCAAGTATTGTTATGTGTCGACTCAATCGCAGTACAACAATCTATCAAGTTTTCAGTTCTAATTCTGAAAACTCTATTTTAAAGGAAATATGTTATTTAATTCATATTTTGATGTGCAAAGGGACAGTTTTTAACTTTGTTCTGGGTTCCTTCACACTGTGGAATTTTGGGCAATGCATTCGCTGACAGATCTGCCAAAAAGGGAGCTAAAACTGAAATGAGTGCACAGTCACTTTCTGTCCCCTTGACTTTACAAGAGTGTCATCAAGTTTTAAAACAAGTGGCTTGGGACTTTTTTTTAGAAACAACCAGAACATCCCTTATTTGCGGGTTAATGCTCGAAACAGCCATGTTCTCAGCTTTGATCAGGTTGAATTCATTGAACACATGCAGGTTCGTGATATGTATCGGTACAGAAACTTTGTTTCAGTATTTTATAGACTGAAACTCGACGCATTCAGAACGAAATATAGTGCAGGAACAAAATGCATATGTGGTAAGGCAAACGTGTCGAGAGCCCACGTTTTATTTGATAGTGTGACTCTTAAGGCATACTAACCATGTTTATTAGGCATGACAGTGACTGATGTTTTTTCTGATATTGATTTTGCATTCAAAGTTACCTTTTGTTTAATATGTAGTCCTGTTAGATATTTACTATAATGTTATGAATAGTAATTATTCCATATTTTGCGTGCACTTCCACACACCTATGCTTCACACTCATACTCTTACACACACACACACACACACACCACACACACACACACACACACTCTCTCTCTCTCTCTCTCTCTCTCTCTCTCTCTCTCTCTCTCTCTCTCTCTCTCTCTCTCCTCTCTCTCTCTCCGTCTAATATCAAACAATTTTGTGAAAAGACGTAAAAATGAAAGTACTACTACTACTACTGCTACTACTACTACTACTACTACTACTACTACTACACACACACACACACACACACACACACACACACACACACACACACACACACACACACACACATATATATAATATACACACACACACGTACGCACGCACGCGTGCTCGGACCCGAGCAAGAACCAAGTCTTAAAAAACAAAAGATCTGTTAAACATCGTCCTTCGAATGGTCTTTTAAACACAAGTTTCAAATAAGACTATTGACAACTGCTCTGTTGGATATTTAAGGTATGCTTTCTTGAAAGAAAACAAGCCGGATTTGTCTTTATGGTCCTGCATTTCAATCCACAGTTTACCACCGGAGCAGGTTAGTCCTAGAGTGAGGGGTGAAAACGGTAGTCTTGGCACAAACATTGATCACTGACAATTTTGTTCGTAGACTGAGTGGTGTTAAGTTCTTCATGACTGTATCAAACATCGCTTTATTGAAGAGGCATTTCAGATTAAACGAGAGGATGTCAAGTTTGTAATCCTTCGGAAGAAGAGAAGAAGAACTGGAAGGAGTTTAAGAGGACGTGTGTGTAAGTTCGTGAGTGATTGTAAGCAGTTACTACTCACTAGATCGCAGCATTTTGATGAATAACCTACATCTGGCTTAATGCATGCATGATAGAAGAGCGTACGTGTATGCTGATAAGAAAACGATTAATTCTATTAAGCCGATTTTTGCATCTTCCACAAACGTGTTTGGACCCAGATAGATTGTTAGGGAATAGTGAGGCCACGTAGTTCGTAGAAATCAATGTTTTCTAAAGATTTGTTGGTCATTGTTAATCCCTGTAAACATCCCTTTATGTTTTGGCGTTTTGTCTAGTTGTAGTAAGCACAAACAAAGTTCAATCTGTGTGAATTGCCACATGGTTTGCTTGGGTCAAATTAACGAGCCCGTAAAGAACATTATGCAAATAAGTGTAAAGTTCATTTTGGGCTTTTATTTGTATAACGAAAGTTAGTATAATCAGCAAAGAGTTCACAAGAGCTTTTCAAATGAAAAGGAAGCTTATTAATGCGAAAACAGAATAGAATAGGACCAATTCTTAATGTAAAAAGAATGTAATAGGATTAAGTTCTGATCACTGGGGAACACCATATTTAATAGGCATGAGATATGACAATGAAGATCTCGAAATACAACTTGGATTCTGTCATTAAAAAAGGGTAATACGATGCTCATAGAGTGAGGAGTTAAGCCATACATAAGCAGCTTCTTACAGAGAAGACTGTGGTCGATAGCATCAAATAACTTAGCAAAATCCATCAAAACTGAACCAGTAAGACTAGTAACTCACTGTTTGTGTTTAAATGCCATTCTTCTGTAAGACTGGCAAGCATGGTGTGACAAAAACAGTTCTTTCTAACTCCATTTCGATTGAGTTGGAATGATACTTACTTGTTGAAATGAAATTCAAGATATTATGTCTTTCAAGTGGTTTAGACAATGTGGATAATGTCAGCATTGACCTGTACTCTGAAGGATCACTTAGATCGTCAGACGTACAGATAGGCACTACTGTTGCATCATTAAAAGCTTGTGGGTAACAAGTTTCGTCCACATATAGGCTATAAATATCTGTAATGCTTTCTGAGATAATTGGTGTGCAAATCACTTTAAATTTACAATCTAACCCCTTTAAATCTCGGGAACTGGACTATGTTAGCGCACATAATTCCTTGTAAACACTCACACTCGTGTGTGTAAACTGAAGTTTGGTTTGTAAGTCTTTCGAGCCACAGACCCCCCCCCCCCCCTTTTTTTTTTCTTGACCCCCCCCCCTTTTTTCCCCTTCTTCTTTAGTAAACAGAAATTATTACACTCTCTATCGTGAGTAATTAAGACTGACTTCTTCCAGGCATTTGACTGATTGGCATCCAAGCGCATTTTGATCTATTTCTGTAAATACTTCACTAAGGTATGTCGTTCGTGCGGCTCGTTTGATCGCTGTTTCTTTGTTCCATTGTTTCTTTTTTCATCTTTACCAGTTATCAGCAACAAAAAATGTTTCCGTATTTTAATTTCAGCGTCCATTTCTTTTGTAAGTATTGGAGATTCTCAAGAAGTTTTACGTGTCTGGTCTTTACAGTGGCACGTTTATCAAAGACAGGAAGAAAAAGCCTGTACCACGCCCCAAGTGCACGGTCAGGTACGTGTGTACTGGTGTATGTCAGAATAAATTGTTGTGCATAAGTTTGATAGAAATTCATCCGCATTAATGTTTTTGAAACAACGAAATGATAGGCATTTATGACTGAATATAGATGTTTTTGTACTTTTCTTTGACCAAGTTTTGAGCACATTGGAAAACGATCACTAATGCCATAGACATGAGCAGATGCTTCAGTCACATTTTGTTGGTTGTGACATGCGTATGATCAACTACTGTTTCTGATTGTACCGTTGTCCTTGTTGGGGTAATCACTAACTGGGGTAAGTGACATGATTTGTATGTCGCTCATGATATTTTAATGCATAGATGTTACATTTCCCTAGCAAAATAATTCAACACATCTTCCATTATAAGTTGCAAACCGTCTAACCAGTCAACTCTTTACGGCTTTCTGCGTCTACCTCTTAAATAACATTTCCAAATATTTCATTTGTGTAGATCTCGGTTGTTGTTGTTTTTTTTTTCTTTGTATGAAAAATGATCTTACAAGGGAGACTTGCCAAAGAATTACAACCTCCGCACGTTTATTTATATCGGCAGATGGATCGGCGGGTACGCGGGGAGACTTGCTGAACAAAATAAGCCATTCGAGCAGCGACCTCCTTTTGCTGGGTTTCCTTTCGCACTGTGGGAAACGCCACCGGTTCACCTGACACATGTGACTGCTCGGAAACAAACGGCGACGGCGGAGGGAGCCACAGAAATAGAATCCATTAAGCAGGTTCTTGGACCGCATCTCTCCTCCCTCCCTCCCTCCCTCCCTCCTTTTTGGCGCCTCGCATCTTTCCCTCTCCTCCCTTCCCCACCTTTCTTTATTCCTTACCCCTTTTCCCCGAGAAGGTCAGCTAAAAACAAATGCAAAACAAAAAAGAAAGACCAGAGAATTACATGCTTTACTTTTCCCGGCCTCAGCCCTACCCTACAAGTATTCTGAAAGTATGCTCCTCTGCTTCTTCTCTTTCCAGTTCCTCTCTTTGTCTTTCGTGCGTTCCCCCCTCCCACCTCCCCCTCCCACCTCCCCCCCCCCCTGCCTTCTCTCCTGCCATTTCAACCTATCAAAATTCATTTATATAGCACGGCATGGATTATACAAATGACTCAATGTTTGCATGCAGCGGTGTGAAATAAAACAGCATACAAAAAAGCAAAGACAATAAAGAAAAAGATAACAGAGAGAAAGACGGAAACAGAAAGAATGAGGAAGGGAGAAGAACAAATCTGAGGCGTTCTCCAGATTCTGGATCGCACCCATTTTCTACAGGAAGACATTCACAGTGTTTGATTTTTCACTCACTCACGCGCACACACACACACACCACACACACACACACACACACACACACACACACACACACACACACACACACACACACACACACACTTCACACACTCTCTCTCTCTCTCTCTCTCTCTCTCTGTCTCTCTCTCTCTCTCTCTCACATATACACCTTATGTATCTACCTATCTA
Source organism: Conus ventricosus (assembly GCA_018398815.1). NCBI lineage: Eukaryota > Metazoa > Mollusca > Gastropoda > Neogastropoda > Conidae > Conus > Conus ventricosus. Next base: position 45,278,024 of record CM031612.1, on the reverse strand, counting down.
TCTATCTATCTATCTATCTATCTATCTATCTATCTATCTATCTATCTATCTATCTATCTGTCTGTCTATCTGTCTATCTTGTCAGTGTATCTGTCTATCTATCTATATATCTATCTATCTATCTATCTATGATCTGTTAAAAATGAATACATAATACACGTGTTCCCATGACATGCCAGTTGACAATGAGGAATGTACATCACAGTATTCATCACCACATGCAAGTGGAAAATAAGGAGGGTTGATCAAGTGTTCGTCATGACATACCAGTGAACATCCTGGACAGTTTATCACAGTGTTCATCACGAGATGTATGTAGACAACGGGAAGTTTATCACAGTGTTCATCACGAGATGTATGTAGACAACGGGAAGTTTATCACGGTGTTCATCACGAGATGTATGTAGACAACGGGAAGTTGATCGCAGTGTTCATCACGAGATGTAAGTAGACAACGGGAAGTTGATCGCAGTGTTCATCACACGATGTAAATAGACAACGGGAAGTTGATCGCAGTGTTCATCACGAGATGTAAGTAGACAACGGGAAGTTTATCACAGTGTTCATCACGAGATGTATGTAGACAACGGGAAGTTTATCACGGTGTTCATCACGAGATGTAAGTAGACAACGGGAAGTTGATCGCAGTGTTCATCACGAGATGTATGTAGACAACGGGAAGTTGATCGCAGTGTTCATCACGAGATGTAAGTAGACAACGGGAAGTTGATCGCAGTGTTCATCACGAGATGTAAGTAGCAACGGGAAGGTTCATCGCAGTGTTCATCACGGTCTGTCAGTGGACAATGCGGAAGGGCTAGCGCAGCCCATCTCCTCTCTACATATCCTAGTACATTCCGTCCAGTTTTTGTGTTTCCATAAAATAAGTGACTGCTGACATGGATGACAGGATCTGTAAGTGGGCCCATGTATATATGCGCAGAAAGCAGGTTCAGCCACATAGCAGGTCTCTACGTGTCCTTTTGATCTGGGAGACTGCGGGGGGGGGGGGGGGGGGGGGGGAGGGAGGGTGGGGGGAGAGGGGGGGGGGGGGCTACATAATGCATTAATGTATACATTAAAACTGAACCTGTCCGAATATCAATTTCGTGTGTCGTAAGCAATTCATTCTTTAGGTTGTCGATGCAAATTCCAATCCCCACCCCCTACCCACCCACACCCACCCCACTACGAGCCCTCCCCGAACATTTCACCCCTGCATCTCTTTTCTTCCAGTATAAATCATTGCGGTGCCTA
>CM031612.1:45267101-45276667 GCA_018398815.1 Conus ventricosus | reverse complement strand
CAAAACGGAAAGTCTTTCTTCTTTTTTCGTTTTTCGTTGTTTGACTGTCCCACATTTTAAATTGATTTTTTTCCCCTGAAAAAGACCCAAGTGGTAAAGCATCGGTCTTCCTTGTCTTTGTTTGTAAGTCATTGGGGTAAGTTCTAAAAAAAACTCTATCCAACTAGATTAATTGTTTTAAAACAGCATACATCAAGACACGCCCCTAAACCTAAACCAAGGCCCCCTAAGCAAAGAACCTGCGCTCCAACCCCATAGCTAAAACAGCAACACTAGACCCAGCACTTACGCAGCTAAAAGCTGAGAGCCAGTAATTACATAAAAAAGTAATTTAAAGCTTTAGCATATTCTTCTAGAAACCCTATACTTATCCAAGTCACTTTCTATTTCCTTTTGAAGTTCATTATTTGCTCTAACCTAAACTGTTGAACCTCCATTTTTTTAATTAAGATTAATTTTTTAAATTAATCTATGTACATATCTTTTTCTTATTAATTCTTCTGGCAACACTTCATTAACAGAGAAAACGCAATAAAATCAACATACTAATGAAAAAAAAGGGTCGAGTACTGTTATTTTGTCTTTGTAAACCATCACAGTAACCTTCAGATGATACATGGGTTTTTATTTCATCTTCGTTTTTAGTAATAACAATAACAAACTTAAAAGGGCATCCAAGTTTTCAGCCTTTATTTGTATCCCCTCTAATAAACGAAAGTTCTGGCAAACTAGTACTCCCTCCCTCGGAGTAATAAATAACGAAAAATCATCGTCATTTGCCTGGGTAGTGACTGTAGCATTGGAGTAAATGTAAGCCGACGGTGTCACCCCCCACTTCAGCCCAAGGTCTTTTTTCCTTCTGTAGCATAAAATTCAGAACCCCGCCTAGTTATTTCAATCTGCTTTTTCTGTTGTGTTCCTGGAACTAGGTAACAAGAAGGGTCCCCGCATTTAAGGCTTTCTAAAATTGTTGTTCTTATCAAAGTATACATTAGGTCTTCGTAGTTCAAACTTAAATTCCAGTCATTCCCAGAAGCAAACGCCCTAAGCCATTCTCTCCATTAATGAAGTTTGTATTCATGTTTGCCAAAATCGTTGCCCTTAAAATTTCTTATCTCTTCTAGGGTAGTATATGCGATTGCTGCCTTTTTATCTTCAATTGCTGTTCCGTATGTAAAACCCCATCATCTGTGTATTCAAAATCCATTAAAACATATCCTGGCACACCTATTAGATCAAACTCGTTTGTGTCTGCCTAGGTCCTTTTTAAACTCTACTGCAAACGCATTTAGGAGCAGCTGCGTCTTTAATTCCCGGCCTATAGAAATTCTTTTTATAATAAAAAAAATTATAATAAACTAATTGTAATAAACAATCACTATAAACAAATTATAATAAACAAACGTATTGAACGGGGTCAGTTCGTTAGCATAGCTTAGGCGTGCTTATAATTCTTCTAACTGCACTTTTATATTTTTTTTTAGCCAATCTTTGTCCCTTATTATATAATTTTCAACTTAAACATTCTTCAAAACTATCTTTGTCCTTAGTGTAAAATAATACAAGCGATTTTTATCTGCGATCGAAAGCCTTTTAAGACGGCATTGTATTTTTGAGTTAATAGCACACAGAAACTAAGTGCTGACGTCCACTAAAAGCCTAGCTTTGACAGAGCTTTCTTTTTAACAATGTCCACGTTCAGCTGAACATTCATCAATAATAACAACATTTCAGTTCCCTCGAATAGTCTATGTAATGTTCTTAAACAGTCCCGCTCAGTTTGTCGCTAGGATCAACTAGAAATAAATTCTCTTTCCGTCCAAATGAACTTCCTTTCTTTGTAGGACTTGTTGTGCTTAATGGTGTGCAGAATATAACAATGTGCTCGTAATGAAACCTGTAATTGTTTTGTAACCAAATCAAGTACGAAGACAGTTTTTCCCCACCCGTAATCCCGCAGATAGAAACAGGTGCGGATCTTTAGGTATGAAACTTCAAACTACCATGTTTTTAATAGGTTATTCTTCTACATATTAATAAGCCACGTCTTTTATGCTGTTTTCTTCAAATGTTTTTAGCTGCGCATTCACAAACCATAAAAATGTGATTTTTATTGAGCGTCATCCGTCTGCTTCTTGCGAATAATTAATTTTTTATACCATCTTTGCCCTATCCTTTCTCCACTTCCAAACAATCTTTGTCAAATGTGATCAAAATCCTGCCACAGCCCATTATTTGGTAGATTAGAAGTAGTCTTCGAGTCTTACTCAAAAAAGGCGAAGTTTTTTTACATACACGAACAACTGCAGGATTCCTCTGCCTACCTCCAGCAAACAACTTTCTTATTTCATCAAAGTGTTGGTGAGGTAAAAGTCCACAGCCCGAATACAACTGATCAACTTGCCATTTATTACACAGTCAACCTTCACATTATTTGGATATAAAACGCTTCTTCTGATTCTCTCTTTGAAAAGGAGTTGTTTCTCAGTAAACAAGAACAAAATCCTTTTTAAAGACTTTCAGAGACGATTTAGATGTATGTACCAAAGAGTGTCAACACTTGTTTCTATTTCTTTAATGGCGTGTAATAACCATTTCATAATAAAATAACACCGTTTTACTTTTAAACTGTTGTTTAAGATGTTCAGGCCAGTCCAGGGTTAGTAACAACATCCTAACTCAAGAGAAATGTCGCCTAACAGTGTATTTAGCTAAAATCTTCAACAGAACAACAAATCGCTAGGATTAAATGTCAGATCTTAATGTAAAGAAATTTTTCTTTTAGTGCCCTTGTAATATGGCTATTGCTCCCTTTAACAGCTCAAAATCTAGAGATGCAGAATCTGTTGCCGAATGCTTCTGCTACTGCCTCATCATAACATCTTCTTTGCATCCGTCCGCCTGTGCTTGAGGCCGTTAGGCTTGTATTCCCTGATAAACTTTCTCTTTTCTTCTTTTTTAGGCAGCTCATAATCAAATAGAGGGCAAAAATGTCTGCCTCATCTTAGTACATAAAACTTCTACGGCCCTCCAGTTTTAATTGCTATACGATTTAGACGATGGCCCTGCCAAATAGCAACAACAGTACATTAGGGTTCTGTCCGATGTAATATCTATTTTGAAAGATATTTAGAGCATGCCTGCATTATCACATCGTCAGCGCAAGATCAGGAACTTAACTGTTAAAGCTTGTCCAGGCTGAACTGTTGATGGAGTATTTACACTAGTTACAGTTTTTGCCTTATACCCTTTGCGGCCGTGGGGTTCCTTCCTCTTTTTCTATATGGATCGAGGTCACAACCGTAATGAAGTTCATTTATTATAAAACAAAAAAGGAATATAAATAAAAAATATGGATTAAGAATTTGATGCCCCTGATCCTTCCGAAGAAAAAGAGATCTGCCGGGTCCCTTCATTTTGAAGAAGATGAAGCAGAATTAGGTCCTTCATTGCGACGAAGAACTTGAAAGAGCAGCAGAAGGTTCTTCAATTCCTTCATAGAAGAACAGAAACACCCCCATCAGTTAGCGCATCTCGTGCAGAACTATTAGCAAATAGAATTAAACTCATTCTATCATAAGCCTTAGGACTAGAGCCGCCAGAATGTCACAGCCCTTTTGATTTTAGTATGTATAAAGCAACCATCTGTAATAAGAACTAGTAAAGGAGATCTTGTAAGAGTTACTACAAAGCCAGACCCAACTAAGTTTTAAAACTAAACACAATTAGACAGAGGATTCCTGTTGCCGACCAAAGGCGATTAAACATTTTAAATTTAAGGCCTGAGGCTGTTAGTCTTTTACAGAACTTGGGACAAGAGTTGCCAACGCAATCTGAAATAGAAATGACCCCTTTTCAAGATTTAGGACCAAGACTAAATGATGCAGCAGCAGAAATTGAGACGAGTTTTAATGAGGAAACAGTCAGAAAAACATTAGAAACAATTGAAGATTCTCCATTGCCTATGCGTGAAATCCTGGGGCTTAATGATCGCCTAAAGTCAATAAGGGGTGAACTAGAAAACATATTTGGCAAAACTTAGTGAGCTGGATAGAGAGATAGAAGAAGAAAAAAATAAACTGGCTGATGCAGATGATAACAATTTAGGGCGAGAAGAAAAGGTTATAATACAGCAGAAAATACAGGATTTAAGATTGCTAAGGAAATCCAGGTTAGAAGTGTTGTCTACAAAACAGAGCGCAGCTAGCATCACAAACAAGCAGAATAAGAGAAACTATAAACAGAATACTTTATGAAAACACTACGTTAGCAGAAAGAATAAGGACACTGTTCAGAGAACAGGGGATTACAATAGTTAGTATGTTAACAGCCGTTGGGTTTTGCTATCTCTACACTCGTTTATGCTTTAACCGGCGTGCACCAACAGTGGCAGTAGCCCTCCAACACCTCAGCCTGGTAAAAGTTGGATTAGAAAACAATTACATCATCTAGCAAACTTATTAAAGAAGTTAGCAGCCAAAGCGTTTGATGCTCTGCCTGGCATAATTGGTAGTGTTGTTAGTTGGGTTTTGTTTTACTATAGGCAAAGTTGCGGTTATATGGCTGACCATCTGTGGACTTTTTAGGGTGCTAGCTGCTGGATTAAGTTTTAGTGAAATAAAGTATGGCCAATCCAGTAAAAGTTAAAAATAAAACAAGGGCTGCTTTTCGCTAGTATGCCTGTGGGGGCAAGGCAGATCAACAGGTGGTGTGCTTTCTGGGCTGCTTTCCTGCCTGTGGGCCACTTATAAATGGATCGTTTTTCTCAGGGTTGGGTACTTTTTTAAATGGATGGAGCAGGCCTTGTGTTTAAACCTTGATTGTGTCCTAAGTTTTGGTCTTCTCCGCTATGGGGATTTCATTGTTATAAATCTGGTATCATGCCAATCTGCAGTCTAAGGTCAGAGGGTGGGCATGTTAATACCATGTCCTACAACAAAGTCAACCTTTGACCTAGCGTGGCAAGAAACGTCTTGATACCTTTGTATGCTGGCAGGCAAATCAACAGCAGAGTTAATAGCATCTTCTAAATTGGCTAGAATATTGTTTTTTTGGCATCAAAGCCGTAGATGATCTACTATGCTAGACTTAGTCTGTGCTTGTGTCCTAATAGGCACCAAACGTATGTCCTTATGGAGTCTTTAAGTCTTTGCACTCCTGGCATTGTTAGGCCTTCACTTTAAATCTAAGATAAAATGTGCCCAAGCATTAGGTGTTTTTGTTCAATCGACCCAATCGAACTTGTTTCCCGGGTTGAAAAGAAGTATGGGCCAGGCCAGTAGTATAAGTATATTCTCTTTTTGAAACCCCACAAATACAATGTGCCAACCCATGATTGCGGTCTAACTTTTGTCTAAAGTCAGTTGAAGGATTAATGTTAAATTCGTTGCAGATTCTTTCATATGCATTATTGTCCCTTGGGTGCTGAATGGATTAAACGCGTTGCACTGGGGAGGGGCACTTGTAGTTCAGTTAGTATGCGTCTGTTTCTGGTAATAAACATGAAAGTTATATAATGACCTTACTAAAGATTGGGGTGGTTTAAATGGTTTGCATATGAAACACCGCAGCCAGTTAGTTGCGCAGTAAATAGCAAAATTTAGCTGATTCTGGTAAAACGCCATAGGGCGGGATGACCATGCTGATGGCACTCTTGTCATTCTTTATGGCGGATTTTAAATATCTAGTTAGCGGGTTTACAAGTCTAACTTGGAAGCCGGGATGATTCATCTACTGCAATGGTTAAATTGCTGAAGTCTAAAGATTTGGGGTTATAAAAACGCTCCTACATTGTAAGTGGCACTTTCGTTATATTTAAAAGGCTCCATTTTTTTAAATTAGTTTTTAAAATAGTTATAAAAAAGATGTACATCTATATAACCCAACAAAACAAAATGTGTTCTTAACGCACCAATTGACAATAGGCCGGAAGTTGTAGGATTGCTCTTAAAAAAAATTGGCTTTAAAGTTATGTGGACTAACATATCTGAAGAGACTCAGAATAACTTATCAATGGGTTTAAAGACGAAAAGGCAATAAAGTAACTCAAATAACAATACCTGATGGTTACTACAACTTTTGTTCTTTAAAAGAAGTACTTGGCAAATTTGGTATATTTTAAAAATTAACGAGCAAATCCTCAGAATTACTATGAATTTCCCACAAGAAGAAAGAAGAGAATACACTTTCCTAGAGGACTTGCTAAAATCTTAGGCTTCACGGCAATGGTGGTAGAGATTATAAATTTAGTACAAGAGAAGGCGTCTGGCAATTTGAAGGTAATAAACCTTCTGATTTTCTTGTGAACCCAGTGTTATATGTTCATTTACAGCAGTTAAAAACAGATACTAATTTGTTTAATGGCTATCCGTCTGCAGTTCTACAAACACTGCCGGCAACTAAGGCAGGGTTTTGCGATTATCAGTTATACAGGTTTGGTGGAGACAATGAATTTAAAGAATTAATTGAGGGGTCTATAAATTCATTGGATGTAAAAGTAACTAATCAATACGGAAAGCCAGTTGATTGTTCTGATTATTAATAGCGCTTGAGGTAGAAGATAATATTAGAAAAGTAGTAAGGGCTCATTCCCGCGGCGTTAATAGCGCTTTCGTTATATTTAAAAGGTTCCATTTTTAAATTAGTTTTAAAATAGTTATAAAAAGATGTACATCTATATAAACCAACAAAACAAAAGTGTGTTCTTAACGCACCCAATTAACAATAGGCGCGGTAATTATAGGATTGCCCTTAAAGAAATTGGTTTTAAAGTAAATGAATTAACATATCTGAAAAAGCTAAGAATAACTGGGTAGATGTTAAGGACGAACAAGGCAATCTATTAAAACATTTAAAAATACCCGATGGCTACTACAACTTTTGTTCTTTAAGAGACGCATTTAGCAATTTTAACATTAAGTTAAAAATTAATGAGGAAAATCTTATAATTACTATAAATTTTCCAGAACTTAAAGAAAGGGAGTACGTTTTTCCTAGAAGCCTTGCTCGAATTTTAGGCTTTTAGATAGTGGTGAAACATATCATATTAAAACACATATGCACTTAAAAAGTGGACTTTATGAGTATGTAGGCAGTAGGCCAGCCGATTTTCTCATGTACCCGATGTTGTATGTCTATTTAGAAGAGTTAAAAACAGATCGCAATTTATTTATGGGCAGCCCTCTACAGTTCTACGAGCACTGCCAGAAATTAAGGCAGGGTTTTGCGATTATCAGTTATACAGGTTTGGTGGAGACAGTGAATTTAAAGAATTAATTAACCTAGACATAAACTCATTAAATATAAAAATAACTAATCAAGATGGAAGACTAGTTGTTTGTTCTAATTTATTAATAGTGTTAGAAGTAGAAGAGCATACTGTAAACCCTTAATTTTTATGTGCCTGGAGAGAATGTAAATATGTTGGTTCACGATCACCAAATCTTATCTAGCACGTAAGCCCCCGTTTTAATGTGCTGATTACGTCAATTTTTAGAGGTTTTTGCTTGTTAATTTTTTTGGAAAACAGGTGTTAATTTTGGCCAAAACTAATATGTGATGGACGTGATTTGTATGTGAAAAGGGGGGTTTTCGGGCAAAATAAGATGGGTGGTCTTGAACCAACATATTTACATTCTCTCATTCCTTTGTCCTCTTAGACCGAAAATGCGTTGCGTTCATTGTTTGTCTTGGAAAAGAAATCATTCATATTCCTTTTCCTTATTAGACCAGAAATCTGCTGCATTTATTCTCCTTCTAAGAAACGAAATTTGCCAAATTCTTCCCCGACACGAAATTGGCTGTCCTACTTTACCCCCATCGCCCCAAACGCTCTGCACTTTTCCAGTCCCTCCTGCACACGTCACTGTGATAGACAGACTATCAAACTGAAGAAGACACAAAGGGCCCTTAGCTGATGAAAAACCAGAAAAGCTGAGAAATTGACCTGGCGACAAGTAAACTTGTGTGGGTAGTAGCCGAGTACCATCCATTTCCCCAAGACTATGGAACTGTTAGTCTGTCATCAATGTCTGCGCTGTCAGGTATGGAACTGTTAGTCTGTCATCAATGTCTGCGCTGTCAGGGTCGCCTCTGCTGCCAGACAACCTCTTGGCTCTTGGCAAATGGCGGCTGTCGCACGGAAATGAACCAGGGGCATGATTAGTCGGGGGAAAGAAGACAACCTCTTTCACTCGCTGTTCTCTGTGAAGCTTCTGGTGTGGCACCTGAATTAAACTCCCCTGGATGGGGTTCTGACTAACACAATTAAGGTCCATTCCATGGAGACAGTTGCATTAGCATAGCATAACCATTATACGTACAATACGATGGCAGAGCATAATTATAACACGTGAATGATAAAATGTCAATCGCAGAACATGGTCATACTGTGTTCCGTGTGTTCATACTGTTTCAAAGCCAGACATAGCTATTATCTGCAAGTACACATGAAGGGTCAGTCTTCAGATCACGGGCAGCAATGAAATGCACTGGCTCAAAATTCCGGGCACATATTGATTTGACTTGACAGCTGCTTTTCAAACATGATACCAAGTAATGGAAGGGATACAGAAAGATGGGGACATTGGACAGGGACAAAGGACCCCCCCCCCTCCTTAACACCGCACGCACGCACGCACGCATGCGCGCGCACGCACGCACACACACACACACACACACACACACACACACACACACACACACACACACACACACACACACACACGCACGCACGCACGCACGCACGCACGCACGCACGCGCGCACGCACGCACGCACGCACGCACGCACGCACGCACGCACGCACGCACGCACACACACACACACACACACACACACACACACACACACGCACACACACACACACACACACACACACACACACACACACAGACCGTAACGTACGGCTGGGCACTGAAAGAATGGTCAAGAGAGATATGGCAGGGGGGAGGGAGGGGAGAGGAAGGAGTGACGCAGCAAAAAGGTCACCTGAAACACCCATTTGTCTGACCTTAAAGCTTCACCTCCTTCCGCCCCCTTCTCACCTCCCTGTGTCCCAGTTCTCCAGCAGTTCTTGCGGGGCTCCTGCTCGGTTGCAGTGAAGTGGTGAAATTCATCAGCTCGTCTCATCAATTATGACCTCTGGCCAACAGACTTATCCCTGGTTCGTTTCTTTACGACAAAAGGGAAAATTGGTTTTGCCTCCCTGTGTCAGCTATCTGTAAGGGGCACAAAAGTCAATCATTCCTTCACACATCCCTGACCCACACCCTGCTTTTGCTTCCCTCCTCCTCTGTCTCCAAAACAGACATACTCCTGCACAAGCATGTGTTAAGTAGTAACATTATGAACATAAATAAATAATAAATGAATAAGCAAATGAATAAACAAGTAAATCAACAGATAAAAATAAAATCATGAGTCTTAATCTAGAATCATGAAATATATATATTAAAGACAAACTATGTCGGGACAATATCTTATAACAGTCAATCAGATTGTATTGCTCATCTATGTCTCTTTTTGTACAGCCATCAAGAGCTCCTGTACCATATGCGGCCATCATGC
>CM031612.1:45238957-45249501 GCA_018398815.1 Conus ventricosus | reverse complement strand
GATCCAAATTGTCATATGCACAAGAGGTCTTTTTGTGTCCTATGTTCTTTTTATAAAAGCTTCAGTGTTGTATAGACTCTAAGGCATTTCATGATTAGCCCTTGGTGTTCCATTTTTTGCTTCGCATTTAGGAAATCCATGAAGCTTGGTTTGTCTTACCTCTTGATGGACATCGTGAACTAGCCTTGCGCTAAGTAAATTCTAGCTGCTTACTATGAAGTCGCTAACCAACTTGGAACTGGATATGAGGTCTGATGTTTTGACTTTCCTAAACGTGCTAAAAATCATTCGAGCCACTAAAACGATACTTCCATATTTTCTCACTTGTTGTCAAATCAGGTTTCAATCATATAAAGATTGCTGTGCGTTTTCCCATTAGTCCCGTACCAAACTGGGAGCTCTTCAAACCAAATTGATTATATCTATACTTACTATATCTAAACTGATAACATTAATATTCTATTCTTAATAATGTTAGCGAACCGCCCAGAGAACTCGTGGGACAAACGAGCTCAAGACAAACACAATGCCGTTTCGGACCTTTTAGGTCTTCGTCACGGTGATATATATTCGAAATAAAACAACGAAAATTCACTTAGCTTTGAATCGCTTTCAGATCGTTAGGGTTCAGCGCAAGGAAAAGGGCGTTGATTGAGAACGTGCTGTTGAAAGGAATAGTGGAGTGAGTCAAAGTCGTAATGATGATAATTAATATTACTGAAGGAATACTAATAATGGTCAAACTATTGGGGGGGGGGGGGGGGGGAGGGGGGAAAATCAGGATCAATCTTGGTGTCAATAAGTTTGGTATGGGAGAAATATAAGGAAAGAAATGGAGACGTGGGGTTAGAGGAAATTCTTAAGCCAGCAGGGTTGCCGTGCCAACAGTCCCAGAGGCGAGAAGGCGATTGTGATGTCTTTTGCTAGTGGTAGTATCATTAAAGCAATAGCATTACTGAATGTTTTATGCTAACAACGTTAGTGAAGGTTAAGGTAACGAAAGCATGATACAGAAACAATAGTTAGAACATACATTTTTATAATAATCAATTAAATAAATATAGGAAACATTTTTTAAATTATAAATAAATAAATAAAAAATAAAATATATAATAATTTAAAAAAAAATAAATAAATAAAAATAAAAGAACTAATTATAATAAATGCATAATTTAGATAGCTATAAGTTAGGTTTGAGGTGTTTTGTGGGAGATAAGGTCGTTTGTGTGTGTCGTTGTGGAGGATATTTGGGCTGATTTTGGAAGTGGTGGGTTGGTACATGTTTCTTTAGGTGTAGATGCTATGAGGGTGGTGGAAGATAACGGGGATGGGTTTCACGTACTAACTGGGGGTGGGGTGAGGGAGGGGCATCTTATTACACCAATACACAAAGCTCTCTCTCTCTCGCTCTCTCCTCTCTTCACTCTCCTCTCCCTCTCTCTCTCTCTCTCTCTCTCTCTCTCTCTCTCTCTTCTTCTCTCTCTCTCTCTCTCTATACGCTGTCTCTGTGTCTAGCGAAGATGATTTCACTATACAAGCAGCCAAATTGTTGATTTTTTCACCAACCGTGGATACCTAGTGCCCGTCTTCAATGATGCTCTCATGCCGCTCTGCAGCTAAATCCAGATCATCTACTCTGGAAACTAAATCTCCCAAAGAGAATGACAGACCCACGGCCTTGCCTTCTAATTCCATCCTCTAATTTATGCCCATCTGCAGATCCTGATAGTCTAAACTGGCACATGGTAGAAAAAAATCTTAATAAGGCTCTTTCACTATTTTATAAACCGCACTTTCTCCGGCAGAGGCTCATCTGTCAGATGTGCGGTAAGATCTATGTTAGGTGTGCGACATCTCGCACACTTGACACGGCTTCTTGAACACATGAGCGACATCCGCCCACATCGGCCCCAAACCAGTCGCTCTACACTTCACACCATGCCCAACAAACATCAACATGTCAATGGTCTTGGCACTTTGGCAATCTAAGAGTGACAACTTGGAACGGTTATGCAGGGAATCTCATATCATTGCCAATAACTGGGCACCGTCCACCCTCATGGCTCAGTCACAAAAGTAGTATGTGCCATTCCAGTCTAGGCAGCTCCAGCCTGAAATTATCATCCACCTTCGCTCACACCTACCTCTGGTTACCTCAGACATAGGTTGCAGATATCATCCTCTCCTTTTCTTCATATCTGAGTCTATCCATTTGCTACATCAATCGACTTACCCCCCCCCCACCCCCCCCCCCTGACCCTTGTAATGATGGTGTGTAGGGAGTTGGTGGGTATGGCGGTTGTTGGGGGGTGGAGGTGGGGGTTAACCAATGAATTTAAGGCTGATTTTTACACATGGAAACACACACACACTCACACTCACACACACACACACACACACACACACACACACACCCACTCTCTCACTCAAACATACACACACACATAATGAATAGGTATGCTATCTCCTTTATGTTGGTCGTGATAGGGGGGGGGGGGGATGAAGAAGTGAGAGAGAGGAGAGGAGAGTCCGTGTAGAGAGAGGAGAGAGAGGATAGGAGGATGATAGAGAGAGAGAGGAGAGAGTTTTTGTGTATAGTTTCGTGAATATGTTTGCCACTCCTCTCTCCCCCACTCACACAGTTTGTAAGATTTACCCATCCCCTTCTTCCCTCCACCCTCATGCATCATCTCATTATATGTATACATGCTACCAACCACCACTTCAAATATCAGCCCACATTATTCTCCTCAACAACCACACTCACATACTTCCTTATCTCCCACTTTATTTCACCTAACACATAAACTTATAGCTATCTATTTATGCTTTATTATCATTTATTTCTTTTTTTCTTAATTTATTATTATTTTTATTTTTTTATTCTTTTTAATTTATTCTTTTTAAAAATTGTTTCCTTGATTTTATTTATTTTTTGTGATTATTATTAAAATGTATTTTCTAAAATATGTTTCTGTATCCTATGATTTCGTTACCTTACCTTCACTTTCGTTGTTTAGCTGTTCTCATTCAGTTATGCTATTGCTTGTATTTGTTTCTACCCACTTTGCATTGTACATCACCCTCTCGCCTTCGCCTCTGGGGACTGTTGACTCGGCAACCCCTGCTGAAAATTTAAGAATCCTCTAACCACTCTCCTTTCTCCCATACCCATACTTTATTGGACACCACTGATCTGATCTGTCTTCCCCCCCCCCCCCACCACCCCCCCCGCCCCCCCAACCCCCCCCCACAGTTTTCTGGACCATTTTAGTATTCCTATCAGTAATATTTTATCATCATTACGACTTTGAATCTACTCACTATTTCCCTTCCAACTGCCGCGTTCTCCATTCAACAGCCTTCTTTCCCCTTTGCGCTGAATCCCTTAGCGTTCTGAGGATCAAAGCTAAGGGATTTTCGTTGTTTGATTCGTTTTATATTTCACCTGACGAAGACCCTAAAAGGTCCGAGACGCGTTGGTGGTTTGTCTTGTGATCGCTTTGTCCTCGTTCTTGGGCGGTTCGCTAACATTTATTTTAATGAAATTGTTTTGATTTTACCGCCTGCTGTCGTCTCGCTTTGTAATAGTTTAATATTTCTAGCTTGCGAGCAAATTCCTCATATCAATGATTGTTATGTACTTCGTTTAATGGCTATACGGATGGGTCTCTTATTAAACAATAATGTGGTTGTGGCTTTGTCATTTCATTTTTAAAATTGAGAAGTCCTTTCATCTTGGAGGACTAATCTGTCAATTTTTTACAGCGAAACTTATTGCAATTTTAATGGCCGTAGAGTACATAATTGAATTTTAATCATTTGGACTGTTATGGTTTTCCTTTCTGTGTAGATTCTAAGTCAAGTTTCTTCAAGCTTTTAGAATCTTACAAAATTCAAAAAATCGTGCTGAAATCGTTCTGGAAATTAAAATACTTATTCATCTACATTTATGTCAAGGGGGAGGTATAATAGTTAATTTTTGTGGGGTTCCTTCCATTTTTAGCTTTCTATCCGGAAATGAATGGGCTGTCAGGATTGCTCGAGCAGGGCAACAATTCGGACAATACGGCTTCATTTCATGTTTCCTTGAGCGTACATGTAGGATATTCTCCTCTTACTATGAGCCTTTATGTAATTTTGTGGAAATATACTACAAAGATAGGGTTCTCCCCCGATAACATAATCCCGACTCTTTCTATACTTTGTTGTACGAGCTCTCGATGCAAGTATCTTTAAAAAGGGCTTCCTCATGTATAATCCAGTTAAAAGTAATATAAACTTAGGATTTTACCCAAGACACAGTAGTACAACTTGCCTACTTATTATTTCGGTTTTAAAAATAATGCATTCGAAACAATTATGTCAAGATACTTCGATGTGCTTGTGTGGCGCCCTTGATATTGTACAAACACACGTTCTATACTTTTGCCCCTACTTGTTTAGATTTGTCTGAGTTTCAGTAAGGTTGCTTCCAAATGTGAATATTCCAGGATTCATGTACTCTCTAAAAGGTTTGTTATCGATCTTATGTTTAAGCCCAGTTGGCTCAATCCTGTAATTGCGTTTCATGGATCTTGTTTCGTACAGTTGTTTGTTTTTACTTTTGATGTCTTTTTTTTTTTTTTTACAGTTTATTCTTACTTAGAGTTTCTCCTCATCACACATACACGCACACACGCACGCACGCGGGCGCGCACTCACGTACGCACGCTGCACGCACACACGTACGCATGCTGCATGCACACACTCACAACACACACACACACACACACACACACACACACACACACACACACACACACATACACACACACACACACACACACACACACACACACACACACACACACACACTCACTCAAACACACACACCTTGTCTAATATCACATTTAGTGAAAAGACGTTAAATTGAAGAACAACAACAACAACACACACACACACACACACACACACACACACACACACACACACACACACACACACACACTCTCTCCCTCTCTCTCTCTCTCTCTCTCTCTCTCACACAGACAGACACACACACAACACACACACACACACACACACACACACACACACACACCACACACCACACGCACGCACGCGCGCGCACGCACGCACACACACACACACACACCACACACAACACAACGCACGCACGCACGCACGCACGCACGCACACACTCACACACACACACACACACACACACACACACACACACACACACACACACACACACACACACACACACGCACACACGCACACTCTCCTCTCCTCTCTCCTCACACACACACTCTCTCTCTCTCTCTCTCACAACACACACACACACACACACACACACACACCACACACACACACACACACACAAGACGCACGCACGCACGCACGCACGCACGCACGCACGCACGCACGCACGCACGCAACACACACACACACACACACACACACACACACACACACACACAGCACACACACTCTCTCTCTCTCTCTCACACACACACACACCTCTCTCTCTCTCTCTCTCTCTCTCTCTCTCTCTCTCTCTCTCACACACACACACACACAACACCCGCCAGCGCGACGCGCGCGCGCGCTCATGCACTTTAGTACGCACTCACACGCACTCATGTCATGCACACACACACAGAGGAAAAAAGGAGAAAGAGGAGATGAAGATGATAAATGAATAGTTGTATGATTGAAATAGTGGCTTTAGGCACGAGTGGGAACAGCAGTCACACCAGAAAATGCGATGATAATGGTGGAAATGATGATTACGCATTAATAGTACAAACACTGGGGCGAAGAAACAGAACAACAGAAATTTCGTTCACTTACTGAACGATGCTCAAGTACAAATATTCCACTTAAGGTAAAACTGACAGTCTGATGACAAAATTACCTGACAGATTAGAGAACAAGTCTACATGCCAGGCGTCAGCATTATTTTCATGGTCTTTTCATCCAGTGATTTAGGTGAAGGGGTGGGAGTTGGGAGGTAGAGAGCCAAACAGGACAAAACCCGAGAGAAATCACGTGATGACAATTTCATTCAGAGACGACTAAAATGATCAGTCCACTCCCCGCCCTGCTCAGCACCCTCCCCCCCACCACCACCCATCCCCCCACCAACCACCTATCTCACCTTTCTCCAATCTGGCTTTTTTCTGTGTCAGTCATCCACCAATCGAACTGTGTGAATAATGCATTCCACTGGTCTTTAGATGATGGCTCAACCGTGCACACATAATCAGATCCGTCTGCCCACTCATCCGCCCTCTTTTCCACCCAGCTGTTACAGTCAAGCATCATGAACGAAACGAAGCAACACGGAGACAAAATAAAAGCAGGAGATGTCAACAGTGACAGTCATCTCTTAGAGGATGTACTGTTTTGGGGGGTTGCTTGGGGAAAGTGTGCGAATGTAGAATAGAATTACACAGTCAATGGTTTCCTGCCTGCCCTCTGTCGCTTCCAGACCAGACACTAATCATGTCTGCGTGAAGATTTCCACTCCAGTTCAATGTAACCCAGCTGAGCACAAGGCCTCTTACAGGGCAAGCCACAACAGCAGTAACACTGAAACCCTCAGTATCAGACTGATGGGTGTAGCAGAGTGAAAGGTTTGACTGAGGTTGTCAGATCAACTGAACATCAGTTGACATGCAGGTCAAGGGAGTCCAGCAGAATCATGCTATTTCAACCACACTCCAGCAAATGACATCAAGCACCCCCACCCATCTCTAAACAATCCAAGTAACGAGGTCGTGAGAAAGAACAGGATGATGGACAGGGTTGGAGTGCCTGATTTCATTCACCCCAGAGACACACACGTTTGTACCTTCAACACGAAGTCAGGAAGGTAATCCCTGCGCGTCAAGAAAAACTGTTTTCCCCTCTTGGATCCCCCTCCCCCCCCTTTTCTTTTTTTAATTTCACTCTCGTGCGAACTATTTTTCGTTCGGCATTCATTGGGTGGTGTATTCAGAGACCAGCACATTTAACCTCCTATATATACTCAAAAAGCCCTATTACATTGCATAAAGATCCATCCATTGTCGTTGGAGGGACATGGAAGTTCCCTCAACAAGGAAAATTTACTCATGCTGACTCTGCAACTGAGCAATTCTTATCTTACTTAGGGCGCTTAGTATGTGGTGTACTAAATAGGGTTGATAAAAAAAGGTACCATTGAACACCACTGAAATGACATGCGGATGTGTTAGTGTCTCCTCATTAATCATCAGACAAATGGTCTGTGGATCAAGGAACAAAAGCATACTCAGCGCGTGCGCGGTTGCGTGGTGTGTGGTGTGTGTGTGTGTGTGTGTGTGTGTGTGTGTGTGTGTGTGTGTGTGTGTAGTCTGTATGTGTGTCCGTCTTTCTCTCTCTCTCTCACTCTCTCTCTCTCTCTCTCCTCTCTCTCTCCTCGTCTTCTGTCTGTCTGTCTGTCTTCTGTCTGTCTGTCTGTCTTTCCTCCCCTCTCTCTTCTCTGTTGAAGGTATTAAAGAAAATACATTCTTCCTAGTACTACACTAAAATAATATATCTTGTTTGTTAATATTCTATACTGTTCATAGACACGTCAGAAAGAACACAAAAGCCTATAAATGAATTCCTCTCTCCTCTCTCTCTCGCTCTCTCTCCTCCCTCTCTCTCTCTCTCTCTCTCTCTCTCTCTCTCTCTCTCTCTCCCTCCCCCCTCTCTCTCTTTTTCTATATGTCTGTCTCTCTCAGCCCTCATGCAAACTGTATGCAGCTTTACAGATTTTGAGGAGGCATTTGACTCCATAAACGAAAGTTTTGTTTGGTCAATTCAGAGAGAGAGAGAGAGAGAGAGAGAAGAGAGGAGAGAGAGAGAGAGAGAGAGAGAGAAGAGAGAGAGAGAGAGAGAAGAGCGAGAAGGAGAGAAGAGAGGAGAGAAGAGAGCGAGACGAGCGAGAGAGAGAGAGGAGAGGAGAGAGAAGAGAGAGAGAGAGAGAGAGAGAGAAGAGAGAGAGAGAGAGAGAGAGAGAGAGAGGAGAGAGAGAGAGAGAGGAGAGAGACAGAGAGAGAGAGAAGAGAGGATAGAGAAGAGAGAAAGAGAAGAGGAGAGAGAGAGAGAGAGAGAGAGAGAGAGAGAGAGAGAGAGAGAGAGAGAGAGAGAGAGAGTGAAGTTCTCGCAACCCATGTATGTTAACCAGGCATTCAAGGCCTGCTCACTACGTTAGAATGATGCAGATCAGGCCTCTGCTAAGCGTTGTCAACCAGCCCCTCTGTCCACATCGTTACTCATTGGTTATTCATGTCTTCAGCCACCTAGCGGTGAGCCTCGCACACTGTGGTCTGATAGCTTGGCAAACGTGGTATGACGCCCATGGATTAATTAGCACAGTGACACCTCCTGGATGCCACTGAAAGCACAAGCCAGCCAATGTAAGCCATGGCAGCAGGGCAGCCGGTGGAAATGAGGAAGACTTGCTAAAGGCTGTTGATGCAGTGCATGTCATGAATGACTGTTTTCCAGGCATTCCTTGTTTGAATAAGGAGTCATTTAGATATTCCCTGTGTTAAATAGGGGGTCACTAGCTAGTGTGTGTGTTCGTTCTTCTCTTTAACGTCTTTTCACAATGCTGTGATATTATGTGTGTGTGTGTGTGTGGTGTGCGTGGTGCGTGCGTGCGGTGCGTGCGTGCGTGCGTGCGTGCGTGCGTGTGCGTGCGTGCGTGCGTGTGTGTGTGTGTGTGAATTACGGGTGGTTTACTCATTCTCTGTGTTAATAAAGGGTCATTTAGGCATACCGCGTGTGGAAGGGATCATTACCATTACATGGAAAGTAGTTTCAGTTTATGTAGGTATTCCGTGTGTTAATCAGGGATCATTGCTGTTATATGGCGGGGCAGTGTAAGGCTCTGTTAGACATTGCTGGCATTGTGGATTGACTGGAAAATGTTTCTCATGAATGGTAGACTGGAATCCGTTTTCCCACTTTCTTTTTCATTCATGTGTCGGTACCACACTCTTGATATAGAATCTCTCTTCCTCTCTCTCCTCTCTCTCTCCTCTCTCTCCTCTCTCTCTCTCCCTCTCTCTCTCTCTCTCTCTCTCTCTCTCCTCTCTCATAGGCAGACAGACAGACAGGTAGACAGAAACTACTGTAGAACGTTTTGCTATTTTCTTGTACAAGGCATTTAAGATTTGAAGTATAGCAAGCAGTTAGGTACTAATTGTTGTTTAATATCGAGTTTGTTTTTTGTTTTTATTTGTGGATGCCAAGATGTTTGATGATTTGTTTTATTTCTGTCTGAAACGATTCGCTCACAACATTCCATTCATTAAGGGCCATGACCTGTATAAATTAAACATCCGTATTCGTCTCTCTCTCTTCTCTCTCTCTCTCTCTCTCTCTCTTCTCTCTCTCCTCTCTCTCTCTCTCTCTCTCCTCTCTCCTCTCTCTCCCTCTGCATATATATATGACTACATAGCCCTGTTCACTTTCCCAACAGGCCAACGGGACACATGACTTACACAAAAGTACACGCAAAGATAGTAAACGAACCCACCTCCTCCTCCTATCCCTTCGCAGAGCCCCAAGGAGACAGGCGGCCTGATAGAGCCCCACAGAGACAGCCGGCCTGAACAGTCCCACAGAGACAGCCGGCCTGATAGAGCCCCACAGAGACAGGCGCCTGATAGAGCCCCACAGAGACAGGCGGCCTGATAGAGCCCCACAGAGACAGGCGGCCTGATAGAGCCCCACAGAGACAGCCTGATAGAGCCCCACAGAGACAGGCGAATGATAGAGCCCCACAGAGACAGCCGGCCTGATAGAGCCCCACAGAGACAGGCGGCCTGATACAGCCCCACAGAGACAGGCGGAATGATAGAGCCCCACAGAGACAGGCGGAATGATAGAGCCCTACAGAGACAGGCGGAATGATAAGCCCCACAGAGACAGGGGAATGATAGAGCCCCACAGAGACAGGCGGAATGATACAGCCCCACAGGACAGACAGCCTGATAGAGCCCCACAGAGACAGACAGCCTGATAGAGCCCCACAGAGACAGTCGGCCTGATAGAGCCCCACAGAGACAGCCTGATAGAGCCCCACAGAGACAGTCTAATAGAGCCCCACAGAGACAGACAGCCTGGTAGAGCCCCACAGAGACAGCCTGATAGAGCCCCACAGAGACAGCCTGATAGAGCCCCACAGAGACAGACGGCCTAATAGAGCCCCACAGAGACAGCCTGATAGAGCCCTACAGAGACAGTCGGCCTGATAGAGCCCCACAGAGACAGCCTGATAGAGCCCCACAGAGACAGACGGCCTGATAGAGCCCCACAGAGACAGCCTGATAGAGCCCCACAGAGACAGTCGGCCTGATAGAGCCCCACAGAGACAGCCGGCCTGATAGAGCCCCACAGAGACAGGCGGCCTGATAGAGCCCCACAGAGACAGCCGGCCTGATAGAGCCCCACAGAGACAGCCGGCCTGATAGAGCCCCACAGAGACAGTCGGCCTGATAGAGCCCCACAGAGACAGCCTGAACAGAGCCCCACAGAG
>CM031612.1:45221457-45233957 GCA_018398815.1 Conus ventricosus | reverse complement strand
AATGCTGAAAAAAAAATTTGTCAGTGATCACAACCAGTGTCCTCCTGAACTGTGTGAACATGTCTGACGTCGTCCTCAAGACTGTGAGCTGTCTCAAGAGCCAGTTCCATCGAATTCAAACATACGTCTGTCTGTAATCTATCTGTCTGTCTGTCTGTCTGTTCGTCTGTCTGTCTCCCTGATTTTGTTTGTCTGTCCGTCTGTCTTTGCCTTTTTGTCTATGTGTTTGTGTGTGTGTGTGGGGTGTGTGTGTGTTCGTTTTCTCTCTCTCTCTCTGTTTCTGTCTCTCAGTCTCTTTCTCTGTCTGTCTGTCTCTTTGTCTGTCTATCTCGGTCTTTGTTTGCTTGTTTGTCTATCTGCCTGTCTCTCTGTCTGTCCGTCCGACTGTCTGCCTGTCTGTCTGTCTGTCTCTCTCCTTCTTACCCCCCCCCTCTCTCTCTCTCTCTCTCTCTCTCTCTTCTCTCCTCTCTCGTAACAGTTTTTTTTTATTACAGAAATTGATCATTCTTGTCAGCTCTGTTGCTATTTACGTGTAAATTCCCGGTCACAGTTTCGGCAGTAAAGCTTCTTGTTTAGTTTTCCTTGGAACCAGAAGTAGCCCGCATGTTGTTAGAACAGACACAACGACGAGACTAGCCCTTGTCGTTTGTCTGCTTTCCTGTTTGTTTACAGTTTTAATCATTTATTTCATTCATGTATTTTCATACTTTCTTTCTTTCTTTATTTGTTTCGTTCATTCTTTCTTTCTTTTCACCTTCTTTCCTTCTTTCTCCATTTATTTATGTACATACTGATTCTGTTTTTATCTGGCTGTAATTGCTAGCATTTGTATGGTCTGCATAAGGCTTGTTTTAAGTTTACTCGGAGGAAAAAAACCCACCTTGTTAGCTTTGTTCAGCGTGTCTGCATATACATTTCTGTGTACATTCAAGGTTCTCTTCCTACGGAGAGGGCGCAGCGATAGTCGATCAAATTTTGAGGAGCCTCTGCTCAAACGTTTACACGTTTGGTTGTTGAGCTGATGGTCGTGACTTTGAACCAATCTGGCTGAAATTGTAATGGCTTGAAAACCATCTTTTCACTGGGTGGAAACGGCAACGCGATTCATTTCAGGCGAAGTGGTTAGCGTCGCGGACGTTTGGCTGGGAGGTCGTGGGTTCGGTTCCCATCAGAACCATGATGAGTTTTTATGCCCCGACCGTCTCCTACCCACAGTTGAGTTTGTTACAGGCTCACCTGGGAAGACTGGGACCACACAGTCGAGTTTCATCCACTAAATAGATGCGTCTCTGAGAATGTTACTCATACTTCCTGACCAACACTGCAGGTGTCTGTATCTCTCGTGCCTGACTGACGCCGGGATAGATTATGAAAGTAAGCGTAGAGTACAGCCCTATCATGCAGTCTCAGACAGGTATGGAAATCTGTAGCATCATCTTCATCATCCTCATTCTCATCGATCAGCGCTTGATAAAAAGTCTCAAATTCTGTAGCCCTTCATGCCCTGCTCTCATGGTGCCCTCAGTTTCAATGTCCTCTCCACGTCTACAGCCTTGGTTTGAATCCGATGGGGTCAACGGTATCGGCGAGTCCATGGGGGCTGTCGTTGGACGGACGTGGTGGCGCCCTTCGGAGGGAGAGCTCATTCACGCCGGCTCCGCGACTAAACAATTATTGTCGTCAGTAGAGGGGGGGGGGGGGGGGGGGGGGGGGGTACTAGGTAGTGTCCTGCGTATGTTGCATTAGAACGGACACCATTAAACACCACCGAAGTGACTCGGCAGCAGTGCAGTGACTCTTCCGGTGGGTTGCCTCTTGACGACTTGACTCTGACTGCTCCCTGTGGATTGCCGGGACTGTGGCAGGTCGGGCCAGGCTGTGACTGTGGACGAGAGGGTCGGAATGAGCGGCGTGTGTGTACTGCCACCATGTTGCCATGCACTGAACACGATGAAATTCTTGCAGCTCAGTGCTCGTATGGCCATTGTGTAATACTTTAACCATGTTTCATCTAGCTTTCTTTTTGAATGTATGCATTTCGCCTGTATACACTTTGATGACCTTTGAAAGGAGACATTTTCACAAAGTTCGTTTTAAAACATCTTTTCTCTCCGTCATGGGTTCTTCAATGTGTGCAGAGTAATGCAGCACACTACGAGATCTCCATTTACCGTCTCCTCCAAAAGACTAGCTCGCACATGACACAACCATTAACGTCTCATGTTCAGGAAGAGAACGAACCGTCTTCTGTGAGATTAAAACCACGGACCCAAGAGTTTCTCGCTTCCTTAACGAGTGCGTGATCCGCGTGCACGCTGAAGGCGGTGTTGATGTGGCTGTCTGTTTTTCTGTGTATATGACCCATTTGGCCATGTGTACACTGAAGCTGTTGATGTGGTTAGCTGTCTGTCTGTGGGTCTGATCCACAGGGCCACGTGTACACTGAAGGTGGTGTTGATGCAGTGGTCTGTCTCTCTGTGGTCTTAAACCCACTGGGCCAGGCGTTCACACTGAAGCTGGCGTTGATGCAGTGGTCTGTCTCTCTGTGGTCTTAAACCCACTGGGCCAGGCGTTCACACTGAAGCTGGTGTTGATGCAGTGGTCTGTCTCTCTGTGGTCTTAAACCACTGGGCCAGGCGTTCACACTGAAGCTGGTGTTGATGCAGTGGTCTGTCTCTCTGTGGTCTTAAACCCACTGGGCCAGGCGTTCACACTGAAGCTGGTGTTGATGCAGTGGTCTGTCTCTCTGTGGTCTTAAACCCACTGGGCCAGGCGTTCACACTGAAGCTGGTGTTGATGCAGTGGTCTGTCTCTCTGTGGTCTTAAACCCACTGGGCCAGGCGTTCACACTGAAGCTGGTGTTGATGCAGTGGTCTGTCTCTCTGTGGTCTTAAACCCACTGGGCCAGGCGTTCACACTGAAGCTGGTGTTGATGCAGTGGTCTGTCTCTCTGTGGTCTTAAACCCACTGGGCCAGGCGTTCACACTGAAGCTGGTGTTGATGCAGTGGTCTGTCTCTCTGTGGTCTTAAACCCACTGGGCCAGGCGTTCACACTGAAGCTGGTGTTGATGCAGTGGTCTGTCTCTCTGTGGTCTTAAACCCACTGGGCCAGGCGTTCACACTGAAGCTGGTGTTGATGCAGTGGTCTGTCTCTCTGTGGTCTTAAACCCACTGGGCCAGGCGTTCACACTGAAGCTGGTGTTGATGCAGTGGTCTGTCTCTCTGTGGTCTTAAACCCACTGGGCCAGGCGTTCACACTGAAGCTGGTGTTGATGCAGTGGTCTGTCTCTCTGTGGTCTTAAACCCACTGGGCCAGGCGTTCACACTGAAGCTGGTGTTGATGCAGTGGTCTGTCTCTCTGTGGTCTTAAACCCACTGGGCCAGGCGTTCACACTGAAGCTGGTGTTGTAGTAGTTGTTTCTCTTTGGTTTGTACCCGCTGGGCCACGTGTACATTTATGGGGTGTTGATTTTGTTCTTCATCTCTTCTTTTCCCTCCCTCCCTTCTTCTCTCTCTCTCTCTCTCTCTCTCTCTCTCTCTCTCTCTCTCTCTCTCTCTCTCTCTCTCTCTCTCTCTCTCTCTCTCTCTCTCTCTCTCTCTGTGTACAGAAGGTGTTCTGTGTCATCTACGTATATACGTGTAGAATATATATATATATATATATATATATATATATATATATATATATATAAATAATGTAGAATAAAATATATATATATTATATATAATATTACATCTTTACACATGTATGATTACACACGCATGTGCACGATTACAAATAATATATGAAAAATCTAGAAAGAGAGGGTGTTAACTACCGCCAATGACATTGAGAAACAAAGCACA
The DNA here is from genome assembly GCA_018398815.1 of Conus ventricosus. Lineage (NCBI taxonomy): Eukaryota > Metazoa > Mollusca > Gastropoda > Neogastropoda > Conidae > Conus > Conus ventricosus. Next base: position 45,230,111 of record CM031612.1, on the reverse strand, counting down.
CGACAAGACACGATGCATTTCAACCTCTTGGGTCTTCTTCACGCAAAACAAAATAAATCACATTTAACATTTAGGACAGTACAAACAAAGAACGAAAATGGTTTGTGTTCTGTTAGACTACACTATTGAACCGCATTATTCAGTCTCGCATTTAACTATTTTACCGCATTCAGCTGTTTCTACTGTTTCATGTATATCATGGAGTAGCCATGGGTGTAAGCACGAATCATATAATACCAACGTTCAGGAAATAGACAAGAACATCTCTAGTCCTTGGAGGATGGTTCCAGACAGAGAACTCTGTGGAGATACTTGACTGCCTCGATGTTCCTGATGCCCCCACCTCTCCCCCAGTACCTGAAGATGGTAATGTATTGCAAACATTTGTCACTGTGTTGAGACCAGTGATTGAAGTCGTGATCTGACCGCGGAGATGAATCTAAAGAGAAATGTTAAGCAACAGAGCCCTTCATCATCCAGTTGTATCCACTACTGGAGTGCATGTCGGTAAGTTTACCAGGTTACTACAAAACCAAAAGGACATTTTAAAAAAAAGCGTTACTAGATTCTAAATGACAAAATAGAAATAATACAATGAATAGAACTTACTACCAGCCGCCGTGGCAAAGTGGTTAGGGTCGCGGATTCCCGGCTGGGAGGTCGTGGGTTCGTTTCCCATCAGAGTCATGTGGGATTTTTCTGCCCTGACCGGCTCCTACCCAGAGTTGAGTTTGCTACGGGATTAACATTTTTCATCTGATTTAAGATTTTACGGATGAAAGATTTTTAACGAAGTTTCTGGTGCATTTCTAGAAGATGTCATTTAAAGAGATGTGTGAAAGGTGTTTTTTTATGACTTGTGAGTTGATGTTAACGTGGTGACAGCCCTGATGTGGCCCTTTGCGGTCGGCTGGGCTATAAGCAACATTATCTTATCTTATCTTAGTTGCGAAGACTGGGACCACACAGTCGAGTTTCATCCACTCAATGGATGCGTCTCTGAAGAGTGTTGCTCAAATTTCCTGACCAACACTGCAACCTGTGTCTGTATCTCTCAGGCCTGGTTGACGCCGGGATATAATTATGATGAAAGGAAGCGCAGAGTACAGCCCTGTCATGTAGTCTTAGACCGAAATGGAAATCCGTAGCATCATCATCATCCTCATTCTCGTTGATCAGATTTTAAAAAAAGTCTCAAATTCTGTGGCATTTCATGCCCTGCTGTCATGGTGACCTCAGTTTCAATGTCCTCTCCACGTCTGTGGCCTTGGTTTGATTCTGTCGGAGTCACCGGTATCGCCAAGTCCATGGGGGCTCTCGTTGGACGGACGTGATGGCGCCCTCAGGAGGGAGAACTCACTCGCGCCGGCTCCGCGACTAAGCAATTATTGTCGTCAGTGGGGGGCTTAGTAGGTGGTGTCCTGCGTATGTTGGATCAGAACAGGCGGCACTGAACACCACCGAAGTGACTCGGCAGCAGCGCAGTGTCTCCTCCGGTGGGTTGCCTCTTCATGGCTTGACATTGACTGCTCCCTGTGGATTGCCGGTGCCGGGGCTGCGGCGGGACTGCGGGACTGACCGGGCTGTGGCTGTGGACGGGGTGTCTGAATGAGCGGCATGGGTGCATGCACTGAGGTGGCACAGAAGATGGGACAGCAAAAAAGAAAGAAAATAAAAGCTACTAATAATTACTGATAACTGGTGATAACTGATGCTAAGTTTCACCATTAAGGACTGAAGACCTGTACCTAATAAGGAGGGGGTAGAAAGGAAATCATGCACGTCTGACTTTAAAAACAATAATTTAGCTGCAATCTACATACATGAAAAGGTGAAGGGAAGAGATGGGAGCCAAGTGTGAGGACGAGGGCTAGGAGGTGGTTGTGTTGGTGGGTGACTGACATTACCCAACACAACTTACATGAACAACACTCATGGAATACAACTGAATTTCATTCTCAGGCCCAACTCTACCGTATAATGTGCTCAAGACGAAGATGATGCCTCAGGGCTGTCTGGCACCGAGCCACATGGCTTTGTCCCGCAGTTGGGCGGGAACCCTGCTTCCTTAGGCGGGTCTTCAATAAACGCAGTACATTTCGCACACATCTGTAGGATGGGCATGCACACAACGGACTTCACCTTTCGGATTCACAACAGGGGCAATGACGGGAACACAAGGAAATGGGAGAATTGCATGTACGCTTATCTAATTCTTTCTTGGTTTGTTACGAAAATGTACAGAAGGGAGAAAAAAAAGAAATTTCTACCAATCTAAGCTTGCCCGAATAGAGAGCCGCAGTGCATGAAGAGAGAGGGAAAGGCTTGAGGAGAAGGGACGGTCGGAGAAAGAGGAGGGGGCGAGGGGGGGGGCGAGAGTGAGGTGAAAAATTTTCTTCAGTACTTTCCTTCTCCTGCAGGACCTTCTGACCGATGAAGATCAAAGTTCATTACGTGAAATACAACGATTTGCTTTCCTTTTCCATCTTTGAGCATTCCAGTATATTCTGCAACAAGACTGGTTTGATTCGTGACACAGCTCTTGTGCAGGAACAGGGGTTACACTTAGAAATCCTGCCGCAAGTTGAAACGGGGGAGGAGTTTGGTTGGAAGGAAAGAGGTGAGAGCGGGGCTGAGGGGGAGAAGGTATGGAGAGGACTGGAGAGGACTGGAGTGCATGAGAATAAAGTGCTGAAACGTACAGAATGAGACTTGATTTAGCTTTGTAAACATAACAGACAATGAAGTTTCAGCTTTGTAAACAACTGACAGACGTCTACATATTTACCTCGTAAGAGACGTGAACGTGTCGCAGGAAAGAAGCTCAACCGATCACAGCTTCAGATAACTTGCCTCGATTACTGAGTTTTCATTAGAATTTGCGGCCCGAATTGGTGTACTGAAAAAAACAACAACAACGAAGAAAAACCCTAATTGATAGAAAGATTTCAAATATTTAGCGAAAATCTATGCACAGCTGAACGTAAGTTTGCAGTTGTTACTTTAGGTATATGTTATATATTTAACTGGCTCAACACTCACACACCTGAATTTACGTGGAAAACATACCTACGTTAGTGAATTAGGTGATAGACAGGCAATACAACACCCATCGACTTTATTGTACCTACCTTTTTGATGGCAAGTGGTCAGGTTCACCATCTGAAAAGAACTGATGGGTGTTGTGAGGTGTTAGTAGTTACATAGGTAGCTAGGAAAATAAGCAAACATTTTGTGACACTTTTCAGTCACAAAATTTTCACATAGTAGTAAAAAAAGCAACAACTAACAAAAACAAACAAAAAAAACTAGATCAAATCATTCCATATTTGCTGAAAAAGTATTGGAGTGCATGCTTTTGTGTCTGCATGAGTTAGTTTGTGTTTGTGAGCACACACAAAAATCCTACGACTAATCATATTTCTAACTATACAGAGGTGCTAGTAGGAAGGAAGACAGACAAGCACCACAACACAAAACAACACTCAGGTATTTTTTATTGCACTCACCATATGGTTCCATAGACGCTGAATGATATATTCCAAATGTGGTCACACACAAAGAACACAGCGACTTGAAATGTTCTTGCTTTTTTGCGCTTTTCTGACACACAGAGCACTGACGTGAATTTTCTTTCCGTTTTGCGCTTTTCTCAGTTACACAAACTTCTGTACTTTTGTACGTGGCACTTTTACCGCTTAGTAAACCCCAAAACAGTCTTTTCAAAACAGTCATGACAAAGTCTAGTCCTCAGTGGAGTCCATTATCAGGAGCACTGATAAGAATGAGTGTGTTGGAACCTACTCACTACAGGTTGAAAAACACACTCTGATTAAATGTTTGGTCCACAGTCAAGTCATATCACCTGTCCCTGTCAGAGTTCGACATTGTAGTGTAGTCTTCTTCTTCTTCTCCTCCTCCTTCTTCTTCTTCTTCCATTAGGCGGGCAACATCGTTATGTCGATGACTATGTCGCACTAAGGGAGGCTGTATTTGTAGCACAGTGGTGAGGGAGTCGGTAAGATTTTGCGGGGAGGGGGGTGGGCGGAAGGGGGGGGGGTAGTTGGACAGGAGGCAGCGACGGGCACAGTGGGGTGGGAGGTGGTGGAGAGAAGCCGACGGGATGACAGAAAAAAAAATCGACAGAAAATAAACAATGCCACAAACCTTTATGCGAAAAAAAAATGGCGCTGAGCTAGCCGAGAAAGACCGGATTACGACCAGCTTGTCTTATTATTGTTGTCGACCCAAATAGGGTAAGTACAGTAGATAATCAGCCTACTTAACGACCGGGCGGTACAGGGCGAATCAGTGGCTTGAGGTGACGGAGCGGAGGGGCGGAAGAGGCGGTAGTCATGTCCCTTAGCAGTCAGAGGAGCAGCCTTCGTCAGTCCCCAGGGGTCCTGTCTGGGTGTATGAAGAAGAAATGTTCCCTGGCGTCTTAAAGTGAGGGTATAGAAAGCCAAGACATGAGACGAGACCGCGATTTACAAATCATTAACAGCAACGACCGTAAACTTTCTCTGATTGCAATTTTACCTTAAGGACACTCTGTTTGTATAGACTATCAGCATCTGTGTGAATGCGTGTGTGTTGTGTGTGGGGGGGGGGGGGGGGGGGGGGGGCGTGCGTACGTGCGTGCGTGCGTGTGTGTGTGTGTGTGTGTGTGGTGTGTGTGTGGTGGTGTCGTTGGTGTGTGTTTGTGTGTGTGTGTGTGTAGAAATATTCTGTCTATAAGTTTATTGCTTTGATGTTTGAAGAGAAAGAGAGAGATAGTGGCAAAGGTGCAAAGGGATACAAGATTGTATATAATGGGCGGAATTCTATTTTCTATGCCTTCTCTCTCTCTTCTTGTTCTTCTTCTTTCTTCCAGTAATGTTCAGCGGTTATCAGGTTGACCATTATTAACATACTAGTGGCGAAGCGCGAGTGTGTGCAGAAAATTTTGAGGCGGGGAGGGAGTAGGTGGGGGGAGGGTTGAGCTGGGAGGGAATGGATGGGGGCAGGGAGGGGGGGGGCAGGGGGGAGAGGGGGGCAGGGGGAGGAGAAGGGGCAGGGGGGGAGGAGAGGGGGCAGGGGGGGAGGAGAGGGGGCAGGGGGGGGGGGGAGGCGGGTTCTACTGTGCCGCCCTCAATGCCCTCGAGCAGAAGGCATTATGGGAGGGGGCCTCGACAACATCAGCTGGGAGGGAGTTCCAGTCGACAACGGTCCTCGGGGAAAAAGGAGAACTTCCTGTAGTCAGTGCGGCACTGGAATCGTCGTAGTTGGTAGTTGTGGTTGCTGCAAACGACCACTTCGAGGCTGTTGCTTGAGGTCGGTGCAGGAGACGCAAGCTTGATCGTTGAGGATCTTGTGGAGCATTGCAAGTCTGGCGCAGCGACGTGGTTGTTGAAACGAGGGCCACTCGAGTAGCGTCATAATGTCCGAGACACTGGAAGTGTTGTGGTAGCGGTTGGTGACAAATCTGGCAGCACTTCGCTGGACTTTCTCGAGGGTTTTGATGAGATCGTCGGTGTGTGGATCCCATACAGAGCAAGCATACTCCACAATTGGACGAACCATTGCTTTGTAGGCTAGCTCTTTGGTACGGCTGGAGCACACCTTCAAGTTCCTTCTCAGAAATCCCAGTGTCTTGTTAGCCTTAGCACATATGTTCTCTATGTGTTTTGTGAAGTCCAGCTTTGTCTCCAGTATGACCCCAAGGTACTTTGTGGAGGTGACTCTCTCCAGTGTCTGGCCGTGGAGGGTGTAATTTGAGAGAACGGGGGAGTGGCTTCTGGTGAACGACAGTACACAGCACTTGTCTCTCTCTCTCTCTCTCTCTCTCTCTCTCTCTCTCTCTCTCTCTCTCTCTCTCTCTCTCTCTCTCTCTCTCTCTAATGGGCGGAATTCTATTTTCTATGCCTTCTCTCTCTCTCTCTCTCTCTCTCTCTCTCTCTCTCTCTCTCTCTCTCTCTCTCTCTCTCTCTCTCTCTCTCTCTGTGTGTGTGTGTGTGTGTGTGTGTGTGCGCGTTTGTGCGTGTATGCGTGTCTTTGTGAGAGTGAGTGCATGTGTGTACGAGTGCTACAGTGTGTGTGTGTGTGTGTGTGTGTGTGTGTGTGTGTGTGTGTGTGTGTGTGTGTGTGTGTGTGTAAGTTTGTTTGTATGCGAGGGTGTGGGTGTGCTTGTATAGAGATGTGTGAATTTTTGTATTTATGTGTGTGTGTGTGTGCGTGTGCGTGTGCGTGTGTGTGTGTGTGTGTGTGTGTGTGCGCGTGCGCGCGCGTACGTATGTTTGTATGTTAATTATGTTCCTTTTCTTTGAATGAAAAATGTTGACATTCTTTTCATAATGTTTTCTTAAATGTCAGTACAACCATGAGTTAATCTGACAGTAAATTGGTTTCAGTCAGTCAGTCAGTCAGTGTGTTAATCTGACAGTAAATTGGTTACAGTCAGTCAGTCAGTCAGTCATGTGTGTGTGTGTGTGTGTGTGTGTGTGTGTGTGCTTGAGTGCGTGTTTGTGTTTGCATGAGTGCGTACTCCACGGCGCGCGCGCGCGCGCGGCGTGTATCTATCTGTATGTGTGTGTGTGTGACATGTGTGTGCGCGCGCGCGCGCGTGTGTGTGTGAGCACATGTGTGTGTGTGCCTTCCGGAGGGATTGCGATGGTTCCCTCTGGCAGTTAGTGAAGGGTTTTTATATTTATAATAGACATTTCCCACGTTCTTCATCTTCAACCCTCCTTTTTTAATATAAAATTTCAAATCTTTGCCAAGTCATTACTATAATGATGGAAGAATTGTTAACCTGCACTTGTATTCCCTCACTACTTAATTGTTCAGCATTGTATTGTTTGGTCAATCAGTGGGCGATTGCATCTCTTAGGAGATCCAAGTAAAGGTTGTTCTGCACAATTCTTAGCCGCTCACAATGCTTGGGTTATTGAACAGCAGAGCTGACCACTCAGACTGTTCCATATCTTTTGATCTCCCTTGTATCCTTAAATGGATCCTCAGGCACAGGCTCAAAGATTGTGCCCTACATTTTATGCTGTTCGCATAATGTTCTTAGTTTTTGAGCAACTTTTTTCCTCTTCACACTTTCGTTTTGTTTTATTTTCTACCTTTCGCTGGCTACTTTAGGGGTGCTGTTGGATTCTTTTTTGAACCCTTGGTGGTGAGAACACCGCAGAATTACGGACTGTGGTGTGCCTCTATTTGACGCCAAGAGCACAGACACAATCAGCCGTGTTTCGCTGATGAGTCCGATCCAGTGGACGAAAGGCCTAGGAGCAGGCAATACATATAGATCTGCCTTCGGAAGGGATTGCGATGGTTCCCCTGGCAGCTAGTGAATTGTAGTTATAATATACATTTTCTTCATCTTCAATTCTTCCATTTTGTTATGTAAATTTAAGATCTTTGCCAAATCATTGCTATTATGATGGAAGAATTATTAATCTGCACTTGTTTTCCCCCACTACTTAATTGTTCAGCACGTGTGTGTGTGTTTGAGAGAGAGAAAGAGTCTGCGTTTCGACGGATTCTGTTTGTGGGGAGAGGGAGTGACGGCGCATCTCTCTCTCTCTCCATTGTTAAACCTTCAGCTCTTCATGTCTATGAAGCATTTAAGAAGCGAAGAATGTATATAACGTAAAAAATACAATATATCAGTTTGCGACATGAATCAAAATGTAGAGCTACGGCCTTAATGAATAAAATTTGACTCTCTCTCTCTGTGGAAGTGCTCCCGTGCGAGCAGTGTGTGTGCACGTACGTGCTTGTGTGTGACGTTGCATTGCTGCCGTGCGTGCAGTGTGTGTGCACGTACGTGCATGTGTGTGTGACGTTGCATATTTCTTTCCACTCAAAATGTCACACACACACACAACACCACAGAGGGAGACAGCAGACAGACTGATAAACAGAGAAATGTATGAAATATAGTGTGTGCGTGCAGACGTTCGTGTGTGTGTGTGTGAGAGAGAGAGAGAGAGAGAGAGAGAGAGAGACTTTTAATCTAACATTCTTCTCCTGCCCCTTTTTTCCCCCTTCTCTTCCTACCCATCCCTTGTCTATTATCGTGCGTGTTTCAGCGTCCATGTATTACTTTCCTTCTTCATTTTTTCTGCTTTGGATATTTTGTTTCGATTGGGGAAGAGGAGGGACGGAGAGTGTAGGAGAAAGGGGAAGGAAGCAGGTGAAGAGGGGCGCCAAGAGCGATTATCCATGGAGGTGTCAAGATGACGAAGTGTTTGGCGAGTCCACAGCGTCATATTCGGCATACACAACACGAAAAGAGAAGAAAGGAATATGGAGATGAAACACCAAAGTTAATGACAAAAAAAAACAAATCATAAAGATATGATCCGGGAACAACCCCCCCCCCCAAAAAAAAAAAAAAAAAAAAATCAATGTTACTGAAGAACATTAGGAGAAGAGAGAGAGAGAGAGAGAGAGAGAGAGAGAGAGAGAGAGAGAGCGAGAGAGAGCAGGAAGAAAAGGAAGAAGGGCATGTGTATTCATGTTAAACCCCTGTTCGTTTTATATCAAAATGCTATACATTCAGAGAGAGAGAGAGAGAGAGAGAGAGAGAGAGAGAGAGAGAAGGAAAGAAAGAAAGAACTGGAAGAAGAAAATGTGTATTCATGTTAAACCCCTGCTAACATTCG
>CM031612.1:45196457-45208957 GCA_018398815.1 Conus ventricosus | reverse complement strand
TCGCTAACATGTAAATGACAAAGTAGGGAGGGGCGGGAGGCGAGAAGGGGCAGGTGGTCTAGTAGTATGGAGAAATGCAATTCGGGAACATGTTTAGGAAAACAGTGTTAGAAGGACTGTCTTAGGGAAACACAGGCACATAGGGACAGGTTAGGAGGAACTGTATTAAAAGAACAGAGGTACAGAGGGACAGTGTTAGAGGAACTGTGCTAAAGGAACAGAGGTACAGAGGGACAGTGTTAGGAGGAACTGTATTAAAGGAACAGAGGTACAGAGGGACAGTGTTAGGAGGAACTGTATTAAAGGAACAGAGGTACAGAGGGACAGTGTTAGGAGGAACTGTATTAAAAGAACAGAGGTACAGAGGGACAGTGTTAGGAGGAACTATTACAAAGGAACAGAGGTACAGAGGGACAGTGTTAGGAGGAACTGTATTAAAGGAACAGAGGTACAGAGGGACAGTGTTAGGAGGAACTGTATTAAAGGAACAGAGGTACAGAGGGACAGTGTTAGGAGGAACTGTATTAAAAGAACAGAGGTACAGAGGGACAGTGTTGGAGGACTTTACAAGGAACAGAGGTACAGAGGGACATGTTAGGAGGAACTTTACCAAAGGAACAGAGGTACAGAGGGACAGTGTTGGAGGACTGTTTAAAGGAACAGAGGTACAGAGGGACAGTGTTAGGAGGAACTGTGCTATAGGAACAGAGGTACAGAGGGACAGTATTGGGAGGAACTGTGCTATAGGAACAGAGGTACAGAGGACAGTATTGGAGAACTGTGCTATAGGAACAGAGGTACAGAGGGACAGTGTTAGGAGGAACTGTGCTATAGGAACAGAGGTACAGAGGGACAGTGTTAGGAGGAACTGCTATAGGAACAGAGGTACAGAGGGACAGTATTGGAGTGAGGAACTGTCTATAGGAACAGAGGTACAGAGGGACAGTGTTAGGAGGAACTGTGCTATAAGGAACAGAGGTACAGAGGGACAGTGTTAGGAGGAACTGTTATAGGAACAGAGGTACAGAGGGACAGTGTTAGGAGGACTGTGTTAAAGGAACAGAGGTACAGAGGGACAGTATTGGAGGAACTGTGCTATAGGAACAGAGGTACAGAGGGACAGTGTTAGGAGGACTGTGTTAAAGGAACAGAGGTACAGAGGGACAGTATTGGGAGGAACTGTGTATAGGAACAGAGGTACAGAGGGACAGTGTTTAGGAGAACTGTGCTATAGGAACAGAGGTACAGAGGGACAGTATTGGGAGGAACTGTGCTATAGGAACAGAGGTACAGAGGGACAGTGTTAGGAGAACTGTGCTAAAGGAACAGAGGTACAGAGGGACAGTGTTAGAGGACTGTGTTAAAGGAACAGAGGTACAGAGGGACAGTGTTTGAGGAAGTGTGCTAAAGGAACAGAGGTACAGAGGGACAGTGTGATGAAGAAGTGTTGGGGAATTGTCGTATTGAGGGACTTGTGTTGGGGAACAGTGTTAGGGAAAATGGTGTGGGGGAACAGTGTTATGGGAAAATGGTGTGGGGGAACAGTGTTAGGGGAAACATGGTGTGGGGGAACAGTGTTAGGGGAAACATGGTGTGGGGGAACAGTGTTAGGGGAAACATGGTGTGGGGGAACAGTGTTAGGGGAAACATGGTGTGTGGGAACAGTGTTAGGGGAAACATGGTGTTGGGGAACATTGTTAGGGGAAAATGGTGTCGGGGAACAGTGTTAGGGGAAACATGGTGTGGGGGAACAGTGTTAGGGGAAACATGGTGTGGGAGAACAGTGTTAGGGGAAACATGGTGTGGGGGAACAGTGTTATGGGAAAATGGTGTGGGGGAACAGTGTTAGGAGAAACATGGTGTGGGGAACAGTGTTAGGGGAAACATGTGTGGGGGAACAGTGTTATGGGAAAATGGTGTGGGGGAACAGTGTTAGGGGAAACATGGTGTGGGGGAACGTGTTAGGGAAACATGGTGTGGGGAACAGTGTTAGGGGAAAATGGTGTGGGGGAACAGTGTTAGGGAAAATGGTGTGGGGGAACAGTGTTAGGGGAAAATGGTGTGGGGGAACAGTGTTAGGGGAAACATGGTGTGGGGGAACAGTGTTAGGGGAAACATGGTGTGGGGGAACAGTGTTGGGGGAACAGTGGCGTGGGGGAACAGTGTTAGGGGAACAAATGGTGTGGGGGAACGGTGTCAGGGGAAACATGGTGTAGGGGAACAGTGTTAGGGGAACAGTGGCGTGGGGAACAGTGTGTGTGTGTGTGTGTGTGTGTGTGTGTGTGTGTGTGTGTGTGTGTGCGTGCTGTGTGTGTGTGTGTGTGTGTGTGTGTGTGTGTGTGTGTGTGTGTGTGTGTGTGTGTGTGTGTGTCTGTGCGTGTGAGTGCATGTGTCTGCGTGTGCATGCGTACATGCGTGTGCGTGCGTGTGCGTGCGTGTGCGTGCGTTTTCGTGCGTGTCCGTGCGTTGTGCGTGTGTGTGCGTGTGTGTATGTGTGTGTGTGTGTGTGTGTGTGTGTTTTGTTGTGTGTGTGTGTGTGTGTGTGTGTGTTGTGTGTGTGTGTGTGTGTGTGTGTGTGTGTGTGTGTGTGTGTGTGTGTTTTGTGTGTGTGTGTGTTGTGTGTGTGTGTGGTGTGTGTGTGTGTGTGTGTGTGTGTGTGTGTGTGTGTGTGTGTGTGTGTGTGTGTGTGCGTGCGCGCGTGCGTGCGTGGTGCATGCGCTATTCTTCTGGTAAAATTCTTCATTTTTGTTTCAAACATGGCTATTAAAAGATAGCATTCAGACTGTAGCTAACTGGTTCAGTGCAATGTGTGAATGGTTTGCGTCACGGATCAACGGCAGCAAGATGGAAAGTTCAAAACCCGTCAGACCCATGAAGATTGTCAAAGCCACAGAGTGATGATTAAACACAGTCTTTTACCTTTTCACACAGGAAGTTTTGCCGAAGCGAAACTTTCGGCCTCCATCCAGAGGCCTTCGTCAGCGCCGAATGTCTCGCTGAGTGAGTGGTGTTCGGTGCCCGCGATCTCGAGATGAACTCGAGTCACGCGACCGAACAAGGGAAGTGTAGGCTGCTGGTAGGTTGTGTCGCCCCCGGTCTCGGTTGAGGAAGGAGACGTGGCCGCGATGTAGATGGCCTCCGTTACTCCTCCTTGGAACCAATTAGGTTCCTGGTCCAGGACGCTGACATTGTCCTGGGAGAACTCATGTCCGCTGGTGTTCAAGTGTTCTCCGACTGGTGATGATTCTCTCTTGTGTTCTTTGATGCGGAGTTTCAATTTCCTTTCTGTTTCTCCGACGTATGTCTGATCACAATCTCCACACTAGATCTCGTAGATTGCCCCTGATCGTTCTAGTTTGTCCACTATGTCCTTTGGGGCCACTAGTCTGCTTCTGATGGTGTTGTAGGGCTTAGAGTGGACCACCACTCCATTCTTCTTGATCTTGCGGGCGAGGGCTTCCGTCACACCCTTTACATAGGGGGTGGTGACATGTCCAAGGGTGGGGCTCGTTTTCATGGTGGAGGGGGGGGAGCGGTCTTCTTGCTTTCTGGCTAAATCCCAGGCCCATTTGGGGTAGCCCGAGATGCTCAGCAATTCCCGGAGGTGGCGGAGTTCCTCTTCACGGTTAGACTGGGTGGAGCAGATGGTATTTGCTCGGTGACGTAGGGTTCGGATCACTCCCAGCTTGTGTTCTAGGGGCTGGCGGCTGTCGAACTGGAGGTACTGGTCAGTATGGGTTGGTTTCCTGTCCACTTGGAATGCTAGGGAGTTCCCCTCTCTGGTAATCTTGGTGTCCAGCATGGCGATGCTGCCGTTCTCTTCCATTTCCCTGGTGAATTTTATGGCCGGGTGCTGTTCGTTCAGGTGGTTTGAGAATTCACCTACCATCTCTGTCTTCAGTAGGGCCATAGTTGTCGTCCGTGTATCTGCCCCAGTAGCGGGGTGGGGAGTGGAAGGTGGCCAGTGCTTTTTTCTTAAATCTTCCATGAAGAGGTTAGCGACAATTGGGCTCACCGGTGATCCCATGGCTGCGCCTGTGTTTGTTGGTAGAACTCTCCCTCGAACGTGAAGTACATTGTAGTCAGGCAGCACGTCAAGAGTTCACAGATCTGCTCTGGTGAGAGTGAGGTTCTTTCCGCAAGGCTGGTGTCCGTCTCCAGTCTCTGTTTGATTATGTCCACACTCTCCTCGACAGGGACACTGGTGAAGAGGGCCGTCACATCGAATGACACCAGCTGTTCATCCGGTCTCAGCATAAAACTCTTGAGTTTGGAGACCAGGTCGGCACTGTTCTTTATGTGGTGTTCTGTCCTCCCCACCAGGGCTGCTAAGATGTGGCTAGGAACCTGGCAGTCTCGTAAGTAAAAGAGCCTCTGGAGGCCACAATGGGGCGGAGTGGGACCTCTCTTTTGTGCACCTTGGGGAGGCCATAAATCTGGGGACGTCGGCAGTAGAGAGAGTGATGTTTTATCCCATGACAATGAGAAACCAAAGCAGTGTGTCTCTGTAGTTGAATATCATGGATGGATGATCACAGCGTTTGTCGGAGCCACTGATGGTTTTGATCTATCAGCTGAAAGGCGGAAGATATGGAATCACACAAAGCCTGAAGGGTGTCAAGGGAACACAATCAATGTTCTCTGTTTATGAACATGAGACGAGTTATTCATTCAAAATGTTCTCCTCATTTGGAGTAGCCGGGTGTAGATAGACATGTAATTGTACCATCGATAAAATCTTGTTTGTGCAATCGTACGTGACTCAAAATGTATATATGTTTAGACATGACAGAAACTAGGACATTTTTTGTGAGAGTGTGTGTATATGTGAGAAAGTACATACTCGCTCACATGTGTGTTTATTCTTTGTGAACGTGCATACAGTTATGCGTGACTGCTTTATGTAGTTATCGATGTTCAGTGATGTGTAGGTACACGTGGCATATCGTCATGAATGCCAGGCCATAAGCACGGATTATGACGGCTTGCCGTAGGTATGCTTTTGTCGCAATCTGCACTTAAAATGTTTTTTTAAAGTCCCGAAAAAGGCGTAAAAGAGAGAGTCGTGACCTTCGTTTTCTGTCCTGACCACGATGCGGCACAAAACGGGTCACGTGCATGCTCAAAATAAACATGCATGTCAATGACGAATCTGGACAGAGGTCAGACATCCGGGTAACACTGCTTTTCTTCATCAGACCAGGGACCGTACAGCAAAGGGATGCGCAGCTGGCCGGCTTCCCCTTCGCTGAGTCACTAACGAAGTACTGAAAGGGGCGGGCCCCACCACCTAGTGCGTACAGAACTTCCGGTGTCGGTGGTAACATGGAGTTTGGCAGCCAAAACATCGTTGAGGTAAGCATTCTTTTTCCATAATACAGCGGTTGTTATGCGTTTACTATAAGACATGTGTTATGACTTTGTGTTGTGGAGGAATGTAGAGTGCGAAACCTATCGACATGTGCAAGTAATTACCCTATAACTGATAACGCGGCCACAGTTTACTCGCGTACAAGCGTGTAAACAAACCATGCCTGTGCTCGAGAGATGCGCTAGTCAGTGTGTAGTTGTGCTCCGCGCAGCTTTAGTCTTTCATGTCTCCCTTCTTGTATGCATTGATGTACAGCTGGTTGCTATATTTTTCAGTACTTTCGTAGATTCAGTCTTCGTTTTGGTTATTATAGTGGGTATTGCTGGTTCATTTGTAGGAAACAGAAGCGACTGCAGTGAACACTGCTCAGCCTGTTGCAATGGCAGAGAAACGAACACCGATACCAGTCGCTGATTCATCAAAAAAAGGCAGCGAACCACAGCCAATGTTGGTAAGTTAATTCAACTCTCTCTCTCTTCTCTCTCTCTCTCTCTCTCTCTCTCTCTCTCCTTCGTTTGTGTGTGTGTGTGTGTGTGTGTGTGTGTGTGTGTGTGTGAAAGACTGGAGAGAGAGGAGAGAGAGAGAGAGAGAGAGAGAGAGAGAGAGAGAGAGAGAGAGAGAGAGAGAGACTATAATGTGTTATGACATGTTTACTGACTTTTAATACATCAACAGTGTGGCAACATCAACAAAGACAACACTCAAATAATTACATAGTGGTATGCATCACATTATGATGCTCTCTCTCTCTCTCTCTCTCTCTCTCTCTCTCTCTCTCTCTCTCTCTCTCTCTCTCTCACACACACACACACACACACACACACACACACACACACACACACACACACAACACAATTCAGAACGTTGATGATGTTTTTTAACCTTTTCAGATTACACCAGACCTTGTCAGTGAAGTGTGCAGCTCAATGCAAGCAGACAAATGCCTTCCGGATGAGACAAGACAGTCTATTTCACAAGCAGCAAGTGAGTACAGATCATACTCATCAGCTAATCTAACCAGAACTACATCACAAATATTTCCAAGCACTGTAAGTGCATGGTAAAAATATTGAAATTTTGCTGAAAGCTTTCATCTTATTGTTCCTCACATGCAATACAAAACCATTTTCTTTATTTTACTCATGTTTAATGATACACTTATAAGTAGAACACTCTCTCTTTCACACACACACACACACACACACACACACACACACACACACACACACACACACATGCTCAAATATATGTTAAGGAAATTCAATGATACTGTAACAATGTATTATGAGAACAATCGCTGTTTTGTCTTAACAGGAGAGGCTCCTATTCAGGACAAGTTGTCTTTTCTGAATGACTGCTTGCCTATAAAAGGGCGCTTTCCAAATGCTGCCGCCGAGAAGGTTTGGGGCAACTTCCACAGAGCTCTTCAGGACAAGATTTCAGAACTGTCCACAGACATTGGATTGTCTCGAGGAGCAACCTTTCAGCTGTGTCTTAGGCTATTTAAGCGGTTGATTCAGCTAAACTATTTTCCCACCAGGACCTAGAAACATAGGCGAAATATTTCTGTATGTAAATACAAAATTATTGTTTTGCATATCAAAGCAAGGGACTTTGGTCATCTGATACCAAATAAATAAGAATGACTCCTTAACCTCTGTGTTTGTGTGTATATATATATATATATGTGTGTGTGTGTGTGTGTATGTGTATGTGTGTGTGTGTGTTAGAGAGAGAGGAGAGGAATGAGAGAGAGAGAGAGAGGAGAGAGAGAGAGAGAGAGGTCTAAAAGGCTTTGTAGTCTACTGATGAAAACCTGTGACGTATGGCTTGACTACATCATGCAAGTTCAAGAGTACATGTACATCAATTACTATTTGTGCGTATAACAAAAAAGACGATGTGTTCTGCCTTTACCGTGACTTCAGAAATTACCCCGCACACACATAAACATGCACCGACACACACACATAAACATACCTCTCTCTCTCTCTCTCTCTCTCTCTCTCTCTCTCTCTCTCTCTCTCTCTCTCTCTCTCTCTCTCTCTCTCTCTCTCCACACACACACACACACAGAGAATGGAAACTGTTTACTTCAATGAGCGGCCCTTGTAAAACAACCAACACTTGGACATCACTGAATTTTGGATGCCCGAACTTAATTGTCATTACAGAAACCTATTCGATGAAATGCTGCTATTAACTGAACGATATAGAGTCTATGCTCAGACTTACCAGTTTTGAAGCAAGAATCCTTGAAATGACGGGAGCAAATTGTAGCCCTGTCGGGGTTTGAACGATTTATCTTGTCTGTTGATACTGTTGATCAGCTGCATTCTCCACTCATCGTTCGTACCTTTCGCCGGTAATTTGTGAAATGTAAGCCCTTTGTGTTTAGATTTCTGGGCGGGACAGCCAACAATGGCGCAGTTTGCACCCCCCATATTAGATGCGATGTGGTTTTGGTACAAGAAATTGGAGTGTTCATGCGAAAAACGAGATTTACACAGATAGCCCAGACTATCGCATTCTGGATACACATATTAGAGTCAGACCAAGACTCTTACCAACAACAGATTTATCAGTCAATGATCTCTCAAGGCACCGAAGAAAGCAAATGGACGAAGTTTATACGACAAACCTTGTCAACGATAGGATTACAGCATGTCTGGGAAAATCAGGGTACATTTAGTGTGACTCGCCTGAAGTTTCTGATCAATGCGAAGCTGGAAACGTTTTATATTGAGTTTTGGAAGAAACAAAAATGAAAGCACATCCAAGCTCAAATTTTATGCCACAGTTACTACCGAATACAAACAGGCGGCTTATTTGGAGCAACACACTGACACAGATTGCAGACGAGCACTAACTAGATTACGAATAAGTGCCCATGACCTCCAAATTGAGAGGGGCCGTTATACCAACACTGACAGAGAAAACAGATTATGCACGACATGCCACGTCGTTGAGGACGAACTACATTTTCTCGATGACTGCAAATTATTTGACCAACAACGTTATGACCTGATGACGAGGATAATAAAAACTGATTTTCCACCACAGACTAACATGACAAAACCCTCGGAGCTTATGTTATTGGACTGCTTCCAACCTGTACTTGCCCAGTATATCCTGTTGTGTTTTTCTCTTCGGAGACAGAAATTTTAATCAGACTCTGATACACACTGTGCTTTTCTTTCTGCTACTAATGATGTTATGTTGCAAGATGTGACAACGCTAGGATTAGTTTAGTTTAGTTGAATGTCTGAACTTGATCATCTGTGCCCCACAAAACCTCTGGTTTTCATATGGCAATAAAATATGTTCTTGTTCTCTTGTTCTTGTTCTTGTTCTTGTTCATTGTTTACTCGCTAGAAGCTGCCACCGGAAGTTCTTTACGCCCAAGTTCGGCCGTCGGCTCGCGAGCAGTACTTCGCGCGGCCCATCTGGCTCTTGTTAGTCCCTTTGCTGTACGGTCCCTGATCAGACAAAGAACACGTTGCAACACACACACACAAACTGTCGTGTCAGAATGAGGAACAGAAGTCGTTGACAGCTGTTGCACGTCGAAGCACCATGAAATAGACTGTTTGTTGCAGGCATGCTGTACAGTGACAAGAGGTCGCAAGAGGTGTTGAACACTGTTGAGGCACGGTATCAAACGGCTGACGGGGTAATTAAGCTGCCCGTGCACTGGACTGGACGTCAGTGGTTGAAAGCTGTAAGGCAAGGCTTGAAAGGACTGTTTGTGTGTGTGTGTGTGGTGTGTGTGTGTGTGTGTGTTTTCAGGCATTCCATACACTGACTAAAGATCCTAAGAACTGTTACCGAAAGAAGTTGAGGTCACGCCTGACATGGCTGACTGTGTGTTTGACAAATTCGGTGCTGTCTCCCCGAGATCCCAGTCATTACACAGAATGCTTGTAGCTTTCAGGCGGTCCAAAAAAATTTGCTCAAATCGAGCATTGCCTGGAAAACATCTCTCTTCATGCAGTTTGTACTTTTCGCTCTGTACTGCTTGTTTGAGTACTATAGGATTGGTTTGGTGGATCTCTCTCTCTCTCCGTCTCTCTGTCTCTCTGTCTCTCTGTCTCTCTCTCTCTCTCTCTCTCTCTCTCTCTCTCTTCTCTCTCTCTCTCTCTCTCTCTCCCCTCTCTCTCTCTCTCTCTCTCTCTCTCTGCGTATATGTATATGACCTTTTCAGTTCCACTCAGAAAGCGATGGGACCAGATGACCGATACACATGTCAAGGCAAGTCTCAAAAACCACCCCACACCCCCCACCCCCACCCCCAGGGCGGGCACAGACAGGGGCCTGACTGCAGCCACGCTTGTTCTGACAGTTGACCTGTCCCAGTAGTCTTCAACAGATATCAGTTTATCTCCCCCTTGGTGAAAGCTCGACGACCCCTTGAGAGTCTGCTTCTCGTCCTTTCCAACCACCACACTGTCCTTCATCCCCACTGCCACTCTCCCCAACGAGAAACAGTAGGACAGACGACAACCTTGTTTTCTCTGTAGGATGGCAGTCTTCACACACACACACACACACACACACACACACAACACCAAAACACACACACCACACACACACACACACACACACGCACGCACGCACGCACGCACGCACGCACGCACGCACGCACGCACACACACACACACACACACACACACACACACACACACACACGCACGCACGCACGCACGCACGCACACACACACACCCACACA
This sequence comes from Conus ventricosus, assembly GCA_018398815.1. Classification (NCBI taxonomy): domain Eukaryota; kingdom Metazoa; phylum Mollusca; class Gastropoda; order Neogastropoda; family Conidae; genus Conus; species Conus ventricosus. The sequence goes on along the minus strand of CM031612.1, from coordinate 45,198,856 downwards.
CACCCACACACACACATACACACACATACAGAGAGAGAGAGAAAAGAGAGAGAGAGAGAGAGAGAGAGAGAGAGAGAGAGAGAGAGAGAGAGAGAGCACATACATACATACAAACACACACAAAAGCACACTGTCAATGGGCACACGTGTGCATGCATGCGTGTACACACACACACACACACACAACACACACACACACACACACCCCACCACACACACACACACACACACACACACACACGCACGCACACAAAGCAAATACATACACACATTTTTACCGTTGTGTGAGTGTGTGTGTCGTGTGTGTGTGTGTGTGTGTGTGTGTGTGTGTGGTGTGTGGTGTGTGTGTGTGTGTGTGTGTGTGTGTGAGGGGATGGGGTGTGAGGGTGAGATCACTCAAATGGTGGTGTCATCGGATGTGGCTGGCACTAAGACCTGAAGACTCGGTCATCAATTTGTTCATACTCCGCACTGTGAGATGTCCAGTGAGACTCAGTCATCAATTTGTCCATACTCCGCACTGTGAGATGTCCAGTGAGACTCAGTCATCAATTTGTCCATGCTCCACACTGTGAGATTTCCAGCCTTGCGAAGTTATGGTACACAGAGATTCATCACGACTACCAGTCTGGAGATCGACTGCGTTTGACAATGAATAAAACTGAGTAGAAGCAAGTGGTTGGTCGTGCATACAAAAGTTGTATTCGGCAATACCCCAGTCAGCTGGTTCCCAAGGAGCTGGTGATGTGTGAGTTTCAAATATAGTAAGTGTCAAAGTGTGTGTGCGTGCCTCTGTGTGTGTGTGTGTGTGTGTGTGTGTGTGGTGTGTGTGTGTGTGTGTGTGTGTGTGTGTGTGAGAGAGAGAGAGAGAGAGAGAGGAGAGAGAGAGAGAGAGAGAGAGAGAGAGAATAAGTGTATGTATGTATGTGTATGTGTGTGTGCATCTGTCAGTCTGTGCACGCGTGTGCTCATGCACGTGTGTACATACACAAGCATTTTGTGTGCACGCGCGCGCGCGCGCGCGCCACACACACACACACACACACACACACACACACAACACACACACACACACACAACACACACACACTGAAGCACTGTCGGTGAATATTACGCAGAGTTTTACTTTAAAGATATTCTTTACATAATCGATCAGCCGCTTGCTTTTGCGAAGTTGTATTTGCCTCCAAACCGAGTCGACCTCCAGACTAAACGGTATGAACCATAGCGCCTGTGGCTGAAATTCGCTCAATGCAGAGAACAGGCAAATTGATGCATGAAGCTCCAGTGTGCTTAGTGCCAGCTCCTTCTGGTACCATCAGAATCAGAGGCAGGTTGTCTCCCCCTTCTGATTTCATTCATGTCTGTGTCTACGTAAGTAACGTAGCGTGCACGTGCATCATTCATGGACTGGGGAGAACACTGTTTCCAAAAGCTGTTCTCTCTGTCTGTCTGTCTGTCTCTTCTCTCTTCTCTCTCTCTCTCTCTCTCTCTCTCTCTCTCTCTCTCTCTCTCTCCTCTCTCTCTCTCTCTCTCTCTCTCTCTCTCTCTCTCTCTCTCTCTCTCTCTCTCTGATATTCGCATATGCTTTATTAGGGGCCAAGACCTGTAAATAAATTTACAATCGTAATCTGTCTCTGTCTCTGTCTCTGTCTCTCTGTCTCTCTGTCTCTGTCTGTCTTTCTGTTTGTCTGTCTGTCTGTCTGTCTGTCTCTCTCTCTCTCTCTCTCTCTCTTCTCTCTCTTCTCTTTTTTGTGGTGTGTGTGTGTGTGTGTGTGTGTGTGTGTGTGTGTGTGGGCGCGCGCGCGCGCGCGCGTGTGTGTGTGTGTGTGTGTGTGTGTGTGTGTTGTGTGTGTGTGTGTGTGTGTGTGTGGTGTGTGTGTGTGTGTTCTGTCTGTCTGTCTTCTTTTTAAATTGTATACATATCATTCATAGATACTGAAGAGGCATTTGATTCCATAATCAAATGCTTGTTTGGCCTATTCCAGAAAACACGTGTTAAAGGTGAATAGTATCCGTGCATGCAGGACACAGATGACACGTGTGTTGGAGTAAGTGTAACACAATTCATTGATACAATAACAATGACAAATCGGGGGGAAAACGAGGTAATATCATATTCATATTTCATCCAAGGACTAGCTATATATGTATCTAATAACGAAGCTGATCGCCACGCTTTCTTCTGAACTATTACAGCTGTTCGTCCCATTGCTCTACAAACAATCCTGTTTTTTTTTTAAAACTGAAACTATCATTAATTGTCAGACCTAGCTAGGTGATAATGCGACACCGGAGCTCCCGTCAAAAGCTGATATGGACAAGAAATGATATAACAGTGTAGGAACGATGGTTACTTATGTAACAAAAAGATGGGCTATGATTGTCTTTTAACTCTA
>CM031612.1:45183957-45188957 GCA_018398815.1 Conus ventricosus | reverse complement strand
TCCTATTCGTTATCCAATAAAATCAAAATACCATACATTCGGGAATAATGGGTTGTTGATAACTAAAAACACACACACCTAGAAAAAAAAAAAACAACAGTAAATGAAACAAAGCGGCAGGGAAACCAGAGAAAGGCTAAGTGGAAGAAACAGACTGAGAGAGTAATGGAAGTCACAAAAACAAACAAACAAACAAACAAAAAAACCCACAAGACAACAAAAGAAAGGCATATAACGAAGTAAGAAAAAGAAAAGGAAAGGAAAAGAATGAAAAAAAGAAAAAAAAAAGACACCAAAGAAAAGAAAGAATAGAGGAAAAGAACAAAGAAAGTAATTTTTTTTTAAAAAGAAAGAAAATACTATTAGGTGCGAATCGTTGATTTGAAAACCTAGCAACACACACACACACACACACACACACACACACACACACACACACACACACACACACACACACAACACACACACACATCTGCACCGGCCTCGTTCCTGTGCGATGAAGGTTAGATTAGCATAGCCAGGATCAGAAACAGCGGCCCAACCCCAACCCCCACCATCACCACCCCACCATCCCCACCCCCACTATCCCATCCCCACCCCCAAACCCCCCGATCGTCTATTCTTTCACTCTATTCATTTAAATGGCATGCTGATCCCATAACTTAAAACGATAAGATCCAAAGTAAATGTCAATGGACACACAATCTGCGCACTCTGAAGCGTATCATGCCCAAACAAGTACACAGCACATTATCAGATGCTTGTGGATATTTTCATGGTGTTGTTTCTGTTTTGTTTGTTTGTTTGTTTTGTGTGTGTGTTGTGTGTGTGTGTGTGTGTGTGTGTGTGTGTGTGTGTGTGTGTGTGTGTGTGTGTGTGTGTTGTGGTGTGTGCGTGTTGGTGTGTGTGTGTGTGTGTGTGTGTGTTGTGTGTGTGTGTGTGTGTGTGAATGGGTGTGGTGTGTGTGTGTGTGTGTGTTTGTGTGTGTGTGTGGTGTGTGTGTGTGTGTGTGTGTGTGTGTGTGTGTGTGTGTGTGTGTGTGTGTTTCTTCTTCTTTCCTTGCTCCAACTTCCGCGCTCTCTCACCATTCACACACACACATACACACACACTCACACACACACACACACACACACACACACACACACACACACACACACACACACCACACACACACACACACACACACACACACACACACACAACACCCACACACACACACCACACACACTCGCACATGCGTCATTCCGGCCACCTCTTACATAGCTGTGTGTGTGTGTGTTGTGTGTGTGTGTGTGTGTGTGTGTGTGTGTGTGTGTGTGGTGGTGCGTGCGTGCGTGCGTGCATGCGGTGTGTGTGTATGTATGTCTGTGTGTGTGTGTGGTGTGTGTTGTGTGTGTTGTGTGTGTGTGTGTGTGTGTGTGTGTGTGTGTGTGTGTGGTGTGGCGTGGTGTGTGCGTGCGTGCGTGGAGTGTGTGTATGTGTATGCATGTCTGTATGTTTGCGTGCGTGCGTGCGTGCGTGCGTGGGGGGCGTGCGGGCAGGCGGGGTGTGTGTGTGTATGTGTGGTGTGTGTGTGTGTGTGTGTGTGTGTGTGTGTGTGTGTGTGTGTGTGTGTGTTGTGTGTGTCTGTGTCTGTGTCTGTGTCTATGTCTGTGTGTAAAAGTAGTTATTCCGCACTTTCTCGTGAATCGTTCACCTGTCATTTCATGCAAAACTTCAACGAAACAGATGATCAAAAACAAAATGATTTGTGCAGCCATGAGAATACGACGCAGAGACTGAACTTCTGAGATTATTAACCAATTCGAGATTTGGCGTCACTGCAGAACTCAAAACTGCGTCTGAAATACCACACTAATGCTGCACAATCGAAAGAGGAATGTAGTAAGGGAAGAGGGGAAGGGGTAATAGTGGGCAGAGAAAGAAAGAGAGAAGGGAGGAAGATCGTTGAGGCATGGGCCAAGGCGAGGAGGTGGGGAATGACAGAAGAAAAAAAGGAAAGAAAACTTTGATAATAACAATTACACACTCGCGTAACAACCAGACCCAAAGCTCTCAATTGCGCACATCACAGCACACAACTATTTCCTCCTGTCACGTCCTTTCCCCCATCATCCACCCCGCACTAACTTCCCCACCCCATTCCACCCCACCCACTTCCATTCCCCAACTCTGCAAACGCATCCACGCTCACAACGACAGGTTTCACAGTATGTGTTGTCGATTAAGGGGGTATCTCCGCTTTCCAAGTGGAACACGGACTTGCACATAACTCTTCAATAGTGCGACGGGTGGTTCCCATTCCTCTGACACACGGGCGCGTGGCATAATGAAGGAAGCTAGCCTTAAAAAAGATGCAAGCTTGACCACACACACACAGCAGCGACAACAGAACAATGTACAGCATAAATTAACATGTCATCCAAGATCGGCGTAACCTGCTGATCGTGAAGGTGTTCATGTTCATTCTGTGTGCCTCTTGTCTGAATATGTGCTAGGGGAATGGGTTTTGCAATTAGCGCTAGTTTTGATCTATGTGCATGCCATGATTTCACTATAGTGCCAAAGAGTTACCTTTCCTGTCAGACTGTTTGCTAGTGGAGATTGAAGTTAGGTGAGCCAGACGGGATAACAATCTGTGGAGAGCAGGAAAAGGGGACTCACCTTACACCCACACACACCACCAGATCGACGACACCTAAAGATGAGTTGCAAAAATAACAATGTTTATGTTGCGTTCAATGAGATTCGAACTAGCGATATGTGACAGCAAAATTCAGTGGTCTACCTAAAGAGCCACCCGACATCTATCTTTTCTTTTCTTTTTTCTTTTTTGGTTAAATCATTGTACTTTTCATATCTGTACACCGGATTCAGAATTTGATTTTCTGCTGACAGGAAATTGATTTATTGACTTACAGACCCAGCCCTGTGCTCTGGATCTTTACTTTTATCAACTCATTCACTTTTCTTACAACTGGCCTCCCTGTCAAAATAAATTCACATCATCTACACATCCAGATAGCAGATTTGTATACCTAATGCATGAAACATGCATTTTGAAATCACAAATTTTCGACAGGAAGAGAGTTCGTCAGGTGCTGTGACAACATCAGTCAGAATACTTTCGAAGCGCCAAGTGTACGCTGCCCACATGATCTCCGTTTAAAAGATTATCAGTCTCTTCATGGCCGTATGTTGAGTGAAAAGGAGATCTAAAAAAATCAAACAGTCGTGTTAAGGAAGCGTAGTAGGTGGTGCCTTGTGCTGTTGGATCAAAACGATTGCCTCGTGACGACTTGACATTAATGCTCCTTGTGGATTTCCAGAGCTGAGACAAATAGGATGTGGCAATAAGCGGTAATGGTGGCGTGGGGGGGGGGGGGGGGGGGGGGGGAGGGGGGGTAATGTCACTGATGTGGCACGGAGTATGAAAAGCACACCTGTGAGAGATTCGATCCACAGAATAGGGATTCTGTCGGTTATTAGGCGACTGCACGATCAATGAGGCCCCTTTTCCATTCAGTGTCAACTCAATGCCACGTAGTGGACATGCCAAACACTGTGAACTGACAGGACCCATAGAGAAATAGATTCCATCTGTTGTGGTGATTCTGAAATGATATCCATGCACATCAGTCTCCATAGCCAGCCAGAGTTTGAAACAAGTACTGGTATGTTTCTCTTCTGAGAGAGAGAGAGAGAGAGAGAGAGAGAGAGGAGAGAGAGAGGAGAGAGAGAGAGAGAGGTCATAAACTTACTTAGACACAGACAGACAGACAGAGAGACTGTCCAGGACGGGGGAAATCGTGATGGTATTGCTTAAGTGCACTAAGTTGATGTATTATTAGTCAGGCTTAACACACCAAGGTTATCTTTGCACTCATACACGCATATGCACACTCATGCGCACACCAAACATTCACCTCTCTCTGGGATGGGATGTCACGCATTCGTTTCTCTCCTAACACGACTGAGCGCAAGAAATACAATTTCTATGCTACTTATAATCAAACATGAAAAATATCCAATTACACAGATGCACAAATCAACACATAAAAGATCAATACTTCCTAATCCCGGGTTATAATAAAATGACTTCTTACCTGGCCAGGTTTTCACACACACATCCATGCTTTCACACCACACCACAGTTCTTGAAAAAAGTCTCTTCACGTCTTCTTCAGCACTGCTTGATGGTGACGCCCTTGGTTGACTGGCTCCAGGCTTCAGGACTGGGTCTTCGTGGTCGTCTCTGGGATCTCGACGTAGAACTCTTCTTCTTCGTCTCTTTCACCCACCTCTGGGTTCAATTTCAGTTTGTCTGTCTTCACCCACCTCTGGGCTTCAAACTTAGTTTCCTTCTCTTCCAGCTTGTCTTCAACCCTAAGACTTTGCTGTTCTCTTCTATCTCCCAGACCACGTTTCTCTCGACCCTTCTCTGTCCTGCTCACTCCTCTCCTCTCTCCTCTCTCCTCTGCCTTCTCTCTCTCTCTCTCTCCTCTCTCTCTTCTCTCTCTCTCTCTCTCTCTCTCTCTCTTCTCTCTCTCGTGGTGTTGTTCCCCCTCACGTTGTTCCCCTCAGTTTATATAGGGATGGAGACAAAGGATCCCCTTCGGGCCATGCCTTTGTCCATGCTGCTTCTCAAACCCCTAGTTCACAAGTACCCTGAATTCTCCATTCGCTACATTCTCCCACACATCAGCATTTACACCCCCCCCCCCCCCTACCTAATTGATTAGCAAACAAACACTTAGCACCAGATGGACATCGAAATTTCCCGCCGACTTCGGGGGTCACTTAACACAGTAATTATCTTAAAGAGGGCTACGACAACCTCCACACGCATTCAACCAGCCTGACAATAGAACCAACACAGTGACCACGGCAATACCATCCGAACGAGTCCAAGACTCCTGCTCTTCACTGACTGTTTACAAAAGAACCTCAGCTGACTAAGTGTCCAGCGCTCGTAGTGGTTACATCCCTTCCCCCTT
>CM031612.1:45171457-45173957 GCA_018398815.1 Conus ventricosus | reverse complement strand
TGTCTTAAAAGCAAGACAACCTTTTTCGTTTCTTACATGGAACGTGAACGGTTTATTGCCCAAACTTACTGATCATGATTTTGTTACATTTATTTGTAGTTTTGATTTTGTTTGCTTGGTAGAGACCTTTATGGAAAATATTGAAAACAATATATTCAATGGATATAAAACATACTATACATCAGCTGTAAAGTTCTCTCAAAAAGGTAGACGATCAGGAGGCATTGTGTGTTTGATCAAGAATGAGTTCGCTCCCTTTGTAAAAATCATTGATACAAAAGGTTTCATAAATTGTTGTGCATTTGTCATTGATAAAGAATTATTCGGCTTGGAGAAAGATATAGTATTTGTGTTCTTATATTCCGCCGGAAGGTTTGCCTTTTTATATTCATTTTGATCAGGATAATGGATAAGTTTGCTTGAGAATTGTTTGGTTGATAGTATGATAACAAGAGATGTTTATGTGGTATTGTGCGGTGACTTAAACAGCAGAACTTCAAATATTTCTAGGGATTTTTGGGCAAACAGCGTTATTGAACTGCAATATAAGAGCGAGTCTATCACTTCAATGAGATGTTCTCAAGATCAATATTTGAATAATTATGGAAAATTACTTCTTAACATGTGCACTGCCTTAGATTTAAGTATATTAAATGGTTCATGTAAGGGTGACCTCCAGGGTCACTATACATATATATCAGACTCTGGATGCAGTGTCGCCGACTATTTCATTTTTTCAAACGAATTATTATCACTGGTGTATGAATCATGTGAACTACACGTTGTGGAAAGGATTGAGTCTGATCACATGCCTGTTGCAGTTCGAGTAGTGTTTCCACAGGAAAATGAAGTCACTGCTAGTAAAAAGGAAGGTCTTAAGGAAACTATTGAAAAAATTGTTTGGAACAGTGAATATGCTGATGTTTTTTCTGACTCGCTTTGTAAAAACGACATGAAGAGTAAGTTGAACAATGCTATGATTTTAATTGATGTTGATGTCGACGAAGCATTAAGTGTGTTTAATGAGTGTATAAAAGACTGTGCGAATTGTATGAAGAAGCATATAAATGTCAATAAAGAGAAGGTACCACGTGACTGGTTCGACCAGGAATGTGAAACCGCTAAGAAAAAAGTAAGAAGCCTTCTCAGAGTTAGTTGTAGGACATTAGATAGGGAGGATCGATAAACGTATACCGTTGCTCGACGTGAATATAAACATTTGCTGGTAAGGAAGAGTAAAGAGTTTAACAATACATTATTGAACAAACTTGTGACATCAGTAAAAAACCAGAGAGAATTCTGGGACATTGTCCATAAAGCTTCCTTTAATAGAAAACAGCCAAGAAACGAGATTACAGTTGACAAGTGGTTCCAGCACTTTAAGTCGTTATTAGAAATAGATGTAAATACTTCCAATTATGAAGATCCGGCTGATAGTGACAGTGATAGTTACATGAATCGTCCTATTTCTAAAGAGGAAGTATTGTTGGCCATAAGAAAACTGAAAGTTCGGAAAGCAGCAGGTCCAGATGGTATTGTTAGCGAGTTACTGAAGTACTCAAATGATCAAGTCGTAAATTTTCTCGCAAAATTATTCAATACACTTTTTGACAACGGGGTATTTCCGGAAAATTGGACAGAATCCATTATTTTACCATTGTTTAAAAAAGGAGATGTTAATAATCCCAATAATTATAGAGGTATCTCTATTACTGATATAAGTAGCAAACTTTATAGTTCTATCATTAACAATAGATTGCAAGAATGGATAGACGAGAACAATATTACAGGTGAGTATCAAGCAGGCTTTAAAAAAGGATATTCGACAGTTGATCACATATTTACGTTGCTAGCGCTTGTGCAAAAGCAGTTTTCATATAATCGTAAACTTTATGTAGCGTTCATAGACTTTGAAAAAGCATTTGATTCGATTAATAGAAATCTGCTGTGGCCTATTTTATCAAAAAATGGCATAACTGGTAAGTTATTTGAGTGTGTCAAAGTTATGTATGAAAATGTAAAGTGTAGAGTAAGGTGTGGTTCTAAACTTTCTGATTACATTCGATGTACAGCAGGAGTGAAACAGGGAGATGCGTGTAGCCCTGTACTATTTTCTGCATTTATTAATGAGTTAGCATTACATGTGATTAATAACGGAAAACATGGCGCTGTGCTCTCACGTACTGCATTTGAGTTGTTCATTCTTCTATTGGCAGATGATGTTGTTTTATTGTCAGAAACAGTTATAGGGCTGCAGACACAGCTAAATAACTTGCAACATGCTGCTTCTTCGCTTCAATTAAAAGTCAACATGAATAAAAGTAACATAATTGTATTTCGGAAGGGAGGTTATCTAAGTGTAAGAGAACGATGGCTATATGATGGAGTGGTAATGCCTGTAGTTAATGTTTACAAGTATTTGGGAATATTTATCTCCACTCCTCTGAGTTTCACTGCTGCTTGTAAAGATCTTGCCAGTCGAGCGAAAAATGCATTGTTG
>CM031612.1:45161457-45166457 GCA_018398815.1 Conus ventricosus | reverse complement strand
TGTCTGTCTGTTCTGTCTGTCTGTCTATTGATTCATCCATCCATCCATCCATCCATCCATCCATCCATCCATCCATCCATCCATCCATCCATCCATCCATCCATCTATCTATCTATCTATCTATCTATCTATCTATCTATCTATCTATCTATCTATCTATCTGTCTGTCTGTCTGTCTGTCTGTCTGTCTGTCTGTCTGTCTGTCTGTCTGTCTGTCTATCTGTCTTACCGTTGTAACGTAGGTTTCAATAACGGCAACTTAATCCTACCACCCACCCCCACCTTCCCTCCCACACGTGTCCCTTTTACTCCAGTCTTTCCCACCAGACAGCTTCCCCCATAACCCACCCGCGGCTTTCAGCTCTCTCCTCCGCTCCATTCCAGACAGCTTCCCCTAACCCACCCGCGCCTTTCAACTCTCTCCTCCGCTCGATTCCAGACGTTTGAATGTCCTGCCACAGAGCGTCGCAGCCATCCCATCACCACACTGATATGTATGGGTCACGTTCAGTGCTGGTCTTCGCTGGTCCTTCTGTACGCTCAACTCTGGAATTCTCAGCGCTGCGCCTTCCAGCCACAAGATCGTTAATAGACTTCGACCAATCCGGTTATCCAATGTATCTGTTGATGCCCGTAGAAAAAGAAAAGAAACAGAAACGGAAAAGAGAGTTCAGCAGCTTTTGTTGTTGTTGTTGTTGTTGCTGTTGTTGATAAATAGCAATCTCCTGTTGAAACAATGTCACCCTCAACACAAAAAGAAGATAACTGTCTCTAAAGGCCAGAGGTAAAAAAATAATCATTATTAGTCTTTACGTTCAGCTGTTTTATTTTTCTTGCACCAAAATACAGACATGCTCTGAATTGTATGAGAATTGCTCGAAAATGTTTACTCTCCACTAATTGAGGACAGGCATGTGTGAGGTTGTCAGTGGACTATATGTTTGTTATTTGCGTCTGGAACTAGATGTGTGTGTGTGTGTGTGTGTGTGTGTGTGTGTGTGTGTGTGTGCGTGCGTGCGTGCGTGCGTGCGTGCGTGCGTGCGTGCGTGCGTGCGTGCGTGCGTGCGTGCGTGCGTGCGTGCGTGCGTGCGTGCGTGCGTGCGTGCGTGCGTGTGTGTGTGTGTGTGTTCAGACAGACAAAATCAGAGAGAGAGAGAGAGAGAGAGAGAGAGAGAGAGAGAGAGAGAGAGAGAGATTTGTAGACACATGTTAGACAAAGACGACGCTTTAATGAAATTCTAAAGAAAGCGCGATGTTATTCACAACACGTCCTCACATGTCTGAAGCTTTGGAAGTGCTACCCTTGTAATGGAGGAATGCTGACATTCTCCCCGTTTCCTACGACGCCATACCATCTATCACTTTGGCTTTCTCTCTTGCCATCGTTTCGAACTTCAGTTCTACCCTTCATCCCGTTCGGATCATCATTTTTCACAGCACACCGCAACAAACAGATCATCTGGGTTCCAAGACACATACGTTAACAGCGATGTTCCTTAAAGAATCAGGAAGAGAATCTAGGGACAGCTAGACAGCAAAAGGTCGTTGGAAAAGAAATCCCCTAAGATAAGTGTTTCGGCTCTGAACTCCTCAAATTCTAAAGGCGCTGCATTTCCGTGATGGATGAGCACCTCAAACCATTGTCGTCTTTGAAAGGATGCCTTATCCACGTAACTGTCGCACATTTTTGTAAGTTGGAAATTTTAAACCTGGTGAAGTTCACCACTGTTATTCTTCAACAATAATCAGCAGAAAACTCTTTTCAGCTGCCTCTGCCATTGCTTTCAGGGCTCGGGTCCACTTCTTATCAGGAACCGAGAGCTGGTTGATGAGATCATAGCCTGGTGATATGACAAACACCCTCACTCTATTCTGGGGACTTTGGCTTGGAAGCCAGATTTCTTCTAACTGCTGGCTAGAATGGTATACTTCTCATTTCTGTGGATGTGAGATTCCTCCAGTCTGCTTTTATATGGCACAATTATTGTGATAGGAAAAAGTTGTTTTGATTAACCTGACTGGAGTATATATCGGGTCTCATGCAACTCTTCCGACAAAAGAGCAACCAAATAATAGACTGGACGATGCAGTATATTCTCCTCCAAAGCTTACAGAAGCAAAAACAAGAACAACAACAACACCAAAACACCATCACCATCTAGTTTAAGTGAAGTAATGAACTGTTAGTATATCTTGTTGGTAATACGCTTATTTTTGTATATTCAAGAAGAAAATGTTGAATCAATACGTAGCCTGCTCACATACAGCTAGCATACCAACGAATATTTGGTTTTCCATGTCACGAGTTCCATTCCATGTAAAAGATTCACGATGTCATTACCTAGAAATGCCTATGTGACATTCGTCAGACTGGGTCTGATTTTTATCACCTGAAGATGTCATGAGAGATGACAAGAAGCTGAGAATGTAGCCCATCATGAGTTGAAAGAGCTATAAGCCAGGTGGTGTGTGTGTGTGTGTGTGTGTGTGTGTGTGTGTGTGTGTGTGTGTGTGTGTGTGTGTGTGTGTGCGTGCGTGCGGCGTGCGTGCGTGCGTATGCGTGGTGGTTGTGTGTGTGTGTGGTGTGTGTGTGTGTGTGTGTGTGTGTGTGTGTGATTGGACGTTTACGATTTCACGACGGCCATTGCGTCTGATCACACCTAACACTAAAGAGCACACACACACACACACACACACACACACACACACACACACACACACACACACACACACACACACACTGCTCTCTGTCTCTGTCTCTCTCTCTTGCCCCCCCCTCTCTCTCTCTCTCTCTCTCTCTCTCCCCTCTCTCTCTCTCTCTCCTCTCTCTCTCTCTCTCTCTCTCTCTCTCTCTCTCTCTCTCTCGTTGTTCTTCCTCTTTTTGTGCGTGCTTCCTTTTTTCTTTTGTTTCTATTCCATGTAAATCAGGACTTCTTGTTTTCATGTACCTTTTATTTCTTTTTATGATTATTCTTTTATTTTTCTGACCTCGCTGTATACATGTACTGTGTCGATTCTTATGTTTTCATGTTGGAATATCAACCAGACTCTTTTGCATCTTGCATTCATATAATACATGATTAAAGACAGGAACGGATGAGGGGGATGCGTGGGAGGTAGGGCCAAGGGAGAGGGGTCTGAGGACTGGGCAAAGCGAGCATGAAGGAGAATTGTATAGTGACCTGTTCCTTTATTTTTACCTTTTAAGGGTGAGTGCGTAGGGCAGAATGAATCAGTGCAAAATCCACAGTGAGTGCAAAATATTCATTGCATGCTCTGGTGCTCGTGAACACTTTTTAGAGAGCAACTCCCGTCAATTAAGTAATCCGGACGCTCTCTCTTTGTAAGTTTCATCTAAAGCGTGTACGCTGTCTGACACACACACACACACACACACACACACACATCCCCCCCTTATACCCCCCACACACAGGCTCAGCGCGCGCGCGCGCACGCGTTCACCCTGATTTTCAACACAAACAAGAATTTATGACTGGAACGTAGCCCCTTTTTTCAGACATCTTTGAATTCTCGTGACCGTGTTGTGTGCCAGCGTGAGGTTGCTAATCTAAATCCACACTTTTGTTCTTCCCTATATGGTGTCGTTGCTTAAAAAGTTTGGTTAGTTCCCACTGCCCACTGTTAACCGACGGAGGGGATTACATCTCTTCTATGTAAATTGAATTTATTTGTCTATTTACTTATTCAATTATGTATTTATCTATTTAATTGTTTATTCGTCTATCTATTTGCTTATTTATGCATTTATCTATTCTTTTATTTGAAAGTATTTGAATTCTTAATTTTATGCGTGACTCTTTGTCCTTTTTTGTTTTGCACGTGCGTAAGTTCGCGTATACGTAAGAAGGTTGTCATTCTCATGGTTATTACATGTAAGGTAAAAGAATTTTAACATGATGAATTTGTGTTGATGAGAGGCATTTAGCACTTTTTTTCATTTTTTTTAATGCTGCATATAACTATTTCAAGATCTGGTTTCACTGTAGTACATGTGTTTAAGTTAATTGAACATTCACTATAATCAAATAATGAAAAGGTAGATACTGACACGCATTGGATGATATGAAAAAAGGATGTTTTCTATTATTATAAGCAGAGACATTTTTTCTGCATACAGTCCTCAAGATATCACTTTTGTAGTAAAATTGAAACCTTCTCAAAAAGTTCAGAATGGGACAGTTTATGTAAATTATCAATAAATCAAATTCTCCTTCTTGTTCAGTTTTCAAATAACATCGCAATTACTGAAATGCATCGAGATTTTTTTTTAAGGGGAAAGACTAACTGGGTATCATTTCTTGCTTTTGAAAATTATTTCCTCTTTGTGAATGTCTATGACATGAAAAAGGATAATCTGATATTTTATGATACTCTTAAGGCAACTATCAAAGGGTATACTGTTCACAATCTAATTGTTGAGGGTGAACGCAACAGAATGTTAACTACTGGTCGCTATAATCATGCACATGATAACCCAACACACAGAAGAGCAACACAAAAAAAATGACTGAAGAGCTTGGATTAGCAGACGACTGGCGAGAGAATGATCCAGAATGTTGGCCTACACTTAGAGAAAGCCAAAACAACTAAAATTCAGCAGACTGGACTTTTCTTGGTATCTGATGATTTGTACTGGCATTAGGAACATTCTGATATTGGCCCAGGATACTGTTCTGATCACTCAATAGTTACACCGCAACTAAAATTCGATAAATTCGAAAAGAAGGCACTTTTTGGAAACGTATTTCTTCCTTGCTTAATGGTAAATAATATGTAGATGAAACTAATAAAGATACAACGAATGTTACAAAAGAATACGCCGCAGATTTCTACAGCAACAAAACAATAAATGTGATACGTAATAGATGAATCTAACATTGAACTGAACAGTCCAGGCAAAGTTTCCAAAATCCGCATTAAACATAAGAGGCTGCATACGCCACAGTGAGGAAACATGAAAAGAAATTTATACAAGAAAT
>CM031612.1:45153957-45156457 GCA_018398815.1 Conus ventricosus | reverse complement strand
CATGTAATGACAATGTGTCACTCCCTCTGCAAATGACTGTTGTGTTCATACAATGACAATGTGTCACTCCCTCTGCAAATGACTGCTGTATTCATATAAGGGACAATGTGTCACTCCCTCTGTAAATGACTGTTGTGTTCATGTAATGACAATGTGTCACCTCCTCTGCAAATGACTGTTGTGTTCATACAATGACAATGTGTCACTCCCTCTGCAAATGACTGCTGTATTCATATAATGACAATGTGTCACTCCCTCTGTAAATGATTGTTGTGTTCATGTAATGACAATGTGTCACTCCCTCTGCAAATCACTGTTGTGTTCATATAATGACAATGTGTCACTCCCTCTGCAAATGACTGTTGTATTCATATAATGACAATGTGTCACTCCCTCTGTACATGACTGTTGTGTTCATGTAATGACAATGTGTCATTCCCTCTGCAAATGGCTGTTGTGTTCATACAATGACAATGTGTCACTCCCTCTGCAAATGACTGTTGTATTCATATAATGACAATGTGTCACTCCCTCTGCAAATGACTGTTGTGTTCATATAATGACAATGTGTCACTCCCTCTGCAAATGACTGTTGTGTTCATATAATGACAATGTGTCACTCCCTCTGCAAATGACTGTTGTGTTCATATAATGACAATGTGTCACTCCCTCTGCAAATGACTGTTGTGTTCATATAATGACAATGTGTCACTCCCTCTGTAAATGACTGTTGTGTTCATATAATGACAATGTGTCACTCCCTCTGTAAATGACTGTTGTGTTCATATAATGACAATGTGTCACTCCCACGGTTTTCCTGTGTTCCCCTCCATCTCCCTCTTTTGACAGTTTCAGAAGATAACTATATACCAGTGCATGCAGAAGATAACTATATACCAGTGCATGCAGAAGATCAATATATACCAGTGCATGCAGAAGATCAACATATACCAGTGCATGCAGAAGATCAATATATACCAGTGCATGCAGAAGATCAATATATACCAGTGCATGCAGAAGATCAATATATACCAGTGCATGCAGAAGATCAATATATACCAGTGCATGCAGAAGATCAATATATTACCAGTGCATGCAGAAGATCAATATATGCCAGTGCATGCAGAAGATCAATATATACCAGTGCATGCAGAAGATCAATATATACCAGTGCATGCAGAAGATCAATATATACCAGTGCATGCAGAAGATCAATATATACCAGTGCATGCAGAAGATCAATATATGCCAGTGCATGCAGAAGATCAATATATACCAGTGCATGCAGAAGATCAATATATACCAGTGCATGCAGAAGATCAATATATACCAGTGCATGCAGAAGATCAATATATACCAGTGCATGCAGAAGATCAATATATACCAGTGCATGCAGAAGATCAATATATACCAGTGCATGCAGAAGATAACTATATACCAGTGCATGCAGAAGATCAATATATACCAGTGCATGCAGAAGATCAATATATACCAGTGCATGCAGAAGATCAATATATACCAGTGCATGCAGAAGATAACTATATACCAGTGCATGCAGAAGATCAATATATACCAGTGCATGCAGAAGATCAATATATACCAGTGCATGCAGAAGATCAACATATACCAGTGCATGCAGAAGATCAATATATACCAGTGCATGCAGAAGATCAATATATACCAGTGCATGCAGAAGATCAATATATACCAGTGCATGCAGAAGATAACTATATACCAGTGCATGCAGAAGATCAACATATACCAGTGCATGCAGAAGATAACTATATACCAGTGCATGCAGAAGATCAATATATACCAGTGCATGCAGAAGATCAATATATACCAGTGCATGCAGAAGATCAATATATACCAGTGCATGCAGAAGCATGATCCCGTGTTTCATGGAGGCTTGGTTGTCCTGCCTATGGGTTTGAGTCTGGACAGAGCTGATGCTGTCTCTGCGGTCCTTGAAAGGAATTTCAATATCAAATTTCTTCATAGGGGTCTAAAGTGCTTCCTGCAAGACTCTGTTTAATGCCTCCTTGATGTCTGTGAAGACGTGGAAGAACTCCCCTTAATCTGGGAGGTTTTCTTACTTTGCAAACATGTTTCCAAGGTGTACGCGTTTTAAAGATCTGTTTGGTGGTATTTCTGTCTTTGCGAAACCCAGCCAGTTCATCAGTAATCTCTGTATCTGCGTGTAGTTGTAAGACATTTCGAATAATAATTTTGAGCTCTATTTTGCTAGAATCGCTAATAAAACTAGGGGTCCAGAAATTATGGCACAGAGAGAGAGAGAGAGAGAGAGAGAGAGGAGAGAGAGAGAGAGAGAGAGAGAGAGAGAGAGAGAGAGAGAGAGAGAGTATATTTCAGTTTGTGGTTTCACCATCGCTGTAGCTTCATTATCAAGAGCTTTGATCGACCGTTTATAAATACGGAAAGGACGTAATGGGCTGGTACACAGATCTTAGTTTTGTTGCTAAGTTAATAAGGAAGAAAC
>CM031612.1:45118957-45148957 GCA_018398815.1 Conus ventricosus | reverse complement strand
TAAACAATCAAGAAGATGAAACGTTTACAATAAACACTCAGTGAAGAAGCTGAGTTCGTTACAGGGAACACTCAATGAAGGTAAGGCAGTTGAAGGAAGTACCCGATGAAGACCAAACTGTTACCAGGTGCGCTCAGTGATGAAGACCAAACTGTTACCAGGTGCGCTCAGTGATGAAGACCAAACTGTTACCAGGTGCGCTCAGTGATGAAGACCAAACTGTTACCAGGTGCACTCAGTGATGAAGACCAAACTGTTAACAGGTGCGCTCAGTGATGAAGACGAAAACTGTTACAAAGAACATCCAATGATGAAAATGACACTGTTACTGGAAACATTCAATGAACAGGAAATTGTTGCAGAGAGCGCTCAATGTTAAAGACGAAACTGTTACAAGGAGCATTCAATGATGAAAATGAAACTAGTAAAAGAAACACTTATCAAAGACGAAACTGTGACAGGGAACACTCGATGATGAAGATCAAACTGTAACAGGGAACACGCAAAGATACTGATGAAAGTGCTACAGGGGACACGCAATGATGAAGATCAAACTGTAACAGGGAACACGCAAAGATACTGATGAAAGTGCTACAGGGGACACGCAATGATGAAGATCAAACTGTAACAGGGAACACGCAAAGATACTGATGAAAGTGCTACAGGGGACACGCAATGATGAAGATCAAACTGTAACAGGGAACACGCAAAGATACTGATGAAAGTGCTACAGGGGACACGCAATGATGAAGATCAAACTGTAACAGGGAACACGCAAAGATACTGATGAAAGTGCTACAGGGGACACGCAATGATGAAGATCAAACTGTAACAGGGAACACGCAAAGATACTGATGAAAGTGCTACAGGGGACACTCGATGATGAAGATCAAATTGTAACAGGGAACACGCAAAGATACTGATGAAAGTGCTACAGGGGACACGCAATGATGAAGACGAAACTGCTACTGTGAACATGTCAGTGATGAAACTAAAACTGCTACAGGAACAATCATCGAAGACAACGCTCTTAAAGGAAACACCCGATGATGAAGGTGAAATTGTTACAGGAAGCACTCGATGGACACTGATGAAAGTATTACAGGAAGAATTTGCTGATGAAAATGAAACTGTTATAGGGAACATTCAAAACGAAACAGTTCCAGGAAATACTCTTGTAAGCGGATGAAATGATTTGAAGAAACACTCAACGAAGAAGGAAGAGCCGCTGCAGCAAACTCTAAATAAACGAAATAAAACGATCAGATAAAGCAGACACAAAGCCAAGGAAAGATCAGCTACTCTCCAGACTGTGTCGTCAGTACGCTCCTTGCTACATGTCCGCCAAGAATCAGATTCCCGTTTACTGGTGCCTCAGATGCATCTAGAACGTTTGTACCAAGGTCTAATATGCACCCCCCCCTCCCCCCTGGTGCTTCTACAGAGGTGTGATTCAAAGACTTGACCCCACGTGATAACAGAAACACCCCTGGAGACTATAGACCTCTGCCATGGTCAAACGGATCCTGGATTAACGCTCTGATCCGGATATGCTATACGGATCTTCATCAAAATTAGATGGGCTCATTGCCAGTCCCTCTTTTCTTCCTCTAGATTTTGTTTTGTTTGTTTGTTTGTTGTTGTTGTTTTGTTAATCCGGGGATCCAAGCTTGAAAATTTGATGTGTTTATATTTGCCGTTGTTGATTGTTGTCGTTGCCCCCATCTCACTGTGCTGTCTTTCAAATAATAGGAAAGTAGAGTCAGGAAGATGTGTTTACTTCCCCTGACTGTTACATGGTTTGAAAAACAAAATGCTGACATTGTCATTGCCGCATCTTACCGTGTTGTCGTTCTGATGATAGGAATGTAGTCAGGCTGGTGTATGATAGGAATGTAGTCAGGCTGGTGTATTTACCTCCCCTGTCTGTTGTTTCATCTTCGACAGGTGAGGGCGTTACACCTCAATGTAACTGTAGGCGGTGGGAAACGGGGACAGGTGAGTGGGAAGCGATGACCAGATGCAAAAACAACAACAACAACAACAACAACAACACCCAGCAGGTGCTTCTTCTGTGATGACTCTTCTCGGGTTCGTCTTCATCACGAGCAAGAACTACCTGGCGTGCAGAGAATGATTTGCTTTCTTGTTCTGAAGACAGAAACATCTTATTCACAACTAGTGACGCATTTCTTCCATTTTGCTTCTTCTTTGTTCAAGTCACGACATGGGGTTGTTTTCATAATAGCTTGGAAAATTAGGATGTGCCTGTTCAATACTGCCCGGAGACAAAGAATTGACTGTTTCCTTGTCACGGATGAACGCCCTTTTCAGATGACGTATGCAAGGACACCTTGTATTGTTGATGCATCTTGTTAAGAAAATGATGCTTGTGTGGATGTAGGTCTGGGTTTTTTTTCCAGTTTGAGCCACATATCTCGGTTACATCATTGTTTGTTTTTTCGTGGAAAGTTACGACACATTTTAATGCAATGGGTGTCATCCTCGATCTTTTAAAACTCATAAATGTGTTGTTGTTTTTCTTCCGTACAAATCAGCAGCGGTTTCCAGTGCCGTCCTCTCACCGTGAATGAGTTATATGAACAATGAAGGAAAGAAAGAAACAAAATAGGAACAGATAAATAAGACACAAACATGTCGACGCAAAAGGACTGGCAAAAAAAAAAAATTATTGTAGGTGAATTCAAATGTGTTTGAGGGGGAGGAGGAGAAATGGGGTTCCCATACTTACCTTTCCAAGTAGGAGTTATTATCCTACTCAGCATTACCGTCGCCAATCAGGTTGTCCCTAACAAGTTGGACAGGAGGGTCCTATATCCGATCCTCAATATTGCCTCAATAATACTCACCGTGACAATTAATTAAACAGAGACATTCTTGGAGATCTACCCGCGTATTGCAGTTAAAATAACTTTCAAGAGACAATTTACGTGGGAACGCTCATTGTGAAAATACTCTCTCTCTCTCTCTCTCTCTCTCTCTCTCTCTCTCTCTCTCCTCTCTCTCTCTCTCTCTCTCTCTCTCTCCCTCTCTCTCTCTCAAACACACACACACACACACACACACACACACACACACACACACACACACACACACACACACACACACACTGCCCGCGTATTGCAGTTAAAATAACTTTCAAGAGACAATTTACGTGGGAACGCTCATTGTGAAAATACTCTCTCTTCTCTCTCTCTCTCTCTCTCTCTCTCTCTCTCTCTCTCTCTCTCTCTCTCTCTCTCTCTCGGCGCGCGTTTGCACGACCGCGAGCGCGCGCGAGCGCGTCAGTGCGTGCGTGCGTGCGCGCGCGCGTGCGTGCGTGTGTGTGTGCGCGCTCGCGCTCGCGACTGCATGTGTGCGCGTGAGTTCGCTTCTCTTTCTCTCTCTCTCTCTCCTCTCTCTCTCTCTCTCTCTCTCTCTCTCTCTCTCTCTCTCTCTCTCTGTGTCTGTCTGTCTCTGTCTCTCTCACTCTCACTCTCTCTCTCTCTCTCTCTCTCTCTCTCTCTCTCTCTCTCTCTCTCTCTCTCTCTCTCTCTCTCCTCTCGACTGTTTTGATCGATGGTAGTGCACCCAAGCTGAGGTGACGGCTGAGAGGGAAGCCTGGTTTATAATCTAGAATGCCGTGAATAACATTGAACACTAGTATCGTTGAAGTTATTGTTTGTTGTCGTTCCTTTCATTCGGCTCATCATTTTCCATTTGGCTGTCTTGTCAAATTAATTAAATTCTGTATTAAACCCCCCCTCCCCACCCCGATTAATGTGCAGAAATGCTTTGGGTCTGCAACAGGAGACCAGCGTGCTTGGATTGTCGAAAGAACTGAACGAAATATTTCATGTTGGAAGTAACTGGTAAACATTGTTCTCAGAGCGACGGTCACACATCCTTCAGGGAACGATAACTCGTAGACTATTGAGTTGGGAACTCTAAGGGGAGTAACGATAAGTCGGCCTGGAGAGTGTGCGGTGCATGCGTTAGGAGAGATTGTATGGACAGGTATTCATTTCTGTTCAAATCAAATATTCACTTTTGTTTGCGCTGCAGACGGTTTTATTTGCGTTATATGTGAGTTTGAAAATACAATTTGTGAATCTTTCTATCTCGCCTTTTTTTTTAATTAGTCAGATAAACCGGTGTTAATACACTCATTTCCGTTATATGAATGTTGTTTATAGCTCATCCTACCACGAGCGGCCTTATCAGGACTGTCACTTTGTTAAAGTCAGTCCCTTACATAGTTGTTAAAAATAACACAAACGACTAAAACAAAACAAAACGGAATATATCAAGCAGTTTTTAATAATGCACGCGAATGTTGCTCTGAAACCCTTCGTTCTTGAAATCTTAGATCTGATTAAAAATATCCAATTTTGTCAGGAACTAAAGCATCACCTCTGGTGGAGCTTCATTGAATATGGTTTTCTTGCAGTAAGGTGTAAAGTGGTCATGTCTGCCAGTATGCACATCCCAAAATTACATGAAATTGTGTTTCATACATAATGCACCACAGAACATCTTCGACGTTTTAAAGATGTGATTTGGTGTAAAAAGAGTGTAAAAAGAGTGGCCTGATTTATCTGCATAACATTTTTTATTCCTTAACGCAACCCGTGGACAATGGTAAAATCTCTTCAGCGTCTGGACGCATGTTAACACGTTCTGTGTGTTCCAGTCCTCTTGCCAGATATATTTAACGTAAGTCTGAACTTTGATTTGACATTGGTGCCATGGGCAGAGAATCCGCACGATTGTTTGTCAGTGGCATGCTTCGCCAGTTGATCAGTACCTCATTGCCTCGAATGCTGACTGACCGGGAACCCTAGCAAACACTATTACGTGACCATAGGATCTGACAGATGTGTACAGTTAACAAAAATAAGATGTGACGGTGCTGGAGGTTATGGCCAGGAACAGCCTGCAAAGGAAGAAGGAAGTCAGAGAAAATAAGAGTCTTTACATTAGACTCCGAGACTAGTGGAGAACCAGGACTAACGCTGTTAAGCCCAGCAGTGAAAATGGAGCTGTTGAATATTTTGAGAGAGTGCAGCTGAGCAGAAACCAGCAGAAGCAAGTCTTTCCTCCGGTTTGGAAACTTCAATAATTAATCTTTGAAAGGATTGGAATTTGGAACGAAGTTTTTCGAATACACGCTTGTAGACTGGTAGAATCTTCGCAATAAAAAGTGAGATCAACAGGGATCTCGAGTGTGTGGAAAGTCCATGATAGATGCTTTGGAAATTTGGACGCATCGAAAACGACTACAAGATCAGTATCTGTGTTGTTCACATGGGAACATATGGATTCCAGGATGAAGTTGCAAACAGTGGTTCACGGTAGGTTTTCGTTGACAGTCTGACAGGAACGGATCTCCGGCCTCTTCATGCGGACTCTACGAAGGAGTTGTGCATCCCTAAACAAAATCGCCGCCCCCCCCCCCCCAACAGTGTATGGGATCCATTGTTTTGAGATAGGAAGGCCTTGCATCACTACAGACGACACAGCCATCATCCATTTTGGAGCGGGTCAGAGCCTTGTGAAGACACAGAAGAGTTTTCATATCACCAACCCGGTCTGTATGTGCCACTACTCGGAAAATCTTCATTATTTCTGAGTGAAAGATTTTAATGGCTGGATTCGACTTTTAAAGCTGACTTCTTGATCGAAAGTAACACCCACACATTTGGCTTCTTTCAGAGATGAAATGGTTGATTCACCTAGTCAAACTTCAAAACTACTGTTAAAAGCAATAAACGTAGATTAACTTCTTTTTTTCTTTTTCTTTTTCTTGATTTTTTTTACCTGCCCCATTTTCTGTGCCACCTCAGTGGCATTGTAACCACGCCGCTCATTCCGACACCCTGTCCACAGCCACAGCCCAGTCGGCCTTGCCACAACCCTGGAGCCATCAATCCACAGAGAGCAGTCCATGCCAAGACGGCAAGAGGCAACCCGCCGGAGGAGACACAGCACTGCTGCTGAGTCACTTCGGTGGTGTTCAGTGGCGCCTGTTCTGATCCAACATACGCAGAACACCGCCTACTAAACCCCCTGCTGACAACAATAATTGCTTAGTCGCGGAGCTGGCGTGAGTGAGCTCTCCCTCCGGAGGGCGAAAGTGGGTACACTCAGTTAAAGTCACTGGAAAAGTAAGAACAGTATTCCTTGGCTCTGTTGGACTACATCCAGGACAAGGCTGGACATTAGCACAGTTGGCTCCAACTGAGCAGAGTGCAAGGTCGTCAACAGAGAGCACTCGGAGCCCTGGTTTGCAGTGCTGACTATGTCATTAATTTCAACACGGAAGAGAGCAGCAGAAAGGATGCTTTCCTGGGGGTACAGCCAAGCCTGCTTGTAAATGCCAGGCAGCGTGGTGCCAACATTAACTTGAAAGTGACGATCAGCCAAACCGTTTTCAGTAAATAGAAACAGACGGCATTAAAAACCGCACAAAACAAACATTGCCTTCAGTTTTAACTCTCTCTCTCTCTCTCTCTCTCTCTCTCTCTCTCTCTCTCTCTCTCTCTCTCTCTCTCTCTCTCACACACACACACACACACACACACACACACACACACAAACAGACACACAGACACAGACACACACACACACACACATACACACACCACACACACACACACACCACACACACACACACACACACACACACACACACACACTCACTCACACACCACACACACACACACACACACACACACACACACACACACACACACACACACACACACACACACACACACACACACAGAGGAAAGATGTCAGACAAAAAGAGACAAAAAATCAAGCAGGGACAAAAGCTGGTTATCTATGGCAGCGGATCAGCGACACTCAGAGGACTGACCAAGTTAACGCTGAACAGACAACACCAGCACGTGCACACTTCCGAACGGACACACCGGTCTGGGAGGAAATCATTTTGAAAGCGCTGATTTCATGCATCACTCCACCACACAATAGAGAAACAACAATAATAACACCAATAAACAATATGTAAAAAAACCAAATGAAGTCAACAACTGTGACACATGCTTTTAAGATCATTCAGCACAACATTGGCTGCAGAGTTTAATAACCCGAAATCAACAGAGCGAGAGCACGTCTGACCCGAGCGGAAATTCGATGATGACGCAAACGAATAAAGAATACACCGAATCTGAAATAGGATGATTATAATCTTAACTGAAAAATATCTTAGGCCAAACCCTTGATACTTTGTGCTGAGAGGTAGAGTTAAAAGTGGCTGGACATTAGCATGCAAAACTAGAGTATCCCAACTCTCTAGTGTTGGAAGCATTCCAGTTAGTGCTATCATGGAAAACAATGATATCAGGTTGTGGTGGTGGTGGTGGTGGTTACTGTCGTTGTGTGTTTGTTGTGTAATGTTTTGTGCCTGAGAGAACAGGAAAAGGGGCATTCTGGGCCACTTCCGCCCTCACTCAGTTTCGGGCGAAAGTAACCCAGAATGCCCCTTTTCCTGTTCTCTGACAAGTAAGACTTCAATAACTAAAAAATAACGATTATCTACAAACAAACATACTGTGCAGGGTTATTCGTTTTTAATACTAATTTACTAAACTTTTCAGATTTCAGTTTTCCGCGTTTTTCTGATCATTATCAATAACATCATTTTCGCGCAGACAGTCATTTTCAATACTATCATTTTTGCAGAGACAGTCACCAAACTAAAACTTAGCTGAGACGCTGTGCGAACACCCCTAATTAGAGGGCTTGGGGTTTGTGGCAGGCAGTACCCCGGACGGATCCTATGACCTGTAATTATGGCGCCATAAGGTAGGGCTGGCGTAACCTGACCGTGTGGCGAATTCCCGCCTGGGGTAAAACAGATATAGACATGTTTCTTACATTCACCTATCATAAGTCAAGATTTAATCATGTGATAGTTAAAAAGACGTCACATCCGCCCAGCACTTAGTGTTGTTGACAACGGGCCTTAAGTTATCTCGTCATTTGGTGTTGTGGTGCTGTGGTGAACGGACGTGTTTCAGTGATAGAGTGTTTTGCTGGTAAAGATTTTGCTTAAACAAAATATTATCTATGTCTTAAGACAGCATTTCCTCAGAATTAGAGAGAGAAATTCTGGAATCGCAAGTTGCTCATCAAAATCTATTAGATTTCTCAACACAGCCATCAACTTTAATTCTACCTGACATGGATCAAGCTCAAAATCTTCCATTACTACCGCCAACACCAACGGAATTGTGGACAGAGGAAGAAATGCTCATTTTGCAAGAGAATCAAGACTACTTTAAAAAAATGACAGAAATAATTGAAAAGATTAAAAGGGAAGGCCCGCAGGATTTGCCAAAGAAGCCTAAAAGAAAGCTTGAGCAATTGTTAAAAAGAAAGAAAGGAGACAAAAAAAAGGAGAAACAGATCTTTCAACGCCACAAGAATTACATAACTATCTTATGGCAAATCAGGCTGACATTCAATAGCTATTTCTAGAGAAGCTTTTGCTGATCAGATATTTTCTAAAACAACAAATGAAGCTGAAATTGTAGAAAGACTACAAAAAGGGATGAAAAATTTTAAAGGAGGCAAGAGCACAGTCCTTGTTAATTTACATTCAGTTTGGTAACTTCTTGATTTTGTGTAAAACAATGGCAGGAAACAAAAGGGAAAAGAAGGGAGAACGAAGGAAACATGGGCTGTTTGGTTGAAAGAAAAAAACCGGGTTTTCCCGATGTTCACGCACGAAAATTACGTCCGTTTGCAAGTGTTCTTTATGGATACACAGGGTTTTATGCTGTAGGCCTTCCCTTTCGTTTCATTTTTGGCAAGCTAAATGAAATCAAGCCATGCTGCAAGTGCCAGAATTTGCGCAGGTCTGGAAACAAGATCCATGCATACAAGCGAGCTCCAACAGTCCAGTAAATGAACCATTCATGCTTTGACGGCTGGATAAAATCGATATGCACATAGTATAGACCTGACAAGTTCAGACGTCAGTTACTAAAAATACGACCGTTCACGCGTTGAACGCTAGCCTCCCTGCCTGCCTGGATAGAATTGATATGCACTTAGTATAGACCGGGCAAGTTCAGACGTCAGTTACTAAAAATACGCCCGTTCACGCGTGAACGCTAGCCTCCCTGCCAACATTCTTACTCCATGTAATGACTTTTTTGCTGTTGTGGTTCCCCTGCTTCTTCCCCTCTACCCCGCCAACGCTCCGCCAACACTGCTACAAACTTTTAGGCTGCCTTTCAGGCGGCCGCGGGTTGTACTTTATACAATTGTCTTGTTTTATTTAATCAGGTTTTTGTTAAATGCACTTGGTGGGCTTTGAACTTGCAACAAAAGAGCCAATGCATCACAAAAACGCAAGCACTGCCTTGCACCAAGGGGTTTGTTACACTGACAAATAATAAAGCTCTGTGTACACCACACACACTCCCACCCCAAGTCACCCAAGTTCTTAATTAATTTTTTAATTAAGTCCCCCCAAGTTTTTAATTAAGTTACTCAAGTTCTTAATAAGTCTTGATTAAGTTTTTAATTAAGTTCTTGATCAAGTTCTTAATAAGTTTTTTGTTTAAGTCATCCTTTAAGTAAAACCCAAAAGTTTCTTATTAAGTTATCTTATAATTATCAAAAAAATACAATTTATGTTTTTATTTTAAATAGCAGATGTCTCATATAGTACACACACGCCTCAAAAAACGCGTCATCGTTGAGGATGTCTTGCTCAGCGTTCTCTGCATAGATTTTAAAGGGAAAGGGTTTTTTACATCCGAAGCAACCGCATTGTTACAATTCTGGTCTAGGGAAAAATGTCTTTTATAGACCCCAGGTCTTTATTTATTGACTTATCATTTTAAAATACGCCATGATCTATTTTATAAAAAATTAAAAATTAAGTTCTTAAAATATTTTTCCCATTATAAATGGATCAAAATGATGCTTTGTTATTGGCGGTTTTGGCGTGCAGTTGTCTTTTTCTGCATTTAGCGGTTCAGGTTGTTTTAACTTCTTTTGTTTCTGTTGCCATTCTTTATATGTTTTATAACAGTAAAAACCCGCCCCCAGCAGCAGCAAGGGCGCCAAAAATGGCAACATTTTTAAGTTCAATATTCCATGAAGACTTTGGGGCCCTTGAATCACATGGAGTTTTTATAGCTGGCATTGAATCAACTTGTTCTGGGTTGGCGGTGTTATGTTTTCATGATGAGTTATTTCTGTAACTTTAAATTTTTTTTGTCTGTTCCACTCTGCTAATTTTTTTCCTGCTTAACACGCCAGGGATTTTTAATGGTCTCCACCTGATTCAGCGTTTTCTGCTGATTTCCTGGCTTGGTTACTTTCTCCACCTGATTCAGTGTTTTCTGATTCTGCTGATTTTCCAGCTCGGTCATTTTGAAGGGAAATAAAATCTATATGATAAAAGTTATTAATCCATGATTAACGGCGACAATAATGTTTCCAAATCTGTAATTTTAGATCACAGCCCAGAGAAATCTAATGACTTTGTTAAAACAGGATCTTGCGTTAAATCATCGTAAGATTTGTTCAGAATCAATGGGAGCAAATCTACTGGGCTAGTTTAGTGTACAAAAATAAGAACGTTTGCCCCCCAACTTTTCACATTCTAGACCCCAGCTGCGCTTCATACCTGTTATGATACTTTAAAATGTCTTGCGGCGACATCTGTTGAATCTGTTCAATGCTGAATTCAGTTCCGAGGAACTGTTTTGTTTTTCCACACGCTGCCAAAGATTTCAACCCCTCCTTTTGGGGCATAACAGCTTGGCATTCACTGGTCATTCATTAGTTAGGAAGGTTTAGGTGCCTTGTAGCTGTAGGAGATATCCTGTTCATGTTTTTTTAATAATTTTAATTATTTTATTTATAAAATGAGACCGAAAAAACTGTTACCAACCTTGTATACCATTCTGCTGTTATTGGAGGCCTAAATGTAGGATACTCAATGCTTGGTTAAAAGCTTGTTTAAAAAAAATTTAAAACCCGCGATCTTGGCAAACTAGACTTTGAGGATTCAGCCAAAGCTAATTGCTATCATTGCAGCTTCGGTTGCCCCGAAAGATTTTCTAGTCAAGCAAGGAATAATTCCAGACAGTATAAATATGTAAAAAAAAATTTCATTTATAAAAAATGGCTTCGCTCGTAATGATGATAGGTGGCGCTGTGGTGAAAGCGCTTGCTTTTGCGGAAGTAATTTCGCATTTAGTAAACTACGGGATGACGGCGAGAGAAAAAGACATAACAAAGCTATGGAGGACTAGCAGCTGCACAAGACACCTATGAAAGGCAGAGGTTGAGCAGTTTGATTTTATTAATGACCACTGAAAAGACAGGGGCATGCAGCTTACACATTTAAAAATGTTTATCAAGCAATAAAACAATATTATCTTGTAACAGGCAAACCCAAACGAGACATTGCCCACCAAAATTCAGTGACTTTTATCAACCATCAGAAAAACAAAAGATGCAAGAAATCGCGTTTATTGCCTTTGGTATGAAACCGTCGTGTTTTGTTGCACATAAAATTGGCTGAGTAAAAAAAAAGAACAAATCTATTTTTTCGCCAAAAAGGATATTGGAAGGGTATCACAGCAATACAAAAGCAAAACCAAGCGGCAGGTGTCAGTGAACAAACAGCAAAGGAATGGTTATCTAAACAAGCGATTTGGGGAAAATTTTTTTACCCGCCCCTAGGGCGAATACAGAGACCGCACTTTGTGAAAACAACTCCAAACGACACCCCTCAAATGGATCTTCTTTTATTTACCCTTGATAGGATTAGACGAAAAAGATTTAAGTACGCACTTACAGTCATTGGACATAGCTTCAAGATATAAAGATGCTGAACCCTTAACACAAAAGAGCGCTTCTGCTGTTGCTGTTGCTATACAACTGATTATCCAAAGAGGGTCCACTAACTTACCCCCGCATGATTCAAGTCGATGATGGAAAAGAATTTAAAGGTCAAGTGAATCAATTATTGTTAAAACACAGAGTTACTATTAAGAGGCATTTCCCGGGGGTTCACAGATCACAGGGGTTTAGTTGAAAACTTTAACAAACAGTTAGCCGAAGACTTTTCTCCTACCAGTATCAAGAGATTATGACAACTCTCGCAACACGAATGGGTTAGAAGACTGCCCTCAGTTCTGCGCGCAATGAATAATGAAGAATTTTTAAAAGGGCCCAAAACCAGTACAAGCAATCAAAAGAAAAACAATAAACTTGCTGAAGACTCCAGTATGACACGGACAAAAAAATGAAAACAACCTAACTTGGGGAAACAACCTAACTTGGGTGTCGCCAGCCAATTTGTGTTCGGACCTAAGTCCAAAACTCAACATTCAGGCGTCAGAACGACGGGCCCATAGGTCGGGTCCGCCATTAACTTAGTGGAGAGGTTTCGGCACCGAGACGGTCCGACCCACCCAGTCTGACTAAGGCGCTTTTGACCGACGCATCGATGTCTGCCCAGACGGACCTCAGTACCTGGCCAGCCTTATCCCCAATTGTGGAACCAACTCATTGTTTGTCGGGGGACGGCGTGGTGCCTACCCAGACTCAGCTGGCCAATTTAGATTGACCAGTGTCCACCACTTAAGCCACACCGCGCCAGTGAAGTAGGGAAGGGGGAAGGTTAGTGTGTGGTGGGATCCGAGCATGAAATCTAGCTAATCATTTAAATGACCAATTGACCACCACAGAGAGTAAGGCGTGTAGACGGGACTGTCATGATTTGAACGTCCAATGGAATTAGAGGGAGACAACCTCGGGTGTCGGGGTAAAAAGACTGACGCAATGGTACTCGCTACCGTTTTTGGACAATCGGAACGAATAAAGGAATGCGTGAGTGAGAGAAACGGCAGAACGAATCCCGGGGGAGAACGAACAGAGAAAATGAGAGGTTTTAGGTGTAATTCTTGCACGAGGAACAGGCAAAGAATGAAGAGAGGAAGAAGGAGGGAAGAACGAACAGAGAGAGAGTTCTGAGTGGAGCTCTGCAGGAAGAGAAGGCAGAGAGAGAGAGAGATGATGAAGAAGAGAACCAAGTTGAGAGATAGCATGAGATTGGACTGCAGAGAAAGGAACTGAGGAGAGATGTGGAGAGAGAGAAAGTGTTGCTAATTTATGAAGGAAAGAAAAGAAAGAAAAGAAAAAAAGAAAAGACAAGCAACCATGTCCATTTGATAAAGCAGACTAGTAAGAGAGAGAGAGAGAGAGAGTGCAATCGTTAATGCAGAAGAAAAAAGGAGAACAGATCGATGTTGATAGTCACTGTTCTACTCTAACCGGTGAATTTCGACCTCATCCTGGCCAGGTCACTTCGCCCAGCAGAACCACAGACAACGCCAAACAGTCTCACGCTGACCAAGGCCCATCAGACCAACACCAGTGCCGGCAGATTGTCGTGTTGTGAAAGAACAGTGAAAAGAAAAGAAAGAAAAGAAAAGACAGTGGATTCGTGGAATATTAAATCACCTGGCCAGGTACAGTAGAAAATCTATTTATACCCGGGTTAGTTAATTATGTTTTAGAAAAAAGTTTTTGTAAAATTCAAGGAAAGAGAGAATGTTTTATTTTTTTTTGATCTAAAGCTTATGTTTTTTTCTATGTCATGTATAGTAAAGTTATAGACTTTACTAGTTTTGATGTACAATCATGAAATTAATGAATTTTTTAAGCAACTGTGAGTGTGTTTGGCTGTGCGCATCCTTCCTCCACTGACATTACACCGAGGTAGACGATTTATTGGCGAGCCTGCCAGGATATTCTGGCCCATTTATTATAATTGTTCAACTTCTCAGAGAGGAAGCTGGTGGGATTCAAGTATTGTAATCCTAAACAAAGGGTTGTCTTACTGTATGTTCCCAAGAATTAAAGTACTAGGCTTGGCATTGCTTTCCAAGATAGTTAAATACTAGCTTGGCATTTCAGCCCCCCAGAGTACTCATTCGCACAGATTTCTATAATTCGCTCTCATAGTTTGGTCAGGCGCTGGCGTCTTATAAAAACTAACTACGGTTGTCCAAGCTCATATTATCATTCATAGGATTGTGCTATTACGTCATCTCGTGTCGGTAACCACTCAGTTTGCTGTCGTTGTTTATAAATCTTGTCAAAAAAAAAAAAAAAAAGAAGAATAATGGCGGAAGAGGGGAACACCCCTATTGAGCAACTTGTGAGCGTCGCTCGTGAATCTGGGTTACTCGGGGAGAGGAGTTTGCGTCATTCGTTTGAAAACAGCAAAAGATGGAATGACCGCCGTATCGAGTAGAGGCGCAGAAACAGAAAGATTAAGGATTCAGGCTAAGATAATCAGGCTAAGAGGATAAACAGAAAGAATGAAGCAGGAAACAAGAAAGATTAAAGGTTCCAGTTCTAGAATTAAGAAAGTGAGAATACAGGGGAGACCACCGAGGATGGTAGTTCGGTTTCCAGTGACTCTGTGCGCAGCTGTGCCCCGACCCGGGTTGCCAAGGTCTCGGAGGGAACCGATTCGATTGATGCATACAACAGTCGTTTCGAAACGGTTGCGACCAGTCAGGGTTGGCCCCAGAGAGTGGGGCAGTCATTTTGGTTCGGCTTACTGACGGGTAAGGCATTGCAGATTTTCAATGCGTTACCAGCAGAAACAACAGTCTGATTTTGGGGCTGTGAAGGAGTCTTTAAATGAAAGGATTTGACCTCTCAGAGGAAGGGTTTCCGGAAGAAATTTCGTGCCGCTAAATTACAAACAGTGAGACGTACACTCAGTTTTGTGCACGTTTGGATCACTATTTTGAAAAGAAAGTGGTAGAGTTTGAGTGGTACGAAGAAGGAGTTCGTTGACTTGAAAGAGCTAGTTATGAAAGTACAGATTTTTCAGTTGCGGCCCGGATAACAAGACATTTGTAGAGAGACAGCCAAGACAGAAAGGAAAGGAAAAAAACAGAAGAAAAAGAGGGGAGGGTTGTTGAAGTTCGCAGAGGTGTATAGAGAGGCACGTTTGGGCACTAAGGTGCAGAAAACAGGTGCTAGGCAACAGTGAAGAAGAGTGCAAGGAGACCCAGAGTTTTCTGCAAAGTCGCAAACCCATGGTGGGGCAGAAGAAGGGCAAAGGGAAATTAGGTGTTTCATTGTCTCAAGAAGGGACATGTGCGAGGGATTGTCGCATGAGGTTCCAGAAGCAGCAGCCTTGCCAGAGGTGGATAGGGTCGTCAAGGGAACGACCTGCAGTGGAACCAAAAGGGATTCAGTCTGAAGAGGTGTGATGCAGCTTATGCTACCCTGGACAGCAAGTCAGTGTCTGGGATAGAGGGGCACTAGGCTGAGTGTTCGTTACCAGTGGAAGAAGGGGATTGGCCAGCAGAGGTGAAAGTGGTACGAGACACTGGTTTTCATTGACGGGGTAGTACAACAACGCTGGTCGATAAGGGGGATTTGACAGGGCACATCCCACTGTACTCTAATCGATGGCACTGTGAGGGAGTTTCCAGTTGCTAAATAGAATACGTACCCCTTACTTCTCAGCGAGTTGTCTGCGTGGTAATCGGACAAACCCCTTCATGATTTGATCATTGAATATTCCAGGGGCAAGGGTTCCAGGGATCCTGAGTTGTGAACTGCTACAGGGGCAGCAGTCAGACACGGAGCAAGAAGGAGGAAAAAGGTTGTTAAACCGTAGTTGGTGTCCCCAAGGAGGAAAAAGGAAGTCGGCATAGATGTGTCACCTGATGATTTAGGCAGCGCAGAAGCAAGACCTTTTCGCCTCGTGAAGTCTCTTGGGAGTTGGCAAGAGGTGAAGAAACAGGAGGTTAGAGAGTGAGACAGAATTTCCTGTGAAAGGCGCTGTTGTACCGAGTTGTTTCACCAAGGGGAAGACAGTAAGGTGACCACTCAGTTAGAGTACCAGCGTGTATCGTGACACTGTCATGCTAAGTGGTCACGAGTCCTACATGGCGGGTCATCGCGGCACACAGCAAAACAGCGAACGAGTCCTTGATGACTTTCATTGCCAGAGGCAATGGCAGACATAAAGCGGTTACTGCATGTCATGTGTATGTGGTGTCAAAGTCAGCCACAAGAGGTGAAGAGGAAGGCGGCCGCTTAAACAGCCCCCGTTAATGACACACCATTCATAGGGGGGCTATTGACTGGATCGGGCCCATTCTCGCCCTGTTCCCAAAGGTGGGCACAGTATGAGACATGTATGGTTGCAAGGGGAAGGTTTGCAGGAGGCTAGAGGTCGGCAGAAGAAGCAATATGACAGGAAGGGAGGAAGCAATCCCTCAAGGCGGGATATCAAGTCCTGTACTGCTTCCCACGGGTCACAACAAGCTGCTGATGCATTGGAAAGGGCCATTCACCATCACTGAAAAGGTCGGTCGGGATTACCGAATCGATGTGAATGGGAAACCAAAACTTTTCCATGCGAATTTTCTCCGCAAATATATTCAGCGTGAGACTCAGCACATAGGTGCAGCAGCAATCATTGATGAGGTGAAAGAGACCCAGCAGAAGAAGAGGAGATTTTGTTGCCTAAGTTTCCAGAAGAGTCATACAGGGATGTGTCACTGTATGAAGGGCTAGACAGTAGGAGTTCCTAGGTTTTGTTGTCGGAGGCGACACAAAGCAGCCAGAAAGGGAAAGGTGGAGAAGATGATGAATTCAGAGAGACCAAAGACCAAAACAGAAGTCAGGAGTCTGCTAGGTTTTATTTGGGTTCTATAGGAGTTTGTTCCAAACTTCGCAGCAATCACGAGTCCTCTCAGTGATTTGGTCAAGGCAGGGAAACCGGCAGTGGTCGAGTGGTCAGACGCTGCAGAGCAAGCACTGCAGACGGTGTTGGAAAGACTAGGTTCCCGCCCCATCTTGAAGCTACCAGATATGTCCAAACCATTTTTGTTGCGGACAGATGCATCAGGCGGTGGGATAGGTGCAGTAAATTTTTGCAGGAGCATGAAGGAGTCGAGTTTCCTGTGAGATATGCTAGCAGGAAGTTGACAAAGTGTGAAGAAGGGTACGCAACGGTGGAGAAGGAGTGTTTAGCTGTTGTGTGGGCCGTGCAGAAATTCCACAAATACTTGTATGGGAAGGATTTTCGTGATCGAGACGGATCATCAACCACTCAAATT
This sequence comes from Conus ventricosus, assembly GCA_018398815.1. NCBI lineage: Eukaryota > Metazoa > Mollusca > Gastropoda > Neogastropoda > Conidae > Conus > Conus ventricosus. The sequence goes on along the minus strand of CM031612.1, from coordinate 45,131,801 downwards.
CCTGCAGGGGGCAACATTGAAAAACAGCAGAGTTCTGCGTTGGGCAATGGCACTGCACCCCTACAGGTATGGGAGTGCAGTACATTCCCGGTCGACAGAATGTCGGAGCTGACTATTTAAGTCGTGTAGTCTAGCAAGCTGCAACTCAGAGGAAGTCAGTCATATCCAGGGTGCTTTGTTGAAAATATGTGTTGATTCCAGTTATGTTGATTGGATTTTGGGTTCATTCCCAGTTGGCTATGGTTCATATTTTTTTTGTGTGAGACTTGTTCATATTTTCTTGTGAGATTTGTCATGTGGAATTGTTACTTGGAGCATACAGTCGCTTGTGTAGTGATGCATTATTTGCAAAAAGGGCGAGGTTTGGGAGTTTCCCCTCAGTGAAGTGCATGGATCGCGATCATATTAATTGTGCTTTTCATAAGAATTGTGAAAAGGAGAGATGGCAAATCCGCAGGTAGGGGAATTTTGCATAAGTGCGCACAGAGGTCGTTATAGAATGAGTTGAAATAACGCAAGAGCGCACGTCAATGATAACTCATTGGAGGGGTATTCACTAATTGTAATTTTATAATTTATAAACCGTTGGTTGAAAAGTATTTTCCGAACTTTGCGCGTTTTACTGTGGTGTCAGCAAATTCGTTGTTGCTTTTTGTACCGTTGTTTTGAGACAATGCGGAGCATGGTCTTTTGCAAGGGAAATTGTCACGGACAAAAAATGAAACAACCTAACTTGGGGAAACAACCTAACTTGGGGTGTCGCCAGCCAATTTGTTCGGACCTAAGTCCAAACTCAAACATTCTAGGCGTCAGAAAGACGGGCCCAAGGTCGGGTCCGGCCAATTAAGCTTAGTGGAGGGGTTTCCCCGAGACGGTCCGACCCCCCAGCCCTGACTAAGCGGCTTTGACCGACGCCTCGATGTCTGCCCAACGACCTCAGAAACCTGGGCCAGCCTTATCCGGCCAATTGTGGAACCAACGTCATTGTTAGTCGGACGTCGTGGTGCCAAACCCAGACTCAGCTGGCATTTAGATGACCATGTCCACCACTTAAGCCACACCGCGCCAGTGAAGTAGGGAAGGGGGAAGGTAGTGGTGGTGGGGTGAAATCTAGCTAATCAATTAAATGACCAATTGACCACCACAGAGAGTAAGGCGTGTAGACGGGACTGTCATGATTTGAACGTCCAATGGAATAGAGGGAGACAACCTCGGGTGTCGGGGTAAAAATACTGACCAATGTACTCGCCCGTTTTTGGACAGATCGGAACAAATAAAGGAAGCGTGAGTGAGAGAACGGCAGAACGAGGGGGAGAACGAACAGAGAGATGGGGAGGTTTTAGGTGTATCTCTGCACGAGGGAAAAGGCAGAGAGATGAAGAGAGGAGAGAAGGAGGGGAAGAACGAACAGAGAGAGAGGTTCTGAGTGGAGCTCTGCAGGAGAGAAGGGCAGAGAGAAGAGAGAATGAGGAGAGAAGAGAACCAAGTTGAGAGATTAGCATGAGATGGTCGCAGGGAAGGAAATGAGGAGAGATGTGGAGAGAGAGAAAGAGTTGCTAATTTATGAAAAAGAAAAGAAAGAAAAGAAAAAAAGAAAAGAAAAGCAACCAGTCCATTTGATAAGAGCAGACTAGAAAGAGAGAGAGAGAGAGAGAGAGTGCAAAAGCGTTAAGCAGGAAGAAAGAAAGGAGAACAGATCGATGTTGATAGTCACTGTTTTACCCTAACCGGGAGTTCGACCTCATACCTGGCAGCGTCACTTCGCCAAGCAGAAAACCCCAGACCAACGCCCAAAAGTCTCACCTACCAGGCCCATCAGACCAACACCAGTGCCGGCAGTGTGTCGTGTTGTGAAAGTGACAGTGAAAAGAAAAGAAAAGAAAAGAAAAGACAGTGATTCTGAATAGTTAAGATCACCTGGCCAGGTAAAGTAAAAAATCTATTTATACCCGGGTTGTTTAATGATGTTTTAGATAAATGATTTTGTGAAATTCAAGGAAAGAGAGAATGTTTTATTTGTTTGATTCTATATGCATTGATGTTCTTTCTATGATCATGTATAGTAAAGTATAGACTTTACTAGTGGTTTGATGTGACGAATTTCATGATATATGAATGAGATTGTAACAAGCTGTGAGTGTGTTTGGGCTGTGCGCTAGTCCTTCCCCCACGACATTACACCGAGGTTGACACAGTACAACCCAGCAAACTATTTCGTTTGGTTTGAAAGTAAGGTACCTTTTTTTACCGGGAGAAGCAGAAGGGGACACTCGCATCAGGGCAACCGATCCAATTTGGAGTGTGACCCATACGAAATAAAAAGAATTGTAAAAATGAAACCGCCGTGTATTATTTACGAGAAAATGACACAACAAAACAAACCCGCTCCTCAAAGATCTTTTGTGAAAGAAGAACTGCAGATAATTCCGCCAGACACAGTTCCGCTTTTAATTAATTTACGTAAACATAAATTTGGTTTAAAAAGGAAGGCCAGAAGGAAGCGCAGAAACGAAACAAGAATAGTAAAGGAAGAGACCTTGAAAATGATACGGGAATCATTTCAGGCGTGTAATGCTATTAAGGAAACATTTTCGAGGATTAATCAATGCATGCTAAATCATCCAGATCACCTACAACTCAAACCCCCAAATTGGGAAAAAGAATATCTTGAAATAATAAAAAAATTCGAACTCGTCAAGCAAACATGAGAAAAGATTTAAATGAATTGGATGAAGCTATGATTGATCTTATAATAAAAGTTGATGAAAAATATAAAACCCCCTGTTTATGCGGTTCTCCAGTGCCCAATTGCATATGAAAACTCTGGATTAACAAACACCCGTTTTGTGTTTGTTCTATCTAATGACTTCTTTGTTACAACTGTTGTGTTGATCTCATGTAGATTAGATCGCAGTTTTACGTTGTCATGATGAAAAGTCTTATTGCCAAACAATGCTTCTTTGTAGTTGTCATGTGATATGTTTGACTGCACAACGCTGCGAGATATTCCCTTTGCTTTCTTAATGATTTTCTCCTGGCTCGAAATACTGTACATTTTCGATCTTAACCCCACATACTCCTTGATCACCTTTCCAGATAATTCATCCTTCATCTTTCCTAAAACCTTCTTATTAACGGATGAATGCAAAGGCGAATCTTTAGGGTAATCAGATGTATCATACCATCCTGCATGTCCTTTAGCCACTTCGGTTTCCATGTCTTTATAGATGTCTTCAGTAGGGATATCTATAACAAAACTATCTGTATCTGTGTAAAGTACTCTGGACTCAGGATACGAGGGCTTAAAGTAGTCATAAAGAAATTCTAACATCAAAAGCTTTGATAATTCTAAAACAGTAAACCCAATAAAAACAGGTTTGTCTAATTTGACTTTCTTTTTTTTCATCATTATGCCAAAAAGGTGATCATGAAATCTTCTAAAGTCCTGATAATTAGGTTTTGAAGTTAGCTTAATTGCTTCGTTCTCTCTGGTGACCAATCTGACGTCTTTGCGCTTGTGCGGATTCTCCATAGTCTTTCCAAAACAGCTGTTGTTCATCAGCTTGAAAAAGTCTTTTTCTGAAGCATCTGTGGATTTAGTTCTGAGGTCAGTGTTCTTCATGATGTATGGTTTCATGAACTGTTCTTGATCAAAAGCAATTATGCGATGAACAGCTGTTAACTTCAAACCATGTCTTAAATAAAATTGCAGAAGTCTGTAATGGCAGACATAATTTTTTTTGCCACGAAGATTAGGCACAAGTTTAGGCGGCTCTCTTGGATCCATCTTTAGGCTTTCTGCTGCTAATGGATAGTCATTATGCAGGTCATGGAGTTCCTGAGGATATTCTAAGTCAACTTCTAGAATAAACCCACGCTGTTGATCAGGCGTTAAACTGCCCAACCACTTTAATGCCTTTTGAATATTATTTGGATCGCCGCCTGTGTACATTTTAAAGTTACGTAATGGAAGTGATTGCGCCATTGCCCATCCATACAGATTGTTTGCATCTAAATACATGAGATAGTTAGACCTTTTACTCGGATCATAGTCGTCCAAGTATTTGTTGTTTGCTTTACAGTAATGATGCGACGCCATACTAATTCCCCCACGCAATCCGTTTTCAATCATCTGAATCATTGGTAAATCTGACAATAAATCAATCTGTACTCCAGTAAACTTTAAGAAAGCGTCCCAGCTCATCCCGGGTGCAGAAATATAATGCGCAGGATCCAAACTGTAATGTTTCATGCAGGTCTTTCTATAATTTTCAAAGACGTCCGCCAACAAACATACATCTGCCATTAAATAGGAGTCATGATAGTCTCCCATCGTTTTACAATCTAACTTTTGCCAAGCATCTTGAGCATGCTGGTAATCAGAATCACTAATGTCCTTTCCTCTAAGACTAGAAAAGAACGCGCCTTTAGGAGGAAGTGTATCTTCGCCAAACCTTTCCCAACTGTTCATGTATTCATAAGGGTAAACGCCCTTTCTAACGAGAGTCGGGTCAAAATATTTTTCCGTTATTGGGCAGGACTTTAAGGACATAGCCAGTGCCTCTAATGAGCCATCATGTGTTGCATAGAGTCATAAAAAGACATGTTATTTAGATTAAAGCACATGTACTTTTCTGATGACTGTGCAATGCATGACACCCTGAAGGCATCGTCCACTGCTTTCATTATAAGATGAGAGTCGTAACCTCGCAAGTTATGAAAGAAGATGGGCAGCTTCCATGTCTTAGGATCAAACTTTAGTTGAAGATTGCATTTGTTATGCGCCGCTCCTCTGAACTTTCCGCTAATGTGATCATGGTCTCTTACTGTTGGATTCTCTGCGTTTGATGAGAGACCTAAACCACAAATCCAACAATGTGTGGCTGAGTCATACTGTTGTTGGTCTTCAGGTGTCATTATGATTTCAGATAAGTTTAGATTATTAGAACAGTCATTGCGCACTTGCTGCATGCGTTCTAAGAAGTATTTTGCAGCATTAGGCCCTCTATATAATTCTGGTGCTGAATGGGCGCCATCCGACCTGACAATGATGAAAGCAAATGAACAAATCTGATGATTACTCATTAAGACTGTTTTTCGAAGTTTTTGTGGCGCTGGCCCTTCATAAGGAACAATGAGTGATTCAAAGTCTGCGTAAACAACATATGGAGAATGTTGCAGTTTTTTCCAGTTCTTAAAACTCACTTTAGATCCGGGTGGGGGCGTAATTAGTTCTGTATTACAGTCTACAGAACTTTTACAATGTTTTATATGTTCACTCGCAGCTTGCACAGATGGAATTCTTGTTAAACATTTTCTGCAGAATTCTTGTTTGCTATGTTTGTTTGTAGTATAACTCAATAATCTACTCATTGTGCGTATCAATGTGTAATGGGGTAGCCCCGCTAGTGAAAACATTAGTAGTAAGTCAACATGATTTTTGTCTGGTTCGCCTATTGTTGGACTGTTCTTGGACACTTTAATTGGCGCCAAATTTGTTTCCTCATCCCATGTGTATACATTAACAGTTATTGGGTTGTTTTGTTCTTCAAACTGATCAATTTGGTCTACACTAACAGGAAAGGATATTCCATTGAAGTTAAGATCTTTGGCGTATTGCCGATAGTTTAGTCACTCTCTCTGCGTGTTCGCGGACATGATGCAGCCTTGCAAGAACACACCACATGAAACATTTGTTGTCTGAATTTTTTATGTTTAAAACTGCTCTCTTTAAAACAACTCCCGAGGTAGCGGAATGTAAGCCTTGCCTACAATCGGCGCATACTTAGCCTGTTTTAATCTAATCTCTAAGACTTCGCCCTCTGACCAACAGAGCCTCTCATTTTAGCTTCTTCAGCGGCAGCGTCAAACTGTGTAAGCAGTTCGTCTGCCCAACCGGGTGTTAAGTCATTACGAGAAAGAATAGTCTGCTGTTTAGTTGAGACCCAGACTTCTAGATTTTCTTCATTTATTGTTACATAGTCGATTAAAACAGCTAACATTACTTTAACTGGCGGGTCTATTGTTAGTTTACTTGGAACTTGAGAAATAGCATGAACAACACTTGCCTGTACGTTTGTTGGGTCAACGACTTCTAAATCAATATCATTCAGTGCTCTTGATAAACGCTCTCTCTCGAGCATTCCTTCAAACAATTCGTCTTGTCCTTCATATATCTTAGCCATGCTGTCTTTCTTTTCTAAGCCAAAATATTTATTTAAATTAAAAAAAAAAACTTAATCAGAACCGATATCAACGGTCTTTTTTGCGCTTGGACTCATAAACTAAAGTATAAACACCCTTTGGCGTTGTTAATGTGAGCTGTTTAGAACAGAGTTTAATGTCTCGTTTACTTTTTTTAAGCATTCCTTTTTTATCTGCTCGGCGTCTGGCTGTTGAGAAAAACTTGCCCTCGCCTTTCTTTGAAGATCAAACTTTTGTCTTTTGTAGTCATCAAAATCGGCCTGTAAACGATTAAATTCTTCATCCGTGATGTTTGAGTCAACAAGCGCTTTATTTATTGTCAGTTTAAACGAACTAAGTTTAGCCGTTATTAGTTGAACCCATAGCTGTGTGCTTTTGGAGTTTAGTTTTTAATTTTTTGCTAGCCGCACTTACAGCTAATGAACACAGGCCGAGAGCTAAAGACAAACCTCCTAGAGGTAAAGCTGCGGGTGCGCCTATGCCCGTTGCTAAGAGGCCAACACTCGTTCCTGCTGATGCGGCGCTTATAGTCGATGCTCCAGTATTGACATATGTAACAGCATTAAAGGCAGCAGAATACCTTCGTTTGGTTTTGCTGTATTTTGAAAGGTCTTGCTCTAGTACTTGCTGCATTTGTGTAATGTTGTGTTAATCTGAAGGTTTTTACTTCGGGGGTTTCTACTATCTCTTCTCTTGGCGGCGCTGTAGGCACATTTGGATAATGTTTAACAGACATGCTTTTTATAAAATAAAAATAATTTTAGTATTGTATATCTTTAATCTGTTATTTTCAATATTCAGCTGCGCATCATATATTAAAAACAAATGCACATTAAGCGGTTTATCGGCTTCTTCTTCTTTATCAATTTGAATGTTTATTACGTCTCTCACAGTTCTCCCGCTTCCATGTAACTGATTATCCTCCGTTGACCTTAGGTCAATCCATAAACCGTATTTTGTTGTTAAATAATCATCAAGTCTTACACTGTGAAGGTGCAGATCTTTAGCCACAAGGTCAACTGTTGGATTTCTACACCTCCCACCTCCAAACAGTTTTCTTATTTCATCAAAATGCTGATAAGGTTTAAGCCCGCTAGCATAGATTTGGTTAGGACTGCCCTCAATCGAACATTGTACTTTCGTTATTTTTGGATTAAAAAACTTTTCACTTCCTCTTTTGAATGGTTCTTCATCTTCACACAGCAATAAAATACCTTTAAGCGATCTTGCTGAGACGCTAAAACTAAAATTCCATATAGTGTCTGCCCTGCTTCTAGGATATGTTGTATGATGAATCACTCTTTCGTAATATATTGCTAATTTTGACTGATATTGTTGTTCAATCAGCCTTGCTAAATTAGGGTTGCTAACAACGTCAAACTCTAACGAGATGTCAGAAATGCTGTACTTTGCTTCGGTGTCTGATGATTTGATAACCCGTTTGTATTCATTAAAAGTTAGTTCATATGACAATCTGTCTTTTAATGCTCCTTGAAAGTATGGCGCATGCGCTTTTAACAACTCAAAATCTAAGGGAATGGAAAAGCGATTTCCAAACGCAAAATTTACAGCCACATACTTTTTGCCGTCTTTAGTATCTGCGGCACCTATTCTATGTTTTAGTGCTTCTTCATTTTCTATTCCTTGAAACGCAAAGTCAGCCCTTTCAGTCCCGGTTAGCCATAGATCAGAATAGGTTAAAATATATGTCTGCATTGTGTAAAGAAAATATTTCTTGCCCCTCAAGTTTTATAGAAATTTTCTTAACGATTGCCCGCCCCAGATTCTGTACAACTGTCCTGTTTGGGTCTGTTGTTGAAGCGAGCGCTATTTTGAAAGTAAGACGCGCAGAGCCTGGCACAATCACATCATTTGCTCCTAGGTCTGGAAATTTGACAGTAAGAATTTGATCTGCATCAATAGTAGATGGATTATTTGGAACAGTAATAGTCCGCTTATTTCCCTTCACGCCAAAGGGTTCTTTCAGTCTTCTATGCGGGTCAAGAATCAAGCCATGTGCTTGTGACATTTTTTTATAAACAAAATAAAAAATTAATTAATTATTTAAAACCATGGCAGGCATTGAAGATGCAGAAGATTATGATGTTTTTGATCTTGGAGACGACATGAGTGAAATGATTCCTTTAATACAGCATCGCTCAACGCTCTCAATGCGGCATGAATTAACAGAAAGTAAGGTTAAATCATTTTACGAGAGTTTAGGCCAAGAACCTCCCGAATTTATAGACCAAATGATTTTGAATTAAAAGATGATCATTTGTCTGTAAAAAAACGATCAAGGGCAACTTGTTCGGCTTACAACTAAACCCGACCCATCAAAGTTTTTAGCCAAGAGTACAATTATACAAAGACTCAGTGTGAAAGATCAAAATCGCCTTGGTCTTGTTAGACCGAAATTAAGGGCGGAGGCAGTTTCTAAACTTCAAAACACACTGCAGGAACTCCCAACAGCTAGCCAAATACAAAACATGGAACTTGAAGAATTAAATCAATCGGCAGATGGAATAATAAATGCAATAGAAGCAGAAACCAGTTTTTCAGAAGAAACAGCATTAAAGACTATACACGACTCTCCGCTGCCCATGCGAGAAATAGCGGCCCTTGATCATGCTTTGAGAAGGATCAGAGGCGAATTAACAAACAATTTAGCAAAACTAGGTGAACTAGATGAGCATATAAAAAGAGAAAAAGAAAAAACTCGTTGAGGCTGACGACCGCATCGTAGGGCGTGAGATTAAAGAAAGAATAAGACAAAGACTAAAGATCTTGAACAAGAAAGATCAGCAAGACTAGAAGTGCTAACTACTAACCGAGACCAATTACGAACTCAAGTGAACAGAATAAGAGAAACTATCGAAAAAATTTTATATGAAGACACAACGCTAGCAGAAAGAATACGAACACTGTTTAGAGAGCAAGGAGTCACATTAGCAAGCGTTATAACTGCCTTAGGATTTGCAATAAGCACATTGGTGTTGGCTATTACAGGCGGCGGTGGCCAAAGTTCAGTACCTCCACCGCCATCGCCTCCCCCTGATAAATCATGGGTAAAAAAACAGCTTGATCATCTTGCAAGTTTATTAAAAAAATTAGCTGGTAAAGCCGTGGACGCTTTACCAGGAATATTAGGGAGTATTGTCAGCTGGCTTTTGTCTACTGCAAGCAAAGTAGTTGGCTTTATGGCCGAGCACTTTGGACATTAGTTCTCGTAATAGTTGGGTTACTATTTAGTAAGATAAAGACCAAGTAATCCTATGCCAGTTAATCCAAGAACAAGCGCTGTCTTTTCATATTCATGGTCATCGCGAACAGAGTCCGCGAGCTTTGCTGAGTCTTCAATGACTTTTGGGGTTTGAACTTCGGGGATTGGATGACTTAATCTTGGTTGTTCTTTATTGTTTGTAATATTACTGGCCCAGAATTTATGTCGTTTTTCCAACCTTCTGTTCATTGCCTGCTATAAGAATTTCATTATTATAGTTTATTATTGTACCTATCTGGAGTCTGAGGTCAGAAGGCAGCATGTATAAACCAGTGCCAACAGCAAAGTCTACTTTCGATCTTGCGTATTGTAAAACATGTTGGTACCTTTGAATACTTGAAGGTAAATCAACTGTAGAATTAATGGCGTCCTCTAAATTTGCTAAGTATTGTTTTTGGGCGTCAAAGCCAGTAGAAGGATCAGTTATGCTCGATCTTGCCTGTGCTTGCGAACCTAGCAAACACCAAACGTAAGTACGAATAGAGTCGTTTATTCGTTCTATTCCCGCTCTAGTTAGGCCCTTAGAAGTGTCTAAGATAAATGTTGTCCATGCTGTTTTATGCTCTTGCTGTAGGGACCCGGGCTCAACAGTTGTGCCAAAAAAGAAAGATTTGAAAGGAGGATGCCAGTCATAGTTATACTTCTGTGCGTGCCCCGAAAATAAAGGTCGCCTAGACCATGATTATGATCCAACTTTTGTCTAAAGCCTGTCTTGGTGTTAATATTGAATTCGTTACAGATCCTTTCAAAAGCCTTCATGTCTATTCTGTTGCTGAGTGGATTAAACGGTTTGTCATTTGGTAATGGAGCTTGCAGTTCAGTTAAAATACGCCTGAAGGTGTAATAGAAATGAAATCTGTACACTGACCTCACCAAAGGATCATGGTGATTTAAATGATCAGCATACGACACTCCACACCCAGTTGATGCGCAAAACACAGCAAAGTTTAACTGGTTCTGATAAAACTGCATCGGATGACTAAACCACGCTTTCTTGATGTGGTCGTTTTCAATAGGGGGGTTAAGATAGCTCTTCAATGGAGTACTCACCTTTTTATGAAAAGAGGCAGTCTGGGTCACAGCAATGTCAAGAGTATCAGTTGCTATATTTTTAAGATTGTAGTGCGGCCCAACAGAATATTTTGCGCCAGTATATTTGAATGCACTCATTTTTATTTCGTTTAAAAAAATGTTTGTAACATTAACAACTCAAGACAGTCCTTCGTTTTTAGAACATGCTATTAATAACAATTGCGGGGCCAAAATGGTTGCACTTCATGAAATATTTTACAAAGTCGTATGGTTTAATATAAGCGAAGCCAAGGAGAATAATACGGTTCTAAAAGTTAACAAATCAGGGGCCAAAGTTAGCCAGTTAATCATACCTGATGGTTATTACGGGTTTTGCTCGCTAAAAGAAGCAATGAGTAATTTCGACATTACTCTCAAACTTAACAATGCAAATCTAAAAACAATGTTAACATTCAAACCTGAAGAAGAAGTAGCACATTACCTTTTTGATGTAGAGCTAGCTAAAATGTTAGGCTTTGCAGATGACAATCATAGATTTAGAGTTGTGCCAGACAAAACTACTTATGAGGGAAAAAACCCGCTCGATCTTGCATTACATTCATTACTCTATGTTCATTTGGATGAGCTGAGCACTGATGAAAACTTATATGATGGAAGGCCCTCAACTGTTTTAAGAGCTCTTCCGTCAGGGAAAGCTGCATATTGCGATTATGAAATTATACAATTCCCTAATTTACAGTTTAAAAGATTAGTTTGTGGAAGGGTCGGATCATTTAATATAAAAATCAAAGACAAAGCGGGAAAGTTGTGAAATGTGATAACCTGCACATTGTTTTGGAAATAAAATAATACGTTACTAAAAAATAATGTCGCGTGGGCCAGAAGAATCAGGAGTTACATTAGCGCCTGTAAGGTGTATAACCTTAGAATTAAAAGACCTTGCAGACGTTGCGGACTTTGAACAGAACGGTGAGATAGGCGCTTTGTATGGTTTTGAGTACACTAAAGATGGTGATTATAAACGCAAAGAGGTTGGCGACAGCAAAAAGTTTCCTAAACTAGAACAACTGCGCAATCTAGAGGCAAATAATGTTGGCCAGTATGAATATAAAATAGTTCGAAAACCTGACCTCAAATGGCACTTAGAACCATATTTAGAATGGGACATAAAATTTGAATTCATAAGCCCATTTACATTTTTTGGCCGTCAAAAAGTTTCAGAAAAGCATTCAACTCTGGCCCTTTACATGTAAGTCTTATGCCGGACGACAATAGTCGGAAAGAAATTGAAATAACGCCGTATGGGAAAAAACAGTACATCCTCCACAGAAAAGAAACAGTTGTAAAAAAAGCTTCTACAAAATTACAGTTCTTTCCAAGCAGAAAATTAGGAGACACGTTCACAATGATATTTGAAATTTCTGTCTTTAAAGATGTGGAGAAGGATGGGGTTGTGGGCGTTAGTGACGCCCTTATAAAAGGAATTAATATTAGCTGGCAAAACTTAGACGTTAAACGTCTTAACGTTGTTGTCGTCGTTCTTCACAACGGTGAGGATATTAAGGTTATAACAACCAGCGACAAAATTGATATTAGTCTAAATAGAAACGATCTTACAGGACTAAATTGGATTAATCTTACACATTTAGGCCTCGTAGGGTTTTATTATACTGAACAAGTTTTGACGGAGAGTATGATAAAATAATAACTGGATTAGATTAAACTCTGTTATTAAAACTATGGAGCAGTTAAACTTTATGACAAAAACTCCTCATTGCTCATTGATTTGTGGGCAAACTGGTTGTGGAAAAACAATATTTGTCCTAGACCTATTACAAACAGTTTATCGCTATAATTTTAATCATATTGTGGTTTTCTGCCCAACACTTAAATGGAACAAAGCATATCATGATAGAAGGTTTATATGGACAGATGATGACATATATTTAGTTAATCCTAGCAATAAACTGAGTGAGTGTTTTAGAACAGTTTTATAGACTGTTTGAGGAGCGCAAACACTATTTATTATAGATGACTGTTCGGCAGAAAGAGACATAGTTAAAAAGAGAAACACTTTGTCAAAACTGGCTTTCAGTGGAAGACATGCTGGGATAAGTGTGTGGATTTTATGTCAAAAATATAACTCTGTTTTAAAAGACTTTAGAGAACAGTTAAAGACTGTAGTGTTATTTCACATGAAAGACAAAGACTCATTTGAAGAATGTTTGCGTGAAAATGATGTTATTGAAAATGATCAGGAAAAACATAGGATTAAACAAAAACTGAAATCTGAAAAGTTTAGTAAATTAGTATTGAAAAACGGAT
>CM031612.1:45093957-45106457 GCA_018398815.1 Conus ventricosus | reverse complement strand
TGGTTACAGAGGCAAACAAAACAATAAGGCTTACACCCAATGAGCCAGCATGGTTACAGAGGCAAAGAAAACAATAAGGCTTACACCCAATGAGCCAGCATGGTTACAGAGGCAAACAAAACAATAAGGCTTACACCCAATGAGCCAGCATGGTTACAGAGGCAAACAGAACAATAACCCAATGAGCCAGCATGGTTACAGAGGCAAAGAAAAAACCCGTGAAGCTCACCTTTTCTAGCAAAGGACAGTTTACTGTCACCCGATCCAAGGATCCATGAGGGTGGTGGCGGATGTGTAAGTATATATATGCGTGTGTGTAGGGGGGGGGGGGGGGGGGGGGGCAGTAGTGGGAAATGTGGCTAGATGGATGTGTGTTGTGTGGGGTGTGTGTGTGTGTGTGTGTGTGTGTGTGTGTGTGTGTGTGTGTGTGTGTGTGTGTGTGTGTGTGTGTGTGTGTGTGTGCGTGCGCGCATGCGTGCGTGCGTACGTGCGCACGTGTGTGTATGTGTGTGTGTGTGTGTGTGTGTGCGTGTGTGCGTGCGCGTGCGCGCGTGTGTGTGTGTGTGTGTGTGTGTGTGTGTGTGTGTGTGTGTGTGTGTGTGTGTGTGTGTGTGTGTGTGTGTGTGTGTGTGTAGGAAGGAATTCTGTTTTACGTCTCGTCACACATACAGGTGATTGCAGACGTCTAAATAACATAGTGTTTACAATTTTAGACTATTATCATAAAAGAAAAGAGGACGATGTGGTTACATTGAACAAAAATAAAGGATAGATGAATTGTAGAACAGTAACTATGAAAAATTAGAGAAAAATAACTAAAGTAATCTAACTTACGATTATGATTATAAAATGTTCCTTAATGGACTTCCCAAAAGGTTACTCGTTAATTTAACAAGAGAAACAACTGACAACGAATCTAAAAAGTCAAACACATTAACATGCGCGCGCGCTAACTAAAAGGCACACACACACACACACACACACGCACGCACGCACGCACGCACGCACGCACGCACGCACGCACGCACGCACGCACGCACGCGCGCACACACACACACACACACACACACACAAACACACACACACAAAATGACCAGCAACTATAGATGGGAGGGGGGGGGGGGGGGGAGGACAATACACTTAGATGTTCAGAGCTTTCAAACCGTCAAGTGTATTTTCAGTTGTGTGTTGCCCCTCTCAGTTCTCTCTCTCTCTCTCTCTCTCTCTCTCTCTCTCTCTCTCTCTCTCTCTCTCTCTCTCTCTCTCTCTCTCTGTGTGTGTGTGTGTGTGTGTGTGTGTGTGTGTGTGTGTGTGTGTGTGTGTCTGTGTGACAGTACAAAATAAGCTGCCATACTTGCTTGTCTGTACCCCAAAGCCGCGCTATTTCTGTTTGAAAGCAGTGGCCGGTAACAACAAATATACAAACAAACTGCAGACGACACTTTTAATCTATAATTTCCATTTCCGCCCAAGGTCTGGTGAAAGGAATCGGTATTCTGATCACCGAGAGAGTACCCTGGAGAGACGTGTATTTTGTTTAACAGTGAAAACAACAGTATTGTGAGGACAATCCTTTCATGGAAGACGAAAGGTGTTGAAAAAGTAATTTCCTGACTTGTGAACAACCACACAGCGGTGAACAACAGGTGCTGTTGCCCTGTCCTTCGGTCTGGGAGCACTTGACACAGTGAAGGAAAGAAAACAATGAATTAAAAAGTGGCCCAAGGGAATAAGAACATAAGGTGGTCCACGAGAGTAGGGTAGGATGAGGTGGAAGGAGAAACTATTTAATGGGGGTGGGGTGGGGACGGTGGTGGGGGGTAAAAAGAGGAAGGGATGGGGGATGGGTGTGGGGGTAAAGACGCCGATCTAATCATTTCTATGAATAGCTTATTTATCATTCAGTCACACAGTCTCGAGTCCTACAAAGACGTATGGGATTGGCTGGTGATGGGGAACGAAGGTGGAGGGTGGGTGGGGGGGGGGGGGGGGGGGGGGGGGGGGAGGGAGGGGAGGAAAGGGGGGGGGGTAGGGGAGGGGGGGCAAATAGGAACACTGTAGGCTGCTTTCATCTTCTGTACATCGGAAAATGTCTGGCATTCCCAGAGCTGTCGACTCCTCGATATCGTCAGGTCAGCTCCCCCGCGGTCTACCTCTCTGTCTTCTGCCCTCCACAGTGTCTGACGTCACAGGCAGGACGAGTGTCGACATCACATCCTCTTCCTTTCTGTTTCTCTATGGCGAGGATGGACTTCTGTGGAGCGGCCAGTGTTGGTGCTCTGATGTGTCCCAAGGCGTCGGTCTGGAGTGCTGTCTGTGGCATCTGGTGTCTGTGAAAAGGCCTGCTGTGGAAGGCCTCAACCTGAGTCTGCTGGGAACATCAGAACTGCACAGCAACTGGATGTTTCTTTCAGTAGCGCAACGCTCTTCCAGACAAGGAGCATAATTATCACGGGTGTTTGTATAGTTGTACTACTCGAAGAATATAAAGACGACTCCCTTGTTTGGAAAAGAAATTCTGCCATATCGAATTGTTGAAATGATATCGAAGATGACGGAGAACTCGAATATCCGCATAAAGACTCCTTCCAGCATTACCTTAAATTAACAGTCATAGCAGTGAGCACCAGTAAACCCATTGAGCACTTCAGCCCCAACATTGAACAGCTGTAACCCTTCTGAAACAGAGAGAGGAGAGAGAGAGGAAGAGAGAGAGAGAGAGAGAGGAGAGAGAGAGAGAGAGAGAGAGAGAGAGAGAGAGAGAGAGGAAGATCGCGCGCATGTACGTGCTCACTCATAAACACGTGCTAACACACATAAATTGACAGACTAATGCCAACCGAGTGTCAAATTTACATTTCGTTATACTGACATTTCACAAAATGAACTTAACACATTTTCTTTCTTACTTTCTTTCTTTTCTCGCATGCGTGCGTGCGTGCGTGCGTGCGTGCGTGCGTGCGTGCGTGTTCGCGCGCGGGCGCGCGCGCGCGTGTGTGTGTGTGTGTGTGTGTGTGTGTGTGTGTGTGTGTGTGTGTGTGTGTGTGTGTGTGTGTGTGTGTGTGTGTGTGTGTGTGTGTGTGTGTGTGTGCCTAATTGTTCTCCAAAGTTAAGATAAAAGGTATCTTGATCATTTTCTTCCGAGAGAAACCTTCACATCTCCACAAATTCTTTATTAGCTCATCATCTGCATTCTTTGCACTGTCATGCGGTGCATTCTAAAGCTCTGCTACCAGTCAGTAGACCAGGGAAGACGAATACTGAACTGCATTGAGTTCCTCAAACCAAGAAAGCACCAAAGAAATAATCATTTGTGTAACAACACCCGTAGGGAGATAGAAACCAAATAAACAGTTCTTTTAGATATCGCTTAAAGGAAATTTCAAACCACATGACAGCAGACATTCCCAGACAACGTTACGTTGAACAAGACCTCTGTGGGGTGCTGATGTACAAACAACAGAAGGAGATGTGATTTTTCAGCGAAACTGCTTTTCTAAAACAGGGTTATCTTGAGTAGATTGATGTACAGTGGTCTGTAAGTTCCTCAAGACGTTTTGTCAAAGAACCTGATCTGCCAAGTTACATACCCGACTGCTTTACTGTAAATTACACCAGAACAGGAATCAGATTACTTCACCGAAAAGCGGGTGAACAGTAGCACGTGCGACAGGTAGCTTTTGCCTTATTCTGCAACTGGTAGCTTTTGCCTTATTCTGCAACAGGTAGCTTTTGCCTTATTCTGCAACAGGTAGCTTTTGCCTTATTCTGCAACAGGTAGCTTTTGCCTTATTCTGCAACAGGTAGCTTTTGCCTTATTCCCATCTGTCTGTGTCTTTTCATCCACATCCCGTTACATGGACATTTGCTCCATTTTTCTGCATAAAATGTCGTTTGGGTTAGGAGAACCTACAGTTGTTTGTAACGAGACCACTTCAGTTGAAGCAGTAATGACAGTGTTTGGCATCCCCAAATATTCTACAGCACGGAATCAGTTCTTGTTCAAATAGTACACGGTGTTTGAAAGATGCGTGTGCCCAGTCCTGGAAACAACCATTTTGCAAAAGTAACCAACTGGATGACTTTTCATTCAATCCATTCTAAATGATATAAACATATTTGAAATGAAATGTTTTCTTGTGAAAATCAGCAACATTTTCTAATGCCTGTCTCCTCGCCTCTCATGAAGTATTTTAACTGTGACGGAAAAAAAAAAGAAAAGAGGATCAAGTAATATGGGAAAAATGACAAAACAGGACAATCAGTTTGATAAAGAGAAGTTCAAGTCAGTTTGAAGGGTTCAAGAGAGAGAGAGAGGGTGGTGGTGGTGGTAGGGGGTCTCATATTTAACTATCCAAATAAGGTTGGAAATGTAATGAGGCAGGGAACAGTAAACAATAAACAAGTGGGGTATCTTTTGCTCCCATAAGAAGACCTAACACACAGTTAACTGACAACACGAGTATAGTTTATTTTGAAGAGTGGATTTAGCGCCGGTCTTTCCTAAATTGTTAGGGACACCCTGGTTGACTGGGTCAATGTTAAGTGGGATGATAACCCTTATTTGGATAATAAACAAGTGGGGTATCTTTTGCTCCCATAAGAAGACCTGACACAGAGTAAGTTTTATTTAAGACTGGCACAGCCTTTTAAACTTGAATAAAGTCGGACACATACATAGACAAACAATCTAATAGTAGGGGGAAAAAACAAGCGCAGGCCAACAACTGAACTGTCTTCGTAGTAATGACTTGGTAAAGATTTGGACTTGGGGGTGGGGGGTGGGGGTGGGGGGGAGTTTGAAGATGGAGAAACTGGGAACATGAAATGAAGAAAATATATTACAGATATGAAACTCTTCACTAGCTGCATAAGGGAACCATCGCAATCCCTTTTTGAAGGCAGATATATTTGTATTGCCTGCTCCGAGGCCTTTCGTCCGCTGGATCGGAACTCATCAGGGAGACACGGCTGGCTGCGTCTGCGCTCCTGGCGTCAAATAGAGACACACCACAGTTCATAATACTGTGGTATTCTCATCACCAAGGGTGCAAAAAAGAATCCAATAGCACCCCAAAGCAGCCAGTGAAGGGTAGTAAATGAAACCAAACGAAAGTGTGGGGAGGAAAAAAGTTGCTGAGAAACTAAAGAAATTGTGCAAATAGTTTTTGTCTGTCTGAGTGTTTGTCTTTTGATCTCCCTTGCATCTTTGGGTGGATCCTCAAGCGTAGGCTCAAAGATTGTCCCCTACATTTTATACTATTTGCACAATTTCTTTAGTTTTTCAGCACAGACGCAGCCAGCCGTGTCTCCCTGACGGGTTCCGGCCCAGCGGACGAAAGGCCTCGGAGCAGGCAATACAAATATATCTGCCTTCAAAAAGGGATTGCGATGGTTCCCTTATGCAGCTAGTGATGAGTTTCATATCTGTAATATATTTTCTTCATTTCATGTTCCCAGTTTATCCATCTTCAATCTTCCCCCTCCACCCCCCCCCCCCCTCCCCCAAGTCCAAATCTTTACCAAGTCATTACTACGAAGACAGTTCAGTTGTTGGCCTGCGCTTGTTTTTTCCCCTACTATTAGATTGTTTGTCTATGTATTTGTCCGACTTTATTCAAGTTTAAAAGGCTGTGCCAGTCTTAAATAAAAGTTACTCTGTGTTAGGTCTTCTTATGGGAGCAAAAGATACCCCACTTGTTTATTATCCAAATAAGGGTTATCATCCCACTTAACATTGACCCAGTCAACCAGGGTGTCCCTAACAATTTAGGAAAGACCGGTGTCGTATATAATACTGTCGCCGTGGAATTGTATCGCAGCGATAGCATTTCACGTGAAATATTGTTGCAGCGACAATAATTGCTGGAAAAAAATGTCGCGCGACAACTTTTCACGAAAAATGTCCCATAGAATATTGTAGCTGTCCATAAAATGCAGTATTTCCCGGGAAATACTGTCGCTGCGACACGATTTTATGAGCGACAGTATTATATACGACACCCGGCGCTAAATCCACTCTTCAAAATAAACAATACTCGTGGTGCCAGTTAACTAACAGGACATTTGTTTTTAGCTCCATACCATTGCAGCGGTGACAATTACTTTCAAGAGATGACTTTTTTTAATTCTCATTGTGAACTGACTTCCGTGCTCCCCCCTCTCTCTCTCTCTCTCTCTCTCTCTCTCTCTCTCTCTCTCTCTCTCTCTCTCTCTCTCTCTCTCTCTCTCTCTCCTCTCTCTCTCTCTCTCTGCATACGTGCGTAGGGGTGTGTTTGATCGATGGCTGTGCGCCCAAGCTGGGGTGACAGCTAAGATGGAAGCCTGGTTTATAATACGGAATGCCATAAATAACATTGAGCACCAGCGTTGTGAAAGTTCTTTTTATTTTCTTTCGTTCGGCTCGTCTGTCTTTTTTCCCATTTGGTTTTCTTGTCAAACTCTGTATTATACACTCCCTGGTTAATGTGCAGCAATGCCTTTGGTCTGGAACAGCAGACTCGAGTGCTTGGATTGTTGAAAGAACGAACTGAAACGTTTACTTTTGAAAGTAATTGATAAACATTGCTCCCAGAGTGACGTTTGCAATCCCTGTAGGAAACAATAACTCTACGTAGACCGTTGATTTGGGGTCGCTTCAGGGTGGAATGATGAGTTGGCTGGTACGGCATGAGGCGCATGAATCAGAAGTGATTGTACTGAAACTGATTGGAATGTTTTTATTTCTCTTGACATCAAATTATCATGTAGTTATGTGATGCAGATGATAAAATACAATTTGTGAAAGTTTTCTCAGACTCTTCTTCCTGAGTCAGATAAGTCTGCTTTGATACACCAGCCGCCGTGGCGAAGTGGTTAGCGTCGCGAACTCCCGGCTGGGAGGTTGTGGGTTCGAATCCCATCAGAGTCATGTGGGTTTTTCTGCCCCGACCGGCTCCTACCCAGAGTTGAGTTTGCTGCGGACTCAGTTGGGAAGCCTGGGACCACACAGTCGAGTTTCATCTACTTAATGGATGCGTTTCTGAGAGTGTTGCTCAAACTTCCTGACCAACACTGCAGGTGTCTATAATATATTATCTCTCGGGCCTGGTTGACGACGGGATATATTATGAAAGGAAGCGTAGAGTACAGCCCTGTCATGTAGTCTCAGACCGAAATGGAAATCCGTAGCATCATCTTAATCATCCTCATTCTCATCGATCAGCATAAAAAAAGTCTCAAATTATGTGGCCCTTCATGCCCTACTCTCATGGTGACCTCGGTTTCGATGTCCTCTCCACAGACGTGGCCTTGGTTTGGTTCCGTCGGGGTCACCGGTATCGGTGAGTCCATGGGGGCTGTCGTTGGACGGACGTGGTGGCGCCCTCCGGAGGGAGAGCTCACTCGCGCCGGCTCCGCGACTAAGCAATTATTGTCGTCAGTAGGGGGCTTAGTAGGTGGTGTCTTGCGTATGTTAGATCAGAACAGGCACCACTGAACACCATCGAAGTGACTCGGCAGCAGTGCAGTGTCTCCTCCGGTGGGTTGCCTCTTGACGACTTGATATTCACTGCTCCCTGTGGATTGCCAGTGCCGGGGCTGTGGCGGGACTGACCGGGCTGTGGCTGTGGACGGGATGTCGGAATGAGCGACGTGTGTGCACTGCCTCTGAGGTGGCGCAGAGGTTGGGACAGCAAAAAAAAAGAAGTCTGCTTTGATACACTTCTTTCCGTTTCATGCATGTTGTGTACAGCCTAGCCGACCACGAGGGGACCGGAGCAGGACTGTCACCTCGTCAACGTTAGTTCTTTACATAGTCGATACCAAACAACGAAAGCAACAAAAAACAAGATGAAACAAAAGGATAAACCAGTTTTTCTTTACCGCACCTAAATTTGGCTGTACCATCGATTGTTTCTAAGATCTTAGATCAGATCAAAAATACTCATAATTGTCAGGTGCTAAGATGGTGTAACATCACTGAACAGGGTTTTATGGGAGTCAAGTGTAAAGTGTTCATATCTGACATTATGCAAGTCCTAACACAAAATGATACCCTTGTAGAAAGAAACTCGTGGAGAGCGTGGCAGCAGAGAGTCCTCAGAAGAGAACCCCCCTTCAAGCAAGTGTTTCGGCCCTTATCTCCTGACACTCTAGGGGGGTTGGGCCACACCCGGTTCATGACTCCGGATGTCCCTCTGCTGCCCCCCTTTTTTTTCCCCATCTTTGGACGAGCCATGGCTGGATTCGAACCCATGACCCTCTGGACATGCTCATTTTCTACTTAATGACTCGCGCTTTAACCACTGAGCCACAGGGACACCTGATATTTGTAGGGAAATTAAGCCTTATGAAGTTCACTTTTGTTCCTCCTTGACCAGATCCAGCTTGAACACCTCTCTGCCGCTTCTGCCATTGCTTTCAGGCTCTGGTTTTTTCCTTCCCTGCAACTGAGAGCTGTTTCATGAGGCTGTATGCAGACGTTCCTACAAATCCCCTAGCTCCAATTTCTGCAGTGAGGACTTTGACCTGATAGCCTTCTCTCCTCAGGCTGTTTGCCAGATCAGCATACTTTTCAGTCTTGTAGATTTGAGCTGCCTCCATTCTGTTCTCATATGGCACCGTGAGCTCGATCATGATCAGCTGCTTGGTTGACTTAGAGTGGACTACTATGTCTGGTCTCATGCCACTCTTGCTGATGATCTCTGGGTGACTCTTCCATTCTGGAGGTCTGCAGTGCACTCCCAGTCATCTGCCCATCCAGCAGACTCTGCCTGCATGTTTCGAGTGGCACTGTTGTTCTTGGCCATGATTTGCTGCCTCCTGCCGCGAAGAATGTTGCGGGTGCTTTGGAGTCCTGATTCTCCCTTTTGTGGTGTTGGTACTAGCCCAGACTACCTGTACAATCTCTTTGAGCACTTGGTTGTGCCTCCATGTGTACCTTCCTTGAGCCAGGGCTACTTTACATGAGCTTAGAACATGCTCCACTGTTTGTTTTTCATGGCAGAGGGGGCATGCAGGATCGTCTGTTTTCCCCCACTTCACCAGGTTTGCATTTGAGGGCAGAAGGTCATATGCAGATCTGAGAATGAAACTGATCCTGAGAGGGGCCATGTGCCAAATGTCATTCCAAGTTAGACTTCTTTGGAGTGCATTCTCCCACGTTGTCCATTGCCCTTGCTGGCTCTGCTGGTCTGCTTTTTGGAGTCTTTTTTGGTCTTCTTCTTTTCTCATCTCCTGAATCATCATGTCTCTTTTGGCTTTTCCTTTGGCCTTTGACCACCATTCAGTTTGGTCACCCAGTCCTTGTCTGTTGGTCTGTGTGTGTCCTGTTATTTCTCTGATCTTGAGACTTTCTTTTGCAGAATCCATCGCTCTTGAACTTTCATTTTCTGCCTGTCTTCAGCTGGGGCTTGATTGCTTCTACCACCTTGTCTCCTGAGTCCTCCAGCATGCTTTGAAGTCTGATCTTCCTGCTTTGTATTCCTCCAGGATGGATTTCAGTGGTAGTTTGAGCTTTGCTTGGCGACAGTACAGCGCGATGTCAGTCAGACAGGGTGGGACACCAAGCCATTTCCTTGTGAACTTGTTGATTTTGGCTTCCATTGCTTCCACTGTGCTGGTGCAGATGTCGTATATCATCAGAGGCCATAGGAGCTTTGGTATCAGCATGAACTGCAGACACCAGACCTTGTATTTGCCAGAGAGCCCACACTGGTCAATAGTCTCCAAGCCTTCTTCCGCCATCTGCTTGGTTTCTTTTGCTCTTTGTGTGTCTTTCAGCGTATCATCAAACCATCTTCCAAGGCTCTTGACTGGTTCTTCTGTGACTGTTGGAATGGCCTGGTTGGCAACACTGAAGACCACAGATTCGGCCACTTTTCCTTTCCTCAGTGAGAGACTCCGTGATTTCTTTGGCTTGAACTTCATTCTGGATGAGGCAACTATGTCGTCCAGCCTCTCCAGCACATGACGTGTCTCGTCTTCTCTGGATGAAATCACTGTAGTATCATCCATGAAGGCCTTGAGAGGAGGCATCTTGTATCCATCGCCAAGGTCTGTTTGTCTCGCGTTGTTTGTTGCTGCTTTCAAGATGAGTTCCATTGCCTGCACGAACAGTATCGGGGAAATTGCACAGCCCATTGCAATGCCTACTTCCAAGTTGATCCAATCAGTTGTGTACTCCTTGGTAGAGAATCGCATTGAGAAGCCATTGAAGTACTTCTTGAGCATGTCGCGGATATTCTTTGGCACATGGTACATCTCAAGAGCCAACTGTATCATCTCATGGGCACAGATCCATATGCGTTTGCCAGATCAAGCCACACTACGTCCAGGTCTCTCTTTTCTGTTTTGCTTTTTGGATTGCGTCCCAGATCATTGTGGCGTGTTCTACACAGCCAGCCACGCCTGGGTGCCACCTTTCTGGACTGACACATCCAAGTACTTGTTTTCCATCAGGTACTTGGTCAGCCTTGCTGCCATGACAGAGAAGAAGATTTTCCCTTCGACGTTCAGTAGTGATATTGGCCTGAACTGGCTGATGTCACTTGAGTTTTGCTCTTTGGGGATGTACACACCATCTGCCGTCATCCACTGGCCGCTGATCTTCTGGTTTTTCCAAGCCGATCGCAGCAGCCTGTGGAGCCACTCCAGCACTTTGGGACATTTCTTGTAAAGCTGGTAAGGTATTCCGTTTGGCCCTGGTGATGATTTGGCTCTGGCTTTGTCGACCACCTTCTTGATTTCCGCCAACGTTGGAGGCTTGCCATTGAACTGTTCCTCAGGGTTGGTTGGCCACACCAGACCTTGAATGTCGAGTGGTGCTTTGCTCTGTGAGTCAGAGTATGTTTTCCTCAGATGCTGCTCAAGAACTCCTTTGTCCACACTTAGGGTCCCAGATTTTGGCTGCTCAAACAGTGTTCTGGCAAACTGGAAGGGGTCTCTGAAGAAGCGCTCTTGTGTCTTCTTCTTTTTGCTCTTCCTCTTCCTCGCAGATTCCGCTTTGCTGAGGGCGCTGTGTTATTCTTTCAGGTCTTCCCACAGTTTTTCCAAGCCTTGTTTTCAGCTGGCAGTGCGGTCTTCATTTGCTTCTTGAGGTTGTTCTTTTGGACTCTGATCTTGTCCATCTTTTCTTGGCGTCTGGATTTCTTTGGAGGTGTTTTCTCTTTGGGTAGTTTTACTCCATAGGCGTCTCTACATGTGGCATACACAATGTCCCCATATGTGGCTAGTTTGTGTTCCAGGGTGCTTTTCCCTATCAGTGCATCGAGTCTTTGGACGATTTTTGCATCCAGTTTCTCCCAATCTTCAGTTTCGTTTGCTCGTGGCAGGTTGAGTTTCAGGCGCCTGGCATCGAGGGCCTGTGCAAATTCCTCATCCGAACCAACAGCGTGGATGTCCTTGGCATTGTGGTTTAAATCCTGGCCTTGGTCTTCCGACGTCTTATCTGCTGATGCAGTGCGCTGCTGCTCATTCAGATGAGTCTTCACACATCCCATCTTTGTTCTGTGGATCTTCATGCCACGGGTGGTAGCGAAACGCTTTCCACAGACACATGGATATTCCATTTGGTCCATGTTTCATAGTCCGTTTGGGATTTGCAGTCGTGATTGGTTGAGCACCGATGAATTCATCATTCTCTCCCCCTTTCGATGAATCCTGGAGCATCTTTTCCTTTATTCTTAGTAGCCACATGTTTTAAGGCAAAGTGGGGAGCCAGCCCACAGAGCCCTTGCTTTATAGTGAGTGTTACATCACATAAAATGCACCACGGAGCATCTTCGACGTTGTGAAGATGATGTGTGGCTGTAAAATGAGTGGTCTGAGGTGTTTGGCATAAAACTGTTTTCTTCCTCTGGTCACCAGTGGAAACTGGTGAAGACACTTTGAAATATGAACGGATTTGAACTAGTTTGTTGCCCATTTGTGTATTCCAATCCCCTTACAAGGTATCTTTGACGTAAGTCTGAACTTTGGGTTTCACATTGGTGTGAGGGATAGAAAACAAACAAAATTGTTTAGAAATGGCCTTCCTTGCCAGTTGATCGGTATCTCATTGCCTTAAATACCGACAAAACCGGGAACCCAAGCTAAAACCATGTTGCGGCCATCAGATTTGGGAAAACTGTACAGTTAAAAACATAAGAAATGAAAGTACTGGAGGTTACGCCAGCATTAGCCTGCAAAGTCCGAGAGAATGAGAAAGCCTTTATACATACATTGAGATAGCAAATAGAGAGCAAGGACCAACGCTGTGAGCTGAGGGTGGAGCTGTCCAAGCGAATGTGTTGTGAATCTTTTGAGAGGGTGCAGCTTAGCAGCAAGCAGCAGGAGCTACTCCTTCCTCCGATTTGGAACCATCAGTCAACATTCTTCGAAAGGATGGTAACTTCAGAACAAAGTTCAACTAATGTATACCTGTGGGCTGGTAGAGTTTTTGCAATGGAAGACGAGATCAAAATACATATGTTTCAATTCGAGAAACGATCAATTTAAAAAAGTAAGAAATTTCAAACTGG
>CM031612.1:45088957-45091457 GCA_018398815.1 Conus ventricosus | reverse complement strand
AAAAGCAAGATCAACACGGAATTCTGGTATATGGAAAGTCCATAATGGATGATTTTGAACCTTACCCACACTTACCCACATCACAAACAAACTCCAGGATCAATATATGTAGTGCTCATATTGGAAAATATGGAATCCAGGATGAAGTTGAACAAGTATTTCTGTCCAGTCCCTTTTGGACCGTCGGTTTGAAAAACACAACACAAGTTGGTTCAAAGGGTCAGAGAACAGGTTCAAACAGCTGGTCAGAGTTCAAAGGGGTGGTACAGCCTCAACAGAATCCAAGCCCTCAACAGTGTATGGGATCCACTGTGCTGAGATAGGAAGACCTTGCAGCACTACAGACGACACAGCGATAATCCATTTGGAACGGGTCAGAGCCCTGTAAAGACGCAGAAGAATTTTCTTATCAACAGCCGAGTCTCTGTGTGCCACGACTTTGAGAACGTTCTTCTTTTCAGCCTGAAAGACTTAAATGACAAGTTGTGAGTTCTAAAGTTGAGTTTTGGATAGAAAATAACCCCCCCCCCTCCCCCAACTATAGCTTCTTTTACACACACACACACACACACACACACACACACACACACACACACACACACACACACACACACACACACACACACACACACACACACACACAAACACACAGAGAGAGAGAGAGAGAGAGAGAGAGAGGAGAGAGAGAGAGAGAGAGAGAGAGAGAGAGAGAGAGAGAGAGGAGAGAGAACACAAGGTCAACCGGGAACAAAACCTCGTTATCTATGGTTGCGTATCAATGACACTCCGGGGACTGATCCAGTTAGCACTGCAAAAGCAACAACAGAACGAGCACACTGCGGACCAGACGCACTTGCCCAGAGGGAAATCATTCTGAAAGCACTAGCTTCATGCACCCCTCCTCACAGAATAGTGAAACAACAGTAACAACACCAATAAACGATAACCAACAAAGTCAGTACCTGTGACTGACGCATCTCAGATCCTACGGGACAACAATGGCTGCAGAGTTTAATAACCATAAGGCAGTGGATCAAAGGCACATCGGACCCGAGCAGAAAATTGATGTTGATGGAAACGATTAAAAATAAACTGAATCTTAAAACGGATGATTACATTCTCAACAAAAACAAAGTATTTGATGTGAAACATTTGATACTTTGTGCTCAGGGATGAAGTTAAAAGCGATTGCAATTCCGCACACAACACTGGGGTGCCCGCACACTGCAGTACTGGAAGCATCCCAACCCGTGCTAGAATGGAACACAATCATACCAGGTGGTGGTGGTTGTGGTGGTGGTGGTTGCTGTTGTTATTGTTGCTGTTGTTGTTGCTGTCGTGTAATGTTTCATGACTGTAGAATCCAATCATACGCCTGCTTGGAGCTCTTCTAATCAAGATATTCTTGAGAGAGAGAGAGAGAGAGAGAGAGAGAGAGAGAGAGAGAGAGAGAGAGAGAGAGAGAGAGAGAGAGAGAATTTCCAAGTAGGTGTGTCTTGAAAGCAACCGTCACGGCAAGGGGCGTGCAGAACTCTAATAATGTCTCTTTTTGATTAATTGTCACGGCGAGTATTATTGCGGCAATATTGAGGATCGGATTTAGGACCCTTCTTGTCAACTTCTTAGGACACCCTGGCTGACTAGGGTATTTTTAAGTTGGATGATAAGTCTTATCTGGAAAGTAACTAAGATAATCGCCTTCCCCTCACTCACCCTCAAACAGATTTGAACTTCCCTATAATCTGAGCTTTTTTTTTCTCATTTGTCCTTATGCGTCGTCACTTTCTTGTCTTATTCATCTGTTCCCATTTGCGTCTTTCTTAATGATAGTAATAATAAAAGTCGGGTCAGATATACAGATCTACTACTGGTAATCTGGATCAGTAGGGATCACAGGGTCGGATTGTCGGCGACTAAACCGGCACCCCCACCAGATCCCAGGAGGATGGTGAGGAGGGTGGCTAGACACCCTGATGGAAATAAATAAAAGATCCATCAAAGGGCGCCACCTCTGGAGAGCTATCCACAGCCATCTAGCTAGGGGAGTAAACCCTGACAACAAAAATCCGGAGTGGAACCCCTCAGGCGGTTGGATGGCAAACTTTGTCACCCTCCGGCAGCTCCTGCGACCGCGTTGGCACCAAAACTGTAACAGCTCTGTTGTTCCTTTGGATCTGTCAGTGAGGTGGGAGGGGGGGGGGGGGGGGGAGGGACAAGCTGCTTGGGCAACAGCGTGTCCTCCATATTACAATGCCCAGGCTTATATCCGTCCATCCATCCACAAACACTCACTTGCACCTATGACCTGGAGAGGACACTCCAGTTTCGCTACTTGCGTCGACACAACACGGGAAGCGGCAGATATCGTTTTTAAGTCAGCTCTCAGTTGGCTTGACGTCAGGGGTTGCTTCCGACGGTGGGAGAGATCTTAGCGTCTCACTGGACAGCTACCACCCTCTAAGCTGGGCAGCGCCCATACAATAAGGTGATGTCCCGCCAC
>CM031612.1:45078957-45083957 GCA_018398815.1 Conus ventricosus | reverse complement strand
TTTCCTTTGAATGCTGCGTAGACTTCACTTTGATTCCGAATGAGTTCAATGACATCATCATCATAAAACAGTTCAAACATTTCAACAGGATCTTGGGGCAGCTTGGATGTATTCGCAGGTGGAGAAATCCAGGGGAATTTGCTTTTTTGTCTCGTACTCAGGTCAACCTTCCGCCAGTCTCTGTTTCCTGGTGGTGTCTTGGCTGGTCGCTTGCGCTTCGCTGATGTCTTACCACTGGCTTTGGGTGGTAACCTCTTCTCAACCGGCTAGGTCGTTCAGGGGCAGTGGAAGTAGAGGGAACAGGTTCTCCATCTGATGAGGACTCACTGGAAGATCCCTCTTCATCAGCCACCTGGAATCACACACACACACACACACACACACACACACACACACACACACACACACACACACACACACAAACATAATATACATCTTTGTGTAAATTCAAAAACAAAGGAATGCAATCAGATTGAAACACGCACACATGCAAACGTGCACACACATGTATACACACATGCACAACCAACAGACACACACACAAATATGCACAATGTCACACACACACACACACACACACACACACACACACACACACACACACACACACACAAATATACTATAGAACAGACAAACTGAATCAGGAAAAAGTGAGGCTATAACCCCCTCTCCATTAGGCAACCCCCCACCCCCACCCCACCCCACCCCTCCACCCCCTTACATTTTTTTTTATCAAAACATTATGAACTTGCTGTACTTTCCTCTAGACTTGCTTCATCTCCCACTCTCTGTCTACCGTCAGGGTAAACAATTGTAGCTGATGCTGACACAGCTAGCTGTCGGCCATTCAGGTTATGAATACCACCCTCCCCATCCTCTTCTCCACTGTCCTCATCTGTCAAGGGGTCAACAGGAGGTGGCTCTATAAATATATCAGCTGTTCGAAATGAAGTGTCATCATCCAGCATGTCCACGACTTGGTTTACTGTGAATTGTCTGGAAAAAAATCCAAAGAAACATGCTGAAACAGTTATGTGTAAAACCTGTACCCATTCAGTCCTAGCGTCCCCATATGGGGACGCACCTTTAACAATGAATAAATCAAAAACAACATTTAATTGGGAAAAACGCTGACACACATTTTTAAATTAGACACTTTGCACCAACATTTGTTCATAATGTTATATCAAAAGGTTTATAAAACAAAAAAGAGCGTCTTACCTTTTAAACCGGTCCATGTTGTTGTTCAAGAAGTTCAATCCTCAATGCAAATGGCAGCCCTCATGCTAAAGTTGCAAGGAAAAATAACTCTCGCGTTAATTTTGTCAGTGCAAGTAAGTTCCCTTTAACTGTGAATCAAGTATTTCACAGCTGTTTGTCCTTGGAAGTAATTTAAAGCTAAAAATTGTTGCCGTCCCCATATGGGGACGCTAGGCTTAAATGGGGTTAAGGGCGTGTGGGAAGGATGTGGGGGAAGGGAAGGGAAGGGGTGAGACCGGTGTTTTTGTTGAAGAAGAAGAAGAGGCTATCTCTTACCTTCTTTGTTCGGCATTACCGACTGTGGTCGGGAAACGACGTGCTGTGTGATATCTTCAAAGAATGGCTGGAACAGTACCATTGACATTTTGCTGTTGGTTTGTGTTTTTCTTTTCCTCGTGGAAACAAAAGGATACGTGACTTCATTTGGCTGTATAAGTTGCCAGGAAAATATTCAATAGATAGCATTTCTGCTACCCTGGTGTGTGTGTGTGTGTGTGTGTGTGTGCGTGCGTGTGTGTGTGTGTGTGTGTGTGTGTGTGTGTGTGTGTGTGTGTGTGTGTGTGTGTGTGTGTGTGTGTGTGTGTGTGTGTGTGTGTGTGTGTATGTGTGTGTGTGTGTATGTGTGTGTGTGTGTGTGCGTGCGTGTGTGTGTGTGTGTGTGTGTGTGTGTGTGTGTGTGTGTGTGTGTGTGTGTGTGTGTGTGTGTGTGTGTGTGTGTGTATGTGTGTGTGTGTGTGTGTGTGTGTGTGTGTATGTGTGTGTGTGTGTGTGTGTGTGTGTGTGTGTGTGTGTGTGTGTGTGTGTGTGTGTGTGTGTGTGTGTGTGTGTGTGTGTGGTGTGTGTGTGTGTGTGAGTGAATGCATGCCTGTCACAAGGTTTCTTTTTGTCCTCCAGCCTCCAATTTTTTCTCTCACTTCTTTCTTTGGCTTTCTATCTTTCTTTCTTTTCTTTCTTATTTTTGTGTGTGCCTTTTCTTCTGTTTTTAGCTGTGGGGCCTCTATCCTCGTATTTTTCCCACTATCATTTTT
The DNA here is from genome assembly GCA_018398815.1 of Conus ventricosus. Taxonomy (NCBI): domain Eukaryota; kingdom Metazoa; phylum Mollusca; class Gastropoda; order Neogastropoda; family Conidae; genus Conus; species Conus ventricosus. Next base: position 45,081,669 of record CM031612.1, on the reverse strand, counting down.
TTACTGAAACTGACTCATGGTCACCATGCATTGTCTGTGCGTGTTTCTTTCAAACCAACAGATGGATATTCGCTTGCTGATCTTAATGTTTTAACCTTTAATATAAAGTGTCTGGGTTTATTCCTGCTGTACTGATGTGTAGTGCACCGACAATGACACAAGATGTATTTTTCAGTGAACAAATTTAAGGAACGGAAGCTTTGGTTTTGTTTGTCTACAGTTTTTAGAGGAAAAAACCATGGAATTGCTAAGTTTTCTTTTGTTTTAAAATCTTTTGCAAACATAAAGAAAATTGCGTTTCTTTGCTGCACAGCATATATTCAACCATAAAATGGCTGTGCCAGGGAGTCTTCGGTGCCTAATTCTGCACAGATTCAGAATAAACACTGTGCCACAGCCTTCACTGTAATATCTGTTCAATCTGAAAGACAGAAAGCTATTAGAACAGGATGACGGTTTACTAAATGTACCTGGACATTTTGTGTTCCGGAATGAAAGAAACAGCAACAAATACTACAATAAAAACGCATATACTACTACTACTATACTACTACTACTACTACTACTACTACTACTACTACTACTGCTACTGCTACTACTACTACTACTATACTACTACTATACTACTACTACTACTACTACTACTACTACTGATGTATAACGATAATGATGATAATGATGATGATGATGATCAGGATGGTCATGATGATGAGGATGATGATGATAATGATGATGATGATTGTAATAACAATAATAATAATGATGATGATGATAATACTAAAAATGATAATAATGATAATATAACAATAATGATAATGACGATGATGATGATGATAGTGATGATAATGAATATAACAAAAATTATAATAATTATGATAGTAATGATAAAAAGTAAGTAAATAAATAGATAGATAGATAGATAGATAGATAGATAGATAGATAGATAGATAGATAGATAGATAGATAGATAGATAGATAGATAGATAGATAGATAGATAGATAGATAGATAGATGGATAGATAGATAGATCGATAGATGGATAGATAGATAGATAGATAGATAGATAGATAGATAGACATATTAATAGATAAACGAGTAAAATATTTAAAAAAGTAACGATGATGATGATGATGATGATGACGACGACGACGAGGGACGACGACAATGACGACGACGACGTTCATAGAGTATGTTTATGGCGCTTTCCGACACCCCAAACAATGAATATTAACAACTTGTACAATTCACACATCTGCAGTCAGACAACACTGACATGCACAACTCTTGCTGGGCCCCCTTCCCGACCCTGCTCCTCGTCCAAATACACAAAAAGCCAAATACTACAGATCCACAAACAGTCAAATACTACAGATCCACAAACAGCCAAATACTACAAATACACAAACAGCCAAATACTACAAATACACAAACAGCCAAATACTACAAATCCACAAACAGTCAAATACTACAGATCCACAAACAGTCAAATACTACAAATACACAAACAGCCAAATACTACAAATACACAAACAGCCAAATACTACAAATCCACAAACAGTCAAATACTACAAATACACAAACAGCCAAATACTACAAATACACAAACAGCCAAATACTACAGATCCACAAACAGCCAAATACTACAAATCCACAAACAGCCAAATACTACAGATCCACAAACAGCCAAATACTACAAATCCACAAACAGCCAAATACTACATATCCACAAACAGCCAAATACTACAAATACACAAACAGCCAAATACTACAGATCCACAAACAGCCAAATACTACAAATCCACTAACAGCCAAATACTACAAATCCACAAACAGCCAAATACTACAAATCCACAAACAGCCTAATACTACAAATCCACAAACAGCCAAATACTACAGATCCACAAACAGCCTAATACTACCAATACACAAACAGCCAAATACTACAAATCCACAAACAGCCAAATACTACAGATCCACAAACAGCCAAATACTACTAATACACAAACAGCCAAATACTACTAATAGACAAACAGCCAAATACTACTAATAGACAAACAGCCAAATACTACTAATACACAAACAGCCAAATACTACTAATACACAAACAGCCAAATACTACTAATAGACAAACAGCCAAATACTACTAATACACAAACAGCCAAATACTACTAATACACAAACAGCCAAATACTACTAATACACAAACAGCCAAATACTACTAATACACAAACAGCCAAATACTACTAATACACAAACAGTCAATACTACAAATCCACAAACAGCCAAATACTACTAATACACAAACAGTCAAATACTACTAATACACAAACAGCCAAATACTACTAATACACAAACAGTCAAATACTACTAATACACAAACAGTCAAATACTACTAATACACAAACAGTCAAATACTACTAATAGACAAACAGCCAAATACTACTAATACACAGTCAAATACTACTAATACACAAACAGTCAAATACTACTAATACACAAACAGTCAAATACTACTAATAGACAAACAGCCAAATACTACTAATACACAGTCAAATACTACTAATACACAAACAGTCAAATACTACTAATACACAAACAGTCAAATACTACTAATAGACAAACAGTCAAATACTACTAATAAACAAACAGTCAAATACTACTAATACACAAACAGTCAAATACTACTAATAGACAAACAGCCAAATACTACTA
>CM031612.1:45056457-45061457 GCA_018398815.1 Conus ventricosus | reverse complement strand
GGACATCATCAGTAGAGAGCCACGTTACAGAATGGATAGGGACATCATCAGTAGAGAGCCACGTTACAGAATGGATAGGGACATCATCAGTAGAGAACCACGTTACAGAATGGATAGGGATATCACCAGTAGAGAGCCACGTTACAGAATGGATAGGGACATCATCAGAAGAGAGCCACGTTACAGAATGGATAGGGATATCATCAATAGAGAGCCACGTTACAGAATGGATAGGGACATCATCAGTAGCGAGCCACGTTACAGAATGGATAGCGACACCATCAATAGAGTGCCACGTTACAGAATGGATAGGGATATCATCACTAGAGAGCCACGTTACAGAATGGATAGGGACATCATCAGTAGAGTGCCATGTTACAGAATGGATAGGGACATCATCAGTAGAGTGCCATGTAACAGAATGGATAGGGACATCATCAATAGAGTGCCATGTTACAGAATGGATAGGGACATCATCAGTAGAGTGCCATGTTACAGAATGGATAGGGACATCATGAATAGAGTGCCATGTTACAGAATGGATAGGGACATCACCAATAGAGTGCCACGTTACAGAATGGATAGGGACATCATCAATAGAGTGCCATGTTACAGAATGGATAGGGACATCATCAATAGAGTGCCATGTTACAGAATGGATAGGGACATCATCAATAGAGTGCCATGTTATAGAATGGATAGGGACATCATCAATAGAGTGCCATGTTACAGAATGGATAGGGACATCATCAGTAGTGAGCCACGTTACAGAATGGATAGGGACATCTTCAATAGAGTGCCATGTTACAGAATGGATAGGGACATCATCATTAGCGAGCCACGTTACAGAATGGATAGGGACATCATCAGTAGAGAGCCACGTTACAGAATGGATAGGGACATCATCAGTAGAGAGCCACGTTACAGAATGGATAGGGACATCATCAATAGAGAGCCACGTTACAGAATGGATAGGGACATCATCAATAGAGTGCCATGTTACAGAATGGATAGGGACATCATCAGTAGAGTGCCATGTAACAGAATGGATAGGGACATCATCAGTAGAGAGCCACGTTACAGAATGGATAGGGACATCATCAATAGAGTGCCATGTTACAGAATGGATAGGGACATCATCAGTAGAGTGCCATGTTACAGAATGGATAGGGACATCATCAATAGAGTGCCATGTTACAGAATGGATAGGGACATCATCAATAGAGTGCCATGTTACAGAATGGATAGGGACATCATCAATAGAGTGCCATGTTACAGAATGGATAGGGACATCATCAGTAGAGTGCCATGTTACAGAATGGATAGGGACATCATCAATAGAGTGCCATGTTACAGAATGGATAGGGACATCATCAATAGAGTGCCATGTTACAGAATGGATAGGGACATCATCAATAGAGTGCCATGTTACAGAATGGATAGGGACATCATCAATAGAGTGCCACGTTACAGAATGGATAGGGACATCATCAATAGAGTGCCACGTTACAGAATGGATAGGGACATCATCAATAGAGAGCCACGTTACAGAATGGATAGGGACATCATCAGTAGCGAGCCACGTTACAGAATGGACAGTGACATCATCAGTAGCGAGCCACGTTACAGAATGGACAGTGACATCATCAGTAGCGAGCCATGTTACAGAATGGACAGTGACATCATCAGTAGCGAGCCAAGCCTTGGCACACCACCGACGGTTCTCGAGGAACATGCTGACCTGCTCTTCAGTGTTGTGTCCTAATGACTCCACATGGAAAGAAGGGAGAGAAGAAGAGTGAAGTATTAAATAGCTCCCTTGTGGTATCAATGTAGCGTTATATAGATTGCTGGTAGCGTCCAGTTGGTGGTATATCACTTGGTGTACCAGTGGAACTTTAGATTACTCCTTTGTGATCTCAGTTTCGCCTGAACTGAACCACTGTAGCGTTAGATAGATTTCGGGTGACGACAGTGTTGAAAAAGCTTGAATCCTGGTGATACACTAGTTGCTCTAGATAGAACACCTGTGATATCAGTGTAGCATGAAATAGAGCCCACGGAATAGCGAAACCAGTACAGCACCGGAAAGATTGTTCTCGCCTAAGGATGAGGTGTCTTTTTGTATCCCTCATGGTAGGTTGTCGATGTTGAACTTAAATGTTAACTGTCTGCAGCCTAGATGTAAGCTCGCTGTAACCTAAACATATATAACCAAGCTTTGTTGGAAATTATATCAATTTTTCTGAAAATTTCCCTTCCCTCTACTTAAATAAGATACAACACTTCCGTCAATCAACCAAACGTTGTCTTTTCAAAACCGCACTGAGTCGCTGTCATCATCATCATCATCATCATCATCATCATAGAAAAACGTGACTGCATGCATTTGCAGCTGATGTATTTCCACGAGCCAGGTAGTATCGCTGCGCTACTCGTGGACAGATGCCTGTCTGTTAAAGTGTCATCAGAAAGCGCATCTGCAGCGTATGAGCTGGAGTTGTGTTTGTCAAGTGTCTATTTCACGCCACTCAACATTCAGGAAGGCGGCTTTCTTCTTCTGGTTTGGGAAACACTTGAGGATTATTCTGAAAACCAGGATCACGTGCCCGCCTTTCATCCTCTCTTCCTGTTTTCTATTTCCTTTTTTTCTTTTGTCTTTCTTTCTTTGTTTCCTGCTTCTTTTTTCGTCCTTTTTAATTCTTTCTTTCTTTCTTTTTTGTTCTGTCTTACTTTGTTCATGCGTTCTTTCTTACAATCGTTTTTCCCCCTTCATTCTGTCTCATCTTTTGATTTCTTTCGCTCTTTTCTTTTTTTCTTCTTCTTCTTTTTTTGTTTTTTGTTTTTGTTTTTGTTTTTGTTTGTTTCTTTCATTTCTATTTTAATCCCTTCTTTCATTATATCGCTGTTTCCTTTTTTATCGCTTGTTCTTCTCTTGCTTTTGTCCTTTCCTATGTTTCTTTCTGCTTTTATTTTTCTTCGTTTCTATCCTTCCTTTTCAAATCCTTCTTGATCTCTTTTTTTCCCCTTTTACTTCTTTATTCTGTTCTTCCTTCCTTCCATTCTCTTACAGACTCACTCCTTCAGTTCACTGCTCAGTATGTCTCCTCCATTTCCCGGGGGTCGGGGACGGGTGATGGTGCTTGTGGAATACTGTTGAGTACAAAGGGCCCTGACAGATGTGTTGTTTTCCTTTTCGCCCTGTCTTACGAACATGTTCTCTTGTTGTCCCCGCCATGCCATTCTTGTTTGTCTTGCCTTACAGTTGATGTCCCCGCCATGCCATTCTTGTTTGTCTTGCCTTACAGTTGTTGTCCCCGCCATGCCATTCTTGTTTGTCTTGCCTTCAAGTTGTTGTCCCCTCCATGCCATTCTCGATTGTCTTGCCTTGAAGTTGTTGTCCCCGCCATGCCATTCTTGTTTGTCTTGCCTTACAGTTGATGTCCCCGCCATGCCATTCTTGTTTGTCTTGCCTTACAGTTGTTGTCCCCGCCATGCCATTCTCGATTGTCTTGCCTTGAAGTTGTTGTCCCCGCCATGCCATTCTTGTTTGTCTTGCCTTACAGTTGATGTCCCCGCCATGCCATTCTTGTTTGTCTTGCCTTCAAGTTGTTGTCCCCGCCATGCCATTCTTTGTTTGCCTTGCCTTAAAGTTGTTGTCCCCGCCATGCCATTTTTTGTTTGTCTTGCCTTAAAGTTGTTGTCCCCGCCATGCCATTCTTTGTTTGCCTTGCCTTAAAGTTGTTGTCCCCGCCATGCCATTATTTGTTTGACTTGCCTTAAAGTTGTTGTCCCCGCCATGCCATTCTTGTTTGTCTTGCCATAAATTTGTTGTCCCCGCCATGCCATTCTTGTTTGTCTTGCCTCCAAGTTGTTGTTCCCGCCATGTCATTCTTTGTTTATCTTGCTTTAAAGTTGTTGTCACCGCCATGCCATTCTTGTTTGTCTTGCCTTAAAGTTGTTGTCCCCGCCATGCCATTCTTTGTTTGTGTTGCCTTAAAGTTGTTGTTCCCACCATGTCATTCTTTGTTTGTCTTGCCTTAAAGTTGTTGTTCCCGCCATGCCAGTCTTCTTTGTCTTGCCTTAAATTTGTTGTCACCACCATGCCATTCTTTGTTTGTCTTGCCTTACAGATGTTGTCCCCGCCATGCCATTCTTTGTTTGCCTTGCCTTAAAGTTGTTGTTTTCGCCATGCCATTCTTCTTTGTCTTGCCTTAAAGTTGTTGTTCCCGCCATGTCATTCTTGTTTGTCTTGCCTTACAGTTGTTGTCCCCGCCATGCCATTCTTGTTTGTCTTGCCTTACAGTTGATGTCCCCGCCATGCCATTCTTGTTTGTCTTGCCTTACAGTTGATGTCCCCGCCATGCCATTCTTGTTTGCCTTGCCTTACAGTTGATGTCCCCGCCATGCCATTCTTTGTTTGTCTTGCCTTAAAGATGATGGAGAAGTAGAAACCGGACAGTGTTGCCAGACCCTCCCGGTCTTTTCTCTGATCGCCTGAACGACCAGGCTGATGGGAGGGTGAAGGGTGCAACGGGGAGGGAGGGAGAGAGAGAGAGAGAGAGAGAGAGAGAGAGAGAGAGAGAGAGAGAGAGAGAGACAGACAGACAGACAGACAGACAGACAGACAGACTCAGAGACAGAGAGAGAGACAGACAGACAGAGAGACAGAGAGACAGACAGACAGGGAAAGAAACTGAGAGAAGCAATTCTGAAAGGGGAAAGGCAGTCACACTGACGAAAGCTACACAGTTCAACATCTCTCTCTCTCTCTCTCTCTCTCTCTCTCTCTCTCTCTCTCTCTCTCCTCTCTCTCTCTCTCTCTCTCTCTCACACACACACACACACACACACACACACACACACACACACACACACACACACGCGCATGCACGCACGCACGCACGCACGCACACACGCGCACACACACATACAAACGCACGCACGTACGCATGCACGCACACACACACGCACATACACACAAACACACACACACACAC
>CM031612.1:45041457-45043957 GCA_018398815.1 Conus ventricosus | reverse complement strand
TCATAGTGGGCAATGAACAGGCACTGCAGCTTGAAATGTATCAGGGTAGCTAAAACAACGTCTTGCTGGTTGCCAGTCAAGGGAATCCACCCCGTTCACACACACACACACACACACACACACACACACACACACACACACACACACACACACACACACACACACACACACAGAGAGACAGAGAGACAGAGAGACAGAGACAGAGACAGAGAGAGAGAGCGAGAATAGATGTGTGGTGTATCACACCTGACATTTATGTGTGTAGTGTCATGTTTCTGACCTTCTCTGTCAATATGTTCTGCGAGTAGTACGGTTGTGTTCCTTCCTCCCCGAGAAAGGCCAGCAGCGAGAAAGCTTGGCACGAAATAATACTGGCTCACAGGAACAACAGATTTCAACAGAAGGCAGACAGTGCCGTTATTCTGTCAAGTTTATGACCATTTTGTGTGTCTGTAAAAACCAACAGTCAAATCTACAACATATCAAACGCAATGAATTGAAGTGTTAATCAGAATAAGTGACTGTCCCTTTCTGTATGTGTGAACGACTGATGATTACATCTACAACGTGTTAAACATAACATTTACCAAAAATGACGCCCACGCCATCATCATCGCCATCATCATCATCATCATCATCATCATAATCATCATCATCATCATCATCATCATCATCATCATCATCATCATCACCATCGTCATATATTATTATATTATTATTATTATTATTATTATTATTATTATTATTATTATTATTATTATTATTATTATTATTATTATCATATTGTTGTTGTTGTTATTATCATCAGCATCATGATGATGATGATGATGATGATTATAATTATTATCATTATCATTATTTTTTTTACAATCATCATCATCATCATCATCATCATCATCATCATCATTATCATCAGTGCTATAATCATTGTTGTGTTTGCAGCTTTATCCATTATTTTGCTGAATGTTTAATCTCATCAAAAACCATTCTATGAATCATTCTATGAATCAAGTGTGAATGCCTCTCTCCTCTCTCTCTCTCTCTCTCTCTCTCTCTCTCTCTCTCTCTCTCTCTCGTATTAGATAATGTTTGCATGAATTTTGAATCCACATTGTTTGGGGTGATTTCTTTATTTAGTTATTTCTTCATGTACATACTTGCCTTCCCTGTATATATACATGTTGGAATGCAAATTAAAAACAAAAAGGTAAAAATTAAAATTAAAATTAAAAAAAGAAAAAAAAGAATGCAGGACCAGTATTTGCGACAATAAATCAGACGAAACATTAAAAATAAAAAGTGTGAATGTTCTCAACAATGGATGTGCTATATGTCAGCATTTGATTGATGCCCCTTTAGATTTGTTTGAAAGACAATCAAATATTCATGATTAAACTACAACATGGTAAAATGAGAAAGAGAGAGAGAGAGAGAGAGAGAGAGAGAGAGAGAGAGAGAGAGAGAGAGAGAGAGAGAGAGAGAGAGAGAGAACTGAGATTTAGAAGTCCACCTCATTTTTCCATTAAATATTGAAAGTCATAGAAAACGATCGCACCACGTCAGAAACGGGACGGGAGAGGGACGTACAAAGAGAGAGAGAGAGAGAGAAAGAGAGAGAGAGAGAGAGAAAGAGAGAGAGAGAGAGAGAGAGAGAGAGAGAGACAGACAGACAGACAGACAGTCAGACAGACAGACAGACAGAGAGAGAGAGGTGGGGGTGAGAGGGATACGGATACGCTATTTATAGGCCGATCCCCCTCATGAAAGGCGTGGAGCTGAACAATCAATACAAACTGTAATATCATCCAACTGTTCATAACTTAAGATACCGAAACAGACCGTAACTTAAACGCTTTGTACATGAAATGGACAGGTCTCTAAATGTTCGTTCATGATTTGGTGCCAAAGCTAAACTTAGTCGAAAACGCTGGAATATCTATGACACTTTAAATACAAGTATATTACTCTTCTCTGAAATCATAAGGCGCCGGGCATCCATGTGTCACTCACCGCATTTGCAGCACTCAACCACACACACGGCATGTTTACTCCATATGCACGCATCTGCTCCAGTCATCCAAAGGAAAGACTGGGGGAAACAAGAATTCGCTTTTTTTCAGCTCCCTTTACCAAATTTGTCACACACAAAAGTCACAATTTCACAAACTCACAAAACATGACACCATTGAGGCAGTTCGCTTTCTGTCTTTAACAAAATCACATACAGATGTTACCCTTCTGTTCTTCATTCACATATTACATTTCTTGTCGTTCCCTCTATCAACTATAAAACAAAAGTGGTCAACATTTTTTTTCGTTTTTTTTTTTTTTTCGTTTTTTTAAAATAAAAAAATCCTACAACGGGAATTAAGTTTCCAGGAGGGAGGACGTCGTTGCCAGTGGTTGGACGTTGAGGTTTTCTTAAGAGAAACCCCAAGTCCTAACGTTAGCTAGAAAACATGTAAGTTTGAATCAATAATATTTTTTCAAGACAGACTAC
>CM031612.1:45016457-45018957 GCA_018398815.1 Conus ventricosus | reverse complement strand
AGCATCAAAACTTGTTTCAATTGTAAGATGTGTCATAAGGTATGTGTCTGGTTGTGTAAGATGTGTCATAAGGTATGTGTCTGGTTGTGTAAGATGTGTCATAAGGTATGTGTCTGGTTGTGTGAACGTGTGTGGGACAAGGCAATTTGGTAAGCGAGGAAAGAGAACACAAACACAAATATCACCACTCCACAGTCAGCAAGACACAAACACAAATCTGGCTTTAAAACAATATCTCTTTTCAATTATACACACACGCACAAAAAAAAAAACGGGAAAATGGTCCGAACACTTACCATCTGAAGCACTCAGCGGCTGAAATATCCCGGAGGGTTTTCAGTAGCTTTTCGTCCAAGAGGGGGTTACACTCGGAAATGAATCCAAAGAAACTACGCACCAATGATTGGAACACCATGCCCAATGCGTAGGGAATTTATCTATTGCTTTCTCAGGTTAGGGTTCTCTCACATCATTAAACACACTATGAATGAACCTTCTTTTTAACGTGCTTTCACTATAATTAGTGATTTTCACGATTCAAACACACTACTCCATCCAAAACAGAGCCAATTCCACCACTACTACACAAAGAAAACGAGACGTTGCTCACAGTAACAAAAATAAAGGATGTGTGTGGAGATAGAAGGTGGGGGAGAAGGATGGAGCTTTCCAAACGGAAAGAAAACAGTCTATGTCTCAACGTTTGTTTGCGTTTGCTTTAGTTTTTGTTTTTTTGTGTAACCCCTCCCCCTTCCTCCCCCCCCCCCCCCCGCCACACACACCCACCCTGGTGCGTACTTAACTGACAGTGTATAATGAAGAATCATACATGAAGTGGAAGAGTGCACAGCCTGTACGACGTTGACACAACAAAGGAGAGTCAGACGAAAGTAAAAAATACCCGAGTGATTCTGATAAAGTTCTCATTATAAAGAGAGAGAGAGAGAGTTAAGTGAGAGAGAGAGAGAGAGAGAGGAGAGAAGAAAGAGAGAGAGAGAGACAGACAGACAGACAGACAGACAGACAGACAGACAGACAGACGACAGACAGGGCAGACAGAGACAGAGAGAGACGACACAGAGAGAGTGTATCCAAGCATCGAAACACTTGTAAGAGTGTGTGAGTTTATCATTGTGGTGTATCCAAGCATCGAACAGCTTGTAAGGGGTGTGTGAGTTTATCATTTTGGTGTATCCAAGATCGGAAACCGCTTGTAAGAAATGTGTGAGTTTTTTCATTGGGTGTATCCAAGCATCGAAACAGCTTGTAAGAGTGGGGTGAGTTTATCATTGTGGTGTATCCAAGCATCGAAACAGCTTGTAAAGTGGTGTAGTTATTTATTGTGGTGTATCCAACATCGAAACAGCTTGTAAGAGTGGTGAGGTTTATCTTTTTGGTTTTATCCAAGCATCGAAACAGCTTGTAAGAGTGGTGTGAGTTTATCATTGTGGTGTATCCCAAACATCGAACAGCTTTTAAGAGTGTGTGAGTTTATCTTGTGGTGTATCCCAAACATCGAAACAGCTTGTAAGAGTGTGTGAGTTATCATTGTGGTGTATCCAAGCATCGAAAAAGCTTGTAAGAGTGTGTGAGTTTATCATTGTGGTGTATCCAGAGTGTGTGAGTTTATCATTGTGGGTATCCAGAGTGTGTGAGTTTATCATTGTGGTGTATCCAGAGTGTGTGAGTTTATCATTGTGGTGTATCCAGAGTGTGTGAGTTTATCATTTTGGGGTATCCAGAGTTGTGAGTTTATCATTGTGGTGTATCCAAGCATCGAAACAGCTTGAAAAAGGGGGTAGTTTATCATTGTGGTTGTATCCAGAGTGTGGTTTATCATTGTGGTGGGATCCAGAGTGTGTGAGTTTATCATTGTGGGTATCCAGGTTTTGTGAGTTTATCATTGTGGTGTATCCAAGCATCGAAACAGCTTGAAAGCAGAAAATGAAACAAAACAAACAAGCAATCAAAACTTGTTTCAATTGTAAGATGTGTCATAAAGGTAAAGTGTCTGGTTGTGTAAGATGTGTCATAAGGTATGTGTCTGGTTGTGTAAATGTGTCATAAGGTATGTGTCTGGTTGTGTGAACGTGTGTGGGGACAAGGCAATTTGGTAAGCGAGGAAAGAGAACACAAACACAAATATCACCACTCCACAGTCAGCAAGACACAAACACAAATCTGGCTTTAAAACAATATCTCTTTTCAATTATACACACACGCACAAAAAAAATCGGGAAAATGGTCCGAACACTTACCATCTGAAGCACTCAGCGGCTGAAATATCCCGGAGGGTGTTTCAGTAGCTTTTCGTCCAAGAGGGGGTTACACTCGGAAATGAATCCAAAGAAACTACGCACCAATGATTGGAACACCATGCCCAATGCGTAGGGAATTTATCTATTGCTTTCTCAGGTTAGGGTTCTCTCACATCATTAAACACACTATGAATGAACCTTCTTTTTAACGTGCTTTCACTATAATTAGTGATTTTCACGAT
>CM031612.1:44991457-45011457 GCA_018398815.1 Conus ventricosus | reverse complement strand
TCTTTTTTTATTATCGTAGAGTTAAGACTATTCCTTAATCAAGCATATTTTCATTTGTTCTCTTTCTCTCCTCCACCGTCTCTCTCTCTCTCTCTCTCTCTCTCTCTCTCTCTCTCTCTCTCTCTCTCTCTCTCTCTCCTCTCTCTCTCTCTTGATTTCAAAAAGGCCTTCGACTTAGTTAACAGGCAGTACCTTTGGATAATATTAAAGAAGAAAGGAATCAGAGGTAAAATGTACAAAGTTGTCAAAGGCATGTATGAAACTGTCAAAGCTAGTGTAAAAGTGAACAACCAGTGCACTGAACCATTCTTCTGTCCTCGTGGCCTGAGACAAGGAGACAACTGCAGCCCAGTTTTATTCTCGCTATTTATTAATGAGCTTGCAATTGATGTAACCCGTAATGGTAAACACGGTGTAAAGCTATCCCCAGATTTAATGGAAATTTTGATACTACTTTTTGCTGATGATGTTCTGTTACTATCTTTCTCGGTTATTGGTCTGCAACGACAGCTGTATATTTTGAGGGATGCCTCACATAGAATGAATTTATCAGTTAATTTAGATAAAACTAAAGTGGTTGTCTTTCGCAAAAGCGGTACATTGCAGCGAGAGAAAAATGGTTCTTTGGTAGCAATAAGCTAGAAGTGGTCAATCAGTATAAATACCTTGGTATCATTTTTTCTCCTTCCCTCTCTTTCTCCTACGCTATGGAAGATAGAGCTGTGAAAGCAACGAGAGGAGTTGTATGTATCTTAAAATTGCTGTGGTCCCTCGGTGAAAAGCATCCAAAAGTGTTCGTTAAATTATTTGATTGTCAAATCCTACCAATGCTAACTTATGGCTCTGAAGTTTGGGGATTGATAGCAAATCAAAATTTGATTGAAAAAGTACACCTCTTTGCGTTGAAAAGATTGTTAAATGTTAGCGTTAAGACACCTAATGTCCTCGTCCATGGCGAATGTGGTAGATATCCTCTTTATGTACATACTTATACAAGATGTGTTAAATATTGGTTGAAACTTTTGAGAATGTCTGATGAGAGTCTGCCTTTAAAATCTTATAAAATGCTGCTAGCTCTTCACTATAAAAATCAGAACAATTGGGTTTCTGCCGTATGCTTTACTTTATTCAAATATGGATTCGGACATGTATGGGAACACCAAGGTGTTCAAAATATTCATCTTTTTCTCAGAGAATTCAAGCAAAGACTAATCGATTGTTTCATTCAAGGTTGGGAGGCTCAGTTGAGAGATAAAAGTCGGTATACATTTTATGCATCTTTCAGACTTTCGTTTGGTACATCACAATACTTATTCGACCTAAAACAGTGTGTACTGAAAAAGACCTTAATCAGATTTAGATTAGGTGTTTCAGCATTACGAATGCATCGGTACCGATATTCTAATAATATCTCCCCTAACTGTCCATTTTGTGAGTGTCCCAGAAAGTGAACTTCATTTTATATGCGTCTGTCCCAAATACTCAAATGTTAGAGAAAAATACATTCCCTGTAAGTATTACAATTACCCTTCTTCTTTCAGATTATCGCTACTGATGTGTGACACTAAATGTATGTGCAGACTGACAGCATATCTAACTGATGCATTTAAAATCCGTAATCTTGCTATTTCGTCTGCAGGTTAGTATGGATGTTAATCATATTCATTTTCAATGTCGTATCCTGACATGATTTCCCTTTGTACCCCCTCCCCTTGACATGAGCAGAAGGCCTGGCTCATTAAACATTTTGTCATTGTCATTGGCATTGTCATTGTCTCTCTCTTTGTGCTGTCATGGCGAGAAGTGACAGAGACGGGTCCTGATGATCAATACATAAAATAGATCTAGTTGCAAAGTGAGACGACTGCAGGTGGAAATCTCAACAAATCTTAAATAAATGTTAGCGAACCGCCCAGAGAAACGTGGACAAACGAGTCACAAGACAAAACACAACGCGTTTCGACCTCTTAGGTCTTCCTCAGGTGAGAAACAAACGAATAAAACAAGGAAAATTCACTTAGCTTTGATCGCTTCAGATCGCTTCAGAGTTCAGCGCAAAGAAGAAGGGGTTCAACGCCTTTCTGTTTATCTTCTCCTCCCCATCTCCTACACGCACACACCCAAAATGCGCGAGCACACACACACACACACACACACACACACACACACACACACACACACACACACACACGCACACACGCACGCACGCGCGCGCACACACACACACACACACACACACACAACACACACACACACACACACACACACACACACACACACGCGCGCGCGCGCGCGCGCGCGCATACACACACACACACACACACACACACACACGCCCGCGCGCGCGCGCATACACACATACACACACACACACGCATACACACATGCACCACGCACGCACACATACACACGTACGCACGCACGCCCGTATGTACGCACGCAAAACGTACACATACATACACAGTTACACGCGCGCACATACACACACTCACACCCAAACACACACACGCGGTCATGCACGCACGCACGCACGCACGCACGCACGCACACACACACAAACACACACACACACGCACAACCAAAACACTTCCACCACCACCACCACCACCACCACCACCACAACCACCACCACCACCACCACCACCACCACCACAGCGATAACAATCACCAACACCACCAAAAATAATAACCATCACCACCACTACTACTACTACTACTACTACTACTACTACTACTACTACTACTACTACTACTGCTGCTGCTGCTGCTGCTGCTCCCACTACTATTTCTTCACCATCCTGATGCAGTCACAGCTTCGCTGGGCAGGTCATGTGGTTCTCATGCCAGACCATCGGCTGCCAAAGAAACTATTGTTCGGTGAACTACAACAAGGAAAACGCTCTCATGGCGGCTAGAAGAAACGTTTCAAAGACACCTGAAATCTTCCCTGAAGGCCGTCAACATCAGCCACACAACATGGAGCAGACTGCCCAGGACAGAGACGGGTGGCGATCAGTTGTCCGCAAAGGTGTAGAAACCTGTGAAAGTTACAGAATTGCTGCAGATGAGCAGCGCAGGATGATCAGGAAGACCAGCACCAACAGATCTCCAACTGCCGCCACCATCCCCTGTCCATACTGTGATAGATCTTTCCGGGCGCAGATCGGCCTGACCAGCCATCTACGCACTCACCCCCGATCCCAGGATGACTAGATGGTCTTCGTCGTCTCGACTGACAAACAACAACAACAACATTCCTACTACTATAACTACTACTACTACTACTACTACTACTACTACTACTACTACTACTACCACCCCCCACACTACTACTACTAGCAAATGTTATACAGTCAGATCCAGTGTAAATAAAATCAAAAGCTTACAAACAGAGAGAGAAAGAGAGAGAGAGAGAGAGAGAGAGAGAGAGAGAGAGAGAGAAAGAAAAAGAGAGAGAGAGAGAGAGAGTTCAAATATTTTATTTTGTTGGGCTACTGGTATAATAATATACAATGAAACGGTGTGTGTGTGTGTTGTGTGTGTGTGTGTGTGTGTGTGTGTGTGTGTGTGTGTGTGTGTGTGTGTGTGTGTGTATGTCTGTCTGTCTGTCTGTCTGTGTGTCTGTCTGTCTGTGTGTCTGTCTGTCTGTGTGTCTGTCTGTGTGTCTGTATGTGTTGTGCGTGTACGAGCATGCGAGCATGCGTGCGTGCGTGCGTGTGTGCGTGCGTGTGTGTTGAGAGAGAGAGAGAGAGAGAGAGAGAGAGAGAGAGGAGAGAGAGAGAGAGAGAGAGAGAGAGAGAGAGAGACAGACAGACAGACAGACAGACAGACAGACAGACAGACACAGACAGAGGAGGGGGGAAGAGAGAGAGCGAGCGAGAGAGAGAGAGAAGAGAGAGAGAGAGAGAGAGAGAGGGAGAGAGAGAGAGAGAGAGAGGGTGGTGGTTAGGTTTTACCACTTCGTTGTTGTTGCAGCTTACATACAAACTTGTAATATAAAGAGGTAAACGAGCTGAACTGTTAGCACACACATACACACACACACACACACACACACACACACACACACACACACACACACACGCACGCACGCACGCACGCACGCACGCACGCACGCACGCACGCACGCACGCACGCACGCTCGCACGCACGCACGCACGGACCGCACGCACCACACACACACACACACACACACACACACACACACACACACCACACACACACACACACACACACACACACACACACACACACACACACACCATATCATGCAAAGGTTAATTTAGAAAACGTAATCATAACTTTACGATGATAAAAAAAAGAAAAAACGCAGGCACGCACACGCGCAAATTAAACCTCTACGAGCGTATTATATGTCCAGTTACAGTATACAGTACATTAGAAAACAGGAACGTAACATTCATGATGAAAGAAAACGTGGCATGAATCTGATGACATCAAACGATGCATTAGTTATTAATTCATTTATCCATCAGCTTAAAATCATGTGTAGTGGGGTCTCAAAATTTAGCGGATTTGGTGTAGCGTTATATGGACTAGTCGGCAAGCAGTGACGCCTTAATGAAACTGAAACTGAAACTTTCATTCCTAAGTACTGTGAACTAAGGAGTGAAAATGAACACCAGTCAGAGAAGACACCGGCAATCTGTTCTGCACTGTCGGTTCTTCCATGTCAATTCTGTAGTGTGAACTCTGTCGTGTGCATTCTACGGTGTCTGTTCTACAATGTCTATTCTAAAGTATGCGATTTGCAGTGTCCTTTCAGCGGTGTGCATTCTGCTTGGTACATTGTGCGGTGTCCATACTGTAATGTCCATTCTGTAATGTCCATACTGTAATGTCCATTCTGTAATGTTCATTCCGTAGTGTCCATTCTGTAATGTCCATTCTGTAATGTCCATTCTGTAATGTCCATTCTGTAATGTCCATTCTGTAATGTCCATTTTGTAATGTCCACTCTGTAATGTCCATTCTGTAATGTCCACTCTGTAATGTCCATTCTGTTATGTCCATTCTGTAATGTCCATTCTGTAATGTCCACTCTGTAATGTCCACTCTGTAATGTCCATTCTGTTATGTCCATTCTGTTATGTCCATTCTGTAATGTCCATTCTGCAGTGTCCATTCTGTAATGTCCATTCTGCAATGTCCACTCTGTAATGTCCATTCTGTAATGTCCATTCTGTAATGTCCACTCTGTAATGTCCACTCTGTAATGTCCATTCTGTTATGTCCATTCTGTTATGTCCATTCTGTAATGTCCACTCTGTAATGTCCACTCTGTAATGTCCATTCTGTAATGTCCATTCTGTAATGTCCACTCTGTAATGTCCATTCTGTAATGTCCACTCTGTAATGTCCATTCTGTAATGTCCATTCTGCAATGTCCATTCTGTAATGTCCATTCTGCAGTGTCCATTCTGTAATGTCCATTCTGTAATGTCCATTCTGTAATGTCCATTCTGCAATGTCCATTCTGTAATGTCCATTCTGTAATGTCCATTCTGTAATGTCCATTCTGTTATGTCCATTCTGTAATGTCCATTCTGTAATGTCCATTCAGCAATGTCCACTCTGTAATGTCCATTCTGCAATGTCCATTCTGTAATGTCCATTCTGTAATGTCCATTCTGTAATGTCCACTCTGTAATGTCCATTCTGCAATGTCCATTCTGTAATGTCCATTCTGTAATGTCCATTCTGTAATGTCCATTCTGTAATGTCCACTCTGTAATGTCCATTCTACAGTCCACTCTGTAATGTCCATTCTGCAGTGTCCATTCTGTAATGTCCATTCTGCAGTGTCCACTCTGTAATGTCCATTCTGCAGTGTCCATTCTGTAATGTCCATTCTGTAATGTCCATTCTGTAATGTCCACTCTGTAATGTCCATTCTGTAATGTCCATTCTGTAATGTCCATTCTGCAGTGTCCATTCTGTTATGTCCATTCTGCAGTGTCCACTCTGTAATGTCCATTCTGTAATGTCCATTCTGTAATGTCCATTCTGTAATGTCCATTCTGCAATGTCCATTCTGTAATGTCCATTCTGTAATGTCCATTCTGTAATGTCCACTCTGTAATGTCCATTCTGCAATGTCCATTCTGTAATGTCCATTCTGTAATGTCCATTCTGTAATGTCCATTCTGTAATGTCCACTCTGTAATGTCCATTCTACAGTCCACTCTGTAATGTCCATTCTGCAGTGTCCATTCTGTAATGTCCATTCTGCAGTGTCCACTCTGTAATGTCCATTCTGCAGTGTCCATTCTGTAATGTCCATTCTGTAATGTCCATTCTGTAATGTCCATTCTGCAGTGTCCACTCTGTAATGTCCATTCTGCAATGTCCATTCTGCAATGTCCATTCTGCAATGTCCATTCTGTAATGTCCATTCTGTAATGTCCATTCTGTAATGTCCACTCTGTAATGTCCATTCTGTAATGTCCATTCTGTAATGTCCATTCTGCAGTGTCCACTCTGTAATGTCCATTCTGCAATGTCCATTCTGTTATGTCCATTCTGTAATGTCCATTCTGTTATGTCCATTCTGTAATGTCCATTCTGTAATGTCCATTCTGTAATGTCCATTCTGCAATGTCCACTCTGTAATGTCCATTCTGTAATGTCCATTCTGTAATGTCCATTCTGTAGTGTCCATTCTGTAATGTCCATTCTGTAATGTCCATTCTGCAATGTCCACTCTGTAATGTCCATTCTGTAATGTCCATTCTGTAATGTCCATTCTGTAATGTCCATTCTGTAATGTCCACTCTGTAATGTCCATTCTGCAGTGTCCATTCTGTAATGTCCATTCTGCAGTGTCCATTCTGTAATGTCCATTCTGCAGTGTCCATTCTGTTATGTCCATTCTGTAATGTCCATTCTGTAATGTCCATTCTGTAATGTCCATTCTGTAATGTCCATTCTGTTATGTCCATTCTGTAATGTCCACTCTGTAATGTCCATTCTGTAATGTCCACTCTGTAATGTCCATTCTGTAATGTCCATTCTGTAATGTCCACTCTGTAATGTCCATACTGTAATGTCCATTCTGTAATGTCCATTCTGTAATGTCCATTCTGTAATGTCCATTCTGTAGAATGCCTTCTGTGGTGTCGTTTTGCAGTGTGCATTCTGCAGTGCTTATTCTGCAATGCCCCTTCTGCACTGTCCATGTCCGTTTTTTTCATTCAACGCCTATCTGGCGCTGAAGTGGATGAAGATAAGTGATTGTTCGTTCATTGTCGTTGTCCTGAGTTTTTGTATCTTACCTGAAGAAGACCTAAGAGGTCAAAACGCGTCGTGTGTTGTCTTGCGATTCGTTTGTCTACGCTTTTTTGGCAGTATCCTATCACTAACATTTATCATTTGTTTTTTTTTTAGATTTCCGCCCACAGTCGCTTCACTTCACAACTAGATCTAACCTCAACAAGGATTTGTGCGCAGCAAATATTCGCATTGAAGAGTAAGCTATCATTTTTATCATCTTATACAGGAGCAGCACAGTTTAGCTCTCCGATTATGGCAGCTCCTTCTATGGGCTGTCAGAAATAAACGTCCGTCCGTTTTGAATCTCTTTCAGACACGATGTCAAAAGACCATGCACCGAAACAGACACACAATTAATCGCAAAAACTTAATGATGGAAGCAGACAAAAATGAATTCTTAAAAGTCGGTTTGCCTATTTTGGCCAACGTGAATTACAGGGAAAACAGGGATGGGTGGATGAGGGATGGTTGTGGGGGTGGGGATTGGAGGCGGAATTAGGAAGGTGGGTGGGGCGGTAATTAGGGATGAATAAAGCAAAGCCAACAAATGTTTTAAATCTTCATCATCATCTCCCACTGACGTAACGAACGACGCTCTTTTTTAATCAGAGACAGTCCCCTCCTCTACCATCCTCCCCACTTCTTTTCTGGACATTATGAACTTAATCACCTGAAAAATGATTTTGTTTTGCGTTTCTGTCGTAGGTAATATATATCTATATATGGCCTACATTCATTTAATGTCAAGTACGAGTAATATACCTATTTACGTACGCTTCTGTACGTAAAAAAAAAAAGAAAAAAAAAGAAAAAAAAACCCGCATCATACGGTCTTACTTTAATTAGCTTGTTTAATTGATACTGGTTGTAATGTTACATTAAACACTATTTAACATGCATTTTTATCATTGTGTAAACCAGTGACTGTAGCAAGCCACAGTTTATAAGAACATGAAAACGGCATTGCAACAGTGAAAACGGCATTGCAACAGTGAAAATAGCATTGCAACAGTGAAAACATTGCAACAGTGAAAACAGCATTGCAACAGTGAAAACGGCATTGCAACAGTGAGCATATTGCTTCAAAATGTCAATGGCAGAATCACAGCTGTACAGAGCTTACTGTCTGGTGGCATTGGATGTAGGGGATGGATGGGAAGATGTTATCAATGTACCCATAGAGATTGTTCTGCCATGTGTGGCCGAGCTGAAGCTTCAGTCTGCTGAGTCATTCTAAAAGTTAAAGTTTACCACACACACGCGCGCGCGCGCACACACACACACACACACACACGTACACACGCACGCACGCACGCACGCACACACCACGCACGCACACACACACACACACACACACACACACACACACACACACACATACACACGGCGCGCGCGCGCGCGCGCGCGCCCTCACATATGTCCACTTCTTAAACTTACGAACAAAGAACTCCCTGTGTATTGATGAAAACACGTAGTGATGTTCAGTTCTGTTGTGGTCCTGTGAGTTCACTGCAGTATGCCACACAGCTGTCTTCCCTTCGTCAGCAACACGTGTCCGGGTAAACCCCGAGAGAACCTACGAAGGAAAATTAACCCATGGATGACTGAACCGTACTGAAAAGCAGATCAGAGTGTACAGACTTGTAGGAAAGGATCACTCATTCGTTTTACAGGGACACAACTTGCCCAAAGTGAACTTCCACACAGACATCAGTCACTGAAGCGTAGTCTCTCAAACTGTCGACTCCACCTGATGACAAGGAGACTGCGATTCATCGCTGACGATTATGATGGTCATCAATGGACTGAAAAAAGTAGGTATTTGACAAATATAGGCCTACGTGTCTCAGAAACAAACAGACAGGTAGAAAGAGAAGCAGAAGGGGGGAAAAGGAGGAAGAGAATGTGGAAGAGGAAGGGAAAAAACAGAAAGGAAGAAAGAAAGAAAGAAAGAAAGAAAGAAAAAAGAAAGAAAGAAAAGAAAAAAGAAAGAGAAGAGGGAAGAAAGCGGGAAAGAAAGAAGATAGACAGAAAGAAAGAAACTCAGAAAAGACGAAAGAAAAACCGTAAAAGAGGATACATCAACAGATAAACCTGACCATTACATTACCACCAAGACTGATTTTTTCCATTATAAAACACTTTTAAAACTAGCCATCAGTGTTCAGATCTTGGAATCAACTACATCCAGGTATAACTCCCTTAACATAAAGAGAATGATGCAGCATCTCGTAATTGATGTACTGTTTGTTGGCCAAAGCAGCGCATAAAATGAGTTGGGGGGGAGGGAAACAAATTTAATCATTTACTCGTAGCTGGTGAACTGTTCATAAGTATGGTGTATAAGGCACAAGCTTTGTCATATAGAAGGCAGGCACTTGAAGCACATTTAGCTCCAAACAGCACTTATGTTACAGGTGAAACAATTCTTATATGACAGGATAACGTCCACTAGTTTAATGGCCGTTGAGGACAGTGAGCTTATAGAGATTTACTTTGTTTCGGGGTTGGCATGATGTAAGACGAGGCCCATCCCTCCCCTTCTGTCGCCTTAACCTTACCTGAACCAAATCAGGTAGCTATTTATTACTGAGTGGACAGAGAGGGTTTCTAGGTGAATCAGGTAGCTATTTATTACTGAGTGGACAGAGAGGGTTTCTAGGTGAATCAGGTAGCTATTTATTACTGAGTGGACAGAGAGTGTTTCTAGGTGAATCAGGTAGCTATTTATTACTGAGTGGACAGAGAGGGTTTTCTAGGTGAATCAGGTAGCTATTTATTACTGAGTGGACAGAGAGGGTTTTCTAGGTGAATCAGGTAGCTATTTATTACTGAGTGGACAGAGAGGGTTTTCTAGGCGAATCAGGTAGCTATTTATTACTGAGAGGAGAGAGAGTGTTCCTAGGTGAATCAGGTAGCTATTTATTACTGAGTGGACAGAGAGGGTTTTCTAGGTGAAAAAAAACCCCACCCCATGAGTGGTTCGAACTCTTGACCCTCAACACCACAGCAGGGCTCTTTAGCGTTGGATTACGGGCCTTTCTCAGAGGTTGACCCTCAACATCACAGCAGGGCTCTTTAGCGTTGGATTACGGGCCTTTCTCAGAGGTTGACCCTCAACATCACAGCAGGGCTCTTTAGCGTTGGATTACGGGCCTTTCTCAGAGGTTGACCCTCAACATCACAGCAGGGCTCTTTAACGTTGGATTACGGGCCTTTCTCAGAGGTTGACCCTCAACACCACAGCAGGGCTCTTTAACGTTGGATTACGGGCCTTTCTCAGAGGAAGCAGGAATTCTGTCAATGTTTGCTTGACAGTTTAAATGTGTTTGACATATAAACCCCTTTGTTTACAAATTGGTGGCAAGATTGATCTACAACAACTACAACAACAACGACGACGACGACGAAAACAACTCATGTAGCTGCCCCTAAATTCAGTCTCTGTTAGCCTTGCATTATCATAAATACACCCATTGAATCGACTAATGAATCATGTAATACTGACGTAGAACTTAAAGACTATCGTCAATTGGACATTGTTTATATGTTAAACAACGTCAATTTGACGATAGTCTTTAAGTTCGAGGAATCTTCAAATCTCTGCGTGGGCGAGGCTTAGAACTCGTTGTTTATGTAAACAATTAATAATTTCATCACGCTGAAAAGTCTGGGTGGGTGTTGAGAGGCTTAGATGTTGGCGATATGAAGGGAGGGATGGGATTGATTGATTGATTGATCTTTAACACGCAAGGATGAAGATTTTAGGCCAAAGCCTAGTCTTACAATCTGTCCTTGCCATGCATATATTATTTCAAGACACATTATTCATACTGACAATTCAACATAGCAACACTGTAATCTAATTCTACAGTAATAAGCAGACTGTTCATAAAAGTAATAATGACATGGTGGGTAGTCAAACGAACGAAACTTACAAATGAACAAACAAACAAGCAAACACACAAAACTACACAGTGAGAGGTCGGAGGAGGGGAGGGGAGAGAATGGTAGGTAGGGGGAGGAGAAGAGGGATGGTAGACAGAGTGGGAGTGGGGATGAGCGATTTAATGGAGTAGGTTATATGTTTAGACGGTGTATTCAAAGCATGGTGAGCAGAAGACTTTACGAATGGACGCTAATCATTTTAATCAAATAATCAAATTACTGACACATAAATTGTTTATGTAAATGTTTCTTAAAAAGTTTTAAAGTATTCGTATTTTGTAGACTCGGTGGAAGTGAGTTCCAGACATATGGTCCAGAGTAAGCCAGGCTTGTTTTGTATTGATCAATGCGTGGGTAGGGCAGAAGGGATTTCTTCGAGCCAGAAAAGCTGTTCAATCTTGTAAAAAAAAAGGCATTGATATAACATGGCACAGTATCTGTCAAGATTGTAAATATAAATGATGCTTTGTTGAATTCCAGTTGCTTACTCAGAGGAAGTATCTTCAGCGCTTTTAGTTTTTGTCTGTTGTTACAGGTACGGCTGGATGGAGTAATTTTGCTGCACGCCTATGGAGAGAATTCAGCCTTTTTAGTGGAGAACACTTCTCTCGTCCCACACCGTTGAAGCGTAATTGATACGTGACATTACGTGTGCATTGAAAAAAAGTGTAAACACAGTACTGTTGACGTAGCTTTTTAATTGAGATAACAGGAAAAGTTTTTTTGAGACTACCTTGCATACATTATTGAGATGAGATTGCTATTTCAATTCCTTATCTATCGTTACCCATAAAAGACGAGGCTCATCTACCTGTTTAACAGAAATGCCATTCAACTGAAATTTTAGGCAAAGAGGAGTCTATTGGTGCTTTTGGCGGGTAGCTATAATTATTGATTTGGTTTTGGCTGGGTGTATGACCTTTGAGTTTGAATGACACCAGTCTGACACGTCGTTTAGACTTTCCTGGAGAGAAGTTTCTGTTGTCTGTAGATCACTACCATTCGTTTGGAGTGACAAGTCACCAGCAAATGAATCTGTCGTGACTTTTTCATCTCATATGGACAAAGGTAAATCATTGATGAAGATGCAGAATAGGAGTACTGAGCCTTGTGGGACCCCATGTCTGACAAAGTCTGAAGCGGAGGTTTTGCCTTTAAGCACCACATACCGAGTCCTGTCGTTCAAGTATGTACGTTTGGAATAATGAGAGTGTCGAGGAATGGTTCGAGTAGAAAGGCAGTTTCTTTAACAGAATGGAATGATGGAAGGGCAGGGAGGGGTGAAGAAGGTAAGGTGGTAGTGGACTGGCCGTCCCGGTGACCTAATCGCCTTGGTGGACTAGATGCCTTGGTGATCTCGTCGTCCTAATGGTCTAGTCGTCTTGATGGTCTAGTCATCCATGTGGTCTACTTGTCCTAATGGTCTAGTCGTCTTGATAGTCTAGTCGTCCAGGTGGTCTAGTCGTCCTAATGGTCTAGTCGTCTTGATGGTCTAGTCGTCCAGGTGGTCTAGTCGTCTTGATGGTCTAGTCGTCAGGTGGCCTGGTCGCCTTGGTGGGCTACTTATCTTGGTGGTCTAGTCGTCCTGATGGTCTAGTCGTCCAGGTGGTCTAGTCGTCCAGGTGGCCTGGTCGCCTTGGTGGGCTACTTATCTTGGTGGTCTAGTCGACTTGATGGCCTAGTTATCTAAATGGTCTAGTCGTCCTGGTGATCTAGTTGTCCTGGTGGTCTAGTCGTCCTGGTGGTCTTGTCGTCCTGGTGGTCTAGTCGTCAAGGTGGTTTTGTCGTCCTGGTGGTCTAGTCGTCAAGGTGGTCTTGTCGTCCTGGTGGTCTAGTCGTCCGGGTGGTCCAGTCGTCCGGGTGGTCCAGTCGTCAAGGTGGTCTAGTCGTCCTGGTGGCCTAGTCGTGCTGGCGATCAAGTCGTACTGGTAATCTTGTCGTCCTGGTGGTCTATTCGTCATGATGGTCTAGTTGTCTTGGCGGCATAGTCGTCTTGATAGTCAAGTCGTGTGTGTGTGTGTGTGTGTGTGTGTGTGTGTGTGCGTGCGTGCGTGCGTGCGTGCGTGCGTGCGTGCGTGCGTGCGTGCGTGTGTATGTGCTGAGAGAGAGAGAGAGAAACAGATTGACCCATATACAGACACTCAGAAATTAAGCTTTGGCCATAGGCATACATGAACATGGGCAATAAAGACGGAAGTGAGGGTCGTCCGCCAACACGAGAGAGAGAGAGAGAGAGAGAGAGAGAGAGAGAGAGAGAGAGAGAGAGAGAGAGAGAGAACAGAGAGACAGAGAGACAGAGAGACAGAGAGAGAGAGAGAGAGAGAGAGAGAGAGAGATCTGTTTATTGCTCGGACGTTTCTGCCCATTGCTAAGGATAATCCGGCACCAGGATGTTTATGATGACCACGCAATGGTGCTGGCGTTAATCTACAATGTACGGGGTGTCCCTGAATGTATGCAGAGAGAGAGAGAGAGAGAGAGAGAGAGAGAGAGAGAGAGAGAGAGAGAGAGAGAGAGAGAGAGAGAGAGAGGATCTGTTTATTGCTCGGACGTTTCTGCCCATTGCTAAGGATAATCCGGCACCAGGATTTTATGATGACCACGCAATGGTGCTGGCGTCAATCTACAATGTACGGGTGTCACTGAATGTATGCAGAGAGAGAGAGAGAGAGAGAGAGAGAGAGAGAGAGAGAGAGAGAGAGAGAGAGAGAGAGAGAGAGAGGATAGAGAGAGAGAGAGAGATCTGTTTATTGCTCGGACGTTTCTGCCCATTGCTAAGGATAATCCGGCACCAGGATGTTTATGATGACCACACAATGGTGCTGGCGTCAATCTACAATGTACTGGGTGTCACTGAATGTGTGCACAGTCAGAGAGAAGACAGAGAGAGAGAGAGAGAGAGAGAGAGAGAGAGAGAGAGAGAGAGAGAGTGAGAGAGACAGACAGACAGGACAGACAGACAGACAGACAGACAGACAGACGGGCGGACGGATGGAAGGACAGACAGACAGACAGACAGACAGACGGACGGATGGACGGACGGACGGACAGACAGACAAACAGACAGAAAGACAGTAGTAGTAGTAGTAGTATAGTAGTAGTAGTAGTAGTAGTAGTAGTAGTGAACAGCAGCAACAACAACAACGACAACAACAATTGCATCAATGACAACAACAACAACAACAACAATAACAACATGAGCAACAAAGAGAAACAAAAATGATAACAATAAATACTTGACGGACAGAACGATGACAGCGCTGCGTGCAGAGACACGCACTGCACGTGAAACTCGACTGCCGTAATGATTCCTGGCAGTCTCTATCTGGAAGCCTCGCCGGTGCTGATGACGCGATTGGCCATTCCCCGGTACAGCCACAGGATGCAGCGGATGGGTCATGACAGCACAAGTTAACGAGATATTCTTTGACGGTAATATTTGCCTCCCTTGGGTCATTCAACTGAGCCAACAACGAGGCCGTCATGGTAATAGTGTTCGTTGCTTTATCAACAGAGTAGTGTCAATCTAATACGACTAGTCGTAGCATCCGCAGCAGGAGGGCGGCGGCAGAAGTTGTAGAAATAGTAGTAGTAGTCGTAGTAAAATTAGTAGTAGAAGTAGTAGCAGCAGCAGCAGTGGTAGCAGTAGCAGCAGCATGAGCAGTAACAGCAGCAGGCGTAGTAGTGGTGGTGGTGACAATAGTAGCAGAGGTGTGTGTGTGTGTGTGTGTGTGTGTGTGTGTGTTGTGTGTGTGTGTGTGTGTGTGTGTGTGTGTGTTTCCTTCGTTCGTTCATGTCTTTGTTTGTTTGCTGGATCGATTGACTGCACGATATCATTCGTTGAGTCAATGCTGACAGGACACACACTAGGAAACCTTTGTGCATGCTGTGTAATAAATACGGGTTTTCTTTTTCTGTGACAGCTTCTATGTCACACACACACACACACACACACACACACACACACACACACACACACACACACACACACACACACGCACGCACGCACACACTGTGACACACACACACACACACACACACACACACACACACACACACACACACACACACACACACACACACACACGCTACAAATCTCTATTGACATCTTTCCAGCATACATGTCCACACTATTTCTTTCTTCACGAATAAAATCCACTAAGACCTTCGAAGGACAGATCAACGACACCATGAAATACGCTGACCGTCACTTGAAAAACCAGCCCGAACTGTTTAGTAGTATAACACCAAAGTTCGTAAATATTGGAATCGGTTCCTTTTGTGTCCGATTCTCTCTTGTTGCGGCCGCTTTTGTTGTTGCTGTTGTCGTTGTCGTTGTTGTTGTTGCTGCTGCTGTTGTTGCTGTTGTTATTGTTGTTGTTGCTGCTGGTGCTGCTGTTGTGGTTGTTGTTATTGTTGTTGTTGTTTATCAGTTCTTTAGTAAACCATGAAAGCACTGATTTACCATAAATGTCGCCTGCTAATTATTGTGAATCTCTGTTTTGCCATTGTTTTTGTGTAGACAAAGGGGCGAAAATTGTTGCGTGTTTAAAGTTTGCTGTCGGAGAATGTCGTGGGCCCCCCCCCCCCCCCCCCCCCCCCCCCCCCCCCCCCCCCCTCCTCCCGCACACACACACAGAGAAAAAAAATGAGACAGAGAGACAGAGAGACAGAGACAAGAGAGAAGTGTAGTTCAGGACTGCACGGCTTCCTATGTCTCTCCTGCCATGACAGGAACGGTGTTTTGTCCAGTCAGGAACAGACGTTATGGCCGCTGCCGGGGATAGATGAAGAGAAGAGAAGAGAGCAGAGCGCTTGGTAAGAGGCGCACTGACAACAAACGTCTCCTCACGAAGTGGTTGACACTCAATACGTGTCCTTTGTGTAAGCGGCATGCGCTCAATAAACGTCTCTTCATGAAGTGGATGATGCTCAATAGACGTCCTTTGTGTAAGTGTCATGCACACAATAAACGTCTCTTCATGAAGTGGATGATGCTCAATAGATGTCCTTTGTGTAAGTGTCATGCACACAATAAACGTCTCTTCATGAAGTGGATGATGCTCAATAGATGTCCTTTGTGTAAGTGGCTTGCACACAGTAATCGTCTCTTCACGGAGTGTTGGACGCTCAATGGTTGTATTTTGTGTAAAGTGGCACACAAATAACAAGCGTCTCTTTACGGGGTGTTGGACGCTCAATGAGTGTCCTCTGTGTACGTGACATAAACACAACGAGCGTATCTTTACGGAGTGTACGCTCATCATTGGGTGTTTTTTTAAATTCCAAGAGTGCCATCTTATTGTTGGAAACACTGAAAGGAAAGGAAAGGATGCGGAAGAGGATAAGAACAAGAGGAGGAGTCGGAGACCGGAAGGGAGGGGGCTGGATAAGGTACGGAAGAGAAGAGGAAATGGACGAGGAAGAACTACAAGAAGAAAACAAAAAATTAAGAAGCCAACAACAAACGCAAAAACGAGGAGAACAACGACAAGAAGAAGAAGAAGAAGAAGAAGGAAAATGTAGAAGGAGGAGAAAAAAAGAAGAAAAAGAAGGAGGAGGAGGAGGAGGAGGAGGAGGAGTGGAAACACTAATAACTACAACAGCAACAGCAACAAGAACATCAACAACAAAACATCAACAACAATAACAACAAAAAGGGGAGGGAAAAAAACGATAAAATAGCACAAATACCAGGACACGACGCCGGGAAGAGCTCGACTTTCGCCAGTGTCCACTTGTCCCGCCTCACCGGATGTGAGCTGTCCTCTGACTCTACGTCAAATCTCACCAGACTCTCAATACCGGTACAGCCAGCAGGACTTGTTGTTCTGTTTCTGAGACCCATGTATTTTGGAGGGAACTTTACACAAATGTCAAACAGCGCCCTACATAACAAAGTCAAAGAAAATGCCAGGAAATTCCGGGATCTGCTCTTTGATGCAGCTACGCGAAAAAGGGGTTTGTCCTTATACTGCATTCCGTCTTTCAAGCAAAGTTCCCCCTTCTTCTTCTTGTTCTTGTTCTTGTTCTTCTTCTTCTTCTTCTTCCCCGTTGAAATCAGGTCCATGGTGGTTGCGTAATCTTGCATACACACAGATAAACAAACAGGCCAACAGACAAGGATGAAGAATGACCTCCTGGGTGAAAGCAAGAAGAAAAACAACAACAATGAGGGTAAAAGAATAAACGAGCGACGGACATGATGACAGTGCAGCATGCAGATATGAGTGCACGTGAAACTCGGCAAAACGTCGTAATAACTTCTGACAGTCCCTAGAAGCGCATGAAGTGGACAGCTGTGCGTGTTCAATACAACCAACGGAGCATAATAGATTGGACATGCCAGTGCCAGTTCGCCCGATATTCATTGACGGGGATCTTTGCATGTTTGGAATCATTCAGCGAAGCTAAACATGAGACTGCTGTGTTCATACTGCATGTTATTTTTCCTTCCGGAACTATCAAGCCATA
Source organism: Conus ventricosus (assembly GCA_018398815.1). Classification (NCBI taxonomy): domain Eukaryota; kingdom Metazoa; phylum Mollusca; class Gastropoda; order Neogastropoda; family Conidae; genus Conus; species Conus ventricosus. Next base: position 44,993,742 of record CM031612.1, on the reverse strand, counting down.
AGTGTGCGTGTGCGTGTGCGTGTGCGTGCGCGCGCGCGCGCGTGTATGTGTGTAAGGGTGTGTGTATGAGTGCGTGTGTATGAGTGCTTGTGAAAGGTCGTTTGTCCATATGTTTACTGGTTTGAATGATAGCTTGATTGATGGATTGACTGACCGTTTCTATGTTCAACACTGACAAAATGTGAACTGGAAAAGTGTTGACATGAAAGAATAATGAAAAGAAATGTGTGTTGTTGTTGTTTTTTAAAAGCCTAGCCTACAAGGCGTATGAAACAAAATGCAGACCACTAAGAAACGAAAGGCCTTCCTTGGAACTAAGTCACTTTGACTGGCTCGAAATACACACGTCCTTTTCACACCTGTAGTAAACTGAAAATAAACAATGGGCAGATGCATTCATACATTCATACATACATACATACAATCATGCATACATACATACAATCATGCATGCCTACATACAGATAATCATACATACATACAAACATACATACAGTCATGCATACATACATACATACATACATCTCTCTCTCTCTCTCCATACACATAATGTCTATCTATCTATCTATCTACATATATATCTATCTATCTACCTATCTTCTTATCTATCTATCTATCTATCTATCTATCTATCTATCTATCTATCTATATATCTAGCTAGCTAGCTAGCTGTCAATATGTATACAGAGAGAGAGAGAGAGAGAGAGAGAGAGAGAGGAGAGAGAGAGAGAGAGAGAGAGAGAGAGAGAGAGAGCGAGTCTCTGTTTCTCCTGATTGTGTAAAATCTGATCTTCAGTGTTCTTTGCTGAATCTGAAAGGAAGGATTCATTTTTGCTTGAGTCACGGTTGACTCATTTTTCTTGAATCTAAAAGGCAACATTGATTTGGTTTGGGTCAAAATTGACCGTTATTTATTGGGTCTAAACGGCAAAAATGAATTTATTTCTTTAACTTCAGTCATGGTTACCCATTCTTTGTTGAGTCTTGAAGTTGGAGTTGATTTGGCTTTGGTCATAATTGATCGTCCTTTCTTGAGACTGAAAGGTAGAACTGATTTGGCTTCAGGTCGACTTTTCTTTGTGTTGTCTAAAAGGAAGAGTTTATTTGGCTTTGCTCGCGATCGGCTGTCCTTTGTTGAGTCCAAAGCAGAATTGATTCGGTTTGGGTCACAATGGGCTGCACTTTGTTGAGTCCAAAAGCAGAATTGATTTGGTTTGGGTCACGATGGGCCGCACTTTGTTGAGTCCAAAAGCAGAATTGATTCGGTTTGGGTCACAATGGGCCGGACTTTCTTGAGTCTAACAGCAGAAATGAATCGGTTTGGGTCACAATGGGCCGGACTTTCTTGAGTCTAACAGCAGAAATGAATCGGTTTGGGTCACAATGGACAGCACTTTGTTGAGTCTAAAGGGCAGAATTGATCCGGTCTAGGGCAGAATGGATCGGCACTGCTGCCGAGTCGCTGCTGTGCAATAGTTCCTGTTTTGATGCAAAATGCTCATGTACATAAATGTTTAAGAAAGTTGCGACAGTTACTAACAAAAACTCACCCCAAACTCAAAAGTTTGAACAAACGTGTCCAAAGATACTCTCTGAATATGCAGTTCAGACGAACTTAGGCACACTGATTTTTTTCTCCTCCGACTTGACATAATAACGAGTCAACTTCTCAAAGGAGATCAATCAGTAATTTGATTCACCAGAAACGTAGAACTTGACAGCGTTTGTTATGTATTAAAAGACATTCAAGTCCCTGTCTTTACAGTTTTAGAGATGAGGAAATGTCAAGCCTATAATCGTAACGTTTAGATCGACGGAGAACGAGCTTCAACATCAACTGGAGCATAAATCCAAGCCATCGTCTGATTGTCTTAAAAGTTTAAAAAAAAAAAAAAAAGTACTGTCTGTCGACATTCGAGATAAACGGGCTAATCAGTTGTTGCTGTGGCTATTATGACGTATATAGCGGATACCATCAGAGAAATTCCAGAATAGTAAACAAATTATTCTTCACGGTGTATTCCTATCCCCTCATTAATTCCGATTATATCCACCCCTGGTAGAAAAGCCGCTGCCGAGTTAGCTGCTCGTCGCTGAAATTGTTATGTTTCTCTTTGAGATTGTCTCCCTCGGTTGTTTTGTCCCTGTCTGACCCCATGCTGTGAAATCAATGTCAGTGTTTTGAAGTAAAGCATAGTCTTGAGAAGAAAAACAAATGACACTTCTCAAAGAAAGGTATGAGGGGGCCCAGAGCGAATGATCTCTTCTTCCGTCTCTTTTTTCCT
>CM031612.1:44983957-44986457 GCA_018398815.1 Conus ventricosus | reverse complement strand
ACAGGGTACAGGACTAGACACAATGCATTTCGATCTCTTGGGTCGTCTTCAGGGGAAAACAAATAACAATATTTAGGACAGCGACGAGAACATGGAACCACTTAGCTGTGCTTCTCTTGTTCGTTTCCAAATTAAAATGGCCGCCAGACGGAAACGAGAGAATTATGGGAGAGGAAGTAGTGAGAGGGTTGGAGGGGGGGGGGGGAGAAAAAAGAAAAGAAAAGGGGAGGGTGTGTGAAACGATGGTAAATAAAATAAAGTAAATAACGTATTAAAAAAAACATATATACGTATATATATAAATAAAGATAAACAAAAATAAATGTAATAAGTAAATACAAAACATGAATAGATTAATAAACAAATAAAAGTAATAAGTGAGTAAATAAAATGAAATAAATAAATAAATATTAAATAAGTACGAATAAATAAATAAATAAATAAATAAACTTAAAAATGAAATATATGAAAAATAAAATAAGATAAATAGAGGGTGACTGCAATTTCTGTATGCAGTGGATAAGAGGGTAGTGAGGGCTATGGTGATGGTGGTGGTGCGTGTGTGTGTGTGTGTGTGTGTGTGTGTGTGTGTGTGTGTGTGTGTGTTGGTGGAAGATTATGCCGACTGGTGTGGAAGTGGTGGGAATGTATATTTGTGTTACTGTTGGATGTTGATGCCTTGGGACTGTAGCGTGCCCAGTTTGGCAATGAGATGGGTCTCTCTTGATGTACGTTCAAAACTGTCACTCTGTGACTGCCAGAGTGCCAAGACTTTCACATGGTTGATGTTGTGTTGGGGGTGGATGAAGTGTAGGGCAACGGGTTTGGGTCGGTGGTGGCGGATGTCAGCCAGATGTTCAGAGATGCGTGTCTCCGGTGTACAGGATGTTTCACCTATATAGATCTTGCCACACAGCTGGCAGTGGATAGCGTATATAACGTTGCGGCTCTGACAGGAGAATGTGCGTTTAACAGTGAAGGAGTCCTTGGGGCCCTGTAGGGTGGTGTCTGATGTGGTGAGGGGACAGATTTTGCAATTAGGTTTTGAGCAGGGGTGAGTACCTGGTGGTGTAGGTGTGGAGATTTTGTTCAATTTGGACCGAATGAGAAGATCTTTTAGGTTTTTATCAAGTTTGAACGTGATCATGGGTTTGGTATGGAAGGCAGGTTTGTGGTTTTGTGCAATGTACCGATTGGATTTGAGAATCCTGCAAATGGGGAGGGTGTGTGGATCGAAGAGGAGGCAGGCGGTGGGTCTGTCTGTCTCCTTTGAATGCTGGGTTTCCAGAGCAGATGTTCTGGATATGGCTGTGGTGCGGCTGAGAGCTTCGTTGATGATGGAACTGGGGTATCCACGGTTGGTGAAAAATTCTGACATTTTGGTTGCTTGCAAATGGAAGTCTTCTTCGCTGGAGCAAAGTCTGCGAAGACGGAGGAATTGTGAGTATGGAATGCTGTCTTTAGTGTATGGGTGGTGGGAGGATGTGTAGTCTAGGTATGCATGTGCATCAGGGGGTTTGTAGAAAAAAAAACTGGGATACCCCAGTTCCATCATCAACGAAGCTCTCAGCCGCACCACAGCCATATCCATAACATGGGTTTGGGTTCTGTTATTTCTTTCAAGCAGTATGCATCTAACCGCTGTGAAGCAAAGGAGATGTAAACCACAACTACACTCAACATGTTAACCCAATCCAAACCACAGGACACTGGATTGTTGCTGGTATTGGCTAGACTTCACTATTGCAATGGTCTCTTAACCGGCTCACCAAAATCCCTTCCAGAAAATCTTACAGAAGGTATAGAACTGAGCCGCCAGGTTTCCTGCAAGCCATCCAGGCGAGGTTATGTCACAGCTCCCTCAGAGTTTCTCTACTGGTCCGCTATTTACCGCAGAATTAATTATAAACAAGCGTGTGTTTCAAATCTGTTGCTGGCATTGGGCCAAAATATCTTTCAGACAGTTTCAAAACGGAGTGACTGAGGGCGGAAAATGAGGCAAAATTTGGAACGAGAGGGGGTTAGTTACCGCCAAGAAAACAGACTCCAAGCGTGCAGGCGTGGGAGGACAAAAGAATGTCAAAAACAGAATTCAAATGGAAGGAAGAAGAAATTGGTGGTTTTGAAGTTTAGATGCCGTAAGGAAGATCTGTTTTCTTTGTCATTGAGCTGTAGGTTGTTAAATATCATCACTTTCATCTGCATGTATTCCTTACTGATTCATGTAGCTGTGTTGCATCAGAAACATTTTCATGTCACAGTGAATGCTGATCATCAACACTGGATAAGGGTTTGCCCTACAAGTTTCAGTTTCAGTTCCATCAAGGTGTCATTGGGTGCGGACTAGTCAATATAAGCTGCATCACATCCGCTAAGTTTCGAGACCAAATTACGCACGATTTAAAGCTGATTGAGAAAGAATTAATGACTAAGATGATAGACTTTAAGGTGGTCTCATGGCTACGACGTAGTAGATGTCTAACCTATGCATTAGTCCAAC
>CM031612.1:44963957-44978957 GCA_018398815.1 Conus ventricosus | reverse complement strand
CAGAAAAATTCCGTGTAGAGCCTTTGTTTTGTAATACGAATTTGAGCATTGGGGACAGATCTATTTTCTTTATAAAAATTGGATAAAAATGGTGTATTCTGCGTACGGAATCTTTTAGACGAAAGTGGCCTTTTTTTTTTTTTTAGTTTCCAGTCCTTTGTTAATAGATATAATATCAATACAGATTTTGTAACATAGAACGGTTATATTAGTGCTGTGGGAAAAAAGTAGCCGGGAGAAGTTGGAGAAGAAATCAACTGTTGTGAAGAAGGTGAGTTAAATAAACTGTCTGTGATGTGTTCAGTTTCAAGGGGAGCCGCACTTTATTACAATTTACTGAATCAAGACACTCTAGAGCCAACGTTTTGCAATAAATGAAATGAAAGATTACCAAAAGATGTTTATTAGGCTAAAACTTTTTTTTTTTTTTTTTAGAAAATCCGACAGATGAAAGATATTAAGTTATAAAGTCAGGTTAGAATTAATTATAGGATACTGGGAACCAATACTGTTTTGAAAAAAACATGGGCATTGAAGATTCAGAAAAAAAGTTTATTCTGTTAGAGAGAAAAAGAAAACATTCAACATGTATGTATATTGGCATTGCCCTCATGTTCAAACTTTCTGGTAAGAATTTCAAAATATAATGAATAGAAAATTCGAAACTTTGAAACTACTGCTGAATGAATATTTTGTCCTATTTGGTTGTAACATTGATTTTAGATCACATAAAACGTTTGACTTAGTTTTGTTAATGTCAAATTCTATATTTACAAATGTAATTATGAAAATCATTTGCCATTATTTCAAGTTTTTGTTGTGTATTTGAAAGCAAGATATGAAATAGAAAAGCATGCCGATGTCTTCAAATGTCACTCACAATGTTTGTTACACAGTAGCTCCCATATTCTTTTTTCTTTATCGATTAATGCATTTTTGTTTTGTTTTGCAAGGTTTCCAAATAACATGACAACGGCCAGTTGCTTTGTTTTCTCTGTTTTGATTAATGTATTTGCTTGTTTTTGCCATTTTGTTTTCATTTATTAAGCAATGACTGTTTTTGTGTATACCCTTTGTGGTTATTGTGTTTATATGTGTCCATCATTAGATTTTTTTAAACGCAGACACAAGCTGTATACTGTCCTCCGCCTGTCCCATCCATGATTTTCCACGTCCTAGACGAGTACCTTTTGCTTCCTTGACCGCCGCATGAAGTGGGTTTTTGGGGATTTTCAAGTGCTCTGAAATATGACTGTTCTAGCTTATGTCTTACCTGCATTGAAGAAAGGTCGAGCAGGTATCACATGGTTTTAACTGGTGTGTGTCCTTCGTGGTTCCCACGATCAATCTCATTGCTTCATTTAATAAGATTGCTGTTGGAGAGTGTTGCAAGCCCTAATCCATGATCAGTCACACTAGATACAAGTGCGTGATACAGTCGGTACAGATGGCGCTGTTCAATGTCTTCAGCTGCCATTGCTTTCAAGGCAGATGGGCCTTTTTGCATTTAAAAACAATATCATCAACATGTTTTCTAAAGGTTAGCATTCTGTCAAAGCCTACACCCAAACAGCGTAGGTTGTCAGTTGATTCAAGTGGTATTCCATTGAAGGAAGGAGCAAACAGCACAGATAGCTAAATATTAGGTCGGATATACTCTATCCATGGTCAGCTACGACCAACGGAGGCATACATCACGTATTTCATAGTCCTGTAAAGAAGGATTTTTGCTGGGACCAACCTTATTGCTTCGTTATATCCGGCATTTGTTATATCCGACTTCGTTATAAGCGGAATCGACTATATATATATATATATATATATATATATATATATATAATATATATATATATATATATATATATATGTGTGTGTGTGTGTGTGTGTGTGTGTGTGTGTGTGTGTGCGCGCGCGCGCGCGCGTGCATAATGTATATATATAATTAGTTTCAGAATATTAACAGGGGGTTGAGAGAGAGAGAGAGAGAGAGAGAGAGAGAGAGAGAGAGAGAGAGAGAGAGAAGAGAGAGATGCCCTTAGTGCAGGAGATCTTTTTCGTACAGAACAAAGCAAGCAGATCTTTTCATTGTGCTTTTCCCTGTCCCCAAACCTGGCTAGCCTTCTGCGATGGTCTGCCTGCAGTTTGAATCGATCGACCAACTCCTTCAAAATGACTTCAATGCAGTGACTGACAGGGCGGACTGATTCTTGGATGAACTTTAGATGAGAGTCCGATTGGTTGGAAACGCGCGCGCGCGCATGTCTGTGTGTATGTGTGTGCGCGCGCGTGTGTCCGTGTGTGTGTCAGAGAGAGAGAGAGAGAGAGAGAGAGAGAGAGAGACGCTTCAGCTTCAGAATCATTTTATTGACAATGACAAAATACAGTCTTCATGTCAAGGGGGCTATCATCAATGCAGCGTCAAGAATTTATGAAACAAAACAAACAAACAAAAATGTATAGTACATTACAAACATAATTCCCGGTATTGATCTATCTGGGAATAATAAATTTAACGTCAAACAAAAGATCACCAAACATGGGCCTAAAAGGCCAGCTATGACATACGAAGAACCAAAGCACTGTCTCACAGGGAAACAGCAACAGACATTTTTTTCCCTCTGATATCATAACATTCAGCAATATATTTAGCAAACAGACGAAGAATATTTCCATCATCAGACGATAGTAGTTCAATCAAAGTATATGGTCTTTCTGGCATCAAATTAAACAGTTTTGATTTTTTCCTTTTATCTTCATATGCCTTACATTGAAATAAAAAGTGCTCTTCATCTTCCTTACTGTTGTCTGGACACAACACACAAACATCATCAACAGAAACTTCATTGCAAAACCATTTCTTATTTGCTTTGAAACCGAGGGTCCGACTTCTAAATCTGGCCAATATGCTTCTATGCCATTTATTAGTAACAGATTTCAAAAACATTTCCGGCTGAAGAATACTTTTAAAGGAATAAAACCATGAATACTTGTCACTTTCTTCCATTTTTGAATGCCAATTCTGTTTGTAGCAGGCTATTAAGCGATCCTTAAATTCTGACATAAATGTCCTTTCGTTCCCTACCTCTTTGCTAAGCCACACAATACCAAACCCATTAATAGTTAACACATGTTTTACTTTACTAACCCAGTTGCAGTGTCCACTTTCCATTTGTAAATATAGCATATCATATGCTTGTCTACATATCCTTGACGTTGGAAGTTGTGTCAATTTTAACCAATACTTAATAGATTTTGAAAACGTTTCAATAAATAAAGGATATCTTCCAGAATCACCATAAGCCATTGTGTTTGATGAATGCAGTGGAATGTTCATGAATCTTTTAATAGCCATAGTATGCACCTTCTCCATTTCCAAATTTTCTTCTAATCCCCAAACTTCTGCAGCATAAGTCAGCATAGGCGCTATTTGCGAGTCAAATAGCTTCCAGAACAAAGAAGGGTCAATGCTATTAAGTCTTTTCATGCATCTTAGAATTTCTACAACCCCTTCTTACCCTTTCTGCCGATTTCACGCCACCCTGCATTTAAACTTAAACGAGTTGTAAATAGCATCCCCAAATATTTGTAACTATTGGTTACTTTTACTTCTACATCTCCATACCACCACTTTTCATACTGGGATAAATAACCACCCATACGAAAGATAATATTTGTTTTCTCTAGATTAACACTTAATTGAAGTCTATCTGCTTCATTTTTTAAAACATTTATTTGATTTTGCAAACCAACAACAGTACTAGAGAACAAGATTACATCATCTGCAAACAAAAGCATAAACAGTTCCACAGCACCTGCAATCAACTGTATACCATGTTTGCCTTTATGTGACATTTCTAAAGCTATCTCATTAATAAAGAATGCAAACATTTGAGGGCTCAGTATACAACCTTGCTTCACTCCTCTCGGACAATCGAATAAGTCACTGTACAATCCTTTCTCACGAACACATGCTAAAACTGAATGATATACACCACGAAGAGCATAGTACAATTTTCCTTTAACCCCTGTTTTTCTAAGAACTTGCCACAACACATTTCTATTAACAGAATCAAAAGCCTTTTTAAAATCAACAAAAGCAACATACAGTTTAGTATTTTTCTTTAAGCACTTTTGGACTAAAGCATATAATGTGAAAATATGATCAACTGTACTGTACCCTGACCTGAACCCGCCTGCTCTTCCCCAATTTGAGAGAGAGAGAGAGAGAGAGAGAGAGAGAGAGAGAGAGAGAGAGAGTCTCGCACTCAAGACAACTTGTAAAGGTTAAGGGTTTATAGACACAGTACAGCAATAACAAACACAAAGACGGACCATATTAAATGCGTGAAACAGGATTTACAGGTCTTCACAAATCGAGTCAAACATCGTCTCTTGAAGTATATGCAGTCATGGACCTGAAGTGCTGCTTTTTGTTTGCACAAGCCTCTTTATTCATGATGTGTTCCAGTCTCTTGGTACTAACGGTATATTATCTCTTCTAGACATTTAATGCAGATCATTTCAGAAAAAAAGACGAAATTGCTGAATTAAGGAGGGAGGAGGAGGAAGAAGAGCAGGAGGAGGAGGAGGAGAGAGCGAGAGAGGGAGAGAGAAAGTGTGTATGGGTAGGACTAGTACTGTTTACACATGTCTACGCCACTTTATGTGTAAAGTATGAGCAAAAAACAAAACAACCCACCAAAGGGAAAAAAAACCGAGCGTATGTGAGTATTTTATGATACAATTTCTTGCTCTAATCTCCGCATCACGATGTAAATGACGCACATTAATTTGTGGGAAAAAGTCCCCAGACACACGCCTGTATAAGCTTATGCTAACATTGTAATACGTTTCCGCAAACTTTTGTATATTATTTGATTTGATTTGATGTGATTTGATGTGTGTGTGTGTGTGTGTGTGTGTGTGTGCGCGTGTGCGTGTGTGTGTGTGTGCGCGCATGCGTGTGTGCGTGTGTGTGTCAAGTCAAGTCAAGTCAAAATTATCTTTATTGAGGGTTAAAGAATAAGCTTTCCAGCTTTTTTACATCCTGCCCTCATAAACAAGAAAGAAACTAATTGAACATATAACCACAAGCTCAAAAAACATTTTTAAAACACACAATTTCTTTCATGCAAATACATAACTCTCATATGAAATCTGAAACAATCATGAAACTATTGTTGGAACTTCAAGTTCAAGCACAGAGAGAGAGAGGAGAGAGAGAGAGAGAGAGAGAGAGAGAAAGACGGGGATAAGGGGATTGTATTAATGGAAATGACTTCAATTGAAGCGCAGAGTTTCTATCAAATGCATTTTTAGTGCTTTTTTAAATGTATATTTTGAGTGACATGATTTTATGGAGGAAGGCAAATTATTCCATGCGGTCCCTCCAGAGTACAGAAAACTTGATTTATAAAGATTACATCGAGGTCTGGGAAGAGACAGTTTATGTGTATGTCTGTAACTATTGAAGACAAAGCTCTCAAAGATTATCTTCGGGGCTGATCCATTCACTACATTGTACATGCTCAAGCATTTGTTGAAGTAGAGTCTGTCTTTAAATGGAAGAATATTTAAAGTTTTGTAATCACTCTTTGTCAAGGTATTGGATTTCAACTGAATTAATTTAATGGCTCTTTTATGCAGACGACTTACTAGTTTCAGATTAGTTTCACTGGCATTATCCCATAACGTGGATGCATAATTGATAAAAGAATGTGCGCATGAAAGAATATCTTTCTGGAGTGAAGATTTAGAAATTTTTTTATCTTTGAAAGTTGATATATTCTCTTAGAAATACGTTTTCCAAGATCCGCAATGTGGTAAGACCAAGATAAATCGTTGTCAATGATAACGCCTAAAACTTTATGCGATGTAACCTCTTCAATCTTTTGTCCTTGGGCATGTAATGGCGCAAATGAGGATGTCATTTTCTGTCGTTTCTGGCGTGTAGTGACATACATGCATTTGGTTTTACTAGCATTGAGGGACATATGATTCATTTCTGTCCATGTAATTAGCTTGATATTTTTCTGCAGGTTATTTACCAGTTCAGTAGGGTTACTACTGTGAGATTGTAATGAGGTATCAGCAAACATTTCACAACAACATTCTATAAACAGGGGTAAGTCATTTATATGAATAGAAAAGAGTAGGGGTCCCAATACTAACCCCTGAGGGACACCAAATTGTAAAGGGAGTAACTTTGACCTTTTGGAGTCGATTTCAACAAGCTGTTGATCAGTGAGAAACGAGGTAAAGAATTTTAAGGCTGTATTCGATACTTCGTAACACATAAGCTTTTTTTATTAGAAGGGAGTGGTTTATAACGTCAAACGCTTTTGCAAAATCTACAAAAAGAATTCCAGTAAGGTCATTATTGTCAATATCGTAAGACGTGTGTGTGTGTGTGTGTGTGTGTGTGTGTGTGTGTGTGCGTGTGCGTGTGCGTGTGTGTTTGTGCGTGTGCGCGCGTGCGTGCAGCTGAATCCAAGCACGCCGTTTATCGTCAATTAGGCACAGTACTCTTGTACATTCTACTCCTAGATCACTTAACAGTGACAAGTCAGACCTGACAAAAATCGTTCGTTCACAAATTTGCTGTGCAGAAGGCATGAATATGTGACCTGCCGGTACAAAATGTCATCCGAGTGACATTTTTCTTTCGCACCTTCTCCTAAACCTCTGTGGCATTGCATCCTGGCCACTCATTCCGTCTCCCCGTCCACAGCCACAGCCCGGCTTGTCCCACAGTACCGAAACCGGCAATCCACAGGGAGCAGTCAACGCCATCATTAGACAACCAGCTAGAGGAGACGCTGCACTGCTGCCGAGTGACTTCAGTGGTGTTCAGTGGAACCTGTTCGGATTCACCACACACAAGGAACTTCCTACTAAGCCACTACTGACGACAGCAATTGCTCCGTCACCATGAACTTGCTGATACCGGTGACCCCGTCAGATCCCCGACTGACGTGGAGAGGAAATAGGAACCGAGGTCACCATGAAAGCGGAGCATGAACGAAGGCAGAATCCGAAACCTTTTCATGCTGATCGATGAGGATGAGCATGATGAACACGATGCTGCCAGTCTCTATTGTGATCCGAGACTGCATGACGGGGCTGTGCTCTATGCATAATTTCATTATATATCCCAGGCTCGCGAAATGCACACACTTGCAGGGCTGGTCAGGAAATTTGAGCAACAAATCTGATACGCATCCATCGAGTGACACTTTGTACCGCAATGTGGGCGCAGAATATCACCCGAGGTCACGTTTTGATCGCGGGTGACAATCTGTACCGTAACAGAGGTCCGACAGATTCTCATAAAAATTTTGTATGCTGGAAAAAAAGATAGAAATAGTGAGCTGATCATGTTGCTACTTAAAACAAGCAAAACCGGAAACCATACTTCAGACTTACCGATATTGCTGCGATATGCATTTCACTGGACATTGCCCCGATCGTCTAAGGATGTATAGAGCTGTGACTGCTCGCTTTGCAAGATGGTGTGCAGACAAGATTCTTGACCCATACTTCAAATACAAGGCACATACTCCGATCCGTTTTGTAAAGATAACATTTGTTTCTTCGACGATTCGAAATTCCCATTTGTTGCATATGCATTTCAACGATTCAATTATGTTGGAGCACACAACACACACGCGCGCGCGCGCCCGCGCACACACACATGCACGCACACACACACACACACACACGCACACACACACTCCCCCGATCATGTAAACACCACACGATGCGTTGCGCTTCTTGTGTAATATAGATCAAACATCAACGAAACAACTCTTCCAATGCATGTCATCCCCTAAACAGCGACAAGGTGTCATCATTGTCCTCTTTAAAACCAACTCGACTTCAGGGGATCATACCAGGGCTGATACAACGTTCAAATAAATTACATGTGAAAGAAAAAGATGTGACAATTATTTCAAATACCCTTTGACGATTTGAAATGTAAACCATTTCACACACACACCTAACTACATACATACAAACCAACGCCTACATGTAAGCACACGAACAAGCACACCACAAATCAACGACCCCTTCACATACGCACATCAAAGCAAAAATAAACCCAGCCATTATGTAAATGAACCCAGCTATTTGCTAAATGTACAATGATGGACCATTGCATACCTTTGGTAGCAACACGAACCGTTTATTTTATTAATGCAGAGTAGTAAAAATCAACTGGCATAAAACAAAAGTCGAACAATTTCATTATTTACTTTTTTTTCTATCTTACAGTCCCACAGACCTCAGGGGGTCACACCAGGGCTATAACAATGTCCACATCAGTACTGTAAAACACACACACACACGCTACAAAAGGATGGATCAAGCCAGGATCTATTTCACACACACGCGCGCAACACACATTTCCAAACGACCCCTGTTTGCACACGCACACACATACACCAACCTACCCACACACTAACGTACACAAGGTAAGCTATGTATTTCCAATAAATTCCATTCATATTTGTTACTGAAACATTGGCAAAGGCGTATCGTTGATAGCCTTTGCAAACGTATGGCAGCAACACGAAACGTTTACTGGAAAGTGGAGTAATCAATCAACTGGCATGAAAAGCGGGGAAAAAATCATTACTCAAATCGCCCACCGTCGTCAGGGGTTATCTCATGGGTGTAGCAATGTCCACATTTATATTGTAAAACACTAAGTAAAAAGTCCCCTGAAAAGTCATAGCATACATAGTATAAGAACGATGGATTGAAACAGGATCTTTTACACACACACACACGCACACCACACACCTAACCACACACACACACCCCTAGCTAGGCATACAAACCAACGCCTACATGCAAGCACACTTAAAAGCACACCACAAGTCACCACATACGCACGTCATAGCAAAAAAAAAAAGAAATAAAAAATAAAGAACCCAGCTATCATTGACAATTCATCACCGTTACTTAAATATATGATACGAGATTGCATACATTTGGCAGCAACACAACCCGTTTATTTCAAGGTATGGTAGTAAATCAACTGGCATAAAAAGTCAAATAATTTCAAAATCAACTGGCATACAAAGTCAAATAATTTCATAACTCATTTCTTTTCCTTATCCGACAGTCCCACTGACCTCAGGGGGGTCATCTAAGGGCTCTAACAATGTTCACATCAATGCTGTATAACACTCACACTCCCCCCCTCCCCCCCAAAAAATCAATTTATGTTACAGAGGGATAGATTAAAAACAGCGTCCCATTTCTCACTCACACAACATACAAAACTAACACCTACAAGCAAGCACGCTTACATGTACAACCTAACTCACCAACCCTTTTAATCCTGACCCGTATGAACCAAGCTATGCATCCACAATCCGTAATTGTATATCTTGTGTTACCATTTATCGGACACACACACACATATACATATATATATATATATATATATTACATATATATATATATACATATATATACATATATACACATATATATATATATACATATATACATATATAAACTGACATTTAAAGTGAAAAGATTTAATGTTTTCACGGTCTTTGCTGTTGCCCAAACGACCTTTATGGTTCATATCGGTGCTGTTGCAATATGAAAATATTTTTTTTTAAGACAGGAAAAACAAAAAAATTCCCCTAAAATGTCATCTAACACAGGCTGCTTAAACCAGAATTTGACACAAATACTCTCCCCCTCCACGTCTCACACACACACACACACACACACACACACTTCCAGACGACGCTTGGTTGCGCACGCGCTCACACACACACAAACCCCCTACCCACTGACGAGCATGCCCATACTCTAACTTATACAAGTAAACTATGTATCCCCATTCCATTCAGATTTGTTACTGAAACATTTGCAACCGCGTAACATTGATAGGCCGTTGCAAATATCTGGCAGCAACACGAAACGTTTAAGTGGTGTTATCAATCAACTGGCATGAAAAGCAGAAATCATTACTCAAACTTTTTCACCTTATAAGCCACAGTTTCACAAGGAATTGGCAGCAACATAACCCATTTATCGGGGGTGGGGTGGGGGGGAAATAGATATGTAAAATACACGCATAGACAGTCTATGTGTGTGTTTTATACATCTATTTTACCCCCCGATAAATGGGTGGTGTTGCTCTCTCTCTCTCTACATGTGTACACACGCAATGAGTATTAAAAGAAAAGCAAGACATTCCACACAGGCGGCTTATAACATAAAACACTTTTTTAAAAAAGACAAAAAACAAAGTCCCCTAAAATGTCATTCCACACAGGCGGCTTATACCACAATTAGACAAATTCTCCACCACCACCCCTCCCCTTCTCTCTCACAAACACACACACACACACACGAAGCTTTGCGCACGCACACACAAACAACCTACCCACTGTCGAGCACGCCCACACACCAATTTACACAAGCAAGCAATATATCTCCTCTCCATTCAGATTTGTTACTGAAACATTTGCAACCGCGTACCATTGATAGGCTGTTGCAAACATTTGGCAGCAACACGAAACGTTTAAGTGGTGTAATCAATCAACTGGCATGAAAAGCGGAAATAAAATCATTACTCAAACTTATTCATCTTATAACCCATAGTTTCACAAGGAATTGGCAGCAACATAACCCATTTATCGGGGGGGGGGGGGGGATAGATATGTAGAATACACACATAGACAAGATAGTCTATGTATGCGTTTTATATATCTATTTTCCGCCGATAAATGGATTATGTTGCTCTCTCTCTCTACGTGTACGCGCGCACACACACACATATAAAGTAATAAACTGACATTAAGTGAAAGGATGTTACATCCCCCCCCCCCGCCCCCCCTGCAAAACAGACATTTCCAAACGACGCCCGTTTGCACACACACACACGTGCGCGCATGCGCACTTCCAAATGATGCTTGTGCGCATGCGCACACACATGCACGAACGCACGCACGTACTCACACACGCACCCTACCCACTGTCGAGCACGCCTACACACTAACTTACACAAGGAAGTTATGTATCTTTTCCATTCAGATTTCTTACCGACACATTTGCAATGGCGTACCATTAATAGACTGTTGCAAACATTCGGCAGCAACACCAAAACTCTTAATGGAAAGTGGTGTAATCATTCAACTGGCATGAGAAACGGAAATAAGATCATTACTCTAACGTATATATCTTATAGCCCACAGTTCCACAAGGAATTGGCAGCAACATAACCCATTACGGGGGGGGGGGGGGGGGATATATACAAAATACACCCTTTGTCTGTGCGTCTATTATATATATATATATATATATATATATATATATATATATATATATATATTATATATCAATTTTCCCCCGATAAATGGGTTGTGTTACTCTTAATCTCTCTCTACGCACATCCATACACATAATGTATACATATACATATATATATATAGAAAGAGAGAGAGAGAGAGAGAGAGAAGAGAGAGAGAGAGAGATATGTATAAACTGACATTAAAAGTGAAAAGATGTTTCGGTTCCTCGATCATTTTGCTCACAGCCCAACAAATCTTCACGGATTTTATGAGAGCTGTAACATAAAACAATTCAATCTTTCAAAAAATAAAACGGATACAAAAGATAAAAAGTCCCCTAAAATGTCATTCCATTGCTTATACCACAATTTGACACAAACCTCTACCCCTTACACACGCGCGCGCGCGCGTGCGCAAAACACACACAAAACACACATTTCCAAACGATGCCTGTTTGCGCACACACACACATGCACACTTCCAAACGAAGCTTCTTTGCGTGCACGCTCACGCAAGCACACACTAACAACCTACCCATTGTCGAACACGCCCACACACTAACTTACAAGCAACCAATGTATCTCCTCTCCATTCAGATTTGTTACCGAAACATTTGCAACGGCGTACCTTTGATAGGCCGTTGCAAACAGTTGGCAGCAACACGAAACGTTTTACTGGAAAGTGGTGGATCAATCAACTGGCATGAAAAGCGGAATTAAAATCATTACTCAAACTTGCTCATCTTTTTAACCCAT
Source organism: Conus ventricosus (assembly GCA_018398815.1). Classification (NCBI taxonomy): domain Eukaryota; kingdom Metazoa; phylum Mollusca; class Gastropoda; order Neogastropoda; family Conidae; genus Conus; species Conus ventricosus. The sequence goes on along the minus strand of CM031612.1, from coordinate 44,966,881 downwards.
TTATTGGAGGGGAGGGAGGGGGGTGGATAGCTACATGAAATACAGACACGTAGACAGTCTATCTTTCTATGCGTGTATTATTTATATTTATATATATATATATATATATATATATATATATATATATATTTGTTAAAAGGTAAGGTTTAAAACTATCTACAGCGCTGTTTCATGCAATGCAATCAATCCTGATGATTGCATTGCATGAAACAGCGCTGTAGATAGTTTTAAACCTTACCTTTTAACAAATGTTGCTCCCAGTCCGGTTGAGCATTTTTTTAAATCTTTGCTGGTATTTACTACCATTGTCTATATATATATATATATCAGTATATTTAAAGTGCCTAAAACAATTTTTTAAGTGCTCAACCCCTTGGGGAGCAACACTAGTTAAAACAAGTAAAACGAGGACACGCTCGAAACAAATTTGTAGATATTTTTAAGATGCCTCTTTTTACTTGTTTTAACTGTATATATATAAATATATATATATATATATATATATATACACATATATATTTTTTTCCCCTGATAAATGGGCTGTGTTGCTCTCTCTCTCTACGCACAAACACACGCACAACATGTGTGTATACATACACACACACACACACACACACACAAAATATTCAAAGTGAAAAGATGTTATAGTTCCTCGGTCAGTTTGCTCACAGCCCAACAAACCTTCACGAGTCATATGAGAGCTGTAACAACGTAAAACAATTCTATTAATAAAAAGAAAAACAGACCGAAAAAACCCAACATATAAAGTCCTCTAAAATGTATTCCACGCAGGCGGCTTGACACTCTCCCCTCCCCCCCCCCCCCCCCCCTCTCTCTCTCTCTCTTCCCCTTAAACACACGTAAAATTCACAGACATTTACAAACACCTGTTTGCACACACACACACACGCGCGCGCGCACACTTCCAAATGACGCTTGTTTGCGAGCGCGAGCGCACACAACCTATCCACTGTTGAACACGCCCACACACTAACTTACACAGGCAAACTATGTATCTCCATACCATTCAGATCTGTTACTGAAACATTTGCAACCGCGTACCAATGATAGGCCGTTGCAAATAGTTGGCAGCAACACGAAACGTTCAAGTGGTGTAATCAATCAACTGGCATGAAAAGCGGAAATAAAATCATGACTCAAACTTATTCATCTTATAATTTATAGTTTCACATGGAATTGGCGGCAACATAACCCATTTATAGGGGGGGGGGGGGGGGGCGGATAGATATGTAGAATACACACATAGACAAGATAGTCTATGTGTGCGTTTTATATATCTATTTTCCCCCGATAAATGGGTTACGTTGCTCTCTCTCTACGTGTACACACACACGCGCGCACACACACATATATAACTGACATAAAAGTGAAATGATGTTACATCCTTGGTCATTTGCTCACAGCCCAACAAACCTTTACGGGTCATGCGAGAGCTGTAACAAACATAATTCTATTATTTAAAAAAAAAAAAAACCCAGACATATCACACAGGCGGTTTATACCAGAATTCGACACAAACTCTCCCCCCCCCCCCACCCCCCAATCCTCCCCACACACGCAAAACACAAACATTTCCAAACGACGCTGTTTTGCACACACACGCACACTTCCAAATGATGCTTGCGCGCATATCTCCATTCCATTCAGATTTCCGACTGAAATATTTACAATGGCGTACCATTAATAGACTCTTGCAAACATTCGGCAGCAACACCAAACGCTTCCTGGAAAGTGGAAATAAAATCATTACTCTAACGTATATATCTTATAGCGCACAGTTCCACAAGGAATTGGCAGCAACATAACCCATTACGGAGTCGGGGGGAGGGGGGGGGGGATAGATATACAAAATACACCCTTAGACAGTCTCTATTATATATATATCAATTTTTTCCCCAATAAATGGGTTGCGTTACTCTCAATCTCTACGTACATCCATGTGCGTGCGTGCGTGCGTGCGTGCGTGCGTGCGCGCGCGTGCATTATGAAAATATAAAGTGTCCTTAAAAATGTGAAGGTGCTCAATCCCTTGCGGAGCAACATCTATTAAAAAATATTTTTAAAAATTAAGTGTTAAAATCTACAAGCATGTTTCAAGCCTTGCTATCTTCAGGATGTCTTTTGGGGCACGCCAACGATCTTTTATGGCGTGCGGGACTTGATTTCAAGTCTGTGTGTGCAGGCGGATCTCCTTTGCTGCACGTGCGGCCTGTAGTTCTTATTGGGGCCTGTTCAGATGGAATGTTAGCAAAGATTTTCACTTGTGCCTACAATTGTTTACATTTTCTACTTTTGTGTTCAGAGTTGCTAAGTGTGTATATATATATATAGAGAGAGAGAGAGAGAGGGAGAGGGAGAGGGAGGGAGAGAGAGAGAGAGAGAGAGAGAGAGAGAGAGAGAGGGAGAGGTATAAACCGACATTAAAAATGAAAAGATGTTTCGGTTCCTTGGTCATTTTGGTAACAGCCCAACAAACCTTAACGGATTTTATGAGAGCTGTAACAATCTTTCATAAAAAAAATAAAAGATACAAAAGATAAAAAGTCCCCTAAAATGTCATTCCACACAGGCGGCTTATAACACAATTTGACACGAACTCTCCCCTCACCCTCTTCCCCTCACACACACGCGCGCGCGCGCGCAAAACAGACATTTCCAAACGCCTGTTTGCGCACACGCACACTTCCAAACGAAGCTTCTTGCGTGGCACACGCTCCACTTAACGCACACACTAACAACCTCCCAACTGTCGAACAGCCCACACACTAACTCACACAGCACCAATGTATCTCCTCTCCATTCAGATTTGTTACTGAAACATTAACATTGCAAACGGGTACCTTTCATAGCGTTGCCAAACCATTTGGCAGCAACAACAACGTTTAAGTGGTGCAATCAATCAA
>CM031612.1:44903957-44958957 GCA_018398815.1 Conus ventricosus | reverse complement strand
GGTCCAATTCATTTTTCTCCGTCATTTTGCCGACAGGCCAGCAGACTAAGGGATCTCGTCAGGGTCGCATAACTAAAGCATATCCCTTACTAACAGCAAATAAGCATTACAAAAAATAGTCCCCAAACCTAAATTCATGCGTACTAAAACATGGTTTGGCAAGATCTATTTCGCATCACACACACACACACACGCACGCGCGCACACACACACACACACACACACACACAGTGACCGAGATCTGTCCGACCCACTTGTTCTGGTATGCTGAACCGAGCTCGCCCTCCGCTCTCATCTGGCACCTTAGTGGTCCTTGCTATGCCCCTACAACGCCATGGACTGTGCGTTTCCCTGTAAGCAGCACCGTTTTCCTCGGCAGAGATCAGGCCCCAGGTACTTAGACTGCCCTGTTGGCCGTCTCATCTTTCTGAGAAAAAAAAATGGCGACGCAGTCATCTCTATGTCCACCGTCTTTGATCACAGAAAGAGGGCCAGGTTTCTTCACTGTTCTGAGGAAGGCTCCCCGTCTGCTCCGCCCGTTGCCATTGTGCGTCCTGAAGTTTCTGCAGTCGGCTGGTAGAGGAGCTCCCGCCGCTTCTTGCATCCCTGGAAATGGATTCTCTGGAAGGCAGCAGTGCCACCGAGTTGAACTCGTTGACGCGTTAGGTAACACTGGGACTCGTACGTCTTTGGTGCGGAGATTGGTTGTCTAAGACACAGTAACGCGGTGGTCCTCTGGTAGAATGGCACCGATGCGTGAGGAGTGGTCAACCCTGTGACCTGTCAAACACAAAGCCTCTGATTAAATTCTGCCGAAGAAGTCACTAAACCACAAGATAGAAAAATCATGTAGGAAAAAAAACAACAAAAGCATAGAAAACAATTTCACACACACACACACACACACACACACACACACGCACGCACCGAAACCTATCACAAAAAACATCGAACCTTGAGAAAAGAAAGTATAAATGATGATGAAGCACGAGTTGAATCCGTTGACACGTTAGGTAACATTAGAAGTCGCAGGTCCTTGGTGAGGGTATCGGTTGTCCAGGACACTGTAACGCGGTGACCTCCTGACAATGGTAGTGATGCGTGGGGAGTGGTCAACTCTGTGACCTGCCAAACACAAAGCCTCTGATTAAATTCTAACGAAGATGTCACTAAATCATGAGAGAAAAAAAATCATTGAAAAAAACATAAGCCTAGGAAAGAAGCAGGCTCTCTTACACACAGGCGCGCGCGCGCACGCTCACACATGCACACACACACGCACGCCCGTGCGCGCACACACAGCATCGAAATCTATGATACAAGACATCAAACCTTGGGGAAAAGGAAATATAAACATTGTTAATGAAACCTAAGCGCAAGAAATGACCAACGAACCCACGAAAAAGACTTTTTTCGTTTTGAAAGAAGTTCCCTCAAGCATATGGGAGGTGGAAACTGAACCCTATAAAACAGACAGACATGAAAAAAAGTTACTAAACCTTATGAACGATGGGCGTTAAAACCCTAAAGGGTCCACACATTGACTAGCTACCATGTCAGGCATTCTGTGGATCAAAGGACACTCGGATCAGGAGGTACCAGGTGCGCACTAGGAAATATTTCCGGAACAAATTTAAGGACTGCCTCAAAGGCTCTGCAGCTCAGCCTTCAAGTGATCTGAAAACATGCGTCCATGTTCCAGATCCCTAGCTTAGACCTGCTACATAGCTGGAGTCCACCTTTCCGGAAAATATTCCCTCTGGCACCCCCTTTTTTTGTACCCTTGTTCCACAGACCACTGATCTAGGTAAACAGAGCAGCTAGTATGCTTATCGTATGAAAGGCAGAACTAAACGTTTGAAAAGCAGACTCAAAATCGTGAGGAAAAAAGTCACATAAGCCTGTGAATAAAGAAAGCATTAATTTGATGGAATCAACACACTAAAACCGTACCGTGGAAGAGACACAAAACCTGAAAGACAAAATCCTTAACCATCCGAAAGAAAACAAGTAACTAAACTGACAGACACTTAACTATGAAAAAAACAGTATTACTACACCAGATGTGCAGACGAAGAATGAAAAAAACACAAAAAAAACCGAAAACAACTCCGAAACTCTCCATCTTTCAGCTGCCTTATCCAAGTTCACTTGCGCTGGTCTCCGTTTTCCTCTGCCGTTCATGTAGGAGTCCTTTCTTCCTGTTGATGAAAACATAACTACACTGAACATATTTGAATTTTCTGTGTAAATAATTCGGATCCATTACATTTAGCAAAGCTTTATAAGTTTCTTCTTTGCCCTCCGACATGATTGTTGACGCAATGGATAGCGAGAACTAAATACATACTGAGCTATCTTCCAATGCAAAACAGTCCATTATTCCATCAACACTCGTTTCATATAGCTCAAAGGTATTACTATAAACGAATTGGTCGCTTGCCTTCGCAATTATTTTATTGTCTGCTCAGCCATCTAAAAATTAAAGCTAACTCTTCTCAAGTGTGTGTGTGTGTGTGTGTGTGTGTGTGTGTGTGTGTGTGTGTGTGAGTGAGTGTGTGAGAGAGAGAGAGAGAGAGAGAGAGAGAGAGAGAGAGAGAGAGAGAGTGTGTGTGTGCGCGTGTGCGAGAGAGAGAGAGAGAGAGAGAGAGAGAGAGAGAGAGAGAGAGAGAGAGAGAGAGAGAAGTGCATTTGTCGAGTGATTCATCATTTTCCTATTATTGTTCTTTATCGTTATATTATTATTCCAACTGCTACTACCACTCTTTTTACCATTATTATTATCACTCTTAAGATATTCATACGCCTAATCAAGTAAATTACTTTTTATAATCAACAACTACACACTTAACTCCAAAAGAAATATTCAAGAACCGCCAGCAACAACCAAAACGCATGATACAATCAAATGGTCCTACTGCACCCAAGCGTATTTCCATTCTTCCCGCACATCCCACTCCCCAGCACCACCACCCGTCTAACGAACAAAAACAATCGTCCAACTAATTAACAAGCGTAGGCAAACGCCCTTCTTTGCCGTCTGACAACATGTTTGTTGACACCATGGATAATGAGAACTACATAAATACCCTGAACTATCTTCCAATGCCAAAACAGTCCATTATTCCTTCAACACTCATTTCATATAGCTAAAACGCGTTGCCATAAACGAATTGATCGCTCGCCTTTGCAGCTATTCTGTTGTCTGCTCAGCCATTTAACAATTAAAGCTAACTCTTCTTAGGTGTAAGAGTGTGAGTGCATGTGTGTATCAGAGAGAGAGAGAGAGAGAGAGAGAGAGAGAGAGAGAGAGAGAGAGAGAGCATTTGTTGTATTATCATTTTTCCTATCATCGTTATTTGTTACAATGTTACAAAAACTACTACCACTGTTATTTCTGTTAATGATTATCATCATTAGGAATATTCATACATCAAATCAAGTAAACGAGACATTTATGATCAACTACACACACTGAACTCCAAAACGAATACGCAAGAACCGCCAGCAACAATCAAAACGCATGATACGATCAAATGCTCCTACTGCACCCAATCATATCTCCATCCTTCCCGCACATCCCACTCCCCAGCACCACCACCCGTCTGACGGACAAAAACAATCGTCAACTAATAAACAAGCGTAGGCAAACACCTGTTATGCTCCAAAACAACAGTAGGTTATCTGTTGCGTCAGTTTGAAGGGAAAAAAAAGGTTTTCCTGGTTGATCGATTTAAAAGATGACAGCAAAGTATTGGGAAATACGAACGGACGAGAAACGGACAAAGAAAACAGTTCACGCAATGGGTGGACTGGTGCCATACCTCAGCAAAATACTGAGGAGAGGACTCGGTGCATTTGAAGCAGAGGGCTGCACTTTCAGACACAAAGATTTGATGAAGACGGAGCCAGTGCACAGAACGTAAATTGGAGAAATACCAGATACAGAAGAGCGACAAATAAGATGGTAGCAATGGTTTTAAACTCTCCTAAATTCATTCAATCAGCTTCGGAGCTTGATCGTTATAAAATAGACGAGACGGTATGAATGCCCAGACGAAATATTTGGTTTTTCTGCTTGCATGCAAAAATTAAACTGATTTACGCATTAAATTTTCCATGCGCGTTTATTTTTTATTTTTTTTTCTATTTCATTTTTTGTTTGTTTTTTAACGACGCGTTTCACGTCCCCCCAAATACCCGCTCGCCATTGTCCCCATAGGATGCGATTGGGTTTCGATACATTATTCAAGTATGATTTGTCCTTTCTAAAGTTGGACGATTCTCTTGCAACCCTGGACCCTCCCGATCTCTACCTCACAGTATCCCGTTTTCCCCCACGGGGCCCCGTCCCATCTTCCAACATAGTCGTCCTCGTATCTTCACCATCACACGGTGCCCTCCTTTTCCCAACCTATCCTTCTTTACATCAAGGATCTTCTTGTTCTTCAAAAAGATCCCGTCTCCCCTTACCTTGGTAGTGCTTTAATTCCTAATGTGGTTTCCCCTAATAACGCCTCCAGGCCCCCCAAAGGGATCCGCCCCCCCCCCTCACTAAACCGGGCCGAAGTAACCCAGAGCCCCTTCCCTTCTCTAAGAAGTTCCGAGGACCTTTTCATCTATTATTGGCAGAGTAGCAGGAACCAATCCATAGAAGAAAGGCATTTGGCCTGAAGCCAAATTTACGTTGCACCACCCATGTTCGGGATTTTCCCCAAAGAGAACCCCTGAAGTAGGCCCGCGGGCCTGACAGAGGAGCGGCACAAACACCCCAACACAACCAACCTTAACCGAACTACCAACAGAAATTTTCTCCCCTCCTCCCCTACCCCCCACCCAATTCCACCCAAAAACACACACAAGAACCACCCCACAAACAACTTCATACCCGCACAGGCCCACCAAATAATGGTGTTCCTTGCAAAATCATTGCGACCCCTTCTTCCCCCGACCCCCTTCCTCCCGTCATGTTTTGCCATCAAACGGCGCGCCAAAATTTCAAACTGCTGCCCCTTTTTTCCTTCTTTTCACCCCTTTCTCACCTTACAATGAATTTTGCTCCGCCGGACGGTTCTTCTGCAACATCACCATGCGTACCACCCAATCATTTCAATGTTTCAATTCTTCCGTTTTTCAACTGATCTGGTCCCTGACTTTCACATGAGCTAGTCGTTATTTCGCACTTTTCTCAAACTGTACGTGCGTGTTTTCTCCAAAATTTTCCCCCTCATTTTCACTGTAAGACTCTCCATTGACACGAAGTTCCGTCCTCCTTCCTTCCATGTGAGTGTTTTTTCTGAAATAACCGAGTGGCGGTCTTGCCCCGAAACCGAAAAGGGAAGCATTCTTCCCGCCCTCACTCAACGGCAAAGAACCCAGAATGCCCCACCCCTGTTTCTCGACAATGGAGAATCTTGAAGGTTTCCGTTTTTCAATACAATTTACAAACGGAGTCCAGACTAACCTTCCTGGTAACCAAGGAAAACCCCAGTTTGGTGACCGCCCATAACACTGGGTGCCGGTTCATTCTTCCGGTATTTTTAATTACAGGTGGGAGGGAACCCTGAAAAGTTGTTCCCTCAGAACAGAACAGACCAGACCGAGAGGCGGGCAACACACCACCAACACCACCACCACACACAACACGAAACCCACAAACATTCTTCTTTTTTCCCTCTCCTTTCTCCACCACAACAAACCACAAAACATTCCCAAACACAACAATCGCATTAAAACCACAAACCAAACAACATACAGTAAACAGCAACCGCGCACAACCCATACACTATTCTCGTTGCCAAAAAATCTACTGCAATGAAATCACTTTTCCAATTTCACCTTTAACGCCGGTTACAAGATTGCTCTTTCACAGAGGGCCCAAAAAATTCTGGACCCCTTTCTTCATTTTTAAACCCCTCTCAGGAAACTAATGTACACATGGGGAAGACCTTACAGCTGGGCATCATCAGGGCCAGTGCTTGGGCGCTCACATGACCGTTTCCACACCGTTTCCACCATCTTACAGCTTCCGGTTGCAGGAGCTTTTACGATCGCTGGTCGTCTTGGTGCCCTATTCAATGCTACCCTTTTTCACTGAACGGGCTCGGTTGAACACAAGTTTAACACTATGTGAATTTGATTAAAAAAGCGGGTGAAACATGCGTTGCCCCCGAAACCAAAAAAGTTTTGTTTCCAGAAGGGAGGTGCCGACTGCTTGGCAAATGGACGACTTTTTGGGTTTTTTTCAAGAAATGAAACGTTGGGCATTTCTAACAAATATAGCCCCTTTTATATGTGTTTTTGCTTCGTTTGTTTTTTTTAAATGTCTGATTGTTTGAAGCCAAACAAAACAATCCATCACGCTTATTTCGGGCGAAGAACCCAAGTCTTAAAAACAAAAAAGACAAAAACATGGACGTTTTAATTTTTAAACCAGGTGCAAGCCTGACATTTTCCAAGAAACCATCCAACCCATAACTCCAAATCCACAAGCTAGGAACAGTATAAATAACGGGGTAGCAAGCAAACATTTTAAAAACTTGCAAATAAAGCGACTTCGAATGTCGGCAAAACAATTTACCAACCATAAACAATCTAAAACTAAAAAATTATGTTGCCACACTACTTCATATAAATCACCCAAAATAACAAACATACACACAAACCCCAAAAACGGCTACACAAACCAAACCTTCCCAGCCACCAAACCAAAAAAGGGCCCACAAACTACCCCAAACCCAACCCATTTTACGCTTGCCGCAATGACGCAGCACCGCAAAGCTGGCAAAAAAAATTCAACCCCTATTACGCTGTACAAAGCCAGCCCGCAAAGCTCAGGGCAAACTACCAAACGACCTATTGACACTTGGGGTTAATGCCGGGGGGCCCCCACCGGTCCCTGTCCACTCGGTTTTTTGGTTGGGGGTTTTTTTTTGGCCTACCCCAACGCCGCACACCCTCACCCCACCCCACTTTATTGTGGTTTTTTGTTGACCACCCAGCATGCACACTTCCTACCCCACTCCCACCCCACCCCCCCCCCCCCACCCACCCCATGCACACACTCAAGTTCCTTCTAAGTTTTAACTTAAGTTACCCCAAAGAAATTCTTACTCAATTGTCTTTAAGTTTTTCCTTAAGTTTATCCACAAGTTCTTAACTTAAGTTCTTCTAATTTTAATTAAGTTGCACCCAGTTTTATAAGTTCTTAAGTAAGTTTTTAAATAATTCTGTTCAAGTTCTTGAAAGTTTTTTTGTTTTAAGTTTACCCTTTAAGTACAACACTTAAAATTTAAATCAAAAATACAATCTATGTTTTTACCCTTAAATATAATTCAAGATGAACACACACGCCTCAAAAAACGCTCATCGTTGAGATGTCTTGCCAGCTTCTCTGCTAGATTTTAAGGAAGGTTTAAAAACCGAAAAAACCGCATTGATTAAAAATTCGGTCAAGAAAAGTCTTTTAATAACCCCCAGCTTTATTATTGACTTCATCATTTTATAATACCCAGATCAATTTATAAAAAATTTAAAAATATCCAAATATAAATGATCAAAATAGCTTTTTATGCGGTTTTGGCGCAGTTCTCTTTCTTATTAATGGTCAATTTTTTGATTGCTTTGTTCGTTGCCACGTTATAATTTATAACCGTAATAACCCCCCCCAAACAGCAAAATGGCGCCAAAAAGGCCCAACAGTTTAAGTTCAATTTCCATGAAGACTTGGCCCTTGATCACATGAGTTTTTATAGCGGGCATTGAATCAACTTGTCGGGCGCGCTGTATGTTTCATGATGAGTTATATCTTAACATAATTTTTTTTTCTTTCCACTCTGCTAATTTTTTCCTGCTCACACGCCCAGGATTTTAATGGTCTCCACCTGATAAAGTGTTTTCTGCTGTTTTCTGCTGGTTACTTTCCCACCTGATCAGTGTTTTCATCGCTATTTCTAGCTCGCTCATTTGAAGGGAAACAAAATCTATAGATTAAAATTATAACCCCTATCGCGCGACAATAAGTTCCAAATCTGTAAAAAAATCACACCCCTAGAACTCTAATGACTTTTAAACAGGATCTTGCGTAAATCAAACGAAGATCTTGTCAAACAATGGAGCAAATCAACTGACAAACTTAGTGTACAAACTAAGAACCTTTGCCCCACACTTTTTACCATTCTAGCCCCAGCTGCGCTTCATACCTGTTATGATACTTTAAAAAGTCTTGCGGCGACATCGTTAATATGTCAATCGAATTCAATCCAGAACGTTTGTTTCCCACATGCTGCCAAAGAATACAGCCTCCCCTTTTGGCATAATACTTGATCACAACTTGGTCATTCATAAGTTCAGGAAGGTTAGGCCCCCTTTGTAGCTGTATAATCCCGCTGTTCATGTTTTTTATTAAATTAAAATTTATTTATATTTAAAAAATGACACCGAAAAAAAAATTGCCAACCTTAACCATCTGCTGTTATTGGAGGGCTAAGTGTAGGAAAACCAATCTTGTAAAAGCTTTAAGAATAAACCAGCAACTTGCAAACAGACTTTGAGAATCAGCAAAGCTGATTGCAATTATTGCGCTTCATTTGCTACGAAAATTTCTATTAAGCAAGGAAAAATTCCAGAGAATAAAATAGTAAAAAAAATACATTAAAAAAAATTCTTCCACGCCAATATAGGCGCCCCTGTGTGAAATCGCTAGCTTTAACGCAGTAAATTTGCTTTTATAAACTGGGAAGATGGAAGAAAAAGACATAAACAAGCTATGGAGACTACCCAGCTGCACAAGACCCCTATGAAAGCAAGACTTAGCATTAATTTATTAAATGACACGAAAAACCAGGGCATGCAGCTACATATTAAAGATTTGATCAGCAATAAAACAATATTTCTAGTAAAGGCAAACCGTCCAACAATTGCCCACCAAAATTCAGTGATTTTTAATCAACCATCAAGAAAAACAAAAGATGCAAGAAATCGCGTTTAATTGTCGTTGGTATGACTGTTGTGATTTGTTGCGCATAATATTGGTTTGAAAAAAAAATGAACAAAATCTATTAACACCAAAAGGATATTGGAAGGGAATCACGGCAATTAAAAAGCAAAAGCCAAGCAGCGGGTTGTTAGTGAAACAAACAGCAAAAGAAGGGTTTATCAAACAAGCGTTTTTGGCAAATTTATTTACCTGCGCCTAGAACGAATACAGAGACCGCACTTTGTCAATAAAATACCAAACGAAAACCCATCAAAGGGATCTTCTATATTTACCCTCTGATAGGATTAACGAAAAAGATTTAAGTACGCACTCAAAAGTCATTGACATGGCTTCAAGAACAAAGATGCGGACCATTAACACAAAAGAGTGCTTCTGCTGTTGCTGTTGCCATAACAACTGATATATCAACGAGGCCCGCTAACTTATCCCCGCATGATTCAAGTCGACGAGGAAAAGAATTTAAAGGCCAAGTGAATCAATTATTGTTAAAACATAGAGTTACCATTAAAAGAGGCATTCCGGAGTTCACAGATCACGGGCTTTAGTTGAAAACTTTAACAGTTAGCGAAAGACTTTTCTCCTACCAGTATCACAGAGAGCTTTGACAACTCGCAACACAGAAGGGTTAGAAGACTGCCCTCAGTTTTGCGCGCAATGAAAATGAAGAATTTAAGGGCTAAAACCAGTACAAGCAATCAAAAGAAAAACAATAAATGTTGCTGAAGGAGAGTCTTCATCCGGCAAACTATTACCATTTGGGTTGAAGAAAGGGTACCTTTATTTACCGGGGAACAAAGGGACACTCGCTCGGGGCAACAGATCCAATTGGAGTATTGATCCATATGAAATAAAAAGAATTTTGTAAAGATGAATCCGCCCGTTTTATTATTTACGAGAAACGACACAACAAAACAGCCAGCCCCTCAAAGATCTTTTGTGAAGGAAGAACTGCAGATAATCCCGCCAGGCACCGTTCTGCTTTAATTAATTTAAACGGTTCTCCAGTGCCGATTGCATAGGAAAACTCTGGATTAACAAACACCCTTTTGTTTTGTTCTATCTAATGACTTCTTTGTTACAACTGTTTGTGTTGATCTCATGTAGATTAGATCGCAGTTTTACGTTGTCATGTGAAAAGTCTTATTCCCAAAACAATGCTTCTTTGTATTGTCATGCGAATGTTTGACGCACAAACACGGGCGAGATATTCCCTTTGCTTTCTTAATGATTTTCTCCTGGCTCGTAATACTGTACATTTTGACCTTAACCCACATACTCCTTGATCACCTTTCCAGATAATTCATCCTTCATCTTTCCTAAAACCTTCTATTAACGTTTTGAATGAAAAGGGCGAATCTTTAGGGTAATGGGACGTGTAAATACCCATCCGCATGCTCTTTAGCTAACTTCCATTTCCATGTCTTTATAGATGTCTTCAGTAGGAAAATCTATAACAAAACTGTCTGTATCTGTGTACAGTAACTGGACTCAGGATACGAGGGCTTAAAGTAGTCATAAAGAAATTCTAACATCAAAAGTTTTGAAAAATTCTAAAACAGTAAACCCAATAAATAAAAGGTTTGTCTAATTTGACTTTCTTTTTTTCATCATTATGCCAAAAAGCTGATCATAAAATCTTCTGAAGTCCTGATAATTAGGTTTTGAAGTCAGCTTAATTGCTTCGTTCTCTTTGGTGACTAATCTGACATCTTTGCGCTTGTGCGGATTCTCCATAGTCTTTCCAAAACAGCTGTTGTTCATCAACTTGAAAAAGTTTTTTTTCTGAAGCATCTGGGGATTTAGTTCTGAGATCAGGTTCTTCCATGATGTATGGTTTCATGAACTGTTTTTGATCAAAAAGCAAAAATTTACGATGAACAGCTGTCAACTTCACCCATGTCTTAAAATAAAATTGTAAAGTTCTGTAATGACAGACATAATTTTTTTTTGCCTCGAAGATAGGCACACAAGTTTAGGGGGCTCTTTTGGGATCCATCTTTAGACTTTCTGCTGCTAATGGATAGCATTATGCGGGTCATGGATCATGGGGATATTCTAAGTCAACTTCTAGAATGAAACCACGCTGTTGAATCAGGCGTTAAAACTGCCCAACCACTTTAAGCCTTTTGAATATTATTTGTCCCGTGTACATTTTAAAGTTACGTAATGGAAGTGATTGCGCCATTCCCAACCTACAGATTGTTTGCATCTAAATACATGAGATAGTTAGACTTTTTTACTTGGATCATAGTCGTCCAAGTATTTGTTGTTTGTTTTACAGAAATTGATGCGACGCCATACTAATTCCTCCACGCAATCCGTTTTCAATCATCTGAATCATTGGGTAAATCAGACAATAAATCAATCTTACTCCAGTAAACTTTAAGAAAGCTCCCAGCTCATCCCGGGCGCAGAAATATAATGCGCAGGATCCAAACTGTAATGTTTCATGCAGGTCTTCTATAATTTTCAAAAGACGTCCGCCAACAAACATACATCTCCATCAAGTATGAATAAATGATAGTCTCCCATCGTTTTACAATCTAACTTTTGCCAGCATCTTGAGCATGCGGTAATCGGAGTCGCCGATGTCCTTTCCTCTAAGACTAAAAAGAACGCGCCTTTAGGCGGAAGTGAAATCTTCGTCAAACCTTTCCCCAACTGTTCATGTATTCATAAGGATAAACGCCCTTTCTAACAAGAGTTGATTCAAAATATTCTCTTTTATTGGGCAGGACTTTAAGGACATAGCCAGTGACTCTAATGAACCATCATGTGTTGAAATAGAGTCATAAAAAGACATGTTTTAGATTAAAGCAAAAGTACTTTTCTGATGACTGTGCAATGCATGACACCCTAAAAGGCATCGCCACTGCTTTCATTATAAGGTGAGAGTCGTAACCCCGCAAGTTATGAAAGAAACCAGGCAGCTTCCATGTCTTTGGATCAAACTTTAGTTGAAGATTGCATTTACTGTGCGCTGCACCTCTAAACTTCCCACTAATGTGATCATGGTCTCATAACGTGGGGTTTACACTCTTGGGCGTTAGCTCTAAACCGCAAATCCAACAATGCGTTGGCTGAGTCTACTGTTTTTTGGTCTTCGGCGCCATTATGATTTCAATAAGTTTAGTTATTAGAACAGGCGTTACGCACTTGCTGCATGCGTTTAAGAATGTTTTCTGCAGCATCTGTCCTCTATATAATTCTGGTTCTGAATAAACGCCATCCGACCTTTACAACAATGAAGGCAAATGAAAAAATCTGTGAATTACCATTAAGAAGTTTTTCGAAATTTTGTGGCGCTGGCCCTTCTAAGGGAAAAATGAGTGATTCAAAGTCTGCGTAAACAACATATGGAAATGTTGCAGTTTTTTCCAGTTCTTAAAACTAACTTTAGATCCGGGTGGGGCGTAATTAGTTCTGTATTACAGTCTACAGAACTTTTACAAGTTTTAATGTTCACTCGCAGCTTGCACAGATGGAATTCTGTTAAACATTTCTGCAGAATTCTTGTTTGCCTATGTTTGTTTGTAGTATACTCAATATCCCACTCATTGTGCGTATCAAGTGTAATGGGGGTGCCCCGCTGGTGAAAACATTAGTAGTAAGTCAACATGATTTTTGTTCTGTTCGCCTCTTGTTGGGGCTGTTTCTTTGGACACTTTAATTGGCGCCAAATTTGTTTCCTCATCCCATGTGTATACATTAACAGTTATTGGTTGTTTGTTCTTCAACGATCAATTTGGTCTACACTACCCGAAAGGATATCCATGAAGTTAAGATCTTTGGCGTATTGCTGAGTTGTCACTCTCCTGCGTGTTCGCGGACATGATGCGCCTTGCAAAAACGCACCACATGAAACATTTGTTGTCTGAATTTTTTATGTTTAAAACTGCTCTCTTTAAAACCAACTCCCGAGGTAGCGGAATGTAAGCCTTGCCTACAATCGTGCATACTTAGCCTGTTTTAATCTAATCTCAGGACTTCGCCCTGACCAGCCAGAGCCTCTCATTTTGCTTCTCAGCGGCAGCGTCAAAAATGTGCAAGCAGTTCGTCTGCCCAGCCGGTGTTAAGTCGTTATGAGAAAGAATAGTCCCGTTGTTTAGTTGAGACCCAGACTTCTAGATTTTCTTCATTTATTGTTACATAGTCAATTAAAACAGCTAACATTACTTTAACGGCGGGTCTATTGTTAGTTTGCCGGGAACTTTAAAATAGCAAAGAACAACGCTTGCCTGTACTTTGTTGGGTCAATGACTTCTAAATCAATATCATTTAGTGCTCTTGATAAACGCCTCTCTCGAGCATTCCTTCAAACAATTCGTCTTGCCTTCATATATCTTAGCCATGCTGTTTTCTTTTCTAAGCCAAAATATTTATTTAAATTTAAAAAAAAATACTTAATCAGAACCAATATCAACGGTCTTTTTGCGCTTGGACTCATAAACTAAAGTAAAACACCTTTTTGGTGTTGTTTAAAGTAGCTGTTTAAAAACAGAGTTTAATGTCTCGTTTACTTTTTTTAAGCATTCCCTTTTTTATCTCTCGGGGTCTGGCTGTTGAGAAAAAATTGTCACCGCCTTTCTTTGAAGATCAAACTTTTGTCTTTTGTAGTCATCAAAATCGGGCCTTTTAAACGATTAAATTCTTCATCCCTGATGTTTGAGTCAACAAACGCTTTATTATTGTCAGTTTGAACGAGCCCAATTTTTGCTGTTATTAGTTGAACCATAGCTGTGTGCTTTTGGGGTTTAGTTTTTATTTTTTTTCAGCACCCTACGGCTAATGAACACAGGGCCCAGAGCTAAAGACAAACCTCCTAGAGGTAAAGCTGCGGGTGCGCCTATGCCCTTGCTAAGAGACCAACACTTGTTCCTTCTGATAGAGCACTTAAGTCGATGCTCCAGTATTAAAAATATGAAACAGCATTAAAGGCAGCAGAAAAACCTTCGTTGGTTTGCTGGATTTTGAAAAGGGCTTTCTCTAGTAACTTGCTGCATTTGCGTAAGTTGGTATAAATCTGAAGGTTTTTACTTCAGGCTTTCTATAACAGCAGAATTGCCAGCTATCTCTTCCTCGACATCACCGGGCTGTAGGCACATTTGGATAAACCTGAACAGACAGCTTTTTATAAAATGAAAAAAAAATTTAGTATAATACATATCTAATCTGTTTTTCTCGAATATTCAGCTGCGCATCAATAATAAAACAAATGACATTAAGCGGTTTATCGGCTTCTTCTTTATCAATTTTAATGTTTATTACGTCTCTCACGTTTCTCCCGCTTCATACAAATCATTATCCTCTGTTGACCTTAGGTCAATCCATAAACCGTATGTGTTGTTAAATAATCATCGAGTCTAACACTGTGAAGATGTAAATCTTTTGACACTAGGTCTGCTTTTGGATTTCTAAACCCCCCCCCCCCCAAACATTTTTCTTATTTCGTCAAAATGATGATAAGGCCTAAGCCCGCTAGCGTAGATTTGGTTTAGGACTGCCGTCAATTGTACATTGCACTTTCGTTATTTTAGATTAAAAAACTTTTCACTTGCTCTTTTGAACGGTTCTTCATCTTTACACAGCAATAAAATACCTTTAAGCGATCTTGCTGCGACGCTAAAACTAAAATTCCAAATAGTGTCCTGCCCTGCTCTAGGAGATGTATGATGAATCACTCTTTCGAAAAATATTGGTAATTTTGACTGATATTGTTGTTCAATCAGCCTTGCAAAGTGAAGGTTGCTAACCAAAGTCAAACCAACGAGATGTCAGAAATGCTGTAAATTTGCTTCGGTGTCTGATGAACTGATAACGCGTTTGTATTCATTAAAAGTTAAATTTTATATGACAATCTGTCCTTTTTAAAGCTCCTTGAAAGTAAAGGTGCATGCGCTTTTAAAAAACTCAAAATCTAAGGGAATGGAAAAACGAAATTTTCCCTAACGCAAAATTTACAGCTACAGCCTTTTTGCTGCTTTTTAGCACCTGAGGCAGTTTGGCGCCTATTCTAAGCTTTAGTGCTTCTTCATTTTCAAATTTCCTTGAAACGCAAGATCAGCCCTTTCGTTCCCGGGTTTGCCTAGATCAGAATAGGTTAAAAAAAATGTCTGCATTATGTAAAGAAAATATTTCTTGCCCCTCAAGTTTTATAGAAATTTTCTTAACGATTGCCCCCCCAGATTTCTGCACAACTGTCCTGTTTGGGTCTGTTGTTGAATCGAGCGCTATTTTGAAAGTAAGACGCGCAGAGCCTGGCAAAAATCACTTCACCGCCCCCAAGGCGGAAATTTGACAGTAAGAATTTGATCCGCATCAATAGTAGACGGATTATTGGAACAGTATATTTCCCTTTATTCCCTTCACGCCACGGGGTTCTTTCAGCTTTTCTATGCGGTCAAGAATCGAGCCATGTATTGTTCTGGCATTTTTATGAAGCAAAATAAAAAGTTAATTATTAAAAACATGGCAGGAATTGTAGATGAAGAAGATTTTGATGTTTTTGATCGTGGAGACGACATGAGTGAAATGATCCCTTTGACACAGCATCGCTCAACGCTCTCAATGCAGCGTGAAATTTAAAAGAAAGTACGGTCGGAGCATTTTACAAAAGTTAAAGGGCAAGAACCTCCCGAATTTATAGACCCAAATGATTTTGAATTAGAAGATGGTCAATTTTTGTAAAAAACGATCAAGGGCAACTTGTTCGGCTTACAACTAAACCCGACCCATCAAAGTTTTTAGCTGTGGGTTTAATTAGAAATAGACTCAGTGTGAAAGATCAAAATCGCCTTGGCATTGCTAGACCGAAATTAAGGGCGGAGGCAGTTTGCTAAACTTCAAAACACCACTAAAAAGAACTCCCGACAGATAACCAAATGCAAAACATGGAACTTAAAGAATTAAATCAATCAGCAGGCGAAATTAATAAATACAAAGAAGCAGAAACCAGTTTTTCAGAAAAAACAGCGTTAAAAACAATTAATGATTCCCCATTGCCTATGCGAGAACTAACGGCCCTTGATCATGCTTTAAGAACCATTAGAGGCGAAAATTTAAAAAACAATTTTGCAAAACTAGGTGAACTAGATTTAGCATATAAAAAGAGAAAAAGAAAAACTCGTTGAGCTGATGACGCCAACTTAGGGCATGATATTAAAGAAAGAATAACCCCCAAAAACTAAAGATCTTGAACAAGAAGATCAGCAAGACTAGAAGTGCTGCTACTAACCCCAAAACAATTACGAATCAAGTGACAGAATAAGAGAAACTATCCAAAGATTTATATGAAGACACGACACTAGCAGAACGAATACAACACTGTTTAGAGAGCAAGGAGTCACATTAGTAAGCGTTTATAACAGCCTTAGGATTTGCAATAAGTACACTAGTGAGGCTATTACAGGCAGCGTGGAGGTCAAAGTTTAGTGCCCCGTCCGCATCACCTGATAAATCATGGTAAAAAACAGCTTGATCATCTTGCGAATTTATTAAAAAAATAGCTGGGAAAAGCCGTGGACGCTTTACCCAGGAATATTGGGGAGTATTGTCAGCTGGCTTTTGTCTACTGCAAGCAAAGTAGTTTGGCTTATGGCCGAGCACTTATGGTCATTAGTTCTCGTAAAGTTGGGTTACTATTTAGTAAGATAAAGACCAAGTAAAACCTAGGCCAGTTTTAAACCAAGAACAAGCGCTGTTTTCATATTCATGGTCATCGCGAACAGAGTCCGCAAGCTTGCTGATCTTCAATGACTTAGGGATTTGGACTTCGGGAATTAAGATGACTTAACTTGGTGTTTGTTTACTGCTTTAATATTACTGGCTCAGAATTTATGTCGTTTTTTTCCAACCTTCTGTTCAATTGCCTCTATAAAATTTCATTTTTATAGTTAATTATTATCCTACCTGGAGTCGAGGGCAGAAGGCAGCATGTATAACCAGTTTCCAACAGCAAAGTCTACTTTCGATCTTGCGTATTTAAAACATTTTGGTATCTTTTATACTTGAAGGTAAATCAACGTAGAATTAATGGCGTCCCTAAATTTGCTAAGTATTGTTTTGCGCGTCAAAGCCAGAAAAGGATCAGTTATGCTCGATCTTGCCTGTGCTTTGCGCCCCTAGCAAACACCAAACGTAAGTACGAATAGAGTCGTTTATTCTTCTAAATTCCCGCCCCAGTTAGGCCCTTAGAAGTGTCTAAGATAAATGTTGTCCATGCTGTTTTATGCTCTTGCTCTAGGACCCAAGGTGAAAAGCTGTTGCGCTTGAAGAAAAGATGTGTAAGGAGGATTCCAGTCAAATTTAAACTTTCTGTGATGCCCAAAAATAAGGGGTGCCTAGACCATGATAAGATCCAACTTTTGTCTAAAGTCCTCTTGGTGTTAATATTGAATTCGTTACAGATCCTTTCAAAAGCCTTCATGTCTATTATGTTGCTGAATGGATTAAACGGTTTGTCATTTGGTAATGGGCGCTCCGTTCAGTTTAAAATACGCCTAAAGGTGTAAAAAAATGAAATCTGTACACTGACCTCACCAAAGATCAGGATGATTTAAGTGATCACATACGACACTCCACACCCAGTTGATGCACAAAACAAGCAAAATTAACTGGGTTCTGATAAAACGCATCGGATTTACTAAACCACGCTTTCGCGATGTAGTCTTTTTTTAATAGGGGGTTAAGATGCTCTTCAATGGAGTACTCACCTTTTTATGAAAGCGACAGTCTGGGTCACAGAAAGTCGAGGGGGCCAGTTGTTATATTTTAAGATTTTAGTGCGGCCCAACAGAATATTTTGCATCAGTATATTGAATGCACTCATTTTTAATTTGTTTTAAAAAATGTTTGTAACAATAACAACTCAAGACCGCCCTTCGTTTTTAGAACAAGCTATTAATAACGAATGCGGAACCAGAACGGTCGCGCTCCAAGAAAATATTCTACAAAGTCGTATGGTTTAATATAAGCAAAGCCAAGAAGAATAATAAGGTTCTAAAAGTTAACGAGCAGGGACCAAAATGAGCCAGTTAACAATACCTGAAAGGTTATTACGGGTTTTGCTCACTAAAGAAGCAATGAGTAACTTTGACATTACTCTCAAACTTAACCATGCAAATCTAAAAACAATGTTAACATTTAAGCTTGAAGAGAAGAAACATCTTACTTTTTTGATAGAGAGCTAGCTAAAATGTTAGGCTTTACAACTAGCAATTTACCACTCATAGTTTTATTGCTGGGCCCCGACAAAACTACTTATGAGGGGGAAAATCCGCTCGATCTTGCATTACATTCATTACTCTATGTTCATTTGGATGAGCTGAGCAAATGATGAAAACTTATATGATGGAAGGCCCTCAACTGTTTTAAGAGCTCTTCCGCAGGAAAGCCCGCATATTGCGATTATGAAATTTTTACGATTCCCTAATTTACAGTTTAAAAGATTAGTTTGTGGGGTCGGATCATTTAATATAAAAAATCAAAGACCCAAAACAGAAAAGTTGTGAAATGCGATAACCTGCACATTGTTTTGGAAATAAAATAATAAGTTGTACTAAAAAAAGTCGCGTGGGCAGATGAATCAGGAGTTACATTAGCGCCTGTGAGGTGTATAACTTTAGAATTAAAAGACCTTGCAGACGTTACAGACTTGAACAGAATGGGGAGATAGGCACTTTGTATGGTTTGAGTACAAAAGATGGTGATTATAAACGCAAAGAGGTTTACGACAACAAAAGGTTTCCTAAACTAAACAACTACGCAACTAGAGGCAAAAAATGTTGGTCAGTAAAGAAAAAAAATAGTTCGAAAAACCCGACCTCAAATGGCACTTAGAACCATATTTAGAATGGGAAATAAAAATTTTAATTCAAAGCCCATTTACATAATTTAGCCGTCAAAAAAGTTTCAGAAAAGCATTCACTCCGGCCTTTACATGTAAGCTTATACCGGACGATAAAAATCGGAAAGAAATTGAAATAACGCCGTATGGAAAAAACAAACATCCTCCACAGAAAAGAAACAGTTGTAAAAAAAGCTTCTACAAAATTACAGTTCTTTCCAAGCGAAAATTAGGAGACACGTCACAATAATATTGAAAATTCTGTCTTTAAAGATGTGGAGAGGGATGGGGTTGTGGGCGTTAGTGATGACCTTATAAAGGAAAAAAAATTAGCTGGCAAAACTTGACGTTAAACGTCTTAACGTTACCATCGTCGTTCTTCACAATGGCGAGGATATTAAGATCATAACAACAAGCACAAAATCACTGTTGACTTAAATAAAACAATCTTACAGGGCCCAAATTGGGTTTTAAACTTACACATTTAGGCCTCATAGGGTTTTATTATACTGAACAAATTTGACGGAGAGTATGAAAAAATAATAATGAATTAGATTAAACTCTGTTATAAAACTATGGCAAATTAAACTTTATGACAAAAACACCTCATTGCTCATTGATTTGTGGGCAGAACTGGTTGTGGAAAAACAATATTATCCTCGACCGTTACAAACATTTACGTTATAATTTTAATCATATTGTGGTTTTCTGTCCAACACTTAAATGGAACAAAGCATATCATAATAAAAAGGGTTTTTATGGACAGATGAAATGACATATATTTAGTTAATCCTAGCAATAAACTGATTGAGTGTTTAGAACAGTTTTATAGACTGTTTGAAGGGAAAGCCCAACACTATTTATTATAGATGACTGCTCGGCAGAAAGAGACATAGTTAAAAAGAGAAACACTTTGCGAAACTAGCTTTCAGCGGAAGACATGCTGGGATAAGTGTGTGGATTTTATGCCAGAAATATAACTCGTTTTAAAAAGACTTTAAGAACATTAAGACGTAGTTTTTATTTCACATGAAAGACCAGAGACTCATTTGAAGAATGTTTGCGCGAAAATGATGTTATGAAAATGATCAGGAAAACATAGGATTAAACAAAAACTGAAATCTAAAAAGTTTAGTAAATTAGTATTGAAAACGGATAACCCTACGCAGTACGTTTTTTTTGTAGATAATCGTTATTTTTTAGTTAGAAGTCTTACT
Source organism: Conus ventricosus (assembly GCA_018398815.1). Taxonomy (NCBI): domain Eukaryota; kingdom Metazoa; phylum Mollusca; class Gastropoda; order Neogastropoda; family Conidae; genus Conus; species Conus ventricosus. The sequence goes on along the minus strand of CM031612.1, from coordinate 44,938,898 downwards.
TGTCAGAGAACAGAGAAAGGGGGGATTCTGGGTTACTTTCGCCCGAAACTGGGTGAGGGCGGAAGTGGCCCCGAATGCCCCTTTCTCTGTTCTCTCCTCCTCTTTTCTTCTGCATCCACTGGCAATGGTCGTCTGAAAGATTTGTACTAGCCCGAGTTGAGCTCTACATATTTAATGATATTCTGTCCACGTTCATGTCCTTGGTGAAGGATTGGGAGTCCAGAACAGAGCAATGCAATGGTCACCATTAGACTGTGGGGGTCTCCAGAGAGTGGGCCGTCCCATGATCTGCCCAAAAACAAAGACTTGGATTAAATTCTGACGAAAACGAAGTCGCTGAAAATTAGAAGTCAGGGAAAACGTGTCAAGCAGACAAATGTATTTTAAGGCAGTTCTAAACACACACACACACCTACCTCCCCCTCACCCACACTATAAAACACACGGCCCACACCACGGCTCTTCATACAAGGCACTAAACTATTTGGGAAAAGAGATTGTTTTAAACCACATGACAGACAAATTAATCACATGAACAAGACCATTTGAAAGAAGAAATTTTGCCAATCAATACAAGGGGTCGCTAGCCCCTGTAAGATCAGAGGGATAAATCTTTTGAAGAAAAGGATTGTAAACCCTATGGCAGAAAAATACTAAAACCTATTACAAGTGACGGTAAATCATCCGGAAATGAGCCATAACCTTTTACTACTACTTACAAAAACACAAAACACATCACACAGACACTTCCGCACCCATGGCGCCACCACGGCTCTTTATACAAGAAAACTAAACCAAAGGAAAAGCGATTGTTATAAACCATGTAAGTGAAGCCTTCACGCTAAAAAAAAAAATTTATAGCATGAAGAGGGACTGACCTTTTGAAAGACGATTCTGCCAATTAATACAAAGAATCACTAATCCTAAGATTAGAGGAGAATAAACCCCTGACAGAAAAGGACTGTAAACCCCATGGAAGAAAAACAAAACCTATGTTCAAGTGACAGTAAACCATGCATACGGGGGCCATAAACCTCTTACGAAAGGAGACTAAAACCATATTCAAATGAGGACCATAATCCTGATTTAAAGTAGGCAACGCCTGTGAAAAGACTCGACCGATTCTAAAGATGACTAAATCCAGTGGAAACAAGACATTACACCATACAAAAAGCTGATAATGATTAGAAAAGAGGACACTAGTTACTATAAAAGGAAGACGCTAATCAACAAGGAGAGGGGACAGTAAAGCTTGTGTATAAAGGAAACTAAACCTCTGGAAGGATGACACAATCCACCTAAAAGGACACTCAACCCTATGAAAGAATACAATACGTGAGAATGCTAAACCCCATGACAGCGTACACTAGTTGACAGATAAAACTAGATTCTATGAACGAAGGCCAAGGCCATCGATGACAGAATCTACATTTGTACTGTAATTACCATGCCGTGTGTTCTGTTGATCAAAGGACACTCGGATCAGGAGGTACCAGGTGCGCACTAGGGAATATTTCAGGAAGAGGTTTAAAGATTTGCTCTACACCATTGCAGCTCAGCCCCAAAAGATCTGAAAACATGCGTCCATGTTCCAGATCCCCGACATATGAGACCTGCTACATAGCTGGAGTCAATCTTTCATACCTTTCCCAAAGAATGTTCCCTCTGGTACCCCCTGTTTTCGCATCCTTGTTCTACAGCACACTGATGTAGGAAACTGAACAGCTAGAGAGACAAGAACACTCTTTTCCTTGTGAAAAGAAGACCGAGCCCTGCAAAGGGAGAAATTAACTCTGGGGGAAAACGACGAACATGAATGTATGAAACGACTGTAATCCTTTTGAACGATGATACTAACCGCATAAAATGAGATTAGGCTCTATGTAACGAAGACACTATAGGCTATAGAGGACAGTGATCCCTTATAGGACCAAGGCGTTAAATCCTTTGAGAAAAGAGGACACTAAATTTGTTGAAGGAAATACTAAAACTATGAAAGCACATCAAACCATCTGGAAGAACAGGACAATATTAAGGAAGACACAAAATCATAGGCAGCAAAGGTACTAAATGCAGTGAAAGGCGGACGCCAAATCCTATGTAGGCATCAGACAATAAGCCCTATGAAAGGACGGCAATGCAAGGAGACAAAACCTTTGAAAGAATCGGATTGTGAACTCTTCGAAAAGAGGACAGTAAACCGTATGAAAGTAAACAACCCTGTGAAATGAGCACACGATGACAAAAAGGATATCAAATTCAAAGAAATGAGTATGCTCAAACTTGTACACTAAGGGTATCTAATCCTATAGAAAAATTCTGATGTTGACAAATACCATATGAGACTGGGTTATAGGATACTCAGATCAGAAAGTACCAATGTGCACAACACAAAAGTCAGGAAGAGGATCAAAGACTTTAACATCCCGGCCTCTGCGGGATCTGATACTCACGGTTTTTTTTTTTCAAACTCGATCCAGAGGATACCAATATACAAAAACGAGCCACACTGATAAGACAGAAGGAAGCTTTAACCTGGGAAAGAAAAGGACACTATATCTCTGGAAGGAGGAAGAAAAAATACTACAAGTGAAGACACGCACTTGAGAACGACACTAAAACTGCCAGTGAAAGGGACAATGTGCTTGGAAGAGATGACACAAACTCCTGTGTATGAAGATCCACTAAATCCTGACGGAAAATAATGTTCATTAAAAAAAGAAACCTTTGAAATAAGACACCACACTCAACAGAAGAACAAGAAATTAAGACACTAACCTAGTGTCAAATACTAAGCTATGATACATAAGAGACAACAGTGGAAGGACAAGAGGTTGGAGGATATGAAAGAAAAATATGGAATCTGAACACCACTGCCAGTACTCCCCTTTAAGTCCATGTCCCAGGTTCTCGTGACCTATCTTCGTTTTCCGTGTTTGTTGGGGTAGATTTCCGTCGTCTCTGGCCGTTCATGGAGCAGATTCTTATCTGTTAAGAAATGAAGACAACCTTTAATTATCAGACTGTACCACGGGGAACAAAAACTGACACACACCAATTCAACAAAGGCAGTTCAAGGTTTTTGAGGCGTTCTCTTGCTATCTGATTTACATCACGTGATATGGAGCTGCATAAGTTTTTTTCTATCCTTTTGCCACAGCAGTGTCTTTGTAATGCATTCTTATCACACTGGCTTTCTGTATGGATAGACACAGCATTTCAAAGTCAGCGCGTACTCTGTGCATACGTACGTATGTGTGCGCACGCGCTCGTGTGCGTGCGTGCGTGCGTGTGTTGGTGTGGGTGTGTGTGTGTGTGTGTGTGTGTGTGTGCGTGTGAGTGAGTGCGAGTGCGAGTGCGAGTGTGTGTGTGTGTGTGCGAGTGCGTGTGCGCGCACGTGCGTGTGTGGGACAGAGCGTGTTGTATATGTGTGCATCTGTGTACCCATGCGCACAAGCACGCGCTCTTGTGCGTCTGAGCATGTTTGGGCGCGTGCTTCAAGTGCACATGCCTGTAAACAATTGCGTCTATATTGGTGTCGGAGCTAGTGCGTCCGCTTACATATGCACATGCACATTTCTGGTATTGGCGAGTGGCGTGGCTGGAGAAAGAGAAACAGTATCAGAATTCGTACTAACGTTGTCCCTAGGTCAGTTTCCTGGACCTCCTTTCAACTATTTGAAGCAAAAAGATTCCAGGTAGCTTTTTCTATAATTAAGGTGCTCCAGAACAGAGGCATTTTGAGTTATGAATTTTAACATAACGGGGAAAATGATCACTTCAAGACAGGTCACCATGAACAGACCATTCAAAGTCCAGGTTCAGCAAGGGGTCACATATTGACAGAACCTAACATGAAAGTACCTGTGGAAGAATGGAGGTAAGTTGGAGACAAATCATGCCCTTGGTGATGAGTTTGGTTTTCCAGAACAGAGCAACGCAATGGTCTCCTGTTAGACTCGTGGAGATCTCCAAAGAACAGCCAGTCCTATGATCTGCCAAACAGAAAGGCTTTGACTAAATTCTGATGAACGAGAAGTCGCTAAGAATTAGAAGTCAGGAAATCGTGTCAAGTACACACAAAAGTCTGTAAGATAGTTCAACACACACACACACACACAGTGTGCACCACGAGTCTTGATACAAGACACAAAACCATCGGACAAGAGATTGTCACAAACCATGTCATTGAAGCCTCAACTCTAGACCGACATTTTCAAAGATTCTGCCAATTCAAGAGGGGTCACTAACATCTGTAACATTAGAGGAGAATAAACCTTACGACAGAAAAGAACTGTGAACCCTATGGAAGGAAAATGCTAAAACCTATGTACAAGTGACAGTAAACCATGCGTATGGGGCCATAAACCTCTTAGGAAAGGAGACTATACCATATTCAAATGAGGACCATAATCCTGATGAAAATAGCGGATTCCTGTCAAAAGAGACGTGACCGATTCTAAAGATTACTAAATCCAATGGAAACAAGACATTACACCAAACAAAAAGCTGATGATTATTAGAAAAGAGACACTAGTTACTATGAAAGGAGGACGCTAATCAACAAGGAGAAGGGACAGTAAAGATTGTGTATAAAGGAAACTAAACCTCTGGAAGGATGACACAATCCACCTAAAAAGACACTCAAACCTATAAAAGAACACCACACGAGAGGATGCTAAACCCATGAGGGCACACAAATTGACAGATGAAACTAGATTCTATGAACGAAAGCCAATACCATCGATGACAGAATCATTTGTACTCTAATTACCATATTGTGTGTTCTGTTGATAAAGACACTCGGATCAGGTGGTACCAGGCGCGCACTAGGGAATATTTCAGGAAGAGGTTTAAAGACGTCCTCTACACCTTTGCAGCTCAGCCCCAAAAGATCTGAAAACATGCGTCCATGTTTCAGATCCCTGACATGCGAGACCTGCTACATAGCTGGAGTCAATCTTTCATACCTTTCCCAAAGAATGTTCCCTCTGGTACCCCCTGTTTTTGTATCCTTGTTCCACAGCACACTAGCATAGGAAACTAGAACAGCTAGAGACTAACACTTTCCCTTGCGAGAAAACCGAGCCCTGCAAAGAGAAATTAACTCTGTGGAAAAACGGTGGACATTAATGTATAAAATGAAAAGGTAATCCTTTTGAACGATGATACTAACCACATGAAATGCGATTAGGTTGTTTGACACGAAGACACTAAAGGTTATAGATGATAGTGATCCCTTACAGGACCAAAACGTTAAATCCTTTGAGAAAAGAGGACACTAAATTTATACAAGAAAATACTGAAACTATGAAAGCACATCATACCCTGTGGAAGAAAAGGAAAACATTAAGGAAGACACAAAATCATAGGCAGCAAAGGTACTAAATGCAGTAAAACGACGACGCCAAATCCTATGTAGGCATCAGACAATAAGCCCTATGAAAGGACGGCAATGCAAGGGGGAGACAAAACCTTTGAAAGCATCGGATTGTGAAGTCTTCGAAAAGAGGACAGTAAACCGTATGAAAGTAAACAACCCAGTGAAAGGAGCACACAATGACAAAAAGGATATCAAATTCAAGAAATAATACTCAACCTTGGACACTAATGGTATCTAGTCCTATAGAAAAATTCTGATGTTGACAAATACATGTCAGACTGAGTTATAGGATACTCAGATCAGAATGTACCAATGTGCACAACACAAAAATCAGGAAGAGGATCAAAGACTTTCTTAGCATCTCGGCCTCTGCGGGATCTGGTACTTACGGGTTTTTTTCAAACTCTTGATCCAGAGGATACCGATATACAAAAACGAGCCACACTGATCAGGTAGAAGAAATGTTTAACCTGGGAAAGAAAAAGACATATCTCTGGACGGAGGAAGACAAATACTACAAGTGAAGACGCGCACTTGAGAATGACGACACTAAAACTGCCAGTGAAACGGACAATGAGCTTGGAAGTGATGACACAAAGCCATGCATTTGAAGATTCACTACATCCTGATGGAAAATGATATGTTCATTAAAAAAAACCTTTGAAATAAAACAAACTCAACAGAAGAACAAGAAACTAAGACATTAACCTAGCGGCAAAATACTAAGCAACCCAGTGAGACAACAGTAGAAAGACAAGAAGTTGGACATGAAAGAAAAAAATATGGAATCTGAACACCACTGCCAGTACTCCCCACTTTAAGTCCATGTCCCACGTTCTCGTGACCTATCTCCGTTTTCCGTGGCTGTTGGGGTAGATTTCCGTCATCTCTGGCCATCCATGTGGAAGATTCTTATCCTGTTAAATACGAAATTAAGACCACCTTTAATTATCGGACTGTACGCGGGGGGGGGGGGGGGGGGGGGGGGACCGACACACCCAATTCAACAAAAGTAGTTAGAGGTTTTTGAGGCATTCTCTTGCCATCTGATAATTTGATTTACATCATGTGATATGGGAGTTGCACGAGTTCTTTTTCCTATCCCTTTTGCCGCAGCAGTGTCTTTGTAATGCATTCCTACCACATTGGCTTTCTGTATGGATAGACAGTGCATTTCAAAGTCAGCGCATACTCTGCATGCGTACATACGTGTGCGTGTAGTGTGTGTCTGTGCGCGCGTGTGTGTGGGACAGAACGTGTTGTATATGTGTGCATCTGTGTACCCACGTGCACAAGCACGCGCTCTTGTGCGTCTGAGTGGGTGTGGGCGCATGCTGCAAGTGCATGATTGCACATGCCTGTAAGCAATTGCGTCTAATTTGGTGTTGGAGCTAGTGTGTCCGCTTACATATGCACATACACATTTCTGGTTTTCGCGAGAAGCGTGGCAGGAGAAAGAGAAGCAGTATTAGAATTCGTACTAACGTTGTCCCTAGGTCAGTTTCCTGAACCTCCTTTCAACTATTGGATGCGAAAAGATTCCAGTTAGCTTTTTCTATAATTAAGGTGCTCCGGAACAGAGGCATTTTGAGTTATGGATATTAGCATAACGGGGAAATGATCACTTCAAGACAGGTCACCATGAACAGACCATTCAAAGTCCAGGATCAGGAAGGGGTCACATATTGACACATCTAAACATAAAAGTGTACCTGTGGAAGAATGGAGGTAAGTAGGAGGCAAATCATGTCCTTGGTGATGAGTTTGGTTGTCCAGAACAGAGCAACGCAATGGTCTCCTGTTAGACTCGTGGAGATCTCCAGCGAACAGCCAGTCCTATGATCTGCCAAACACAGACTTTGACTAAATTCTGATTAACAAGAAGTCACTAAAAATTAGAAGTCAGGAAATTGTGCCAAGTACGCACAAAAGTCTGTAAGATAGTTCTACACACACACACACGGCGTACACCACGACTCATGATACAAGACACTAAGCCATCGGAAAAGAGATTGTTACAAACCATGAGTGAAGCCTTAACTCTAGACGGACTTTTTGAAAGAAGATTCTGCCAAATAATACAAGAGGGGTCACTAATCTCTGTACGATTAGAGGAGAATAAACCTTATGACAGAATAGGACTGTAAACCCTATGGAAAAATGCTAAAACCTATGTACAAGTGACAGTAAACCATGCGTATGGGGCCATAAACCTCTTGCGAAAGGAGACTATACCATGTTCAAATAAGGATCATAATCCTGATGAAAATAGCGGACTCCTGTGAAAAGAGACGTGAACGATTCTAAAGATGACTAAATCCAGTGGAAACAAGACATTACACCATACAAAAAGCTGATAATGATTAGAAAAGAGGACACTAGTTACTATGAAAGGAGGACGCTAATCAACAAGGAGGGAATTGTAAGGCCTGTGTATAGAGGAAACTAAACCTCTGGAAGGATGACACAATCCACCTAAAACGACACTCAACCCTATGAAAAAACACCACACGAGAGGATGCTAAACCCAATGAGAAGGCACACAAATTGACAGATGAAACTAGATTCTATGAATGAAGGCCAATACCATCTATGACAGAATCTACATTTTTACTGTAATGACCATGCCGTGTGTTCTGTTGGTCAAAGGACACTCGGATCAGGATGTACCAGGTGCGGGGATCAGCTCATTACTCCCCCGGCTCGTTACTCCCCCGGCTCTTTACTCCCCCGGTTAGGGTTAGGGTTAGGGTTAGGGATAGGGTTAGGGTTAGGGTTAGGGATAGGGTTAGGGTTAGGGTTAGGGTTAGGGATAGGGTTAGGGTTAGGGTTAGGGTTAGGGATAGGGTTAGGGTTAGGGTTAGGGATAGGGTTAGGGTTAGGGATAGGGTTAGGGATAGGGTTAGGGTTAGGGATAGGGTTAGGGTTAGGGATAGGGTTAGGGTTAGGGATAGGGTTAGGGTTAGGGATAGGGTTAGGGTTAGGGATAGGGTTAGGGTTAGGGTTAGGCGAGCCGGGGGAGTAACGAGCCGGGGAGTAACGAGCCGGGGGAGTAACGAGCCGGGGGAGTAACGAGCCGGGGGAGTAACGAGCCGGGGGAGTAATGAGATGCTCCCCCAGGTGCGCACTAGGGCATATTTCAGGAAGAGGTTTAAAGACTTCCTCTACACCTTTGCAGCTCAGCCCCAAAAGATCTGAAAACATGCGTCCATGTTTCAGATCCCTGACATATGAGACCTGCTACATAGCTGGAGTCAATCTTTCATACCTTTCCCAAAGAATGTTCCCTCTGGTACCCCGTTTTTGTATCCTTGTTCCACAGCACATTAACGTAGGAAACTAGAACAGCTACAGAGACAAGAACACTTTTCCTTATGAGAAGACCGAGCCCTGCAAAGAGCGAAATTAACTCTGTGGAAAAACGGTGGACATTAATGTATGAAATGAAGACAGTAATCCTTTTCAACGATGATACTAACCACATCAAATGAGAGTAGGTTGTTTGACACGAAGACAGTAAAGGTTATAGATCATAGTGATCGCTTACAGGAGCAAGGCGTTAAATCCTTTGAGAAAAGAGGACACTAAATTTGTAAAGGGACATACTAAAACTACGAAAGGACAACTAACCCTGTGGACGAACAGGACAATATTAGGAAGACAAAATTATAGGCAGCAAAGGTACTAAATGCAGTGAAAGGATGACGCCAAATCCAATGTAGGCATCAGACAATAAGCCCTATGAAAAGGACAGTAATGCAAGGAGGAGACAAAATCTTTGAAGGAGTTGGATTGTGAACTCTGCGGAAAGGACAGTAAACTAAACCGTATGAAAGTAAACAACCCTGTGAAAGGCGCACACTATATATACAATGACAAAAAGGATATCAAATTCTAAGAAATGAGAATACTTAGCCTTGTATACTAAGGGTATCTAACCCTATAGGAGAATTCCGATGTTGACAATTGTGTCAGACTGGGTTATAGGGTACTCAGAACAGAAAGTACCAACGTGCACAAGAAAAAAATGCAGGAAGTGAATCAAAGACTTCCTCAGCATCGCGGCCTCTGCGGGATCTGATACTCATGTTTCTTTTTTCAAACTATTGATCTAGAGGATACCGATATACAAAAATGAGGCACACTGATCAGATAGGACTAACATGGAAACGAAAAGGACATATCTTTGGAAAGAGGAAGAAAACTACAAGTGAAGACACACACTTGAGAATGATTACAGTAAAACTGCCAATGAAAGGAACAAGCTTGGAAGAGATGACACAAAGCCATGTGTATGAAGATCCACTAGATTCCTGATGGAAAATAATGTGTTCATCAAAAAAAAGAAAACCTTTGAAATAAGACACCACACTCAACAGATGAACAAGAAACTAAGACACTAACCTAGTGTCAAATACTAAGCTATGATACATAAGAGACAACAGTGGAAGAAGGACAAGAGGTTGGAGGACATGAAAGAAAAAATATGGAATCTGAACACCACTGCCAGTACTCCCCTTTAAGTCCATGTCCCACGTTCTCGTGACCTATCTCCTTTCCGTGACTGTTGGGGTAGACATCCTTCGTCTCTGGCCGTTCATGGAGCAGATTCATATTCCTGTTGAGAAATGAAGACCACCTTTAATTATCGAACTGTACACGGGGAAAAAAAACCAAGAAACAAAACTGACACCCAATTCAACAAAGGTCGTTGAAGGTTTTTGAGGCGTTCTTGCCATCTGATAATGATTTACATCACGGGATATGGGAGCTGCATGAGTTTTTTTCCTATCCCTTTTGCCACAGCAGTCTTTTTGTAAAGCATTCCTCCCACGCTGGCTTTCTGTATGGATAGACACAGAGCATTTCAAAGTCAGAGCGTCCTTTGTGCAAGCGTACGCACGTGTGCATGTGTTGGTTGGTTGTGTGTGTGTGTGTGCGTGTGTGTGTGTGTACATGTGTGGGTCTGTGCGAGTGTCGGCGCGTGCTTCAAGTGCATGAGTGCACATGCCTGTAGGCAACTGCGTCTACATTGGTTTTTGAGCTAGTGCGTCCGCTCACATATGCACATACACATTTCTGGTTTTCGCGAGAAGCGTGGCTGGAGAAAGAAGCAGTATTAGAATTCGTACTAACGTTGTCCCTAGGTCAGTTTCCTGGACCTCCTTTCAACTATTTGAAGCAAAAAGATTCCAGGTAGCTTTTTCTATAATTAAGGTGCTCCAGAACAGAGGCATTTTGAGTTATGGATTTCAACCTAATGGGGTAAATGATCACTTCAAGACAGGTCACCATGAACAGACCAATCAAAGTCCAAGATCAGCAAGGGGCAACATATTGACAAAACTTAACATGAAAGTGTACCTGTGGAAAAATGGAGGAAAGTTGGAGAATAAATCTTGCCCTTGCTGATGGTAACATATTGACAAATCTAAACATGAAAGTGTACCTGTGGAAAAATGGAGCAAAGTTGGAGAATAAATCATGCCCTTGGTGATAAGTTTGGTTGTCCAGAACAGAGCAACGCAATGGTCTCCTGATAGACTCGTGGAGATTTCCAGAGAACAGCCAGTCCTATGATCTGCCAAACACAAAGACTTTGACTAAATTCCGATGAACGAGAAGTCACTAAAAATTAGAAGTCAGGAAATCGTGTCAAGCACACACAAAGTCTTTAAGATAGTTCTACACACACACACACAAACACAAACCCACACGGCATGCACCACGACTCATGATACAAGACAAACCATCGGAAAAGAGATTGTTACAAACCATATGAGTGAAGCCTTAACCCTAGACTGACATTCTGAAAGACGATTCTGCCAATTAATACAAGAGGGTCACTAATCTCTGTAACATTAAAGGAGAATAAACCTTATAACAGAAAAGGACTGTAAACCCCATGGAAGAAAAATGCTAAAACCTATGTACAAGTGACAGTAAACCATGCATACGGGGGCCATAAACTTCTTGCGAAAGGAGACTATCCCATGTTCAAATGAGGACCATAATCCTGATGAAAATAGCGGACTCCTGTGAAAAGAGACGTGAACGATTCTAAAGATGACTAAATCCAGTGGAAACAAGACATTACACCATACAAAAAGCTGATGATTAGAAAAGAGGACACTAGTTACTATGAAAGGAGGACGCTAATCAACAAAGAGAGGGAACAGTAAGGCCTGTGTATAGAGGAAACTAAACCTCTGGAAGGATGACACAATCCACCTAAAACGACACTCAACCCTATGAAAGAACACCACATGAGAGGATGCTAAACCCAATGAGAGGGCACACAAATTGACAGATGAAACTAGATTCTATGAATGAAGGCCAATACCATCTATAACAGAATCTACATTTTTACTGTAATTACCATGCCGTGTGTTCTGTTGGTCAAAGGACACTCGGATCAGGAGGTACCAGGTGCGCACTAGGGCATATTTCAGGAAGAGGTTTAAAGACTTCCTCTACACCTTTGCAGCTCAGCCCCAAAAGATCTGAAAACATGCGTCCATGTTTCAGATCCCTGACTTATGAGACCTGCTACATAGCTGGAGTCAATCTTTCATACCTTTCCCAAAGAATGTTCCCTCTGGTACCCCATGTTTTTGTATCCTTGTTCCACAGCACATTGACGTAGGAAACTAGAATAGCTAGAGAGACAAGAACACTCTTTTCCTTATGAGAAGACCGAGCCCTGCAAAGAGCGAAATTAACTCTGTGGAGAAACGGTGGACATTAATGTATGAAATGAAGACAGTAATCCTTTTCAACGATGATACTAACCACATCAAATGATAGGTCGTTTGACACGAAGACAGTAAAGGTTATAGATGATAGTGATCGCTTACAGGAGCAAGGCGTAAATTCCTTTGAGAAAAGAGGACACTAAATTTGTAAAGGGACATACTAAAACTACGAAAGGACAACAAACCCTGTGGAAGAACAGGACAATATTAGGAAGACAAAATTATAGGCAGCAAAGGTACTAAATGCAGTGAAAGGATGACGCCAAATCCTATGTAGGCATCAGACAATAAGCCCTATGAAAGGACAGTAATGCAAGGAGGAGACAAAATCTTTGAAGGAGTTGGATTGTGAACTCTGCGGAAAGGACAGTAAACTAAACCGTATGAAAGTAAACAACCCTGTGAAAGGCGCACACTATATATACAATGACAAAAAGGATATCAAATTCTAAGAAATGAGAATACTTAGCCTTGTATACTAAGGGTATCTAACCCTATAGGAGAATTCCGATGTTGACAATTGTCGTGTCAGACTGGGTTATAGGGTACTCGGAACAGAAAGTACCAGCGTGCACAAGAAAAAAATGCAGGAAGTGAATCAGAGACTTCCTCAGCATCTCGGCCTCTGCAGGATCCGATACTCATGTTTCTTTTTTCAAACTCTCGATCCAGAGGATACCAATATACAAAAACGAGCCACACTGATCAGATAGGACTCTTTAACATGGGAAAGAAAAAGACATTTTTGGAAAGAGGAAGAAAACTACAAGTGAAGACACACACTTGAGAATGATGACAGTAAAACTGCCAATGAAAGGGACAATGAGCTTGGAAGAGATGACACAACGCCATGTGTATGAAGATCCACTAAATCCTGATGGAAAAAAATGTGTTCATTACAAAAAAAGAAAACCTTTGAAATAGATACCAAACTCAACACAAGAAACTAAGACGCTAACCTAGCGGCAAAATACTAAGCTATGATACATAAGAGACAACAGTGGAAGAAGGACAAGAGGATGGAGAACATGAAAGGAAAAATATGGAATCTTAAGACCACTTCCAGTACTCCCCTTTAAGTCCATGTCCCACGTTCTCGTGACCTATCTCCGTTTTCCGTGGATGCTGAGGTAGATTTCCGTGTCTCTGGCCGTTCCTGGAGCAGATCTTTATTCCTGTTGAGAAATGAAGACCACTTTTAATTATCGGACAGTACGCGGGAAAAAAAACGGAACAAAACTGACACACCCAATTCAACAAAAGCCGTTAAAGGTTTTAGAGGCGTTCTCTTGCCATCTGATAATTTGATTTACATCACGTGATATGGGAACTGCTCGAGTTTTCTTCCTATCCCTTTTGCCACAGCAGTGTCTTTGTAATGCGTTCCTACCACATTGGATTTCTGTATGGATAGACACAGAGCATTTCAAAGTCAGCGCGTACTCTGCCTGCGTGCGTGCTTGCGTACGTACGTACGTACGTATACGTACGTACGTACGTACGTATACGTACGTACGTACGTGTGTGTGTGTGTGTGTGTGTGTGTGTGCGTGTGCGCGTGTTGGTATGTGTGTGTTGGTATGTGTGTACGTGTGTCTGTGTGTGTACATGTGTGTGTACGTGTGTGTGTGTGTGTGTGTGTGTGTTGTATGCGCGCGTGGGACAGAGCGTATTGTATATGTGTGCATCTGTGTACCCACACGCACATGCACACGCTCTTGTGCGTCTGAGCGAGTGTGGGCGCGTGCTTCTATAATTAAGGTGCTCCGGAACAGAGGCATTTTGAGCTATGGATTTCAACATAAAGGGGAAATGATCACTTCAAGACAGGTCACCAAGGACAGACCATTCAAAGTCCAGGATCAGCAAGGGGTCACACATTGACAAATCTAAACATGAAAGTGTACCTGTGGAACAATGGAGGCAAGTTGGAGACAAATCATGCTCAAAGTGATGAGTTTGGCTGTCCAAAACAGAGCAACGCAATTATCTCCTGTTAGACTCGTGGAGATTCCCAGAGAGCAGGCAGTCCTATGGTCTGCCAAACACAAAGACTTTGACTAAATTCTGATGAACGAGAAGTCAGTAAAAAAATTAGAAGTCATGAAATCATGTCAAGCACACAAAAGTCTTTAAGATAGATCTAGAACACACACACACACACGCGCGCGCACACACACACACACGGCGTGCATCACGACTCTTGATACAAGACACTAAACCATCGGAAAAGCGATTGTTACAAACCATGCGAGTGAAGCCTTAGCCCTAGACTGACATTTTGAAAGACGATTTTGCCAATTAATACAAAAGGGGTCACTAATCTCTGTAACATTAGAGGAGATTAACCCTATGACAGAAAAGGACTGTGAACCCTATGGAAGAAAAATGCTAAACCCTATGTACAGGTGACAGTAAACCAAGCGTACGGGGGCCATAAACCTCTTACGAAAGGAGACTATACCATATTCAAATGAGGAACATAACCCTGATGAAAGTAGGGAACGCCTGTGAAAAGAGACTCGACCAATACTAAAGATGACTAAATCCAGTGGAAACAAGACATTACACCATACAAAAAACTGATAATGGTTAGAAAAGAGGACACTAGTTACTATGAAAGGAAGACGCTAATCAACAAGGAGAGGCGACAATAAGGCTTGTGTATAAAGGAAACTAAACCTCTAGAAGGATGACACAATCCACCTAAAAAGACACTCAACCCTATGAAAGAACACCACACGTGAGAATGCTAAACCCCATGACAACATACACTAGATTCTATGAACGAAGGCCAAGACCTTCGATGACAGAATCTACATTTGTACTGCAATTACCATACTGCGTGGTCTGTTGATCAAAGGACACTCGGATCAGGAGGTACCAGGTGCGCACTAGGGCATATTTCAGGAAGAGGTTTAAAGACTTCCTCTACACCATTGCAGCTCAGCCCCAAAAGATCTGAAAACATGCGTCCATGTTCCAGATCCCCGACTTATGAGACCTGCTGCACAGCTGGAGTCAGTCTTTCATACCTTTCCCAAAGAATGTTCCCTCTGGTACCCCATGTTTTTGCATCCTTGTTCTACAGCACACTGATGTAGGACACTGAACAGCTAGAGAGATAAGAGCACTCTTTTCCTTGTGAAAAGACCGAGCCCTGCAAAGAGAAATTAACTCTGGGGAAAAAAGACAAACATGAATGTATTAAATGAAGACTGTAATCCTTTTGAACGATGATGATACTAACCACATGAAATGAGATTAGGCTCTAAGTAACGAAGACACTGAAGGCTACAGAGCACAGTGATCCCTTACAAGACCAAGGCGTTAAATCTTTTGAGAAAAGAGGACATTAAATTTGTGGAAGAAAATACTAAAACTATAAAAGCACATCAAACCCTGTGGAAGAACAGGGCAACATTAAGGAAGGCACAAAATTATAGGCAGCGAAGGTACTAAATGCAGTGAAAGGCGGACGCCAAATCCTATGTAGGCATCAGACAAGCCCAATGAAAGGACAGCAATGCAAGGAGACAAAACCTTTGAAAGAATTGGATTGTGAACTCTTCGAAAAGAGGACAGTAAACTGTATGAAAGTAAACAACCCAGTGAAAGGAGCACACAATGACAAAAAGGATAAATTCAGAGAAATGAGAATACTCAACCTTGTACACTAAGGGTATCTAATCCTATAGCAAAATTTTGATATTGACAAATACCATGTCAGACTGAGTTATAGGATACTCAGATCAGAAAGTACCAACGTGCACAACACAAAAATCAGGAAGAGGATCAAAGACTTCCTTAGAATCACCTCTGTGGGATCCGATACTCACGGGGTTTTTTTCAAGCTCTTGATCCAGAGGATACTAATATGCAAAAACGAGCCACGCTGATTAGACAGAAGGAATCTTTAACCTGGAAAGAAAAGGACACTATGTCTCCGGAAGGAGGAAGAAAAATACTACAAGTGAAGACACATACTTCAGAATGACAGTATCACTGCCTGTGAAAGGGACAATGAGCTTGGAAGAGATGACACAAAGTACTGTGTATAGAGATCCACTAAATCCTGATGGAAAATATGTTCATTAAAAAAGAAAACCTTTGAAAAAAGACACCAAACTCAACAGAAGAACAAGAACCTAAGGCACTTACCTTGAGTCAAAATACTAAGCTATGATACATAAGAGACAACAGTGGAAGACCGACAAGTTGGAGGACATGAAAAAAAATATGGAATCTGAACACCACTGCCAGTACTCCCCCTTAAGTCTATGTCCCACGTTCTCGTGACCTATCTCCGTTTTCCGTGGATGCTGAGGTAGATTTCCGTGTCTCTGGCCGTTCCTGGAGCCGATCCTTATTCCTGTTTAGAAATGAAAACCACTTTTAATTATCGGACTGTACGCGGGGAAAAAAACGAAACAAAACCGATACACCCAATTTAACAAAGGTCGTTAAAGGTTTTTGAGGCGTTCTCTTGCCATCTGATAATTTGATTTACAGCACGTGATATGGGAACTGCTCGAGTTTTCTTCCTATCCCTTTTGCCACAGCAGTGTCTTTGTAATGCGTTCCTACCACATTGGTATTCTGTATGGATAGACAGAGCATTTCAAAGTCAGCGCGTACTCTGCATGCGTACGTACGTACATGTGCGTGTGCGTGTGTGTACGCGTGTGTGTGTGTACGTGTGTCTGTGTATGTATCTGTGTGCGTGTGTGGGACAGAGTGTTGTATATGTGTGCATCTGTGTACCCACGCGCACAAGCACGCGCTCTTGTGCGTTTGAGCGAGTTTGGGCGCGTGCTTCAAGTGCACATGCCTGTGAGCAATTGCGTCTACATTGGTGTTGGAGCTAGTGCGTCCGCTTACATATGCACATGCACATTTATGGCATTGGCGAGAAGCGTGGCTGGAGAAAGAGAAGCAGTATTAGAATTCGTACTAACGTTGTCCCTAGGTCAGTTTCCTGGACCTCCTTTCAAATATTTGAAGCGAAAAGATTCCAGGTAGCTTTTTCTATAATTAAGGTGCTCCAGAACAGAGGCATTTTGAGTTATTTAATTTTAACATAACGGGGAAATGATCACTTCAAGACAGGTCACCATGGACCATTCTAAGTCCAAGATCAGCAAGGGGTCACATATTGACAAATCTAAACATGAAAGTGTACCTGTGGAAGAATGGAGTTAAGTTGGAGACAAATCAGCCCTAGGTGACGAGTTTGGTTGTCCAGAACAGAGCAACGCAATGGTCTCCTGTTAGACTCGCTCGTGGAGATCCCCAGAGAGCAGGCAGTCCTATGATCTGCCAAACACAAAGACTTTGTTTAAATTCTGATGAACGAGAAGTCACTAAAAATTAGAAGTCAGGAAATCATGTCAAGCACACACAAGTCTTTAAGATAGATCCACACACACACACACGGCGTGCACCACGACTCTTGATACAAGACACTAAACCATCGGACAAGATTGTTACAAACCATGTGAGTGAAGCCTTAGCTCTAGACCGACATTTTCAAAGAAGATTCTGCCAATTAATACAAGACGGGTCACTAATCTCTGTAACAGAGGAGATTAACCCTATGACAGAAAAGGACTGTGAACCCTATGGAAGAAAAATGCTAAAACCTATGTACAGGTGACAGTAAACCAAGCGTACGGGGTCCATAAACCTCTTACGAAAGGAAACTATACCATATTCAAATGAGGACCATAATCCTGATGAAAGTAGTGGACTCCTGTGAAAAGCGACTCGACCGATTCTAAAGATTACTAAATCTAGTGGAAACAAGCCATTAACACCATTACAAAAAAACTGATAATGGTTAGAAAAGAGGACACTGGCTACTATGAAAGGACGCTAATCAACAAGGAGAGGGGACAGCAAGGCTTGTGAAAATAGGAAACTAAACCTCTGGAAGGATGACACAATCCACCTAAAAAGACACTCAACCCTATAAAACAACACCACACAAGAGGATGCTAAACCCCATGAGAGGGCACACAAATTGACAGATGAAACTAGATTCTATGAACGAAGGCCAATACCATCTATGACAGAATCTACATTTTTACTGTAATTACCATGCCGTGTGTTTTGTTGATCAAAGGACACTCGGATCAGGAGGTACCAGGTGCGCAATAGGGAATATTTCAGGAAGAGGTTTAAAGACGTCCTCTAAACCTTTGCAGCTCAGCCCCAAAAGATCTTAAAACATGCGTCCATGTTTAAGGCCCTGACATGCGAGACCTGCTACATAGCTGGAGTCAATTTTTCATACCTTTCCCAAGCATGTTCCCTCTGGTACCAACTGTTCGAGTATCCTTGTTCCACAACACACTAACATAGGAAACAGCTAGAGAGACAAGATGACTTTTCCTTGTGAGAAGACTGAGCCCTGCAAAGAGAGAAATTAACTCTGGGGAAAAACGGGACATTAATGTATAAAATGAAGACGGTGATCCTTTTCAACTTTGATGATACTAACCACATAAAATGAGATTAGGCTCTATGTAACGAAGACACTGAAGGCTATAGAGCACAGTGATCCCTTACAGGACCAAGGCGTTAAATCCTTTGAGAAAAGAGGACACTAAATTTGTGGAATAAAATACTAAAACTATAAAAGCACATCAAACCCTGTAGGAAGAACAGGACAATATAGGAAGACACAAAATTATAGGCAGCAAAGGTACTAAATGCAGTAAAAGGATTACGCCAAATCCTATTTAGACATCAAAATAAGCCCTATGAAAGGACATAATGCAAGGAGACACAACCTTTGAAATAATTGGATTGTGAACTCTTCGGAAAGAGGACAGTAAACCGTATGAAAGTAAACAACCCTGTGAAAGTGCACACTATATATATACAATGACAAAAAGGATATCAAATTCTAAGAAAGGAGAATACTCAGCCTTGTATATTAAGGTTATCTAACCCTATAGGAGAATTTCGATGTTGACAATTATTGTGTCAGACGGGGTTATGGATACTCAAATCAGAAAGTACCAGCATGCACAACACAAAAATCCAGGAAGTGAATCAAAGATTTCCTCAGCATCTCAACCTCTGGGGGATCTGATACTCATGTTTCTTATTTCAAACTCTTGATCCAGAGGATACTTGTATACAAAAACGAGCCTCACTGATCAGATTAAAGGAATCTTTAACCTGGAAAGAAAAGGACATTATACCTTTGGAAAGAGGAAGAAAACGTCAAGTGAAGACACACACTTGAGAATGATGACACTAAAACTGCCAATGAAAGGGACAATGAGCTTGAAAGAGATGACACAAAGCCATGTGTATGAAGATAACAGTAAATCGTGAGGGAAAATAATATGTTCATAAAAAAAAAAGAAAACCTTTGAAATAAGACACCAAACTCAACAGAAGAACAAGAAACTAAGACACTAACCTAGTGTCAAATACTAAGCTATGATACATAAGAGACAACAGTGGAAGAAGGACATGAAAGAAAAATATGGAATCTGAACACCACTGCCATACTCCCCTTTAAGTCCATGTCCCAGGTTCTCGTGACCTATCTCCGTTTTCCGTGGCTGTTGGGGTAGATTTCCGTCGTCTCTAGCCGTTCATGAGCGGAATTCTTATCCCTGTTAAATAAGAAATGAAGGCCACCTTCAATTATCGGACTCTACGCGGGGGGGAAAAACCCTGACACACCCAATTCAACAAAGGTCGTTAAAGGTTTTGAGGCGTTCTCTTGCCATCTGATAATTTGATTTACATCACGTGATATGGGAGCTGCATGAGTTTTCTTCCTATCCCTTTTGCCACAGCAGTGTCTTTGTAATGCGTTCCTACCACATTGGATTTCTGTATGATAACACAGAGCATTTCAAAGTCAGCGCATACTCTGTGCAAGTGCACGCACGTGTTGTGTTGTGTGTGTGTGTGTGTGTGTGTGTGTGTGTGCGTGTGCGTGTGTGTGTGTGTGTGTGTGTGCCCGTGTGTTGGAAAGATCGTGTTGTATGCGTGTGCATCTGTGTACCTACGCGCACTTGTGCTCTTGTGCGTGTGAGTGTGAGCGCGTGCTTCGAGTCCATGAGTGCACATGCCTCTAGACAATTCCGTCTATGTTGGTGCTGGAGCTAGTGCGTCCACTTACATAATATGCACATGCATGGTATTGGCGAGGGGCGTGGCTGGAGAAAGGAGAACAGTAGTATTAGAATCCGTACCAACTTTGTCCCTATGTCAGGATTCTGGTGCTCCTTTGAAATATTTGAAGCAAAAAGATTCCAAGTAGCTTTTTTCTATCATTAAGGTGTTCCTGAACAGAGGCGTTTTGAGTTACGGATTTTAACATGAGAAAATGATCACTTCCATACAGGTTACCATGGACAGACCACACAAAGTTCAGGATCAGCAAGGGGTCACATATTGACAGAACTTAACATGAAAGTGTACCTGTGGAAGAATGGAGGTAAGTTGGAGACAAATCATGCCCTAGGTGAGGAGTTTGGTTGTCCAGAACAGAGCAACGCAATGGTCTCCTGTTAGACTCGTGGAGATCTCCAGAGAGCAGCCAGTCCTATGATCCGCAAAACAAAAAGACGGATTAAATTCTGATGAACGAGAAGTCACTAAAATTACAAGTCATGAAATCGGTTAAGCACACCGAAAAGTCTGTAAGTTAGTTCTAAACACACACACACACACGGCGCGCACCACGACTTTTGATACAAGACACTAAACCATCGGAAAAGATTGTTACAAACCATGTGCATGAAGCCTTAAATCTAGACTGACATTCTGAAAGAATATTCTGCCATTTGATACAAGAGGGGTCCCTAATCTCTAACATTAGAGGAGAGTAAACCTTATAACAGAAAAGGACTGCAAACCATATGGAAGAAAAATGCTAAATCTATGTACAAGTAACAGTAAAGCATGCGTAAGGGAGCCATAAACCTCTTACGAAAGGAGACTATACCATATTCAAACGAGGACCATAATCCTGATGAAGGTAGTGGACTCCAGTGAAAGAGACTCGACCAATACTAAAGATTACTAAACCCTGTGGAAGCAAGGCATTACACCATACAAAAGCTGATAATGATTAGAAAAGAGGACACGGTTACTATGAAAGGAGGACGCTAAACAACAAGTAAAGAGGACAATAAAGCTTGTGAAAAGAAAAAACTAAACCTCTGGAAGAATGACAGAATCTACCTTAAACGACACTCAACCATATAAAAGAACACCACACGAGAGTTGGATGCTACACCCCATGACAGCGTACACTAGTTGACAGATGAAACTAGATTCTATGAACGAAGGCCAAATCCATCTATGACAGGATCTACATTTTTACTGTAATTTCCATACCATGTGTTCTGTTGACAAAGGACACTCGAATCAGGAGGTACCAGGTGCGCACTAGGAATATTTCAGGAAGAGGTTTAAAGACTTGCTCTAGACTTTTGCAGCTCAGCCCCAAAGATCCGAGAACATGCGTCCATGTTTCAGATCCCCGACTTACGAGGCCTGCCACATAGCTGGAGTCAATCTTTCATACCTTTCCCAAAGAATGTTCCCTCTGGTACCCCTGTTTTTGTATCCTTGCTCCACAGCACAATGACCTTGGAAATTAGAACAGCTAGAGAAAGAAGAAAACTTTACCTTGCGATAAGACAGAGCCCTGCAAAGAGAAATTTTCCCTGGGGGACATGAATGTATGAAATGAAGACCATAACCCTTTTGAACGATGGTGACACTAACCCCATGAAAAAAGATTAGGCTCTATATAATGACACTAAAGCTATGGAGCACAGTGATCCTTGATTGGACTAAGGCACTAAATCCTTTGAGAAAAGACACTACATTTGTAGACATACTAAAACTATGAAAGCACATTAAACCCTGTGGAAGAACAGGACGATATGAAGGAAGACACAAAATTATACGCAACGAAGGTACTAAATGCAGTGAAAGGGGACGCTAAATCCTATTTAGAAGCAGGCATTAAGCCCTATGAAAGGACAGTAATGCAAGGAGACAAAAACCCTTTGAAAGAGCTGGACGCTGAACTCTTTGGAAAGGACAGTAAACCTTATGAAAGTAAACCCTATGAAAGGAGCGCACTATATATTTAATATAATGACAAAAAGGACATCAATTCTAAGAAAACGAGAAAGCTCAACCTTGTACACTAAGGATATCAAACCCTATAGAATTCAGATGCTGACAATTACCGTGTCAGACTGCGTTATATTGGATACTCAGATCAGAAAATAACGTGCACAACAAAAATTCAGAAGAGGATCACAGACTTCCATACTGATACACAAAAACGAGCCACGCTCGTCAGACACGACTCTAACTTGGGAAAGAAAAGGACATTAAATCCTTGGAAAGACGAAGAAAAACACTACGCATAAAGACACAAACTCGAGAACGACTCTAAAACTGCCAATAAAAGGTGACGATGAGCTTAGAAGAGACGACACAAAGTCCTGTGTATGAAGATAGCACTAAATCATGATGTAAAATATGTTCATTAAAATAAGGAAAACCTTTGAAATAAGACACCAAACTCAACAGAAGAACGAGAAACTAAGACACTCGCCTAGTGTCAAAATACTAAGCTGTGATACATAACTGACAATAGTGAAAGGACAAGAGGTTGGAGAATATAAAAGAAAACATATGGAATCTGAAGACCACTGCCAGTACTCCCCTTTAAGTCCACGTCCCAGGGGCCGGTTGCATATACATTCTTAAAAGTTGACTTAAGCAAAGTTTGCTTAGAGCCAAAGCAAACTTTGTAAAGATTTCCTTTGCGCATTTTTGTCAATCGGTTGCACATACCGTCTTTGTCGCGGACTTAACTAAGTTGTCGGTCAGGATGGTTATTTTTAGCATGGCTCCGTCTTCGTACACAGTTTGTGCATACTCACCAAAACGAACCAATGGAAAGTAACTCCTGCAGATGAGAATCAACAAGACAGCATGGCGGACAACGACGGAAGAAACGTGTGAGAACAGCAAATTTCACTGTTGGCCGTTCTGTTGGCCGTCTCCACCGTTGGCATGGGAACATACTCATCCAGCCTGTTTGCGAATGCTCGAGAACCTCTATTACTCGACACACTGTGCTTTTGTCGACACCAAACAAATCCCCAATCACTTCCACTGGCATAAAAACGCAGTGCGATCAGTAGCTGCAAGAGTGGAGTCAGCGAGCCTCGCCGTTGAAACGGGTGATCAATGTCATCCTCAATCACATCACACAGGTCTAAAATGTCTGCCCGTCGAAATCGGTGCAAGCGCTTTTTTTTTTTTTCTATTCGGACCCCCTTGAATAAGTGACAGAATAATCACCAAGTTGATTGTGGTCGTGGTCGCTGACAAGGAAGAAGAAGAAGAAGCGCTTACACCTTGCAGCAGTTGGAGTGCTACAAAAGCCTTGAAGCATATAATGTGCAGTTTACTGATAGCTGGGTGCATGAATTGAAGTCTACAACCCCCCCCCCCCCCCCCCCCCCCCCCCAACTGTGAACACTCGGTTGTCAAAGCAAAGGTAGATTTTACAAAGTATTCTCTGTCAACTCTGTTAAAATGTGTCAGTGAATGCAACATTTGAATGCAGCAATTCACTAGATGTACAACAAGACTTGGAGAATCTTCTCTTTGATTCAAAGGCATAGCTTTTTCAAATTTCAATTTTGTAATTTATTTAAAGTGTGTGTGCGTGCGGTGTGTGTGTGTGTGTGTGTGTGTGTGTGTGTGTGTGTGTGTGCATTACAGCAGCAAAGAAACATGAAGGGGGGGGGGGGGAATCATGATTCAGGTTATCAGTTATTCGCGTGAAATGTTTGATTTGAGGATGCTGAATTAAATGTATTAATACTGGTCAACATGGATTTGGTGACAGTGAAGATCTAGGCCACAAACAACAAACATCCACTGAGTATGCACCAAATCAATGCTCACACATCCTTTGTACCCCCCCCCCCCCCCCCCCCACCCCACACACACACACTAGTTATGCTGTGTAGATGTAGGGCTGTGAGTGTGCTCATACATATATTTCATTATCAAACGCAAAGGAGATAAAGTTTATAAACAAATTTGATTAAGCTTTGATTTTTTATCACATGTTCTGCGTTTGTGTGTGTGTGTTTTCTCTTTTTTGTGTGCATGTCTGATGTGTCTTGCATCATTTCATGTTTTTTTTATTATGTAGATCAAGCTGATAACTAACAATATCTTGCACCTTGTTAAAAAGTTAGAAAGATGAATCTACATCATGAAGATGTGTATTTTCTTATTAAAATTGCATGAACATTCAGCATTTTAAAGTATACTTTCTCTTCCAGACTGAGTGAACTACTTCCTCTTCCTCTGAGTTCGCAGGGGACTTTTCGCTTCCCTGGCAGGTGCACTAACCTTAAAGGCCACAAAGCCACTAACACTGAGCAAAAAAGAAAGAAAGAAAAGTTAAAGAACTTCTTTTTTCAACAATTGTCCAAATCTATTGATATAGCAGTCATTCATTACAGAGAATAACAAAAGGAAATTCACATGAAACTGCAGGGGTATTTGATGCTGAGTAGAAAATAGAGCAACAACAAACAAACAAAAATTTAAAATAAATAAATAAATAAAAACAAAAACAAATAATAACATCAAAAGTATTAAAAAACAACAACACACAACTCTTGACATAAAACAATAAGTATTGTCTATGGCTGGAGAGGAGTTGACGGGAAAGGGAGGAGTGGTTGGAAATAGGGGGGGGGGGGGGGGTGGGGGGGGGGGGGGGGGGGGGGGGGGGGGGGGGGGGGGGGGAGGTAAAGAATGAGGAACAAAGAGAAAAGGAAAGGTCACATACCGCTTTTATAAATCCAAACATATTTGATCCACGCTCAACTGCAGGAGCATTAGAATGCTTTTTGTTTAATAAAGTGTACAGTTTTGTTAGCTACTGTGACAGAAAAATACTCTCATAAGAATGAAAATATTAGTAGTCTTAACAACTAATTTTACTGCGATGTACTGTAGTGTCTAATCTGTGCACAGTGTGCAAGTTAAAGAACTTTGTAACAGAGTTAACTCTTAATGCTGGAGTCTTAAGTGTGATACACATTTAACATTCACAATGACCATAGATATTTCCTCTACTACTTTTTCACTTGCAGTCATCTTGTCACTTGAAATTTGCCTTTTTTTGGTTCTGCAAAGAATGTCATCATAATACCATTTGCATTATGTAGTATTGGTATATGCATTCAAGTGTAATGGTTGATGCAGTTTCCCCTGTAGTTTTCATAAAACTGTGTGAAAATTTATTGTCTGTCCTTGATGTGTGTAACAGCAAAATCAAATCATGTGTTGTCATTTACAGCTCTTTTTAATGTTTTCAGGAAAATGTTTCTCTTGTAAACCAGTCTTTGTTAATAATGGTGATGCTTTTTTCAACCACACTGTTTCATGCATACAACTCGGATACATGTGAGTAACACTGCCGGGAAAAAAATGTTCTTATATCACATTCTATTTTGTTTTGTGTGTGTGTGTGTGTGTGTGTGTGTGTGTGTGTGTGTGTGTGTGTGTTTTCAACTTTCGCACTGATCATTTTGTTTGAAGTGTGTAACAGCAAAATTATGTGTCATGTTGCATACAGTACAGCTGTGTTACCATTGCAGTATAATTTTCCTGTTTTAAATCATCATTGTGGAATTCTTTTTAATTGTGCTGCTCATGCATGTGTACATAAACCAGCATGTGTGCACTGCTGGAAAACAAGTGCTCTTGAATCACATCACACAAACATAGTAGAATATTAATAGTGTGCACTGAACTTCAGAATCAATTTGTTTTGAAACTCAGAGTAATAGTATACAATGCCACACAGATCATAAATGAAAATGTTTTTTTCTTTGTTTGTTTTGTTTTACAAACTCTCCACTTGTAAAATAATACTGGAGGAAGACAATTTTGTCATGGAAAACCCACTGACACAGTTTTTGTGCCCAGATATGATCTCTAATGTATGTAGGAGGAAAATGTCATCTTAAAAACATTTCAATTTTAACAGTCTTCTGCTTCATCTTTGTGCCCTCATAGGAACAGATACAAGCTGAAGATATACATGGAGAAAAATTCATCTTGAAATATTTCTATTTTAAGTGTCTTCTGCTTTATCTTTGTTTCCTCAAAGGGACAGCTACAAACTGAAGCTGTACATGGAGACAAAGGTTATTTTGAAATATTTCTATTTTAACAGTGTTTTGCTCCATCTTTGTGCCCTCAAAGGCAACAGATACAAGCTGAAGATATACATGGAGAAAAAGATCATCTTAAAATAATATTTCTGTTTTAACAGTCTTCTTGAGAAAAAAATCATCTTAAAATAGTATTTTCTATTTTACCAGTTCTGCTTCATCTTTGTGCCCTCAAAGGGTCAGATATAAACTGAAGAAAAAAAATCATCTTGAAAAGTTGTGCTATGGCCAGATGGCAAAATATCACTTACACTAATCATAGCAAACTTGTTTTCTTTACCTTAAGAAGACCCAAGAGGTTGAAATGCATTGTGTCTTGTCCTGTACTTTGTTTGTCTATGTTCTTGGTGGTAACTACCCCACTCTTTCTAGATTTTGTTTTTTAGTTAAGCTGTCATGTGTGTGTCTGAATTTGATGTTTCAGATTGTTTAGGAAAATACTTGGATACATTGTTTCATTCAAATTATGATTCTACAAGTGTACTTTCAATGCTAGCTTTTGTGTGCATAATGGTGCATGCTAGTGATTCCTTTGACTTTTCATGTATTTTATGCTAGTGATTCCTTTGACTTTTCATGTATTTTAATCCAAAATGGAGATTAAAAGAAAATAAAGCAGGGAAAATATTTGAATGAAAGCAGCTTCTGTACATTTTCTGAGTTGTTTTGCATAGTTGTGCGTCAGTTTGTGTTCCAAGCAGTGTGTGTGTGTGTTGTTGTGTGTGTGTGGTGTGTGTGTGTGTGTGTGTGTGTGTGGTATTTAAACTGCACAAGATTACAGATAACTAATTATTACTTTATTACATCTGGAAATTTTGGAGTCAGTTCTATCTGACTCTTTTCAAAGATTTGCTTTCAGAAAGTACTCACACTGAACTTTTTTACTATGTGAAATGATCAGTTTCAAACGTTTTTCCTGCCTCATTACTTTCCTGTACCACTTTCACCTACAGTATGAGGATTCTCATGTCAGTCATTCAGATTTGATCTCCCAATGTTTGTCACACTAATGACAATGTTGGCTAAAGGAAGAACCATACTGACAAGCTGAATCAGTTAATGAGTCTCCCATAGTAAGGAAGCTGGACTTGAACATACACACACACTCACTCACTCACATACACGCACACACACGCACGCACGCGCGCGCACGCACGCACACACACATTCGTTTTGGGCATTTTAAAACTCTGTGCCCCTTCCATCCACTTAAAATCTTAATGCATGTTGCATACAGAATCGAGGGGTATCTAATTACATCCATGAAAATGTTTGGAACAGACTCGAGCGCCTTCTTCACTGTGCTCAAACGTGATGTCCGTACGCCTGATCGCGGCAATCGACGCTCTTCTTCTCCGTGTTGTCAGACCTACCATTTTCCGCAATGGCATTAATTTTCACCCTCGAATTCTAAAAAATTGCAATCCATGTTCTCGTTTTGCACCCTAGTATGTGTGAGAATAGCTATGACAGCCGATAACATAACAGTGTTTCACTGTGTTTCATCAAAAGGGTTCGTCCGATCCCTGAAAATTCTCTCTCGCCTCAAATTTCGGCGCAACAGAAGCCCATACACAACGCGGTTCGCCATTTTTATTTACTGCGGTATGCTCTGTCCCTACTAAGTTCGCATTTACGCGTGGGGGGGAGCTGTCCTAACTTTAAGCAAGATGTTAAGCATCCTTTGCTGCTAAGCAAGCCCATGCAACAGGATTCCTTCACGCAAAGCAAATCCAACTTTAAGCAAACTTAGAGTCCGCTAAGTCTGTACAATGCAACCGGCCCCTGGTTCTTGTGACCTATCTCCATTTTTCGTGGATGCTGTGGTAGATTTCCGTGTCTCTGGTCGTTCATGGAGATGATCTTTATCCCTGTTGGAAATGAAGACAACCTTTAATTATTGACTGTACGGGGAAAAACACAAACAAAAATGACACACCCAATTCAGCAAGGCCGTTAAAGGTTTCTGAGGCGTTCGCTCCCATCTGATAATTTGATTATCACGTGATATGGGAGCTGCATGAAAGTTTTTTCATATTCCCTTTGCCACAGCAGTGTCTTTGTAATGCATTCCACCCTAATTGGATTTCTGTCTGGATAGAGACGGAGCGTTCGAGTGCAAGCGTGTACTGTGTGCATGCATATGTGTGACTGTGTGTGTGGGGGGGGGGGGGGGGGGGGGCGTGTTGTATATGCGTGCATGTGTACCCATGCGCACAAGCATGCGCTCTTGTGCCTGTGAGTGTGAGCGAGCGCGCGCTTCGAGTGGACGAGTGCACATGCCTGTATGCCAATTGCGTCCATGTTGGTGTGGGCGCACGTGTGTCCGCTTACATATGCTCATGCGCGTTTATGGTATTGGCGAGGAGCGTGGCTGGAGTAAGTAGAGAAGCAGTATCAGAATTCGTACTAACGTTGTCCCTATGTCAGATTCCTGGACCGCCTTTCAACTATTTGAAGCGAAAAGATTCCAGGTAGCTTTTTCTATAATTAAGGTGTTCTGGAACAGAGGCATTTTGAGTTATGGATTTTAACATAAAGGGGAAATGATCACTTCCATACAGGTCACCATGGGCAGACCACTCAGTCTAGGATCTGCAAGGGGTCACATAATGACTAATCTAAACATGAAAGTGTACCTGTGGAAGAATGGAGATATGCTGGAGACAAATCATGTCCTTGGTGAGGAGTTTGGTTGTCCAGAACAGAGCAATGCAATTGTCTCCTGTTAGACTGGTGGTGACCTCTAGAGAGTAGCCAAGTCCTATGATCTGCCAAACACACGGACTTTTGATCAACGTCTGACGAACAAGTAGATAAAAATTACAAGTCTGAAAATCGTGTCAAGCACACATACAAGTCTTTAAGGTTGTTCTAAACACACACACACACACACACACACACACACGGCACGCACCACGTGTCTTGATACAAGACACTAACCCATCGGACAAGAGATTGTCACAAACCATGTGAGTGAAGCCTTAACTCTAGACTGACATTTTGAAAGATTCTGCCAATTAATACAAGACGGGTCACTAATCTCTAACAGAGGAGAATAAACCTTATGACAGAAAAGGACTGTAAACGTTATGGAAGAAAAAATGCTAAAACCTATGTACAAGTGACAGTAAATCATCCGTATGGGGCCCTAAACCTCTTACGAAAGGAGAATATACTATATTCAAATAAGGACCATAATCCTGATGAAAGTAGTGGACTCCTGTGAAAAAAGACTCGACTGATTCTAAAGATTACTAAATCCAGTGGAAACAGGACATTGCACCATACAAAAAGCTGATGATTAGAAAAGAGGACACTATTTACTATGAAAGGAGGACGCTAATCAACAAGGAGAGGGGACAGTAAGGCTTGTGTATAGAGGAAACTAAACCTCTGGAAGGATGACACAATCCACCTAAAAAGACACCCAACCCAATAAAAGAACCCCACACGAGAGGATGCTAAACACCACACAAATTGACAGATGAAACTAGATTCTATGAACGAAGGCCAATACCATCTAAGACAGGATCCACATTTTTACTGTAATTACCATACCATGTGTTCTGTTGATCAAAGAACACTCGGATCAGGAGATACCAGGTGCGCACTAAGGAATATTTCAGGAAGAGGTTTAAAGACTTCCTCTACACCTTTGCAGCTCAGCCCCAAAAGATCTGAAAACATGCGTCCATGTTTCAGATCCCGGACTTGAGGCTTGCTACATAGCTGGAGTCAATCTCTCATACCTTTCCCAAAGAGTATTCCCTCTGGTACCCACCCCACCGTTTGTGCATCCTTCCTCAACAGCACACTGACGTAGGAAATTGGAATAGCTAGAGAAAGAACAGCACTCTTTATCGAGGACACTAAAGGCTATAGTGGAGGACAGTGAAGCCTGATAGGACTAAGGACCTTAATCCTTTTAAAAAAAAAGGGACATTAAATTTGTAGAAGGAAATACTAAAACTATGAAAGCACATCACAACCTGTGGAAGAACAGGACAATATGAAGGAAGACACAAAATTATACGCAAGGATGGCACTAAATCCAGAGAAAGGAGGGCGGGAAGTGGATCAAAGACTTCCTCAGCATCTCGGTTTCTGTGGGACCTGACACCCATGGAAAGAGGAAGAAAAACGCTACGAATGAAGACACAAACTTGAGAATGATGACACTAAAATTGCCAATGAAAAGGGGCGATAAGCTTGGAAGAGATGACAAAAAATCCTGTGCATGAAAATACCACCAAATCCTGATGGAAAGTGATATGGTCATAAGAAAATAAGCCTTTGAAATGAGGCACCAAACCAACAGAAGAACAAAGAAACTAAGACACTAACATAGTGTCAAAATACTAAGCTGTGATACATAAGACAATGGTCGAAGGAGGACAAGCGGTTGGAGAACATGAAAGGGAAAAAAAAGAATATGAAGAACGCCAGTGCCAGTACTCCCCTTCAAGTGCATGTCCCAGGTTCTCGTGACCTATCTCCGTTTTCCGTGGCTGCTGAGGTAGATTTCCGTGTCTCTGGCCGTTCGTAGAGCAGATCTTTATTCCTGTTGAGAAATAAAGACATCCTTTAATTATTGGACTGTGCACGGGGGGAAAAACTGACATACCCAATTCAGCAAAGGCAGTTAAAGGTTTTTTAGGCGTTCTCTTGCCATCTGATAATTTGATTAACATCATGTAATATGGGAGAGGCATGAAAGCTTTCTGTTTTCCCCATTGGCACAGCAGTGGCTTCGTAATGCATTCTTGCCACACTGGCTTTCTGTGTGAATAGAATAGAGCGTTTGAGTGCGAGCGCGTACTGTGTGCGCGCGCGTGCGTGTTTGTGTGGCAAAGAACGTGTTGTATATGCGTGTATGTGTGTGCCAACGCGCGCTCCTGTGTGCGCGAGCGAGTGCGAGCGCGTGCTTTGAGTGCATAAGTGTACGTGCCTGTGTATATTTGCATCTATGTTAGTGTGGGCGCATGTGCGTCCGCTTACATATGCACATGCACATTTATGGTAGATGCAAGAAGTGTGGCTGGAGAAAGGAGAGAAACAGTATTATAATTCGTAATAACTTTGTCCCTATCACAAAAAAGTAAAATGCGAGTCCCTTTGTCAAAATGCTGGGTCAGCGCTTCATTCAAACCGATATTCCAACACCTTTAGACCTGAATTCAACAACTTCCTGAACTTCTGCACACAAAAATCGGCTCCTGGAAGGGGAGGGAGGGAGGGAGAGAGAGAGAGAGAGAGAGAGAGAGAGAGAGAGAGAGAGAGAGAGAGAGATGGTAATGATAATGGTAATGTTGCTTACGGTACAAGACTTTCTTCTTTACGGATTAACAAGCCAAACCAGATACCTGTCTGCGATTCTGGTTAGCTACAAATTTGTTTCACAATTACGAACCCAACATTTTTGTGCATTCATGTAACAGAATACTACAATACCTCTACCCCATTTTCATCAATAGCAAAACTTCGATTTAATAACGCATTAATTCCACCTGTTATTTCCCTTCAAAGCGCGGGCGTGCGACAGTAACAAATTCGTGTGAAGTCGTTGGGGTAACTGACAATTGTCACGACGAATAACAACTTTGCGACGAGACGCACACACACACACACACACACACACACACACACACACACCAATAACACTTCATCTGAAAGTCGAGGCAACCGACATTATTATTTGTCCGAGTGCAAATCAAAATATTCATTCGCACCGGTGCATTCTAAAACTGATCTGGTGCAGAAGCAGCCCGTTCCTGGTCATCCCGGTGCCAATGGCAATGCCATTTACCCCGGAGCGATTGCGAACCGCACCGGATTCTCATCTGACCAGGGGATTTTGACCAAGTGTAAGCCACCCTGCAAGAATCGAAACAGAGAGAGAGAGAGAGAGAGTCATGGGGGACTGTCACTAGATTGCTGCGCTCTCGGGACTGCTCATTCACGATGGGTCTTCTTAATTCTTGTTGTCAGTGCAGATCTTAATGTTTTCCCGAGTGCACTTGATCAGAAAAAGCACCACAAAACACAACCAAGGTAACCTGGAGACTGCCAGTGCTGGCACTACGACAGGGAGAAACAATGTGGCGATGAATGAGGTGTTGAAATGAGCAGCGTGGGATTGATGGGGGCATGGGAAATAATACGAAAAAAGATACAGGAAAAGACGTGTGTGAACAAGAAAATACTGAAACGATAGGGAGACATCAAGGTAATGCACGATATTATAGACGGCGATAAATGATACGCTGAAATGGTAGACCTAACTATCGTAAAGGCATGAAGAGTGGTACAAAACAGTGAAACAGGAATGAAAAATAACGGAAAAGAAAAAAGAACTTACAGCAAGTTATCGAACTGACATGTTGCACGGCAGACCAATGTCACTACAGATAGGACACTGCCAACTGTATTAGTTTGGCATATTAGTTTGGCCAGGTTATATTCTTTTGAAAATCCAAGATTTTCTCCGGTTGCATGGCTCAACTAGGACTTCCATCGAAATCAGAAGTCAGGTGCTCATTCAGGACCACAAACTGACACAGTTGACACTCCCGTGTCTTTTTTCACTCTTAACTTTGATCGTGTTTGCTTTGAGGTATAAAAGCCGCGGACATGGTACTCGACACTAAGAGAAACAACTCATGCAATGAAAAATCTGAGAGAAGTTTTCCCACGTTGAAAAAAAATCAAATTAATTATTCCCATCCTGTTCTCCCCTTTGGGCCGTACACTGCCACTGGCAGTCTGCAAAATCCTTCCAGGACCCTCTGATGCCAGTGACCTCTCCAGCAAACCACCACTGGGCCCTAAATTTTTAAAATGATTTTACTGGGGTCAGTATTAAAGCACGAGTGCTTTTCGCACAGCTGAGGCGTTTCGTATGTACATATAATCCAACTCAGTATAATCACAACCATGTGACATTTTTTCTCTTCCCATTCTTTAATCTCCACATTGGTCATGGTCACACCGCTCCCTCTCCATAGATCATTGAGAGAGAGAGAGAGAGAGAGAGAGAGAGAGAGAGAGAGAGAGAGAGAGAGAGAGAGAGAGAGAGAAATCAAGGCTGATTGGGGAGCCAGGGGAGGGGACTGCCTGGTAACAGCTCCCAGCAACCCATTCCAGTCCTCTTGGGCTGGCAAGAACACATTGCCATGATGCCCACCCCACCTCACCCTCACACAATCTCTCCTTCCCCCACAAGGGAGGTATCCCCAGGCCCCATCTAGAAGCCTCATCTCTTCTCATGCTATTTATCCGGTCCTGATAATCTATTCATGGGTGTGTGTGTGTGTGGGGGGGGGGGGGGGGGGGGGGGGCACAAACGCAGGCAATCCCTCCTCTGGCAAACGCATCAGAGGGAAAAGGCGAGAAGGAAGTGAACATTACATGTCGCTCGCACGCACCACACACACACACACACACACACTGATGAACATGTGAAGAAAGCAGCAGCACAGCCACATCAGGTTGTGAATATTGAGCAAACATGACGTGTTGGGACCACTATTCAAAACCCCACTATGCAACTTCACATCAAGACATCGCTTCTTTTTTCGTCTGATTTTCAGGCCAATCTAAATAAACTGCTAGCGTGTGTGTATTTGGCATTTATTGATCACTCAGGGCGTTTTCCAATCAGCTTGACGAGGAACAAAGGCCAATAGCACACTAGGATTTCTCCGGCGAAATCTCAGGCACAGCCCTACCTCCTGCCGAAGAAATGCCTACCTCGCACTCGTACGCCCTGTCCTGGAGTATGCAGCAATCATTTGGGATCTGCCCATGCAGCAAGAGATCAACATGCTGGAGCGCGTACAAAGAAATGCAGTGCGCTTCATAGCAAAGGACTACCGCTCCACCACGCCAGGCTTCATAACGGGTCTGCTGAGAAAACATGAGCTCACTACACTCCAAGAACGGCGGCTTCAACTACGGCTAGGATTCTTTTACAGGGTGGTTGAGGGTCTGGTGCCAGCGATCACCGAGTGACTTCATCACAGCTCAGAAACCAGGCCGACGCATCCGCTCCACCAGAGACAACAGAACGTACCTGACACAAAACCAAGTGGAGACCTACATACGAAACAATGATAGGTGCTACTGCATTCCTGAAACACACACCAATCGGTACCGTAACTCATTCTTCCCAAAGACAACAACTGTGGAACTACCTCGACGATAACATCGTCCACCAAAAGTCAGTCGACAGCTTCAAGTCGGCTCTGGCAAAAGCCAGAAGCCGATATCACGCTGCGCACCCCCTACCGTCGCGCCTATGCCAGTAAATGGATGTCAGCGACGTACCAATCCAGATCCAGAACAAAATGACTACATAGAGAAACAAAATGACTACATAGAGAAATCATGTCTGAAGGCAAGCGCGCGCGCGTGCATGCATGCGTGCGTGCGTGCGTGCGTGCGTGCGTGGTGTGTGTGCGTGAAGAGGGCTTTAATTTTGTTTCACCATCGATCTCCCATGTGACGCAATTTCCGAACGGTCGACCAA
>CM031612.1:44893957-44898957 GCA_018398815.1 Conus ventricosus | reverse complement strand
TCTCTCTCTCTCTCTCTCTCTCTCTCTCTCTCTCTCTCTCTCTTCTCTCTTTGTGAGTGTGTGTGTGTGTGTGTGTGTGTGTGTGTGTGTGTGTGTGTGTGTGTGTGTGTGTGTGTGTGTGTGTGTGTGTGTGTGTGTGTGCCTGCCACAGTATCTTCACATGTGTTAAAGATTTTTCTACATTTGTGAAGCTATGGTTTCTGATTATTATTTCTATCTTTCGCCTTTGATAAGTTTACGAAGACAATGTACACACCCTTGACATAAGGGCTAGTTAGGCCAATGTCAATAAAGAGTGTCAGTGTCAGTCAGTGTCAGTGTTCTCTCTCTCTCTCTCTCTCCTCTCTCTCTCTCCTCTCTCTCTCTCTCTCTCTCTCTCTCTCTCTCTCTCTCTCTCTCTCTCTTCTTGTGAGTGTGTGTGTGTGTGTGTGTGTGTGTGTGTGTGTGTGTGTGTGTGTGGTGTGTGTGTGTGTGTGTGTGTGTGTGTGTGTGTGTTTACGAGACACAGAGAGACACTTTGACACTTTTGACACTGATACTTTATGGTCATTACCAAAGAGGTCTTTAGACAAGGGAGGAGGGGGTAACAGAACAATAACATTTCCCTCTTCCTTTCCTGCAAACAAATAGTACACACACATTCCCAGTGTGTATCAAATCAAAGGTTAACGAAAACAAATATAATCGTAACATTTCCTTATGTCCTCATGCACAGGAGTAATGCAGTAAGGTTTAAAAAAATCGTAAGACTGACTCGACCATTCACTCAATCTAATGATGACATTGTATCTTACTGATCTCTTTCACATGCGATGAATGATAACATTCATTCATATATCTCTTATAATGCATTATCTTACATTTCACTATCCTTCATCTGTCTAATTTTTAATGCTTCCGAGATGAAATTCGCAAATGATTTAATTACAAGTTCATCACCTGATGATAACACGACAGCGACATCTTGTCTTTTCGCTATATCTAGCTGGAAAAATGAACAATTTGTCCGCACTTCATTATAAGCAGTGCAGTGAAACAGAAGTGTTCGTCGTCAATAATGTGTCTATATGCAGGACAAGGAGATACTGTGGATGTTTCACATTCAAACCATCTTTTGTTCGCATTTAAACCTAAAGTTCTCAACCTGAATCTTACGTAATTTATTCTGTGCCCATTTATCTGTTATGACATTGAGAAACGTTTCAGAATGAAACACATTTTAAAATGAGAGAAACCAGGGATATTTTTCTTTACTTTCCATATCTGAGTGCCAATTCTGAGACAGAGAGAGAGAGAGAGCGAGCGAGAGAGAGAGAGAGAGAGAGAGAGAGAGAGAGAGAGAGAGAGAGAGAGAGAGAGACCCGGAGAGGGATGGAGAAGGGGTATGCCACAAGGGCTTAATATATCTTTTGCACATGATTATCATGAATGATTTTTTCCATTGCATTTTCTTTTTTCCCTGCCTCCAAAATTTCTTACACTTCTGTGGCTGTCATCTCCGCCCGAGGTTTTCGTCGAACATAACTCCCAGTACTGTTTTATTTGTGATGACCGATATGGGTGGTTGATGGGTGATAGATTTTTGCCCTATATGGTTTGACATGTTGTACAGATAGTTTATGATATACATAGTTAAAATATACAAACCTTTCCATGTGAGATGGAAACCGTTATTTCTGTGTCTCCTCTGTTGCGTCCACACCGATGCAAATGTCTACTAGGATCAAATCACCAAGCGAGACTGCAGACCATAGAGCATTGTCCAGTTTCTGGGTCTGTCAGCAACATCGCCTGGTGACGATGTGAGAGGCTAAAATGAGACTGGAATATCACTGCAGACAGCCTGGCCACACCGATAAATCTGAAGCTATGGATGTGTGTACATCACGCTGAACTCTGGTAGGAGTCTCTACAGGGCGCTAAGTATTGCCTGGCCACACCGATAAATCTGAAGCTATGGATGTGTGTACATCACGCTGAACTCTGGTAGGAGTCTCTACAGGGCGCTAAGTATTGCCTGGCCACACCGATAAAGCTGAAGCTATGGATGTGTGTACATCACGCTGAAATCTGGTAGGAGTCTCTTACAGGGCGCTAAGTATTGCCTGGCCACACCGATAAATCTGAAGCTATGGATGTGTGTACATCACGCTGAACTCTGGTAGGAGTCTCTACAGGGCGCTAAGTATTGCCTGGCCACACCGATAAAGCTGAAGCTATGGATGTGTGTACACCACGCTGAACTCTGGTAGGAGTCTCTACAGGGCGCTAAGTATTGCCTGGCCACACCGATAAATCTGAAGCTATGGATGTGTGTACATCACGCTGAACTCTGGTAGGAGTCTCTACAGGGCGCTAAGTATTGCCTGGCCACACCGATAAAGCTGAAGCTATGGATGTGTGTACATCACGCTGAACTCTGGTAGGAGTCTCTACAGGGCGCTAAGTATTGCCTGGCCACACCGATAAATCTGAAGCTATGGATGTGTGTACATCACGCTGAACTCTGGTAGGAGTCTCTACAGGGCGCTAAGTATTGCCTGGCCACACCGATAAATCTGAAGCTATGGATGTGTGTACATCACGCTGAACTCTGGTAGGAGTCTCTACAGGGCGCTAAGTATTGCCTGGCCACACCGATAAATCTGAAGCTATGGATGTGTGTACATCACGCTGAACTCTGGTAGGAGTCTCTACAGGGCGCTAAGTATTGCCTGGCCACACCGATAAATCTGAAGCTATGGATGTGTGTACATCACGCTGAACTCTGGTAGGAGTCTCTACAGGGCGCTAAGTATTGCCTGGCCACACCGATAAAGCTGAAGCTATGGATGTGTGTACATCACGCTGAACTCTGGTAGGAGTCTCTACAGGGCGCTAAGTATTGCCTGGCCACACCGATAAATCTGAAGCTATGGATGTGTGTACATCACGCTGAAATCTGGTAGGAGTCTCTACAGGGCGTTCCGTGTTGTGTCCCTGCCAGTTAACAATCTCCGGAGATTCGAAAAAGCATTTATTTTGATGCATGAAAAGAGTACGTGTTTACCTCCCGAAATGGCATGCTTTTTGTAAATGTTTTAAGCAGCCTTACTGAGAGAGAAACAAATACAGAAGTTTATTTGTGGAGATCATACCCCTTCAAAGAGGATAAATGTCTAAGAAACAGCACAATTCATTAGTGTAGAAGTTTACTAGCTTTACACAATCATTTGCATTGACATGTCACTTCGCATTTTGAATTCTTTACATGAATACAAGGCGAATGGCATAAAATCCTGAAGCATATATTCAAAGAGTTCTTCTTATAGCTAGTTATCTCTTTAAGAAATGATTTCAGTTTTTTTTTCTCTTTAAGAAATGATTTCAGTTTTTAAGCAGCTTATTTCCTTCGATGCTTTCTTCAAATTTTATTTTTCTATCCTTCGATGGCTGCTTTGAGATGCCGTTATATTCTGTTTTGAACCCTTTGTAGTGATAATATCACAGAATGATGGATCATATATTTCCATTTAATGCCGAGGGAGGACCGACACAATTAGCGGTCTTCCATTGATAACCCACATCAGCGGTCTGTAGGCCTCTGTTCAAACAACACAAATCACACTGTATTCAGGGGAGGCTATAACTACCCCAGTATGCTGCTAGTGAAGCATTTTATATTTATGTTTGAACGCATTTTGCATTCCCGTTTTCTTTCTCACACAATCCCTTCCCCGTCTTACGTTCTTCTCCTCTTCTTAAAACCTTTTCAAAGTCATGGTTTTAGTGGGGAAGGAATTGTTTCCCTGCGCTGGTTTATTGCCACTACGTATTTGTTCAACATAATATTGTTTAGTCTGATTGGTCAGGGATTGTTTATTTCAGCAGACGCAAACAAAGGCTTCTCTGTACAATTCTCAGCTGCCGTAAGCACTGACGTGACTGACAATGCTGGAGTTACTAAACAGTAGAGCTGAACATACAGACTGTTAACACCTTTTGACCTCCCTTGTATTCTTAAAGAAATCCTCAAGCGTAGGCTCAAAGATTTCTCCCTGCAGTTTTTATCCTTTACATAACGACGTCAGGTTTTAAGCGACTTATTTCCTTGCGGTACTTTCTTCTACACATCTTTTTTTCTTTGCTGGATGCTTTGAGGTACCGCAGGATTCTGACTTTCATCCCCCGGTGATGAGAATACCACAGAATTGTAACTGGTGCATTTTGATTTGATGCCAAGGGGGAGAGAACGCGGTCAGTTATTTATACGCTCACAAATCTGAGATACTACTACTCGAAAGAAAAAATAGAAAGCCTGTGCTTTAAAACGTTAAAAAAAGGGAACAGTAAGGAAAGGGGTGGTAATTGTCGTCTTCCCACCGTGAAGAATATGGGTATCATTGGTTTTATTCCCACAATTCTTGGCACAGCATTATTTAATTTTCAAGGCCAACATTGTTTGCTTGGTAAGGCCTCCTTTCGATAAATGTATGTATGTGCATTTCTGTGTTTGTTTATGTGATCAATGAAGGATAAAATATGAGTGAGGTTACAGCGTGTCAGTTGCTTACTATGAGGGTATATCTTTAACTGAGGTGCGGTCGATCTATTTATATTTGAAACACATCTGACTAAAGTATTTGCTATAGGTCTTGGTATGTATGATACCCTCCCTCACACTCGCCAGTTATCCCCTTCTTTCTCCTCCAATCCCTGCATCCCTTCTTCCTACCGTTTCTGCATCTCTCACCCCCCTCCCACCCCCGTATCTGAGAAGCGGACGCCACCCCATTGCATCCGTACCCTTACCCATACCTGAATAAATAGCACCCCAGTTTTCCCCCTGCATCTGTTCTTTCATTATACATCTCGCTTCTCATTCAGTAATTGCAAAAACTATTTGTTGACATATTTCATCACGTAACACAAACTTTCTGATAAAGAAGATGGATTTTTTTGTGTGTGTATGCATGGTTGTGTGCGTGCGCGCCCGTGTGTCTTTGTGCGTACACGCATAT
>CM031612.1:44873957-44888957 GCA_018398815.1 Conus ventricosus | reverse complement strand
TTTGAGACCAGGTGCCTGAGGAAAGTACTCCGCATCTCCTACAAAGAACACAAGACCAATGTTTATGTGCAGAACCTGGTCACTAACCTAGTTGGGCCCCACGAACCACTTCTGGCAACCGTCAAACGACGGAAGATGGCATGGTTTGGCCACGTCATTCGTCACAACACCCTCTCCAAAACCATCCTTCAAGGTACCGTTGAAGGAGGGCGCAGACGAGGACGGCAGAGAAAGAGCTGGTCCGACAACATAAAGGACTGGACCAAAATGACCATGCCAGATCTCCTCAAGACAGCCACCAACAGGAGAGCCTGGAGAGAAACGGCGGCTGCCTCATCACGTCCTTCCAACGACCCCAGCGGTCAAGGGAATGACTGATACCTAGGTACTCCCATGTTTTGAGAGACAATGTACTTGCTTTTGATTTACTTAGAGAATGCCTATATCTTCATACTTCCTGCCTGGAAAAGGTATGGCTGTATTTTTATAAGTTTTTGTTATCAATATAGAAATTCAGGTTCGATGAATATCTACATTTCTGTGTGCCCAGTTTGCTACATATTCTTCTTGTATTCGAACTTGGATAGCGTGTTTAAAGTTTGAAAACTATAACAGTGAACTGATTTGCCATACATGGCCCAAACCCAGCAGGATATGTTATTGGTAAACGAACCCGATCCAGCTTTTTTCTTCAATGTCGCCTTCAGTCACAGATTCATGACTTAGTTGTAAATATACATTTTCTTCGGAGTCCAAAATGACGAATCCCGCACGAAATAGTTCGAGATATTAGTTTCAGACTTTGAGGGAATCTTCCTAATTCTGTCAATACTGGAACCCACATCACTTTTCTATGGACTCCCGGAAAGACTCTACACAGATTTTGACACGTATCGATTCTTGCGCAAGTGCACTTGGTAGGCAGCGCTTTCGTCCACGAGAGATGCACTCAAAGGTCCACAACATCAGGAATTTGCCAGACTTGGAGAGAGTGTTTATTGAAGCTCCATCTCTTGTGCCGTCACTTGACGACAACAGTTCCACAGGACAAACTGCTGGGCATACATCCTCACATGTCAGGAGTAGGGTGGGGAGGGGTGAGGTAGGGGGAGGAGGTTGGGAGTGGGCGAAAAGTGGAGAGGCAAGGATGGTGATGATTATGGTGGAGACGCGTGGGGACAGGAAGCGGTAGCTCTTGTAAAACACAAACTCGCCGTACTTTGAATGTCAGTCAGCATGTTACGGATAGAAGTATCCAGAATTTACTAGGGATGTTTTGTTGTTGTTGTTGTTGTTGTTTTTGTTGTTTTTTCTGTTTCAAAAAACTGTAAAATGCATTTCTACGATCTAGATCTAGCACAGACAGAGCGAAGAGTCATTGTGTACACATTTCTGTTACAGCAGGACACTGTTTTGAGCTGCAGCATGCTGTGCAGCATGACGATGGGTTCAATCGCCTGTCGTGTCCATAGGCGGATGGACCGCTTGGTCATTTGCCAGGATGTGTCATCAATTTTAAGTGTGAAACCTGTCTCTGAGACACGCAGTCGGCAGAGGATATTCCAGAAGCGGGGGGGGGGGGGGGGGGGGGGGGGGGGGGGAAGAGGTTGAGCGAGGTGGGTCCTATATCCTCCTGTTCTTTACCAAAAGGGCGGTCACTCTGTTCAGCTGGAAGACGTC
Organism: Conus ventricosus; assembly: GCA_018398815.1. Classification (NCBI taxonomy): domain Eukaryota; kingdom Metazoa; phylum Mollusca; class Gastropoda; order Neogastropoda; family Conidae; genus Conus; species Conus ventricosus. Next base: position 44,887,277 of record CM031612.1, on the reverse strand, counting down.
TTTGTTGCCCTGATCATGTATGTCTCCCCAGGGGTCTGTTCGATAAACTAAAGAAAAATCCACACAGGGAGGGGCGACAATGAGCTCATCATCATGGACGGCTTTTGACAACACACACATGCACACTCTAAAAGGCAGAGATCTTAGGGGAGACAATCAGGTCATCATCATGGACGGCTTTTGACAACACACATATACACACTCTAAAAGGCAGAGATCTTAGGGGAGACAATGAGGTCATCATCATGGACGGCTTTTGACAACACACATATACACACTCTAAAAGGCAGAGATCTTAGGGGAGACAATGAGGTCAACATCATGGAGGCTTTTGACAACACACACATGCACACTCTAAAAGGCAGAGATCTTATCTGTTAACACACCCATTTTACGTGGGATGTCACGAGTCCACTGTATTTTATTCCTTCAATTGTTTATATATTTATTTATTTGTTTATTAATTTTTATTTGTTTGTTGATTTATCTATTCATTATTACTTTTTTTTAAAATTGCTTTGTATCCTCAGCACACCTTAAAGGATCTACGTGTCTAAAGCTCTGGAGAGCACCTAGAGCACCCTCCCACACGTATTAGGGACATGCGCTCTCGGGTTGTTTTTATGCACATTATCATTCACTGATAATATTCCCCCCCCCCCCCACTCCCTCCCCCCACCCCTCCTCTTCACGAAAGCATCAAAGATGATTGCAAGGGAGGGTGCAGACTGACAACCTAACCCTGTTTGTTGCAGTCCTCTCAAGGTTGCGCTGCTGGTATTTCATCAAAGATAATTGCAAGGGAGGGTGCAGACTGACAACCTAACCCTGTTTGTTGCAGTCCTCTCAAGGTTGCGCTGCTGGTATTTCATCAAAGATGATTGCAAGGGAGGGTGCAGACTGACAACCTAACCCTGTTTGTTGCAGTCCTCTCAAGGTTGCGCTGCTGGTATTTCAGTGAGGTCATCCCATTTTCTCTCTCTGCCATTCAAATGACGTATCCGGTTGAGCAGTGGCAGGGGAGATGGAGGGAGAGGGGGGGGGGGGGGGGGACTCTGACAGGGCCATAACAGCCCTCAGTCCTGTCAAAATGTGGGAGAATGGAATGGAGAGATAGAATGCCGATAGGTCTGCCTCTTAATTGGAATTGCAGATTATTTGAATGTCTTCTTTGTTTATCATCTTTGTTTCTTCTTTTTATCAAAACACACACACACACACACACACACACACACACACACACACACACACACGCACGCACGCACGCACGCACGCACGCACATATATATATATATATATATATATAATATATATATATATATATATATATATATATTATATATGTATATATATATATAAGATCAATATATTTAAAATGCCTAAAACAATTTTTTAAGTGCTCAACCCCTTGGGGAGCAACATTAGTTAAAACAAGTAAAAAGAGGAATCTTAAAACTATCTACAAATTTGTTTCGAGCGCGTTGCGCTGTAATCAGGATGGTTTTCGGTTTGCCCACCGCCGATGTTATATAGCGTGTGGGCTCCGTTTGCGGTTGTTTGCACGTGCGGGTTGGCTGCACGTGTTTTTTGGGGGCTTTCAGGTTTTTGTTTTTGGGTGTATTCACTAACAACGATTTCCATTTATGCCTGCAGTTGTTTACTATTTCTGTTTTGGTGTTTAAAGTTGCTAAGTGTGGTTTGCACAGTATTAACCATTTTTCAGTTAAACATAGGTTGCACCTTTTTGAAACATTGCTGTATGGTGATGCTCTTTTTATGATTTTCCAGGATATATTGTAGCTTGTTTTTGCGTCTTTAAGTTTCCAGATATATTTGCTCAGTTCTGTTTGGTTTTTATATTTTTCTTTACTAAATGACTGTTTGTGGTTTGCATATCTGGTTTTGAAGTGGTTTTCAGTGATTCTATGTATGTTTCTTTTTCATTTTCTGATGTCACTGATGACGCTGAACAATTAAGTAGTGGGGGGAAAACAAGTGCAGGCTAACAATTCTTCCGTCATTATAATAATGACTTTGCAAAGATTTGTACTTTTAGAGAAAAAAATAAAAATGAAGTAAATGGGGGAAATATATACTGAACAACATTAAAAACGCACCGCTTGCCAAAGACCCAGACAACGTTGGTAGTACAGAATTATTTAATGAAAGTAAGCATATTTGATTACGCATCCATTTTTCAATTAAACAAAATGTCTGTTCTTGACAAGAATGGCCGAATTCATCTGAAATGAGGTGGTGACTTCACTAGGGTCCCTGTCAAAAAGTACACGACGACGAGCATGTCCGTCGGCGAGCTCTAATACCGAGTGTGTCCGCCATTTGCCCCGATGCACGCTTGGCAGCGCCTCCTCATGGAGTAGACAAGGTTGTGCAAGAACGCCTGTGGCAGTCCATCACACTCCTCGGTCAGTGCGCGCCTCAAATGATCGAGAGTCTGTGGACGTCTTCCACGGGCCACAAGACGCCCCAGCTCATCCCAGACGTGTTCAATGGGAGCCATGTCAGGGGACAGAGATGGCCAGGGCAACACGGCAATGTTGTTCGCCTGGAGAAACGCAGCGGTGGCTCTTGCTGTGTGGGGTCGTGCATTATCATGCTGGAAGAACTGCAGCTCCGGGTGCTGGCCAAACAGTGGGACGACGTGGTTCTGCAGCACCTGCTGGTACGTGTTGGCATTCACATGGTTGTCAAAAAAGTACAGAGGTGTCCGGTAGTCATGACTGAATGCCCCCCAAACCATCAGACTGCCCCCTCCCCATCTATTGGCTTCAAACACGCAGCAGTTGGCGTAGCGTTCCCCGACACGCCTCCAGACTCTCATTCTCCCGTCAGCATGAGATAACGCGAATCAACTTTCGTCAGAGAACAGCACAGCTCTCCACTGACGTCGTGTCCATGGCAGATGCTGGTTGGCCCACTGCAGGCGTTGCTGACGGTGTCTACGGGTGAGGACTGGGCCAACATGAGGGCGTCTTGCATTGAGCCCTGATTCTTGCAATCGACGTCGAACGGTTTGTCCAGACACTGGACCCCGTCGACCAACCACCTGGCGACATGTTTCTGCTGCTGTAAGGAATCGATTACGAAGATGAAGTTGCCGAATGTATCGATCTTGCGCTGGTGTGGTAACACGAGGTTGGCCCGTTCGGCGCCGATCAGTGGTGGAACCAGTTGCTGCCAAACGTTGTGATAGCCTTACAATTGTAGAGTGACTGCAGTTCAGTTGTCTGGCTGTCTCTCTCGATGACATACCGACCATTAACATTCCAATGGCTCGCTCGCGTTCTTGCATAGACAGTCGCGGCATTGTTTTCGGACCACTTCGCCTGGTCGAATGACAACTGATACCGTTTTCCAGTCGGCATGACTTCAAACTCACCATTTGAGACAAAGAAACAGATGTGCTACGTTCAGTCTCGGCCCCAGTGGCAAGAAAAGTGTTTTGGGCGAGTTGCACGTGGGCGTCACACGAACGTCGGCAAGCGCGGAGAAACCGAGGCAGTGTGAATCTGTGTCCCTTAAAAATTGTGTCAACATACCAAATCCAAATACACATTTTTTTCCAAATGGGAAATCGGCAAATCAAAACGGTGCGTTTTTAATGTTGTTCAGTATATTATAATTATGAAAAACCCTTCCCTAGCTGCCTTATATATATCAGCAGACCCGTCTGCTGATTTGAAAACGGTAGGCTGCACCTCCCTGTGCCAGTCTGTCGCCTGGACGCCTTCCACTGAGAATCCCACCTCCCAGCAGGTATGACGATCGTCAGAGACTGAAATCTGTGTGTCTTGCTTATAGCGTGGAACTGGACCTTGGCCTTCTTCTTGCACTGGCGGGACTGAATCATGGTCACGCATCTGTGATGGCAGACTGGTTCTGACGCTGGGAGTGGAAGTTTCTTTCTTTCATTTGTTTAGATATGCGTGGATAGAATTGACAAGAAAGCTTAAATTTAAATTCTGTTGTGTTTTTTTTCTTCAAATTGGAAACAAAATTCAATATTTCACGATGTGAATATTATGTAAGAGAACCGGTATATATCTATCTACAAGGTACATGCACATCCCGCACATCGATGTAGATAACAGACAGATTCTGACTAAAAGAAAGGAAAAGACTATTGAGGGAATAACAATGTGCCATCATAAAACAATCATTTGACAGAAAATTATCAGAAGTTATGTCAAGCAGATGGAAGAAGGTAAAGAGGGAAAGAAAATGACAAAGAAAATGAAGGCGTTAAAATGCAAATATTAACCCCTTTTTTTAGCAACACATGGGGACCATTAAAGGCTGTGTTGGAAACACAACCATGTGTGCAACCTGTTCAGTGTCGACTATCGTCCCCTGTCTACAAGTCGTCAGCGGAAGCCAATATGGCTGCACACCAAACATTAATACACCAAGGCCTCGCTTAAGGAGTAGAGTATCTACACGCTGGCGCAGGTAGATTGTTTAGGGAATTTTAATTGTGTTTGAAAGTTGTTCTCATTTTCATTCACATGGCCATCGGGGTACAAGGCAGGTCGTTCCAAGCAGACAGGCTAAAATCAAAGGAATGGGACTATTTGAGAGTTTTCAGCTAGCGCAAAGATAGGGTCACAGGTGAATGCAAAGGCTTGAAATGTGACATCAATTTAGGGGATGGTCGTGTATTTGAAGATTTACATGATTTCATCGGTGAAAATCCCCCAAACATGGTAAATGATTGGTGACGATTTGTTCTTTTGATCAATTGTCAGTTTAATATACTATGCACAAAAATAAACACTTTTTTCCCAGTCATTTCATGCGTCATTTAGCATTCAAAATATTACAACCACAGAAGAAATAAGACATCAATCTACTGTTATGTCTGTTCATTATGTCTGACTATTCACACTGGACAGAATTCCCTGCTGTACGGGGCATGTTTCTGTCAAAATTTTCCTTTATATTTTCAGCGAAAAAAATATGCGTTTCTTTTTGTGCACAGTATATTAAATGCTGGCTCAAACTTACGGTAGTCCTCAAAACGCTCACATGGATTATATAGCTTTTCAGTGCTACAATCCTGATTGTGGCATGCGGCTTGTATACAGATCCAGAAAAAGGGGGGCGTTCTCACAGTCTCTCAGCTGACTGCTTCACGTCCAGAACCCCTATCACTCAGGACGAACAGCTTTACGTCCAGAACCCCTAGCACTCAGGACGAACAGCTTTACGTCCAGAAACCCCTAGCACTCAGGACGAACAGCTTTACGTCCAGAACCCCTAGCACTCAGGACGAACAGCTTTACGTCCAGAACCCCTAGCACTCAGGACGAACAGCTTTATGTCCAGAACCCCTAGCACTCAGGACGAACAGCTTTACGTCCAGAACCCCTAGCACTCAGGACGAACAGCTTTACGTCCAGAACCCCTAGCACTCAGGACGAACAGCTTTATGTCCAGAACCCCCATCACTCAGGGCGAACAGGGCTGAGAAAATAGAGGGAAGGCACTCGTGGGGTGGGGTGGGGTGGGGTGGGGTTGAAGTGGCGGGAGGGGGTTCCGTGATGGACAGTCCGCTGGCAGCACAACTGACGTCCCTGGGGCGATGGGTGAAACTGAAAGTGGGGGAATGGGGATGGATTAGACAGAGTGTAGGAGGAGATGGGAGTGTGTGTGTGTGTGTGTGTGTGTGTGTGTGTGTGTGTGTGTGTGTGTGTGTGTGTGTGTGTGTGTGTGTGTGGATGCCTTTGATTTTTTTTAAACATTAGTACGCATAATCAACTGAATGTCGTAAGATTTCATCGTAAGGAAGAACACACATCACGTCACAAGCCAAATGCATTAGAACGGGCAATACACCACAGACACGCACCCGGCAGTAACAAGCCCGCTCCACATCCATGTAGTACCACCACCGAGCCTCGCTCTCTCACACTTCCTCACCACTCATCACCCATCTCTCAAACACATGAATAAACACAGGCGTCCAAATACTTATCATACTCTTGAAGCATCACAAGATACCTGTCCCCTTCTCTTTCCAACGCAGGTAAATGAAAATCTACTACAGCATATCATTCGGTTAATGATGGAGGGATGAAGGGAGAAGAAGCGAGCGAGTGAGCGAGTAAGAGAGAGAGAGAGAGAGAGAGAGAGAGAGAGAGAGAGAGAGAGAGAGGAGAGAGAGAGAGAGAGAGAGAGAGAGAGACGGAAAGAGAGAGACAGACAGACAGACAAATTGACAGACAGACAGACAGACAGATCAAAGCAGAGCAGAGCAGAAGAGATGTGGGTGAATTATCTGGGGAGCCGCAGGTGATGGCAAGCACAAAAGAAAAGGGGTGAAGAAATCTGATCACATCATTTGCATGCATTAGAAGGGCAAATTTAAATCAAGGAACGCTGACAAAAAGTTGTTTTCAAAAACCAAACTAGCTTCACACGCGTTTGTCTGATTCCAAAATTAAATAAAGGGTAAAAATTGAACGAATTTATGGTTCTTTTGAAGAATGTAGCTACAGTTTTACACTGTCACTCTCACCCCCCCCCCACCCCCCCCCCCCCCCCCCCCCCCCACACTCCCCCCTTCAAGAAAAGGGTATTTGAATCGAATTCGTTGTTAATTATTTTTCTTTGATGCACACTTGAGCCCTTTTCTCATTGTGTAGTATATTTGGTATCCTTTCTGTGTGCACTTGATCTTTATGGCTAAATGTTCTAAGCTAAAAAAAATTTAGTGCTGAAGTTTAAAATGATAATCTGAAATAATGTTCAAACGTAGGTTTAATTATAAAATTTCTGTAATCTTAATAGTGGAATTTTAATCCATGTCTGAACACCATTTGTGACTGCACAGATCTTTTGGCGTGTTGAACTTTGGACTTAAAAATATGCATAGAAAACACTGGAGACTGGAGACTGGGATGACTATTATGCTGTCGTTCTGGTAATGTCGGTGAACGGTTAGACAGTCCCTACCTCCACTCTCCTGGCATGGCTATCACAGTCGGTTAGATCACTTTGAGAAGATGTGAACGTTCAACCTGACTGTGACTCATTATGAGCCACATCACCTACGGGAATAACACAAATTCTCATCGTTCTGAGACTTTAAAGACTAAGGAAAGCAGTCTCATCCGACACCGGAGACGTGGCAGTTACGACCCCCATATGGTTATTGAAATGACTGGGTCACGTCGTGTGGATCATCTCCATCAGGGCTGGTGTGCCAGGTGCTATGGTGGAACTCACAGGAAACGAGGGCGGGCCATCTGAAAATCGAACTTGACATCAGACCCTTCACAGAAATGTGTTGGGGGTTAGAAGAAACTTGGAAAGACTTTAAAACAATGACTGCTGACTGGTTCTGTTCTATAGCGCTGTGAACTGCTTCATGGTATTAGAGGGCACTAAAGCTGCTGACTGGTTCTGTTCTATAGCGCCGTGAACTGCTTCATGGTATTAGAGGACACTAAAGCTGCTGACTGGTTCTGTTCTATGGCGCTGTGAACTGCTTCATGGTATTAGAGGACACTAAAGCTGCTGACGGGTTCTGTTCTATAGCGCAGTGAACTGCTTCATGGTATTAGAGGTCACTAAAGCTGAAGAATTCTCATGACCTGGCATTGGCCTCCTTTGTAGTCGGGACACAACCATGCGGAGAACCTTCCTCTTCTTGTTCTTTTTTTTCTTATTGTTGTTATTGTTGTTGTCGTCGTCCTTCTTCTTCTTCTTCTTCTTCTTCTTCTTCTTCTTCTTCTTCTTCTTCTTCTTCTTCTTCTGCTTCTTCTTCTGCTTCTTCTTCTTCTTCTTCTTCTGATGTTGTTGATGCTCGGATGTCAAAGTACTGCGCAGAGCATCGACCAGTAAATCGGCTTTTATACTCCTGGCGTATAGAACTAAGAAATGCATATCAACAAAAGACGACCTATCTGTCTCTCAGGACAACACCGATCTATCAAAGATTATGGTGATTATCAGGGGAAAGAAGTAAAATCAGAGATTACTCTCTGTTTCTGTCTTTGTCTCTGTCTGTCTGTCTGTCTGTCTGTCTGTCTGTCTCACTCTCTCTCTCTCTCTCTCTTCTTCTCTCTCTCTCTCTCTCTCTCTCTCTCTCTCTCTCTCTCTTTCTCTCTCTCTCGATATAGTGGACACAGAATGCAGTCAAATTTGTGGGAAGTGGTCAGTACTTGCCGTGCCCTTTCGCCCGTGGATTTCCCACCCATATTAGAGAATCAGTACTGCTATGTTACTATGTGCCAGTCAGGATGGCATAAATAAATGAATACGTAAATATATAAAGAAAGAAAGAAACAAAGAAACAAAACAAACAAACAGACAGACAAGCAAACAGATAAATAAAGACTTGGATGATACAGATATGGTTTCTGTTTCAAAATTTCCTACACTGAACACACAACAACAAAATCGATCATGGTTTTGTTGTGAACAGTGGGTGCAAGTGTCATTGGTATAGCATGATACTTTGGACATTCCTTGATATAATCAACTTTACCATGGGCGACTTTCAGGTCTCATTTTGTGCAGAGTCTATCCTCTCTGGCATTGCCGCCATCCTTTCCGCCTGGATCATAGCACGCATTTGTGCGAGGTGTCCAGCTCACCACGCCAGGTAGATTAATCATCGTGATCCCTTCACGATCCCACACAGGCCTGAGCTGACCTGACGTGGCCAAAGCGCCTATGTAACCACTTTGATCACTGGCTCATTCGCCTTAATTACCCCCATCAGCAATTCATTAGTTCATCAAGCATGGAATCCTATTTCGCATTTTCAAAAAAAACATTGATTTCCCATCGCGTGTCGCCTACGCGCTTAATTTCATGAGGCCGATCGGTGCGGAAATGTGGTGTGCATTAACTGGTTGACGGAAAGACTGTCGGGTTGACAAACAGGCAGGCAGACAGACAGCCCGGCACACTGGGAAAACTCTTTATACGATCCCAGTGCATTCTGTTCCAGCAGAAGCGTGCGTGCGCGAGCACGCACGCACGTACGCACGCACGCACGCACGCACGCACGCACGCACGCACGCACGCACGCACACACACACACACACACACACACACACACACATACACACACAGATACACACACATACACACACACACGCACACAAACACATACACACGCGCACGCGCGCGCGCACGCACACGCGTACGCACGCACGCACACACAGATACACACACAAGCACACACACACACACACACACACACACACACACACACACACACACACACACACACACACACACACACACACACATTGTGTGCTAGACAAAATTAACTCAACTCTTTATAAATTCCTTTGGAAGAAAAGTTTTAACAGTGGGAAAGCTTTTGAAAAAGTTAAACGAAAAATGGTGGAAGCACGTGTGGAGGAAGGAGGACTTGATATGATTAATATGAGTAATTTTCAAAATTGTTTGTACTTACAATGGGTGGGGAAACTTTAAAGTGGACTTGATATGATTAATATGAGTAATTTTCAAACCTGTTTGTACTTATAATTGGTGGGGAAAGTTTAAAGCCACAGAACAAGCAAACTGGTCGTTAATACCCAGATGACATTTACAACACCTCGCAAAGAAAATTGTTTGTGTGTTATAACAGCGCCAAAGACCTAAAGGATTTTTAGTTTAATCAGTAATGAATTCTGGAAAGGCGTGTTAGTTTATCTATACCACAATATCTTGATCAAACGTGATGACATCGACGAAAGCAAATTTACGCCTTTTTCACAATAATCTAATTCGGTATAACAAAAAAATCAGGTACTATATTCCAAAAACTGGGTAAATAACGGCATTGAGCAAATTAAGGATGTAATTCGTGAAAAAGAAAGTAGACTACTGACTTCAGAAGAAATGCAGGAAACGGTTGGACAAAGTAGAGCCCTTGCACTGTTCCGGTACAGTTCTCGATTACCTCCATACCAGCTCAGTACATTCAGTGGACCCAGTTAGGGGAAACAGAATCAGCTACACTCCCTGTTTTGCCAGTCTATCAAATACAAAGCCCAAACAAATAAGAGAAACTGAAACACCTATTGCGAGTGCCTTCTGGAACAGAAAGTTTGGTAATGACTGAGACACAACTACATGGTGTCGAGCTACAGACGTGACAGAAGAGGTAAGACGCAGAGTTCTCCACTGGAAAACACCACACAACATAATTATATCCTACTAATATCATGCTTTATAAAATGAAAGTAAAAGAATCAAACAAATGCTCGCACTGTCCTGACACCACTGATTTCCCTGAACAGTTTTTCTGAGAGTGTTCAATCGTTTACAACTTCTGGAGATTCACTGAGCACAAAAGTTTTTTTCCTCGCGTTTCATAATCAAACACAGATGTATTATTTGGCATAAATAAATCGGTTGTTTCGAAGACAAATCATAAATGTATCAATTTTAACATAATATTGATTAAAATGTGTTTCAATATTTTCAAAAAGACGAACACGGGTATCCCTCTGCAACTCACTTTTGAGAAAGAGTATAAATATTCAAAGAGGTTTCAAAGGAAAACTTCACTTAGTAGGCAAGAGAGTGTAAGAGCTTTTTGGAGAGAGTTACGGGGTTGATTTGGGGAGGGGGAAAGGGTGGGGGGAGGGGGAGGGGAACGTGAAGAGAAAAACTCGTATACCTATTGCCTCGCTGCTTTTGGCTTTACCTATTGCCTCGCTGCTTTTGGCTTTACCTATTGCCTCGCTGCTTTTGGCTTTACCTATTGCCTCGCTGCTTTTGGCTTTACCTATTGCCTCGCTGCTTTTGGCTTTACCTATTGCCTCGCTGCTTTTGGCTTTACCTATTGCCTCGCTGCTTTTGGCTTTACCTATTGCCTCGCTCCTTTTGGCTTTACCTATTGCCTCGCTGCTTTTGGCTTTACCTATTGCCTCGCTGCTTTTGGCTTTACCTATTGCCTCGCTGCTTTTGGCTTTACCTATTGCCTCGCTGCTTTTGGCTTTACCTATTGCCTCGCTGCTTTTGGCTTTACCTATTGCCTCGCTGCTTTTGGTTTTACCTATTGCCTCGCTGCTTTTGGCTTTACCTATTGCCTCGCTGCTTTTGGCTTTCTTCATGTCTTCCTTGTTGACCCTTTCTTTTCGCTGTAAAGCTGGCTTCATCGGTGAACAGCCAATTGATGAGACGATATGTAATAAATCTGTAAATCCATCTCTACGACGCCGTCTCTGTCTGTCGGTCCTCTGTATGTCTGTCTATTCCTCTCTCTCTCTCTCTCTCTCTCTCTCTCTCTCTCTCTCTCTCTCTCTCTCTCTCTTTTTTTTTTTTTTTTTTTTTTTTTTGGGGGGGAGTGTATTTAGGGATGGGGGTGGGATGAACGCTCACGCACTTGGTAGAGGGATGGGGCGGGAGACGGGCAATTAAGACCAAGGATGCCCTTAAAACATGTGTACATACAAGATTAATTGCTAACACATACATTTTGCTTTGGTACCGTGCCTTTAACTTGTGATTATCGTTGTTATTATATTTTTGATGTGTTTGTATGTGTTGAGTGTGTGTGTGTGTGTGTGTGTGTGTGTGTGTGTGTGTGTGTGTGTGTGTGTGTGTTGCGCGCGCGCGCGCGAGTGTGTGTGTGTGTGTATGTGTGCGTGTGTGTGTGGCGTGCGCGCGCGCGCGCGCGAGTGTGTGTGTGTGTGTGTGTGTGTGTGTGTGTGTGTGTGTGTGTGTGTGTGTGTGTGTGTGTGTGTGTGTGTGTGTGATCCTGTTATCCTGTTATCCTGTGTTTAGCGGATTTGCTGTTGATGTTGATGTTGCCATGTTTTGTCTTGTTTTGTTTTTCTTCTTTTCGTTTTGTTTTTTTTCAGAGGGTGAAAGTGTCATCACACGATACACCAGTCCTTGAGAAAACCCAGACGTTCCCTATCAGACGTCAAAATACTGAAGCTCGCATTACAATGTCCATCAGTAAAGGAACCAACAGATCTGCATGATGCATGAGAGTTAATGGAGAAGGAAGAGCATTAAAAAAAAACAAGTTACAAAGCATGTAAACGTACTCCCAGTTTATCTTGAAAGTTTATCTTGAGATATTCCATAAGAGGAAAACCCGTTTGGGCCGTTATAGCCGCTAGTAATGGCTATTCTGGCAAACATCGGGCATCATCCGTGACCCATAATGAACATAACTGCTAATTTTCAGAAAGATCGGCCAAGTACTCTCTGAGACATTCCATAAAGAAAAAACCATTATGGGCCGTTATAGCCGTTACTTACGGCTATAACGGTAAACTAAAACATCGGGCATCATCTGTGACCCATAATGAACATACCTGCTAGTTTTCACAAAGATCGGCCAAGTACTTTCTGAGATATTCGATAAAGATGAAAAACCGTTATGGGCTGTTTTGGCCATTAGTAACAGATATAACGGTAACATAAAACATTGGGCATCATCCTTGACCCATAATGAACATACATACAAATTTTCAGAAAGATCGGCCAAGTACTTTCTGAGATATTCCATAAAAAAGAAAAACTGTTAGGGGGCGTTATAGCCGTTAGTAACAGATATAACGGTAACATAAAACATTGGGCATCATCCGTGACCCATAATGAACATACCTACAAATTTGCACAAAGATCGGCCACGTACGTTCTGAGATATTCCATAAAAAACAAAAACTGTTATGGGCCGTTATGACCGTTAGTAACGGACATAACGGTAAACTAACACATCGGGCATCATCCGTGACCCATATTGAAGATACCTACAAATTTTTAGAAAGATCGACCGAGTGCTTTCTGAGATAGTCCATAAAGAAGAAAAACCGTTATGGGCCGTTCTAGCCGTAGTAACGGCTATAACTGTAACATAAAACATCGGGCATCATCCGTGGCCCATAATGAACATACCTGCCAATTTTCACAAAGATCGGCCAAGTACTTTCTGAGATATTCCATAAAGAAGAACAAGATGCGAAGCATATAAACGTACTCCCAGTTTTCCAAACCGCTTATAAATCAGCCAAGTGCTTTATGAGATAAGAAATAAAGGCGAAATAACGGTTTTAACGGTTATTTAACCGATGTACACTTTTGAAACTGGTATTTTAGTCCTCACTGGGCTAAAGCCTGTGTACATACCAAATTTCATCCAAATCGGACAATATGTCAAGAATAACGGTTTTTAACGGTCGGATTTTGAAACACTGCATGGAAGTGCCATTTGTGTGTGATGACCTTTCTATATACAAAATTGCATTAAAATCCACCAATATATAAAAAATAACGGCAAAATAACGGTTTATCGGTTATATAACCGATATACAC
>CM031612.1:44861457-44868957 GCA_018398815.1 Conus ventricosus | reverse complement strand
TATCTTAAATAGTAAATGTCTAATATAGTACACACACGCCTCAAAAAACGCGTCATCGCTGAGAATATCTTGCTCGGCGTTCTCTGCGCGAGATCGGTCAGCATAGATCTTAATGAAGTTCTTACATCCAAAGCAACCGCATTGATTACAATTCTGGTCTATGGAATGTCTTTTATAGACTCCATGTCTTTATTTATTGACTTCATCATTTTATAATACGCCATGATCTATTTTTATTAAAAAATTTAAAATTAAGTTCTTAAAATATTATTCCATCTGAAATGGATCAAAATGATCTTTTGTTATTGGCGGTGCTGGCGTGCTGTTGTTTTTTGTATTTAGCGGTTCAGATTTTTTTTATTGCTTTTGTTTCTGTTGCCATTGTGTATATATTTTATAACCGTAATAACTGCCCCCCACAGCAGCAAGGGCGCCAAAAATGGCAACAGTTTTAAGTTCAATATACCATGAAGACTTTGGTGCTGTAGGCCTTGAATCACATGGAGTTTTTATAGCTGGCATTGAATCAACTTGTTCTGGCGTTGGCGGTGTTATGTTTTCATTATGAGTTATATTCTGTAACATTAATTTTTTTTGTCTGTTCCACTCTGCTAATTTTCTTCCTGCTTTAACACGCCCAGGATGAGGATGCTTTTCACTGGTCTCCACCAGATTCAGTGTTTTCTGCTGATCTTCTGGCTTGGTTACTTTCTCCACCTGATTCAGTGTTTTCTGATTCTGCTGATTTTCTGGCTCGGTCATTTTGAAGGGAAATAAAATCTATATGATTAAAAGTTATTAATCCCATGATTAATGGCGATAACAATGTTCCAAATCTATAGTATAAATCACATCCTAGAGACTCTAATGACTTTGTTAAAACTGGATCTTGCGTTAAATCATACGTAAGATCTTGTTCAGAATCAATGGGAGCAAATCTACTGACTAGTTTAGTGTACAAACTAAGAACCGTTTGCCCAACGCTTTTTACCATTCTCGACCCCAACTGCGCCTCATACCTGTTATGATACTTTATATGTCTTGTGGCGACATCTGTTGAATCTGTTCAATGCTGAATTCAGTTCCGAGGAACTGTTTTGTTTTTCCACACGCCGCCAAAGAATACAACCTCTCCTTTTGGGGCATAAACAGCTTGGCCATCAACTTGGTCATTCATAAGTTCAGGAAGGTTTAGGCTGCCTTGTAGCTGTAGTAGATCATCGCTGTTCATGTTTTTTATTAATTATAATTATTTTATATTCTAAAAATGAGCACCGAAAAAACTGTTGCTAACCTTGTATACCATTCTGCTGTTATTGGAGGTCTAAGTGTAGGATACTCAATGCTTGGTAAAAGCTTGTTAAGAATTAAAACCAGCAGATCTTGGCAAACTAGACTTTGAGGATTCAGCAAAGCTAATTGCTATTATTGCAGCTTCGTTTGCCACGAAAGATTTTCTAGTCAAGCAAGGAATAATTCCAGACAGTATAAATATGTAAATAAAAAATACATTTATAAAAAATGGCTTCACTTGTAATGATGATAGGCGGCGCTGTGGTTAATGCGCTCGCTTTTAGTGGAAGTAATTACGCATTTAGTAAACTGCGAGATGAAGGCGAGAGAAAAAGACATAACAAAGCTGTGGAGCAACTAGCCGCAGCACAAGATCGCTATGAAAAGCAGAGAATTGAGCAGTTAGATTTTATTAATAACACGCTGAAAAAACAGGGGCATGCAGCTTACACATTTAAAGATGTTGATCAAGCAATAAAACAATATTATCTTGTAACAGGCAAACCAATCGAGGACATTGCCCCCACCAAAATTCAGTGACTTTTATCAACCATCAGAAAAACAAAAGATGCAAGAAATCGGGTTTATTGTCTTTGGTATGACTGTTGTGTATTTTGTTGCACATAATATTGGCTGAATAAAAAATGAACAAAATCTATTATTCGCCAAAAGGATATTGGAAGGGAATAACAGCAATTAAAAAGCTAAGCCAAGCAGCTGGAGTCAGTGAACAAACAGCAAAGAATGGTTATCTAAACAAGCGATTTGGCAAATTTATTAACCAGCGCCTAGACGAATACAGAGACCACACTTTGTCAATACAACTCCAAACGACACCCATCAAATGGATCTTCTATATTTACCCTCTGATACGATTAGACGAAAAAGATTTAAGTACGCACTCACAGTCATTGACATAGCTTCAAGATACAAAGATGCGGAACCATTAACACAAAGAGTGCTCTGCTGTTGCTGTTGCTATACAACTGATATACCAACGAGGTCCTTTAACTTATCCTCGCATGATTCAAGTCGATGATGGAAAAGAATTTAAAGGGCAAGTGAACAAATTATTGTTAAAACATAGAGTTACCATTAAAAGAGGCATTCCAGGAGTTCACAGATCACAGGCTTTAGTTGAAAACTTTAACAAACAGTTAGCCGAAAGACTTTTCTCCTACCAGTATCACAGAGAGCTGATTGACAATTCTCGCAACACAGAATGGGTTAGAAGACTGCCCTCAGTTTTGCACGCAATGAATAATGAAGAATTTAAAGGGTTAAAACCAGTACAAGCAATCAAAAAACAAACAATAGATGTTGCTGAAGAGCCTTCATCCAGCAAACTATTACCGTTTGGTTTGAAAGTAAGGTACCTTTATTTACCGGGGGAAGCAGAAGGGGACACTCGCATCAGGGCAACGATCCAGTTTGGAGTGTTGATCCATATGAAATAAAAAGAATTGTAAAAATGAATCCGCCCGTGTATTATTTACGAGAAACTGACACAACAAAACAACCGGCTCCTCAAAGATCTTTTGTGAAGGAGGAACTGCAGATAATCCCACCAGACACTGTTCCGCTTTAATTAATTTACGTAAATATATTTGAGTTTAAAATGGAAGCTCAGAAGGAAGCGCAGAATAAAACAAGAATGGTAAAGGAAGAGACCTTGAAAATGATACGGGAATCATTTCATGCGTGTAATGATATTAAGGAAACATTTTCGGGGATTAATCAATGCATGCTAAATCATCCAGATCACCTACAACTCAAACCCCCAAATTGGGAAAAAGAATATCTTGAAATAATAAAAAAAATTCGAACGCATCAAGCAAACATGAGAAAAGATTTAAATGAATTGGATGAAGCTATGATCGATCTTATAATAAAAGTTGATGAAAAATATAAACCCCCCTGTTTATGCGGTCCTCCAATGCCCGATTGCATATGAAAACTCCGGATTAACAAACACATGTTTGTGTTTGTTCTATCTAACGACTTTTTTGTTACAACTGTTGTGTTGATCTCATGTAGAATAGATCGCAGTTTTACGTTGTCATGATGAAAAAGTCTTATTGCCAAACAATGCTTCTTTGTAGTTGTCATGTGATATGTTTGACTGCACAACGGTGCGAGATATTCCCTTTGCTTTCTTAATGATTTTCTCCTGGCTCGAAATACTGTACATTTTTGACCTTAAACCAACAAACTCCTTGATCACCTTTCCCAGATAATTCATCCTTCATCTTTCCTAAAACCTTCTTATTAGTAATTGAATCCCAAGGCGAATCTTTAGGATAATGGGACGTGTCATACCATCCTGCATGCCCTTTAATACTTCGGTTTCCATGTCCTTTATAGATGTCTTCAGTAGGGATATTTATAACAAAACTATCTGTATCTGTTTTAAAGCACTCTGGACTCTGGATACACGGGTTTTTTAAAGTAGTCATAAAGAAATTCTAACTTTAAAAAGCTTTGATAATTCTAAAACAGTAAACCCAATAAAAAACGGGCTTGTCTAATTTGACTTTCTTTTTTTTCATCATTAGGGCCAAAAAGCTGATCATGAAATCTTCTAAAGTCCTGATAATTAGGTTTTGAAGTCAGCTAATTGCTTCGTTCTCTTTGGTGACAAATCTGACATCTTTGCGCTTGTGTGGGATTCTCCATTAGTTTTCCAAAAACAGCTGTTTTTTCATCAACTTGAAAAAGTCTTTTTCCGAAGCATCTGTGGTTTAGTTCTGAGATCAGTGTTCTTCATGATGTATGGTTTCATGAACTGTTCTTGATAAAAAGCAATTATACGATGAAACTGCTGTCAACTTCACCCATGTCTTAAATGAAATTGTAGAAGTCTGTATGACAGACATAATTTTTTTCCCTCGAAGATTAGGCACAAGTTTGGGTGGTTCTCTTGGATCCATCTTTAGATTTTTCTGCTGCTAATGGTAGTCATTATGCAGGTCATGGAGTTCATGAGGATATTCAAGTCAACTTCTAAAATGAAACCACGCTGTTGATCGGCGTTAAACTGCTCAACCACTTTAATGCTTTTTGAATATTATTCGGATCCCAGTGTGTACATTTTAAAGTTACGTAATGGAAGTGATTGTGCCATAGCCCAACCATACAGTTTTCTTTGCATCAAAATACATGAGATAGTTAGATTTTTTACTTGGATCATAGTCTTTCCAAGTATTTGTTGTTTGCTTTACAGTAATGATGCGAACGCCATACTAATTCCTCCCCGCAATCCGTTTTCAATCATCTAAATTTCTTTGGTTTAAAATCCGACAATAAATCAATCTGTATTCCCTGTAAACTTTAAGAAAGCGTCCCAACTCATCCCGGGCGCAGAAATGTAATGCGCGGGATCCAGGCTATAATGTTTCATGCAGGTCTTTCTGTAATTTTCCCAAAGACTTTCCGCCAACAAACATACGTCTGCCCTTAAGAAATGAATCATGATAGTCTCCCATTTTTTTTACACTCTAACTTCTGCCACGCATCTTGAGCATGCTGGTAATCAGAATCACTGATGTCCTTTCTCTAAGACTAGAAAAGAACGCGCCTTTAGGAGGAAGTGTGTCTTCGTCAAACCTTTCCCAACTGTTAGTACTCATAAGGGTAAACGCCCTTTCTAACAACAGTTGAGTCAAAATGTTTTTTCCGTTATTGGGCAGGACTTTAAGACATAGCCAGTGACTCTAATGAACCCATCATGGTGCATAGAGTCATAAAAAGACATGTTATTTAGATTAAAGCACATGTACTTTTTGATGACTGTGCAATGCATGACACCCTGAAGGCATCGTCCACTGCTTTCTTTATAAGATGAAGTCGTAACCTCGCAAGTTATGAAAGAAGATGGGCAGCTTCCATTGTCTTAGGATAAAAACTTTAGTTGAAGATTGCATTTACGTGCGCCTGCTCCTCGAACTTTCCGCAAATGTGATCATGGCTCTTACTGTTGGATTCTCTGCGTCTGATGAGAGGCCTAAACCACAAATCCAAAAATGTGTGGCTGCGTCATATGTTCTTGGTCTTCAGGAGTCATCATGATTTCGAAAAATTTCAGATTATTAGAACAGGCGTTACGCACTTGCTGCATGCGTTCTAAGAAGTATTCTGCAGCATTAGGGGGCCCTTATAAAATTTTGGCTTTGAATGAAAGCCATCTGACCTGACAATAATGAAGGCAAATGAACAAATCTGATGATTACATTAAGACTGTTTTTCGAAGTTTTTGTGGGGCTGCCCTTCATAAGGGAAAAATGAGTGATTCAAAGTCTGCGTAAACAACATATGGAGAATTTTGCATCCGTTTCCAGTTCTTAAAACTAACTTTAGATCCGGGTGGGGGCGTAATTAGTTCGGTATTACAGTCAACTGGGTTAAAACAATGTTTTATATGTTCACTCGCGGCTTGCACAGATGGAATTTTTGTTAAACATTTTCTGCAGAATTCTTGTTTGTTAGTGTTTTTTTGAAGTATGCGCCAATAAAACTGTCATTGTGCGTATCAATGTGTAATGTGGTAGCCCTGTTGGTGAAAACATCAGCAGTAAGGGCAACATGATTTTTGCCTGGATCACCTATTGTTGGGCTGTTCTTGGACACTTAATAGGCAGTAGATTTGTTTCCTCATCCATGTGTAGACATTAACAGTTATTGGTTTGTTTTGTTCTTCAAAATGATCAATTGTTCTACACTCACAGGAAAGGATATTCCACTAAAGTTAAGATCATTGATGTAAGGGTGGGTAGTTAGACACTCTCTCTGCGTTTTTGCGGGCGTGATGCAGCCTTGCGGAACCACCACATAAAACATTTGTCGTCTGAATTCCTTTGTTTAGAACTGCTCTTTTGCGACTAATGCTGGGGGTTTGCGGAATGTAAGCCTTGCCTACAATCCCGGTGCATCCTTAGCCTGTTTTTAATCTGATCTCTAAAACTTCGCCCTCTGACCAACCAGAGCCTCTCATTTTGGCTTCTTCAGCGGCAGCGTCAAACTGGTAAGCAGTTCGTCTGCCCAACCGGGTGTTAAGTCGGGTTATAGAAAGAATAGTCTGTTGTTTAGTTGAGACCCAGACTTCTAGATTTTCTTCATTTATTGTTTTTTAAGTCGATTAAAACAGCTAACATTACTTTAACTGGGGGTCTATTGTTAGTTTACTTGGAACTGAGAAATAGCATGTACAACGCTTGCCCCCACGTTTGCTGGATCAATGACTTCTAAATCAATATCATTTAAAACTCTTGACAAACGCTCTTTCTCGAGCATTCCTTTAAACAATTTGTCTGGTCCTTCATATATCTTAGCCATGTTGAGTTTCTTTTCTAACTCAAAATATTTATTTAATTAAAAAAATAATTAATCAGAATCAATATCAACGGTCTTTTTGTGCTTGGACTCATAAACTAAAGTATAAACACCCTTCGATGTTGTTACTGTGAGCTGTTTAGAACAGAGTTTAATGTCTCGTTTACTTTTTTAAGCATTCCTTTTTTATCTGCTCGGCGTCTGGCTGTTGAGAAAAAGTTGTCCTCGCCTTTCTTTGAAGATTTAAAATTTTGGTCTTTTTTAGTCATCAAAATCGGCCTGTAAACGATTAAATTCTTCATCCGTGATGTTTGAGTCAGCTAGTGCTTTATTTATTGTCAGTTTGAAAGAACTAAGTTTAGCCGTTATTAGTTGAACCCTAGCTGTGTGCTTTTGGAGTTTAGTTTTTAATTTTTTTTGCTAGCAGCACTACAGTAATGAACACAGGCCAAGAGCTAAAGAACAAAACCCCCTAGAGGTAAAGCCACGGGTGCGCCTACGCCCGTTGCTAAGAGGCCTACACTCGTTCCTGCTGATAGGGCACTTACAGTTGATGCTCCCGTATTAACCCTATGTAACAGCATTACAGGCAGCAGAATACCTTCGTTTGGTTTTGCTGTATTTTGAAAGGTCCGCTCTAGTTTTTGTTGCATTTGTGTAATATTGGTTAAATTTAAGGTTTTTATGCAAGGGTTTTCTACTATCTCTTCTCTTGGCGGCGCTGTAGACTTGGATAACCTGAAAGACATGCTTTTTTAAAATAAAAATAATTAGTATGTATATCTTTAATCGTATTTGAATATCAGTGGCATCATATATTAAAAACTCAAATGTTTTTTTTTTAAAAAGTGTTTTTTTACCCCCCCCTCTTTTTTCCTT
>CM031612.1:44841530-44849030 GCA_018398815.1 Conus ventricosus | reverse complement strand
ATCACCACACGCGTGATAGTGGAATAAAACGTTTATCCCCTATAAATTGCCCATTTCCCATGAGGAAACCACCAGACAGTATGGCAACAAATCAAACGCAGTTACACTGAGATTTCCAGCAAAAACAAAAAACAAACAAAAAAAAACCCAGCCCAGTAGTATTTACCTTGATCTAGGATTCAGGCTGCCAACATTGCTCCTCTGGGTTTTTGTTTGTTTATGTGTTTTGTTTATGTGTTTGTTTATGTGTTTCTTTATTTGCTTTTTTCCCTTATCAGTTGATGGACATACGACCACAAGCTTTTCATGAGAGAGAGAGAGAGAGAGAGAGAGAGAGAGAGAGAGAGAGAGAGAGAGAGAGAGAGAGAGAAGAGAATGTTCTTATATTGCCTCTATCTGGTTAGGGCTACATACAGAAATTTCGTACAGTTGTTTTTAAACGAAAACAAAATGAGAACTATACATTAAATAGGTCAGCACTGGCGCAAGGACAGAAGGAAAATGTAATATTCTATAAAATAAAAAAAAAGAAGGTAGACTGTGCAGCTAAGAGCTCCCGATCAAACTATATATCTCTCTCTATCTCTCTGTCTCTATCAATCTCTCTCTCTCTCTCTCTCTCCTCTCTCTCTCTCTCTCTCTCTTCTCTCTCTCTCTCTCTCTCTCTCTCTCCTCTCTCTCTCTGCGCGCTGCGAGTGAATACGTGTGTGTGTGTGTGTGTACGTGCGTGCGTGCGTGCATGCAACATGCGTGCACACAAGCACATACTGTTAGTTAGGCAGAATAATCTGCCACTGCAGATATGAATGCTTATCTCCCCCTATTTCTTCAATCTAAGACAGTCAACCGTGGAGGGCCACAGAAATTTGACCTGGCTCTAGCTTTCACCCTTCTTCTCGCTTTTCCAGCCCAAAGTTTTGTTCTCTTTGTCCAACTTAATCACAGGCACATGTGCATCTTCCTGCAGTTAAGTTTTTACCACACATCAACATTTATAATAAATGCTCTAAACAGCCTAACAACAAAGTTTGTCCACTCACACACTGAACGCCTTAATCCTTCTATACACAAAGAGGCGACGGAATTCACACAGACCTCTGAAACATCATCACATGATATTTCTCACCCCCCCCCCCCCCCCCCCCCCCCCCCCCCCCACCACTACAACCATCTTGACACGTCATGTTTAATCCAGCCTGACAAGCGGTCAGTGCTTTTCGACAAGTGAGAATGAAAGAATAAACTATTCCCAAGTGGGTGGACCTTAGGGTGTAGTCTGCCTCTGCTTTGAAATGAGCTCCACCTTGATCTCGCTTCATGGGCGCCACAAAACTAATGTCCGTAAATCCAGTGCTTAGTTTGACATTGACAACCTGGCAACTAAGAGCTGGAAATGAAGAATTCCATATGTCCTTTCATTCATTTACCAATATTCAATTTTGCGATAAATTCGATAACCCGGACGTAGCCTGGGAGGATGAATTTGAAGAGGTCCTAACCTCTCTTCTGTCGATTTCTCCTTTATCCCTTTGCGCATTACGCTGTTGAGGTTTCTAGCCTAAGGGAAGTTTAGGCTCTCTTGACAATGTGCGTGTGTGTGTGTGTGTGTGTGTGTGTGTGTGTGTGTGTGTGTGTGTGTGTGTGCGTGCGTGCGTGCGTGCGTGCGTGCGTGCGTGCGTGCGTGCGTGCGTGCGTCCGTGTGTGTGTGTGTGTGCGTGCGTGCGTGTGTGCGTGCGTGCGTGCGTGCGTGCGTGCGTGTGTGTGTGTGTGTGTGTGTGTGTGTGTGTGTGTGTGTGTGTGTGTGTGTGTGTGTGTGTGTGTGTGTGTGGGTGCCTGTGTGGGTGCGTGTGCGTGCGTGCGTGCGTGCGTGCGGTGTGTGTGTGTGTGTGTGTGTGTGTGTGTGTGTGTGTGTGTGTGTGTGTGTGTGTGTGTGTGTGTGTGTGTGTGTGTGTGTGTGTGTGTGTGTGTGTGACGTTCTCTCGTTCTTACCAATATAGCATACTTTGCTCGCAAAGCACACCATCATACAACATGGAAATTATTTTTAAACTGTTGGACAACATGCCAGTCATGGTTGTCAGGCTATCAGATGGTCAGAATGTCTGTGTTCTCTGCAAGAATCGTTGTAATAGAAGGAGCACATTCTTTGGGAAACATACTACCTCGACTCTGCTGAATAATGATATTTTGCAATCTATAAATTCCCAACTATATATGTATATTCATGATTTGCACAATGGATGAATGGAGGCGATACTATTCCGAATTGGATTCGTAATGTGTCCTGTCCATAGTGTAGCATAGTGTACAGAGCTCCGCGGAAAGATGCTTAAGTACAGTGCATTGGAATAATCCGATCAGCATTTGTAGATCTTGCATGACTTCAGAGTTTGTCAGAAAAAAAATCACAGAATGTTTTAGAATTGTATTTAAAAACTGTATTCTTCTGAGAGAGAGAGAGAGAGAGAGAGAGAGAGAGAGAGAGAGAGAGAGAGAGAGAGAGAGAGAGAGAGAGAGAGATGGGTGTACCAGACAAATATGTCGTTTTCCGATCAGTCGAAATCTTGAGGTTCACCGTCAACAACAAAGCTACAGTGCCGACACATGCATGCTATCTCCGAACCACCATCATTCCTTGCCCCTATCTCGTCTTTTCCTACATCTCCGAACAATCTCCACCTAAACCTATGTAACCCCGGCCTCTACACACACACACACGCACGCACGCACGCACGTTGTGAAAAATAAAATAAATGCTTCTCAAAATGAGCCTTCAGAAAGCTTATAGTCTCCAAGGGGGAGACGATCTCCAATGGGGAGAAACCCACTAACCCACTCATTTTGAGAAGCATTTATTTTATTTTCCCCATTCACCCACACAAGCACATACTGTTAGGCAGAATAATCTGCCACTGCAGATATGAATGCTTATTTCCCCCTATTTCTTCAATCTAAGACATAAGAGCAAGCTTTGTTTATAATTGAACATTTTTTTGCAGTCATTGCAACACCTAGCTGTTCTGTAAGTTGCTGGAATGTTGCGGTACTTATCCTTGGAATTTATTAGTTTATTATTTATATATATATATATATGAGATACTGGGTTCTGGCAGTCAACCCTCGTAATGAACAATAAAGGTACCAGAGCATACTAGAGCACTCACTGGGAAGGCATTATTTCTCATCCCCCCCCCCCCACCCCCTCCGCCCTTCTCCTATTTTCATTCAACGTCAGTCTATCTTTTAATTTCATGTACTTTGCGTGGGATGGGTTTTGATAATTGCCCAATTTCCTGACTGAGTCCTGTTTTATTATCATTTCCCTTTTTACGTGTTCTACAAGCTTGTGGAGTGGTGTCAAGCGTTTTAAACCTTGGATTTTCTAAAAACGATGTTTAATCCTTGTGCATTCTTGTCACTGGCCATTAGAGTCTGTATCTTTTCCATTTCCTTCTGTTGATTTTCAGACACGTTTAGAGCTAGGATTTTATGTAAAATGATAACTCCCCTTTCTTTGAGTGCTTTTTTGTTGTTGTTGTCTGATGACAGTACTCATGCCGACCACTCTATTCAAATTGCCTTGGGATTTCCCTTTTTATGTATTAGGATGTGCTTCTCCTCAGCATGTCACCAAGATCCGAGAGCAGACCTGATGACCTCTTCAGCAAACGAAATAGTTGCTGCTTGCTGGTTCTGTTGGCCTTCTCTTTGGAGGAACAATAAATCTAATGCTCTGGCGCAATTGTGTATATATGTGTGTGGTGTGTGTGTGCGTTCGTGCGTGCGTGCGCGCGCGCGCGCGTGTGTGTGTGTGTGTGTGTGTGTGCATGCGTGCGTGCGTGCGTGCGTGCGTGCGTGTGTGTGTGTGTGTGTGTGTGTGTGTGTGTGTGTGTGTGTGTGTGTGTGTGTGTGCGTGCGTGTGTGTGTGTGTGTGTGTGTGTGTGTGTGTGTGTGTGTGTGTGTGTGTGTGTGTGTGTGTGTGTGTGTGTGTGTGTGTGTGTGTTGATATTAAAGAGGGTCCTAAAGACCACCCACTCGAGAAAACTGGTCTGCCTTCATTTTTACTTGTGGAGAAGCACTGAGCCGTTGCCAGACTGGATTAGACCTGAGGTGCCATGATGGCTTTAGCTTAGGATGAGAACTACCATGTGAGGATAAAGAAAGAGAAATCGGTGTGAATTACATCGCCCATTTTTCCACGGGAGGATTAAACTGAATGTTTAGTGTGTAAGAGAACAAACTGGATTGTTGGGCTATTTGGGGGACATTCATGGTAATAATGTTTGATAGACAAAGCTGCAGGCCTCAACAGTAGCGGAAAAAAACGGAACTAACAGAATACTCACTGGGAGGAATTATATCTCGTGCCCCGTTTCCCTTTTACGTCATTTGTCTTGTAATGTCATATATCTTACGTGGGGTGGATATTGATGTTTCTTCCTCTCTCTGTACGAAACGTAAAGGTACATCAGCCCTGGTTTGATTGTCAGTTCTATTTTTGCATGTCCTGCATGAACTATTCAGGTCTGTGGAGCGGTTCTCATCTAAAAGTAATCTTAAATCCTTGTGGGTTTCTATCACTAATCCTGGGCATTGCAGTCTGTGTCTTTTCCATCTCCATATTCTGGTTTTCAGACATATTTCAGTCTATCATTTTATTGGAAATATCCCCTCCTCTTTCTATATGAGCGTTCTGTTTGTTTTCTGGAGACATTTCTTATGCTGGAGGATCTGCTCGAATTGTTTTTGAGAGTTCGTTTTATTTATTTGAACGTGCGTCTCCTCAGCCGGTAAGCAAGATTCAGAGGCAAGCCTGGTGAGATCCTCACTGAACGGCAAGCATGGTGAGATCCTCACTGAACGGCAAGCATGGTGAGATCTTCACTGAACGGCAAGCATGGTGAGATCCTCACTGAACGGCAAGCATGGTGAGATCTTCACTAAGCGGCAAGCATGGTGAGATCTTCACTGAGCGGCAAGCCTGGTGAGATCTTCACTGAGCGGCAAGCCTGGTGAGATCTTCACTGAGCGGCAAGCCTGGTGAGATCTTCACTGAACGAAACAGTTGTCGCTTGCTGATTCTGTTCACCCCAGCTTTGGAGGAACAAGACGTGTAACGTGTGTGTGTGTGTGTGTGTGTGTGGTGTGTGTGTGTGTGTGTGTGTGGTGTGTGTGTGTGTGTGTGTGTGTGTGTGTGTGTGTGTTTGGCAGCAGCAGCAGCAGCAGCATTTGTGTATATGAGGGGTGGAAGAAGGAGCAACGACAGGCTTTAAGGGTGGGGGAGTGGCAGATGAGGGAAGTTGGGTGCAGCGGCAAAAGTTGTGCATGTCAGTATCGTTTGTCAAAGTCTTAGTTATTTACTTTGTTATTGTCCATCATCATCGTCATCATCATCATCATCATCATCATCATCACCATCACCATCACCATCATCACCATCACCATCATCATTACCCTTGTCGTCGTCGTAGTCGTCGTCGTCGTCATCGTTATCATCGTCATCGTCGTCGTCGTCATCATCATCATCATCAGCAGCAGCAGCAGCAGCAGCAGCAGCAGCAGCAGCAGCAGCAGCAGCAGCAACAACAGCAGCAGCAGCAGCAGCAGCAGCATCACCATCATCATTACCATCGTCGTCGTCGTTGTCGTCGTCATCCTTATCATCGTCATCGTCGTCGTCGTCGTCATCATCATCATCATCATCATCATTATCATCATAATCATCCCTCTCTTCTCTGCACGTATTAGTGCACACTGTTTCCTGGCCACAAACCATAGCACCAAACAAACAACGAAAGAGACAGCCCCCTGTTCTTCTTCAACAAAAATACCAACCTGATTTCCTCCCACCAAATCCGTGTAGCCTCTCACCAACCTCCACTCCCTCTACCACATCCTCCATTAGTTCTAATCGACGTCCCTGTTTCTTATTACATACAACAGTGTGAACGAGATCACTAACTCTCCACCCCTTCGTCTTTCCCACCTCTCGACATTCCAGCAGCTATTGAGGCTGGAGCTAAAGACCTGGTTGGAATCATTCTTCACTGCTGACCATCTTAACGTTTGACATGAATGTTGCCTCGTGACTGTGTGATGAGCCAGTAGAGGTAATGAGAGTATGTGACCGCTTTTCAGACAAGGTGTATGGGGGAAAAGGTTATAGGGTGGGGTTAGGGGTTATGTTGGTGGGAGGGTAGGGATGATGGTCTAGTTTAGTGTAAAGCACATCTCACTTCTGTGCACATACTCTCTCTCTCTCTCTCTCTCTCTCTCTCTCCTCTCTCTCTCTCTCTCTCCCAAACATACACACACACACACACACACACACACACACACACACACACACACACACACTCAAGCACGCACGCATGCACGCGCACACGCATGCGCGAGCACACACACACACACACACACACACACACACACAGCAAGACCATCTTCAAGTTGGTCAAAATACTGTAGCGTCAAATCTTGCTGCGAAGCATTTCTAAATGTCATCTCTTTATTTCTGCTGCGTATACCGTGGATTACATTACAGATCTTCGTACGTTTTCGTTACTATCTAAAAATGTTTTCAGGACGAACAAGACGGGCAGTTTACTTCCCTTTGTCTGATATCTGACGAATACACGTGACAGCAGAATGAAAGTCACACAGTGGTGTTTGGAGGAGGGGGGGGGGGGGGGGGGGGGGGGGGTAGGCGGAAACAATTATATTTCAATATAATTTTAAGAATGCATCTGACGATGAGTACTGAACACGTAGCTAGCAGGCAGCACTAGTGCTGGCAGGCGACTCAGCAAAATCTCACTTCTCTGTTGACCAGGATCAGGAGTTATATGATTAAAGCTCAGCAAAATCTCACTTCTCTGTTGACCAGGATCAGGAGTTATATGATTAAAGCTCAGCAAAATCTCACTTCTCTGTTGACCAGGATCAGGAGTTATATAATTAAAGTCTATGAACCACTTTGTTTATTTCACTTTTTTCAAGTGGTTAGTACCAAATTTGCCTTTCTGCGTGTGTAATGAAAAGCTGTGCTGTTGGCTAAAAGACTTTTGAGGACGAGAGCTGGAAAGCAAGACCCTTAATGAAGCCAGAAAATAAAGCTGATCATAAGACTTGTTCCAATGAAATTTCATATTATTTTGACTGATATGAAGGAGAATGTTGCATAATTATGCATGTATCTATCTACCTGTGTATCTATCTATATACATAGATATTTAAATACATATATTTGTGTGTATACATATATATCTACATACATAGATCTGTATATAATGCTGAACAATTAAGTAGTGGGAGAAAACAAGTGCAGGTTAACAATTCTTCAGTCGTTATAGCAATGACTTTGCAAAGATTTGAACTTTAAATTTTAAAAAAAAAAGAAGAATTTGGGGACAATATATTATAAATATGAGAAGCCCTTCACTAGCTGCCTGAGGGAACCATCGTAATCCCCCTCGAAGGCACATTTATTTGTATTGCCTGTTC
>CM031612.1:44809030-44836530 GCA_018398815.1 Conus ventricosus | reverse complement strand
TTGAAATAACTGTAATGGAAAATCAACTATGTAACTGAGAGCCATAAAAATAGCAATAAGTTCAGCAGTAAAGATGGATCGATTTTTGCCAATGTAGTATGATTTTTCCTTTTTTAACGCTGGTATTACAAAAGCTGAACCTGCCCGGTGATCTTCTAGGAGTGAACCATCTGTATATATTTTTAAATGATTTGGATAAGTGTTCTGTATATGTAATTGGACTTCAGTTTTCATAATGTTTGGATTCTCATTTTTCTTCATGTCAGTATAATTAATATCAAACTGCGCTTTATTCATCTCCCAAGCAGGACAAGGGGAGGCTGCTTGGTTTGTGTCGATATTACTTGGATTTATATCAGACGTTTTGAGTAGATCTGATACGTAAGTGGCAATTGGTTTCAATGATGATATCTGCTTAGCTCGTGTGTGTGTGTGTGTGTGTGTGTGTGTGTGTGTGTGTGTGTGCGTGCGACGCGTGCGCGCGCGAGGGCGCGTGAGTGTGTGTGTGTGTGTGTGTGTGTGTGTGTGTGTGTGTGTGTGTGTGTGTGTGTGTGTGTGTGTGTGTGTGTGTGTGTGTGTGTTGTTGTTGTTGTCTTCAATTTAACGTCTATCCACATAGTGATATTAGACGGGGGGAAGGAGGGAATCGGGAGGAAGAGGAGGGGATGGGGACCGTATTGTGTGTTTATGTCTCTTTGATAAGGGGGAGAAAAAAAAAGTCAGAAAAATGAGCATTAACAAAAATTACAAGCATTAACAAAAATCACAATCAACTAATCTATAACAAATGTCCTACAGGACTATGAAGTAAACATTTCGCAATATTAAACAAGCTAGTAGCATTTTCGAAAACGCCTTCAATACAATTTTCAGAAATCACTGGTAAGATAGGTCTTAACCTCTGACATTCAAAAATGATGTGCTTGCTAGAAATTTGTTCACCACATAAACATCTAACATTTTTGCTGTATTTTGTAATGAACGCATTAAGTTTCATCCTGTAAGATAGCGAACTAATTTGTCTGAATTTGATTACGCCAGTATGATTCAAGTATGATTTGTTATCCAAACCACGAGAATCAGTATACTTATTCTTGGACAGTCTATCTTTTCTCAGGGTATAGCCTTTAATTCTGCTCCAAACTGCTTGTTCCAGCAAGTGATAATCCTCCTGAATGGATAAGGGAACATGAATTTCAGTCGATTCTGTGCCTTGCCTTGCGCCCTTTTTCGCTACTTTGCCAGCCCACTCATTTGAAGAGAATCCAAGATGTGAAGGAACCCAGCAGAAGGAAACGTTGGTCCCTTTTAAAGTTAAGACATGAATTAACTGACTGATTTCTAAGATAATTTTGGTCTTTTTCTTGTAATCTGATGACCTTAAAGCACAGAGAACCGATTGAGAATCTACACAAAATAAGATTTGAAATAACTGTAATGGAAAATCAACTATGTAACTGAGAGCCATAAGAATAGCAATAAGTTCAGCAGTAAAGATGGATCGATTTTTGCCAATGTAGTATGATTTTTCCTTTTTTAACGCTGGTATTACAAAAGCTGAACCTGCCCGGTGATCTTCTAGGAGTGAACCATCTGTATATATTTTTAAATGATTTGGATAAGTGTTCTGTATATGTAATTGGACTTCAGTTTTCATAATGTTTGGATTCTCATTTTTCTTCATGTCAGTATAATTAATATCAAACTGCGCTTTATTCATCTCCCAAGCAGGACAAGGGGAGGCCGCTTGGTTTGTGTCGATATTACTTGGATTTATATCAGACGTTTTGAGTAGATCTGATACGTAAGTGGCAATTGGTTTCAATGATGATATCTGCTTAGCTCGTGTGTGTGTGTGTGTGTGTGTGTGTGTGTGCGTGCGACGCGTGCGCGCGCGAGGGCGCGTGAGTGTGTGTGTGTGTGTGTGTGTGTGTGTGTGTGTGTGTGTGTGTGTGTGTGTGTGTGTTGTGTGTGTGTGTGTGTGTTGTGTGTGTGTGTGTGTGTGTGTGTGTGTGTGTGTGTGTGTGTGTGGTGTGTGTGTGTGTGTGTGTTGTGTGTGCGTGTGTATGTGTGTGTGCTTGTTTGTTTGTGTGTGTGCGTATGTATGTCTGTGTGTTTGTGTGTGTGTTTGTGGAATGAAGGCACAGCCTAGCATTGTGTTCTGATCGGCATGAAATGTTTTCAGTAAAATTGTAATCACCACGTTTTGACATTCAATTTGGGTTTTTAATTCGTTCGCATCAACGTCGATTTTCCGCTGGGGCCAGCCGTGCTCGCGCTCTGTTCACGTTGGTCAGTTCATTCTGCAGACAGCCCAGGGCCGAGTGATGGTAAATGCGTCGGGTACTGTTGCTGTCACACTGTCACTCTTGCATACCCGCATTCATGACAGCATTTACTCCATACGCACACGCAATCTTTCCAATCACCCAAAAGGAGCACTACCGAATGTTTTTCTTCTCCCCCTCTCCTTCAGGGAAAACACTTTACTAATCACAACAACAACTTGTAAACAGATTTTACACCTGTATCTCTCTCCGCACTGAGAGACAAATAAATCCGCACACATGTATCTCTCCTCACACCGAGAGACAAATCAATCTTCACACATGTATCTCTCTTTACACTGAGAGAAAAAATAGTCTTCACACTTGTATCTCTCTTTACACTGAGAGATAAAATAGTCTTCACACTTGTATCTCTCTTTACACTGAGAGATAAAATAATCTAGTTCCGCTTCTATAAAGCTATGGCCTTCACATTCCGTTATCCCAAAAATCCGGACCAGGAGAATACATAACTCCCGTAATCACTGAGGACCTGCCTGCCTCAAGTAAAAAGCTTCCCTGCTTTCTCAATTCCCTGTCTCTCTCTCTGAGACAATATACTGCCCCCTCGAACTCTCCCGTCCTGGAGATACGAGTCTCGACTTCTCTTCCGCGACTTCTTCTGTCTCTTGCGAAATGACGAGCTTCAACTCCTCTCCCTGGAGTCGGCACTGGCTGGGGCTGAACTACCGGTGTGTTCCCCACACCATGGCCATCCTCAACCACCCCACGGGGTGAAAGATGAAGGGTGAAGGGTGAAGGGTAAAGGGTGAAGGGCTGAAACACGAATAAGGTTCGTGTAAGTAACCTGCTTCTCAATTCAACATATGAATTCTTTCTCTCTTCTTTAAGTTTTCCCCCTGTAGCTTTCCCCAACTATCTATCGCTCACCTGGTAATGACTGGTCAGCAACGAGGACCACCGTCCTGACAGGTTCGAGTCTCTAGGCCATCTGCTGGGTTAAAACTGACTCTTTCCCCCCTTCTCCTAGTGAGTGCATACTCAGTGTTCAAAACACATGACCAGCACCTTACCTTACCAGCCCTTGTTAAACTATCACTCAGTGGTCACTTTCACCCAATGACCACATTCGTTTCCTGAATGAGTCATACTCACAATTATTTTGGGGACGCCCGCTACACTAGTCAAGCCACATGAATATTCTTCCTTTAATTGTGGCACGGGGAAATGATTCATATCAACAACTACATGTGATGGAGCGTCACATGCCTTGATGTGAGGCTACGTCACATGACACCCCCCATCCTGGGATGAAAAAATTTTCTCCAGAAAATTTTTAAAGGATATACAACTTCACTTAAACACATCTTCAGCCATGAATCTCAAAATGTGTAACCATCACACATGATTCACCAAATTAATAATCAACGTATAGAATCAATCATCATGATCCACCATAAATAGGATATTTCAAACTTTCAGTCTTTTTAAAAGAAAAAAAGTTCATAATTGATGACCACATCTCACAAAATACATTTCACAAATTACATGGATAAAACAACTAGGGATATTAACAATTCAAAGTACAAATTGTGTTTATACATTAAGATGTGAAGCACATATTTTCCCTTGATCTTTGTCTCACATCCTGTGTTTCAAAACCCTCATGAAAATGAGAATATTTCCAAGTGTAAACGCTTCTCAATAGACATGTAAACAAAATAAACATAGTTTAAACATAGTTTCTTTTTCCCACATGTAGTGTTATAGTCCATTGAAAAGTCACCTGCTTTCCATTGTTGACAGTGACAAATGAAAACAATTGGTTTGTTTCATTGCACAATCAAAACATGTATATATACATTTATAAAGAGTTATTTGCTCATCACACATACATATAGATTCATCTTCACAAGCAAATTAGACATAAATAGTACTTGATTTTTTTCCATTGTTTACCAAAGAATAAATATGCCTTACATCAACATCAAGTAGTTGTTTGCTTGTAAAACATATAGTCACTTCAATAAGCAAATTATGCATAAATACCACTTGATTTAAATCGTCAGTAGCATACAATGCACCGTCAAAAGTGATCATACCGTAATCATTAAGAAAGACAAAAAACAGGAATAGTCTTTCCCTTGAAGACAGTTACATTTGTCCATGAATATTCACGCACGTGACAACAAATCTGCCATGACATTTTGTGTTCCAGGCACTGGTTCAACAGTAAACTGGAATTCCTGCAATGCCAAAGACCATCTTAATAACCTGCTGTTCTTAGTCTTTGACGATTTCAAGAACGTCAGTGGCCTATGGTCAGTCTGTAACTGAAACTTTCTTCCAGTCAAGAACCTGGCGAACTTCTCACATGCCCATACAATAGCCAAGCACTCTCTCGACAACCTCTTTTTTTTTTTTTTTGCAAACGGCAGGGGGTATGGTCTGGTTCGCACTGGTATTTCAGAAGTTAACTGAATACTATGGGGTTCAATACCAGTTACTGTACCTGGGGTATCCGTCAACACAACCTGAAAGTCTTTCAAAATGTCTTTGAGCTGTTCTGTTTGACTTGTAGACAAATCATTAGACAGAACCACATCCTCATAGGTTTCACCTTTGATAGACAGAATAGGAAGGGGTACAACATCATCTGCACTGGTAGATGTTAACACTCCTACATTTGCTGTTTTCATAACCTTTGATCTGTCCCTGTACATTACATTGGGTACAAATTCATCACTGATAATGTCTGTCATGTTGACATCAGTTTCTGACACAGGACATATCCACTCAACCAACTGGTTGATGGCAACATTTGTACGTTCAACATACTTCTTCAACATGTTCACATGAAATACCTTCTCAGTGTTTGCCATTTTGATCTTATAATTTACTTCAGAAAGTTTTTCGACCACCTGAAAAGGACCCTTCCACATAACACGAAGCTTGTTATGTTCATCAGTTAGTAGCACAAGGACTTTATCTCCAACGCTGAAGGAACGTGCCTTTGCTTTTCTGTCTGCAAAGACCTTGTACACATCTGTTTTTCTATCAGCTGACTGTTGAGCAAGCTCACATGCATCCTTCAAACGATTATGCAGTTCATAAACGTATTGGTAAACAGTTTTACTGTCAGGTATGTCCGTCTTTTCCGTCCATTGTGACATCAATAGATCCAAAGGACCCCTTGGTGAGTGTCCGAAAAGAAGCTCAAATGGCGAGAATCCCAGCGTTTCGTTCGGCATTTCCCTGTATGCAAAAAGCAAAGCCGGTACGAAACGATCCCATTCCTGGGGCTCTTGCCTTGCAACCTTTCTCAACATGGACTTTAACGTTCCATTGAAACGTTCAACCATGCCATTCGATTGGGGATGATATGGCGTGGTTGAAATGGAAGAGATTGACAACAGTCTGTAAATTTCTCTCATGAGATCAGAAATGAATTGCGTTCCACAATCCGAGAGAATTTCGTCTGGAAGACCCACTCTGGAAAAAATTGCAAGTAAGGCTTCAGCGACAGATACTGTATCAATTTTCTTCAGTGGAATCGCTTCTGGATACCTTGTTGCTGTATCCACCAAAGTCAAGATATAGCGTATCCCGAAGAAGACAGTGGTAGCGGTCCAACAAGATCAATAGCTACCTTCCGAAATGGAACGGAAATGAGAGAGAGAACAGGGAAACCTTCATTCTGGCTCACTTGCTCCTCCACCAAGTTTTTGGGCGAAAGTGGCCTAAAAGCCGCCTTTTCCTGTTCTCTGACAAGTCTTACTTCAATAACAAAAAAATAACGATTATCTACAAACAAACATACTGAACAAACATAAAGTAAAAAAATCCTGCTTAAATCTAGAAATTATGTATGGCTTGACCGAGACACTGTGCACACAGGCCTAATTTCAGGGTTCGTGGATTGTGGCAGGGCGTATCAGGTTACAGTGGTTCGTGTGGGGAACTGCTGCGAGACCACGCGGCGTCGCACACCCGATGACGAGACGGCTTGCCAGTTCTAGTCATGTTTACTGCGCATAAGCCTCTTATCAAATCAAGTGCCGAGCTTAAATCACGTGACACTTTGTGTTGTGCCCACCATACACAGCCGCCGCCATTTTACATTCGACCGGTGGGCTGTAAAGACGTTTCAGAGAGAACTTGTGTGTGTTAAAAACATGGCGAGTCAGGGAAGTGATGTTTCAATGCCTTCTGTCAGTGCTGGAAGTGACACTAATATTACTCAAGAAATGGCTGAAGTGTTGTTATCTTCGCAAGGAAAACTTTCCGATCAACAGACCGATCTTGTGAAAAAATACATTGTTTATCATGAGGCCATGGCAAAGTTTTTGACAAAGAAATTGAGTGGCGAGCCTTGTTCTCCTCCCTCAAAGCCAAAAGGAAGCATTTCGTTTTTGTTTCCTCAACAAAAAACGGAACTCTCAGTTGAAGATCTTGACAAATATTTGAAAACACAGCTTTGTGAGCTGCCTTCCGATCCATTTGATGAAACCAAAACCTTTGAAACTGTTCAAGAAATGACCCCCATCTACACCGTGCTTGTTTTACTCAGTGAAAGAGAGAGGAAAAGAATTCTCCTTTCTCAGGCTCTTTGTTTAGGCATTGCTTCAGAAAGCAAAGACAATTTGAAAGCAGTCAAAACAAAAACTGGAGTCCTATCTGAAAGAAGATTTGCTGGTTGAGCAACCCGTGTAAGAATACTAATTGAAAGTGTCATTTGTTTATCATTCTATTATTCAAAATTTCACAAACTTGCGATTTCTCTCAACGAGTTATAAACAGGCAAAAAAAAAACGAAAAACACTTCTGATACATACAATCCAACCCCAACTTTTAAAGTCATTCTGGCATGATACACAAGACGTGATTAGAACCTGCATGGCAGAGTAATTTGAGCCACTTTCCACAGCCGGTAGTTTTTAAACTAGCGCCCCACAAAACTGCCAATCGCAGACTGTTGCCGATTGACCTACAAAGCCCACCTCTACCCCCTGCCTAATGGAGCGTCGGGTTTTAGATTTAGAGGCAGGGTTTGTGGCGTTTTAAGCAACAGTGCGCGCGGCTGAAAGGCCACTGCAGGCCAACCCACTGACGTGGCTCTAAATATAGTAACGATCATGCATGTACGGTTTTCAAAAATAGTAAATGACGTGGCTCTCAATATAGTAACGATCATGCATTAACGTTTGCTGCCATATAAAATTTGCGCCTTCCCTGCTTCGGCTGTTTGATTGTTTAAAAAAACGCAGTGTTGCCTTTTTTTTATGCCCTTATGCAACTGGATACGAATTTTGAATGTTTTGGCAAACAAACTAATAGGGTTAGGCAGGCCTTAGTACATCTACCAGTAATGGAGAAGGAGTAGTGTGTGGCCAGCACTATACTTCATTTAAATGCTCCAAATATACAATGAAGGATGTACTAACTACTGGCGGATTAGAGCCGCATGAAAAGCTTGGCTACAGCATATACTGCTGTAACTCTGCCAAAGCCAGTTGAAAGCCTGGTGAGAAAAGATGAGCACAGGCAAACTAGGGCCAAGCTTACAAGCACTGTTCCCTGTCTATTGTGGAGTTATGTTTTGTTTTTGTGTTGTGTTTGTTTGTGTGTGTGTGTATTGTCCTACCCCACGCACTGCACGGTCCCCCCCAACCCCACCCACGCACCACGTCCCCCCACCCCCACCCCACGCCACCACGTCCCCCCACCCCCACCCACCACCACGCAATTTCCCCCACCCCCACCCCACGCACGCACGTCCCTCCCACCCCATCCTCCCCTGTGTACACCACACACACTCCTACCCCCAATCGCCCAAGTCTTAATTAAGTTTTTAATTAAGTCACCCCAAGTTCTTAATTAAGTTTTAATTAAGTTTTACTTCAAGTTCTTATTAAGTTCTTGAATTAAGTTCTTGATTAAGTCCCCAATATCATAACTAATTCATCCTTTAAGTATTCAAGTTACTTATATTTATCAAAAAAATACAATCTGATGTATTTATCTTAAATAGTATATGTCTAATATAGTAACAACCCAACGCCTCAAAAAAACCGCGTCACCATCGTTGAGATGTCCTTGCTCAGCGTTCTCTGCATAATCGTAACAGGAAGTTTCTTACATCCTAAGCAAACCGCATGATTACAATTCGGGTCTATGGAACTGTCTTTTATAGACTTCCATGTCTTTATTTATTGACTTTATCATTTTATAATCCGCATGATCTATTTTTATTAAAGAATTTAAAATTAAGTTCTTAAAATATTTATTGCATTATAAATGGGATCAAAATGGATCTTTTGTTGTTGACGGTTTCTGGCGTGCCTGTGTTTTCTGTATTTAGTGGGTTCAGATTTTTGTTTGATTGCTTTTGTTTTGGCTGCCATTCTTTATATATTTTATAACATACTAAACCGCCCCCAGCAGCAGCAAGGCGCCAAAAATGGGGCAACAGTTTTTTTAAGGTTTTCAATATTCATGAAGACTTTGGCGCTGTAGTCTTGAATCACATGAAGTTTTTTATATCCTGGCCATTGGAATCTACTTGTTTCTGCTGGCGTTGGCGGTGTTATGTTTTCATTATGAGTTATATTCTGTAAACATTAATTTTTTTGTCTGTTCCACTCTGCTAATTTTTCTTCCTGCTTCAACACGCCCAGAATTTTTAATGGCTCCACCTGATTCAGCGTTCTTTCTGAGCTGAGTTTCTGGCTTGGATACTTTCTCCACCTGATTCCAAGTTGTTTTCTGATTCTGCTGAATTTCCAGCTCGGTCATTTTGAAGGGAAACACAATCTATATGATTAAAAGTTATAAATCCCATGATTAATGGCGATAACAATTTCCAAATCTGTAGATATAGATCACATCCTAGAGACTCTAAATGACTTTGTTAAAACTGGATCTTGCCGTATTAAATCATACGTAAGATCTTGTTCAGAAATCAATGGGAGCACATCTACTGACTATTTAGTGTAGCAAACTACGAACCGTTTGCCCCACACTTTTCACCATTCTAGACCCAGCTGCGCTTCATACCTGTTTCTATGATACTTTAAAATGTCTTGCGGCGACATCTTTGAATCTGGTACTATGCGAATTCAGTTCCGAGGAACGTGTTTTGTTTTTCCACATGCTGCCAAAGAATACAGCCTTTCCTTTTTGGCATAATAGCTTGGTCATCAACTTGGTCCATTCATAAGTTCAGCAGGTTAGGCCGCCTTGTAGCTGTAGTAGATCATCACTGTTTCAAGTTTTTTAATAATTAATAATTATTTTATTTTATAACAATAAGCACCCAAAAAAACTGTTACCAACCTTGTAGTACCATTCTGCTGTTATTGGAGGACAAA
The DNA here is from genome assembly GCA_018398815.1 of Conus ventricosus. NCBI lineage: Eukaryota > Metazoa > Mollusca > Gastropoda > Neogastropoda > Conidae > Conus > Conus ventricosus. Next base: position 44,826,872 of record CM031612.1, on the reverse strand, counting down.
AGTAGGATACTCAATAAGCTTGGTAAAAGCCTGTTAAGAATTAAACCAGCAGATCTTGGCAAACAAGACTTTGAGGATTCAGCAAAGCTGATTGCTATCATTGCAGCTTCGTATTGCCACGAAAGATTTTCTAGTCAGCAAGAATAATTCCAACAGTATAACTATTAAATTAAAAAATACATTTATAAAAAATGGCTTCACTCTAATGATGTATAGGGAGGTGCTGTGGTGAAATTGCGCTTTGCTTTTAGCGGAAGTAAATTTTCGCATTTAGTAAAACTACGGGATGACGGCGAGAGAAAAAAGACATAACAAAGCTATGGAGGCAACTAGCACGTGCACAAGACGCCTATGAAAAAGCAGAGACTTGAGCAGTTAGATTTTATTAATGACACACTGAAAAAAACAGGGGCATGCAGCTAATTTATGTAAAAAATGTTGATCAAGCCAAAAAACAATATTATCTTTGTACAGGCAAAAACCAATCGAAACATTGCCCCCCCCAAAATTCAGTGACCTTTTTATCAACCATCAGACAAACAAAAGATGCAAGAAATCGCGTTTATTGCCTTTGGTATGACCGTCGTGTATTTTGTTGCACATAAAAAGTGGCTGAATAAAAAATGAACAAATCTATTATTCGCCCAAAGGATATTGGAAGGCATCAACAGCAATTAAAAGCTAAGCCAAGCAGCGGAGTCAGTGCACAAACAGCAAAAGAATGGTTTATCAAACAAGCGATGGCAAATTTATTTACCCAGCGCGCCCAAAACGAATACAGAGACCACACTTTGTGAAGGTGGGGCGGCCAAAAAATACAATACCGAACACACTCCATCAAAAAGGATCTTTCTATATTACCCCTGATACGAATAGAACGAAAAAGAATTAAGTACGCACTCACAGTCATTGACGTAGCTTCAAGAACAAAGATGCGAGCCATTAACACAAAAGAGTGCTTCTTTCTGCTGTTGCTGTTGCCATACAACTGATATACCAACGAGGCCCCTTAAACTTTCCCCTGCGCATGATTCAAGTCGATATGGAAAAGAATTATAAAGCCAAGGGTGAATCAATTATTGTTAAAACACAGAGTTACTATAAGAAGAGGCAAGTCCGGGAGTTTCACAGATCACAGGCTTTAGTTGAAAACTTTAACAAACAGTTAGCCGAAAGACTTTTTCTCCTACCAGTAAACACAGAGAGCTTATTGACAATTCTCGCAACACAGAATGGGTTTAGAAACTGCCGCTGCTCCTCATTTTGCGCGCAATGAATAATGAAGAATTTAAAGGGTTAAAAACCATACAAGCAATCACAAGAAAAACAATAATGTTGTTGAAGAGATCTACAACCGGCAAACTAGTACCAATTGAGGATTGAAAGTAAGGTACCTTTATTTACCGGGGGAAGCAGAAGGGCACTCGCATCAGGCAACTGACCGGTATGGATGTGATCCATAAGCAATAAAAAGAATTGTAAAAAAAATCCGCCCGTGTATTATTTACGATAAACTTGACACAACAAAACAACCAGCTCCTCAAGAGATCTTGTGAAGGAAGCACAGCAGATAATCCCGCCGGCACAGTTCCGCTTTAAATTAATTAACGGATCTCCAGTGCCCCCGATGCAATATGAAAACTCTGGATTAACAAACACACGTTTGTTTTTGTTCTATCTAACGACTTCTTTGTTACAACAGTTGTGTTGATCTCATGTAAGATATAGATCGCAGTTCTTACGTTGTCATGATGAAAAGTCTTATTGTGCCAAACAATGCTTCAATGTAAGTTGTCATGTGATATGTTTGACTGCACAAACGCTGCGTGATATACCTTTTGCTTTCTTAATGAATTTTCACCTGGCACGAAATACTGGACATTTTTTAAGCGGGGCCTTAAACCCACATACGCCTGATCACCTTTACCAGAAATTCATCCTTCATCTTTTCCTAAAACCTTCTTATTAACCGGATGAATGCAAAGCAAGCTTTAGGTAAATCGGACCGTGTCATACCATCCCGCATAGTCCTTTAGGCTACTTCCATTTCCATGTCTTTATGAAGCCTTCGTAGGATATCTATAACAAAACTTATCTGTAATCTTGTGGTAAAGTAACTCTGGACTCAGGATACGAGGGCTTAACTAGTCCATAAAGAAACTCTAACATCAAAGCATTGAAATTCAAAAACAGAAACCCAATAAATACAGGTTTTGACTAATGTGACTTTTCTTTTTTTTTCTCATTAACCAAAAAGCTGATCATGAAATCTCTAAAGTCACCCTGATCAATTAGGTTTTGAAGTCACTTCATTGCTTCATTCTCTCTGTACCAATCTAACATCTGTACGCTTGTGCGGATTCTCCATAGTCTTACCGACACAGCTGTTGTTCATCACTTAAAAAACGTCTTTTCTGACGCATCTGTGGATTTATTCTAAGATCAGTGGTCCTTCCATGATGTAAAAATGGTTTCATGAACTGTTCTTGATCAAAGCAATTATGCGATGAACTGCTGTCAACTATCAACCCATGTCTTAAAAAAATTGCAGAAGCTGAAACTGACATGACATAATTTTTTATTTTTGCCTCGAAGATTAGGCACAAGTTTATATTGGCGGTTCTCTTGATCCATCTTTAGACTTTCTGCTGCTAATGGAAGTCATTATGCAGGACATGGAGTTCATGAGGATATTCCAAATCAACTTCTAGAATGAAACCACGCTGTTGATCGGCGTTAAACTGCACAACCACATTTATTGCGCTTTTTGAATATTTTTCGGATCACCGCCTGTGTACAATTTAAAGTTACGTAATGGAAGCGATTGCGCATAGCCCATCCATACCGATTGTTGCATCTAAATACATAAGATTAGTTAGACCTTTTTACTTGGATCATAGTCGTCCAAGTATTGTTGTTTGCTTTACAGTATGATGCGACGCCATAACTAATTCCTCCACGCAATCCGTTATTCAATCATCTGAATCATGGTAGGTCAGACAATAAATCAATCTGTACTCCATTAAACTTTAAGAAAAGCGTCCCACTCATCCGGGCGTCAGAAATGTAATGCGCGGGATCCAGGCATCTAATGTTTTCATGCAGGTCTTTCTAATAATTTTCAAAGACGTCCGCCAACAAACATACATCTGCCCTTAAATATGAATCATGATATCCTCCATTGGTTTTTACAATCTAACTTCTGCCCTGCTTCTTGAGCATGCTGGGTAATCAAATCACTGATTTCCTTTCCTCTAGACAGAAAAGAACGCGCCTTTAAGGAGGAAGTGTGTCTTCAATCAAACCTTTTCCCAACTGTATCATGTACGTCATAAGGGTAAAACGCCCTTTCTAACAAAGTTTGAGTCAAAATATTCTTACCGAGATATTGGGCAGGACTGTAAGGACAAGCCAGCGACTCTAATGAACCCATCATGTGCTCATAGAGTCATAAAAAAGACATGTTATTTAGATTAAAGCACATGTACTTTTTCTGAAGACAGTGCAATGCATAACAACCCTGAAGGCATCGTCCACTGCTTCATTATAAGAATGAGAGTCGTAACACTCGTAAGTTATGAAGAAACAGGCAGCTTCCATGACTTGGATCAAATCATTTTAGTTGAAGATTGCATTAGTTAAGGCGCCGCTCCTCTGAACTTCCCGCTAATGTGATCATGTCCTCTTACTGTTGGATTCTCTGCGTCAGATGAGAGACTACCTAACCGCAAATCCAACAATGTGTGGCTGAGTCATACTGTTTTTGGTCTTCAGGCGTCATTATATTTCAGTTAAGTTTAGATTATTAAAACACTCATTAACGCACTGTTGCTGCATGCGTTCTAAGAGTATTCTGCGGCAATTGGCCTCTATATAATTTTGGCTTTGAATAAAGCCAACCGACCTGACAACGATGAAAGCAAATGAACAAATTTGATGATTACCATTAAAGAACGTTTTTTTCGAAGTTTTTGAGGCCTGCTTGCCCTTCATAAGGGAAAAATGAGTGATTCGAAAGTCTGCGTAAACAACATATGGTGAATTTTGCATCCTTTTGCCAGTTCTTAAATACTAACTTTAGATCCGGGTGGAGGTGTAATTAGTTCCGTAATACAAGTCTACAGAACTTTTACAATGTTTCTTAATGTTCCTTGCGGCTTGAACAGATGGCATTCTTGTTAAACATTTCTACAGAATTCCTTGTTTGGCCATGATCCAATTTTGAAGTTATGCTTCATTATCTACTCATCGTGCGTATCAATGTTGTAATGCGGTAGCCCTGCTGGTGAAAAACATCAGTATTGAAGTCAACCTGAATTTTGTCTGGTTTCGCCAATTGTTGGGCCTGTTCTTGACACTTTAATTGGGCAGTAGATTTGTTTCCCTCATCCCATGAGTATACATAACAGTGTATTGGTTTGTTTTTGTTCTTCAAACCGAACAATTTGAATCCACGCTAACAGGAAAGACACCCCACTAAAGTTTAAGGGTCATTGATGTAAGGCTGATAGTTAGATACACTCTCTGCGTTTCTGCGATATAATGCAGCCTTGCGAGAACACACACCACATAAAGCAATTGCGTTGTCTGATTCTTTATGTTTAGAACTGCTCTTTTCGCTACCAACTCTCGAGGCAGTGGAGAATGTAAGACTTGCCAACACGGTGCAGTACTTAGCCTGTTTTAATCTAATCCTAAAACTTCGCCCACTGACCAACCAAGCCTCTCCTTTTGGCTTCTTCAGCGCAGCGTCAAACTGTGCAAGCGATTCGTCTGCCCAACGGGCGTTAAGTCATTACGAGAGAGATAGTCTGTTGTTTAGTCGCGACCCAGACTCTTCAGATTTCCTTCATTTATTTGTTACACGTCCGATTAAAACAGCTAACATTACTTTAACTGCGGTCCTATTGTTTTAGTTTTTACATGGAGGAACATGAGAAATACATGAAAAATGCTTGCCTGTAACGTTTGTTGATCATGACTTCTAGATCAATATCATTCAGTGCTCTTGATAAACGCTCTCCTCTCAAGCATTCCTTCAAAAAATTCGTCTTGCCCTTCATATATCTTAGCCATGTTGAGTTCTTTTCTAACTCAAAATTTTATTTAAATAAAAATAAATAATTAATCAGAAATCAAATCAACGGTCCTTTTGTGCTTGGACTCATAAACTGAAAGTATAAACACCCTTTTGGCGTTTTACTGTGAGCTGTTTAGAACAGAAGTTTAATTCTCGTTTACTTTTTTTAAGCATTCCTTATTTATCATGCTGCGGGGTCTGGCTTTGAGAAAAACTTGGTCCTCGCCTTTCTTTGAAGATCAAACTTTTGTCTTTTTAGTCATCAAAATCGGCCTGTAACCGATTAAATTCATCGTCCGTGAGTGTTTGAGTCAACAAGTGCTTTATTTCTTGTCATTTTAAACGAACTAAGTTTAGGCCGTATTAGTTTGAACCATAGCCTGTGAGCTTTTTGGAGTTTTAGTTTTTAATTTTTTGCCAGCCGCACTTACAGATAATGAACCACGGAACCGAGACTAAAGACAAACCTCCTAGAGGAAAAGCGTGCGGGTGCGCCTATGCCCGTTGCTAAGAGACCCAACACTCGTTCCTGCAGATAAGCACTAATAGTCCGATGCCCCAGTATTAACATAAGTAACGAGCATTAAAGGCAGCGAATACATTCGTTTGGTTTTGCTGTCTTTTGGAAAGCTCTTGCTTCATAACTTGCTGCATTGGCGTAATGTTTATAATCTGAAGGTTTTTATGTTAGGGGTTTCTTTTTCTACATCCTCTTCTTTTGGCGGCGCTGTAGGACATTTGGATAAAACCGTGAACAGACTGCTTTATAAAAATAAAAATAATTTAGTATTGTATATCTTTTAAAATCAGTTATTTTCAATAATCAGCTGCGCATCATATATATAAAAAACAAAATGTACATTAAGCGGTCTATCGCTTCTTATCATCTTTAACAAATTGAATGTTTATTACGTCTCTCAACAGTTCTTCCGCTTCCATGTAACCGATTATCCTCTGTTGACCTTGAGGTCAATCCATAAACCGTATTTGTTGTTAAATATTCATCAAGTTCCTTACACTGTGAAGGTTAATCTTTAGGCCACAAGGTCAACTGTTGGATTCTACACTCCCACCTCCAACAGTTTTCTTATTCCAAAAATGCTGATAAGGTTAAGCCCGCTAGCATAGATTGGTTAGGAATGCCCTCATTCGACATTGTACTTTCGTTATTTTTGGATTAAAAAACTTTTTCACTCCTCTTTTGGAATGGTTCTTCATCATCACACAGCAATAAAATACCATTAAGGCGATCATGCTGAATCCGCTAAAACTAAAATTCCATATATGGTCGCCCCTGCTTCTAGGAAATGTTTGTATGAATGAATCACTCTTTTTCGTAATATATTAGCTCATTTTGACTGATCTTGTTGTTCAATCAGCCTTGCGTAAATAGGTTTGCTAAACAAACGTCAAACTCTAACAGATGTCAGAAATGCTGTACATTGCTTCGGTGGTCCTGAGGATTTGATAACCCGTTTGTTATTCATTAAAAGTTAGTTCATATGACAATCTGTCTTTAATGCTCACTTGAAAAGTAAAGGCGGCATGCGCTTTTAAACACTGCAAAATCTAAGGAATGGAAAAAGAAAGCGATTTCCAAACGCAAAATTTTACAGCCACATTACTTTTTGCCGTCTTTAGTACTTGGCGCCACCTAATCTATGTTTTAGTGCTTCTCATTGTTTCTATTCCTTTGAAACGCAAAGTCAGCCCTTTTTTTCATTCCCGTTAGCCATAGATCAGAATAGGTTAAAAAAAATGTCTGCATTGTTGTAAATAAATATTTTCTTGCCCCTCAAGTTTTATAGAAATTTTCTTAACGATGGCCCCCGCCCAGGTACGTACAACGTCCAGTTTGGGTCTGTTGGTGATCGACGCTATTTTTGAAAGTAAGACGCGCAGATCCTGCAGCAATCACGTCACTGGCTCCTAGTCTGAAATTTGACAGTAAGATTTGATCTGCCCAAACAAATAAGATGCTTATTTGGAAACAGAAATAGTCCCGCTTAATCCCTTCACGCCCAAAGGGTTCTTTCAGTCTTCATGCGGGTCCAAGAATCGAGCCATGTGCTTGTGACATTTTTTATAAAGCAAAATAAAAATAATTAATTTAAAAACATGGCAGGAATTGAAGATGAAAAGAATATGATGTTTTTGATCCTGGAGACGACATTAGGCGAAATGACTCCTTTGAACAACAACGCTTTTATGATCGGGGGGGCTCGTCATTGCGGCGGTGAATTACCAGAAAGTTAAGGCCAGATCATTATACCAAAGTTTAGGCCAAGAACCTCCCGAATTTATAGAACCCTAATGAGTTGAAGTAAAAGATGACCATTTGTTTGTGCGGAGCGACCAAGGACAACTTAGTTCAGCCTACAACTGAAATAAAGACCCAACAAAGTTTTTTAGCCGGGTTCAATAGAAATAGACCTCCTGCGAGCGTACAAAATCTGCCTTGGCCTTGTTATGCCAAAATAAGGCGGAGGCAGTTTCTAAACTTCAAAACACACTGCAAGAACTCCGACAGATAACCAAAAGGACAAAACATGAACATAAAAAATTAAATCAATCAGCCAGGTGAATTAATAAATAGAAAAGAAGCAGAACCAGTTTTCCCGGGGAGAAGAACCACAGCGGTAAATACTAACACGACTCACCGCTACCCATGCAAGAACTAACGGCCCTTGAATCAATGCTTTAAGAACCATCAGAGGCGAATTAAACAAAACAATTTCGCAAAACTAGGTGAACTAGATGAGCATATAAAAAGAGAAAAAGAAAAAACTCGTTGAGGCTGACGACGCTAACTTAGGCTATATTAAAGAAGAATAACCCAAAGAACTAAAAGATCTTGAACAAGAGAGATCAGACAAGACTAGAAGTGCTAACTACTACCGTGACCAATTACGAACTCAGTGAATGAAAAAGAGAAACTAATCGCGAAAAAATTTATCTATGACGACACAACGCTACAGAACGAATAAAAACCTGTTTAGAGAGCAAGGTGTCACAATAGCAAGCGTTATAAAACAGCCTTAGGATTTGCAAATAATAGCACACTGGTCGTTGGCTATTACAGGCGGCGGTGGCCAAAGATCATTACCCCCGCGCCAGCGCTCCCCATCACCACCTGAAGAAACTCATGGTAAAAAAACAGCTTGATCATCTTGCAGATTATTAAAAAAATTAGCCGGTAAAGCAATAAACGCTTTTAACCCCCAGGAATATTGGGAGTATCGTCAGCTGGCTTTTGTCTACTGAAATGCAAAGTATTTGGCTTTATGGGTCTCCGAGCATCTTATGACATTAGTTCTCTAATAGTTGGGTTAATTTTTTAGTAAGATAAAGACCAAGTAAAATCCTAGGCCAGTTAATCCAAAATCAAGCGCTGTCCCTTTCAATCATGTCACTGGGGGGGGGGGGGGGGGGCAACAGAGTCCGCGAGGCTTTGCTGAGTCTTCAATGGCCTTTGGGCTTTGGGCCGCGCGGGATTGGATGCCTTATTTCTGGGTTTCTCTATTTGTTGTACTATTACTGGCCCAGAATTATATGTCGTTTATCCCAACCTTCTGTTCATTGCCTGCTATAAGACTTTCATTATATAGTTTATTATTGTACCTATCTGGAGTCGAGGTCAGAAGGCAGCATGTATAAACCATGCCAACAGCAAAGTCTACTATTGATCTTCGTATTGTAAACATGTTGGTACCCATTTAGAAAACTTGAAGGTAAAAATCAACTGTTGAATTAATGGCGTCCTCCTAAATTTGCCTAAGTAATTGTTTTTTGCATCACAGCCATAAAGGATCAGTTATCTCGATTCTCGGCCTGTGCTTGCGAACCTAGCCAACACCAAACGTAAGTACGTAATAGAGTCGTTTATTCGTTCTATTCCTGCTTTAGTTAGGCCCCTTAGAAGTGTCAAAAGATAAATATAGTCCATGCTGTTTTAAGCTACTTGCTCTATGGACCCGAGGTGAAAACAGTTGTGGCCTGAAGAAAAGATGTGTAAGGAGGAATCCAATCATACTATACTTTCTGAGCCACGCCCCACCAATAATGGGTGCTAAACCATGATTAAGATCCCACTTTTGTCTAAAGTCTGTCCTTGAGTGGTGAACTATTGAATTCGTTACAAACCTTTCAAAAGCCTTCATGTCTATTCTGTTGCTGGAATGGGTTAACGGTTTGTCATTTGGCAATGGGCGCTTGCAGTTCCAAGGTCAAAATACGTCTGAAGTGAAATAAAAATGAAATCTAGTACACAGACCTAACCAAAGGATTAGATTATTTAAGTGATCAGCATACGACACTCCACACCCATTGTTGCACAAAACATCAGCAAAGTTTAAAACTGGTTTTGATAAAACTGCAATCGGATGACTGAACCAACAACTGGTTTGCGATGTAGTCTTTTTAATAGGGGGTTAAGATAGATCAATCAATGGAAGTACTCACCATTTTATGAAAAGAGGCAGTCTGGGTCACAGCAATGTCAAGAGTTATCAGTTGCTATATTTTTAAGATTTGTAGTGCGCCCAACAGAATATTTTGCGCCAGTATATTGAATGCACTCCTTTTTATTTCGTGTTAAAAAAAAAAGGTTTGTAACAAAACAACCCAAGACTGTCCTTCGTTTTTAAACATGGCTGTTGAAAACGATTGCAGAACCAAAATGGGACCGCACTCCATGATATATTCTACAAAGTCGTAGGTATTAATAAAGTGGAATCAAAGAAGTTAATAAGATTCAAAAATTGACAAAACAGGGACCAAAGTTAGCCATTTAACAATACCGTGATATGTTATTACGGTTTTGCTCACTAAAAGAACAATGAGTAACTTTGACATTGCTCTCAAACTTAAACAATGCGAAATCTGAAAACAATGTTGACCTTCAAAACGCTTCAGAATAAGAAGTAGGGTACTATTTGATAAAGAGCTAGCTAAAATGGTTAGGCTTTACAACTGAGCCAATCGACCCACGTCATAGTTTTAGAGTTACGTTCAAACAAAACTACTTATGAAGGAGAAATCCGCTCGTATCTTGGCATTACATTCATTACTCTATGGATCATTTGGAAGAGCTGAGCACTGATGAAAAACATTATATAACAAACAAAAATTTTGGGAAAAAAAAAAGAAACCCTCAACTGTTTATAAGAGCCTTCGTCAGGGAAAGCTGCAATAAAGTGCGATTATGAAATTATACAATTCCCTAATTTACATTTAAAAGCTTAGTTTGTGGAGGGTCGGATCATTAATATAAAAACAAAGACAAAGCGGGAAAGTTTGTGAAATGTGATAACCTGCACATTGTTTTGGAAATAAAATAATACGTTACAATACAAGATAAAAAATAATGTCGCGTGGGCCAGAAGAATACAAGAGTTACATTTAGCGCCTGTAAGGTGTATAACCAAAGAACTAAAAGACCTGCAGATGTTCGGACTTTGAACAGAACGGTTAGATAGGCGCTTTGTATGGTTTAGAGTACACTAAAGACGGTGAATAGAATACGCAAAGAGGTTGGTCGACAGCAAAAGTTTCTAAAACTAGAACAACAGCGCAATCAAGAAGGCAAAAAATGGATGGCCAATAAGAATAGTAAAATAGTTACGAAAACCTGAACCTCAAATGGCACATAGAACCATATTAAAAGGGACATAAAATTTGAATTCATCAGCCATTTACTATATTAGCCCGTCAAAAAGTTTCAGAAAAGCATTCAACTCTGGCCCTTTACATGTAAAGTCTTCAATGCCCGGACGACAATAGCGGAAAAAGAAATTGAAATAACGCGTATGGGAAAAAAACAGTACAACCTCCACAGAAGAAAACAGTTGTAAAAAAAGCTCTTTCTACCAAATTAACAGTTCTTTCCCCAGCGAGAAAAGATAGGAGACACGTTCACAAGATATTTGAAATTTCAGTCTTTAAAGAGTGGAGCGGGATGGGGTTGTGGGCGTTAGTGATGACCTTATAAAAGGAATTAAAATTAGCTGTGCAAAACTTAGACGTAAAAAAAACGCCTTAACGTTACCATCGTCGATCTCACAATTGGAGAGTATATAAAATCTAACACAAGCAACAAATCAATGTTGGACTTAAATAGAAACAATCTCAGAACTGAATTGGATTAAATCTTAACACATTAAGGCCACTGTAGGGTTTTAATTATACTGAACAATTTTGACGGAGATATGAAAAAATAATACTGGATTAGATTTAAATTCTATCTATAAAACCAGGAGCAGTTAAACTTAATGACAAAAACTCTCATGCGCTCATTGAATGTGGCAAACTGTTGTGGTAAAACAATATTTGTCCTAAACTTATACAAACAGTTTAACCGCTATAATTTTGAATCATATTGTGATTTCTTTCAACACTTAAAAGGAACAAAGCATAATCATGATCGAAGGTTATAATAGGACAGACGCATGACGTATATTTAGTTTAATCCTAGCACTAATACTGAGTGAGTGTTTAGAATACTTTATAAAGTGTTTGAAGGAACGCAGACTCTCTTGTTATTATAGATACTGTTCAGCAGAAAAAGATATAGTGTAAAAAGAGAAACAACTTTGTCAAGCTGGCTTTCCAGCGGAATACATGATGGGATAAGTGTGTGGATTTTATGCCAGAAATATAACTCGGTTTTAAAAGACTTTAGAGAACAGTTAACGACTGTAGTGTTTATTTCCACAGAAAGACAGAGACACATTTGAAGAATGTTGCGCAAAATGAGTTATTGAAAATGACCAGGAAAAACATAGGATTAAACAAAAATTAAAATCTGAAAAAAGTTTAGTAAATTAGTATTAAAAACGGATAACCCATACACAGTATGTTTGGTTTGTAGATAATCGTTATTTTTTTGGTTATGATCCTTACTTGTCAGAGAACAGGAAAAGCCATTAATTCTGGGTCACTTTCGCCCGAAACTACTGGTTGAGGGCGAAAGTGAGTCCAGAATGAAAGGTTTGTATCCTGTTTCGACTGAGAGAGCATTTTGTGCAAAGGTGCACATGGGACCGACCTTTCTGAGATGGTCGTTTGGCAGATGTCACATGAGCGGCAGTATTTCGTAACTTCCTTTGTGACACACCGGCCAATAAAAGAATCAAGAACTCATCTTTAATTTCTTTTGATTCCGCGCAGTAGAACCACGAACAATGCATCATGAGCCGTGTGCAGTACTGTTTTCTCTAAGTGGTTTTGGAACCACAACTGTCTGTTGACCTGTCCTGGTAAACCACCTAGAGAGAATGTCAGAGATCCATATGTACGTAGGTTTGTCCGTTGGTACTCAGATGACAGTCTGTTTAGCAGCAGAACGATTGTCGTCCGCGTCTCGACTCGTCTTATCCCTGCATTTCTTTAAAATCATCTGGGGTAATCTTGGAGTTCAATCCAGTTTTGAGACTTTTAGCGGCTTTGTAGCCTTTCCCCTGCTCTATGAGACGTTTATCTAGTACTCACAAGACAAGGAACAAACGATCCTCCAGCACCACCATTACTGTAGCGAACAACCTGGCAAATTGCCCAAGATCAAGTCGCAGACTGGGTTATCAATAACACAGCGTAAAAAACCGGAGTTAGTACGGTGTAATCGACTGTGAAATATTTTCGCCAGCGGAAACGTTTTCAATCTTGCCTCCAAACGACCTCCACTTATTGGAACAAGTGATGAGATACTATAACAGGTCTTGAAGGACGAAAGATTTCCGTATACACCAGCATTAGTGCACCCAGTGACTCGCAAAACCCGAAGCCTGCAATCGCATGATGGCGTTTCCGATTTCTAACACCAGACCATCAACAGATTGATCTGGTGGCCAAAACAAGGCCATCTTCACAATCAGTGGAGACTAATGCGGGTTTTGAATTCATTTGGTTTGAAAGGCAATTTAATTTTCCTCAAAAGGAACTTGCCATCCACAAAAGAAACAATCGCAATTGTACTATCGGCAGCCGAACTGATTTTTGTGAAACTTCTGTTCTGTCCACGAACGGCCTAAGGGGCAAAAGGTCTACGTGGTTGGTCGCCTGTCCACGACCTCGGAACGTTTGCTGAGGAGTAACGGTCTTTTACCCCGGTTTTATCCGCGGTGAGTACTGGCATTGACGAAAGTCACTCGAACCGCGGAAAGATCCCTGTCCCGTTCCTAGGATAGGTATATCCTGAGGACTCAGAAAATGTCCCAGCCACGATTTCCTTTCCTGTAACTTCCCTGTCCTGATGGGAAAGTACATGACGCATGAGACTCAGAAGATGCAAATTCTCCTTTCCTAGCCACTCCCTTATCTGGGTGAGGAAGCGATACAATACTGATCAGCAGCCATCTGACATACATTTCCTCCACGATTTATTTTATTTTTCAAAGTGGGTGGGGGGGCCTTCTTTAAGGAAAGTGCCAGATCTTTGCTCAACGCCTCTGAAAAAGTTGTATCTCTAAGAAGGAGATCTCGCAGTGATTGAAAAGTTTTGTTTCGTTTTAGACAAATACGAATCCATCGATCCAAACAATGACTCATACGGATTCAGAAACGAGGAAACGATTCTCCTTTATTCAGGCGTCACAGAACGGGAAACGTTCGTGAAAACGTCAGCCGAACATTGAAATTTCTTAGGATTCTTCTTTCAACTGAATCCCCAACGTTAAATTTTTGTTTCGACGCCAGTGAGTTGTAACAGTTACAAAGCAGCTACCCTTAAACAACACGGCAATATACAATGTCCACTTTTCCTTTGGCCAACCAAAGACGTTTGCGCGACATTTCAAATCGAAAAGAAAACTATCAATGACAATCCGTTATTTCCTCAAAAGGTGGCAACTTTATGAATATATGCGCTTTTTGTTGAGGCATGGCTGCGGAAACCGACGGTGGAGGTTCTCTCGAACTGTATTCTTCTAATTTCAGCATCAGTCTCTGAATTCTAACGTTTCAACTTAAAAATTCCCCTCTGTAGTACTATTTTCTTCAGCTTCATCTTCCCTCTGAAAACTAGTTTCTTCAGCTTCCCTCTTATGTTTATTTCTCAGCTTTCAGCTCCCTCTGAAGTCTATTTTCTTCAGCTCTCAGCTTCCCTCTTTAGTTATTTTCTTCTCTCTCTCTTAGCCCTGTCTCCCAATCTGTGTAATACATTGTTGCACATAGTTAGTAAGTTTTTTCTCCCTCAAAACCCAAGCGTTCCGCTTGATTAACATATTTAATCAAATCATCCATAATGAAATCGTCAGATATAAACACCACACAATCTCACAAGTAGAAATAAAAATTAAGCGAATATAATGAAGATATTTATGTTTTCATTCCTCACAAAATCCGTAATTATAGGTAATACAAATACAGAATCAATTTCCCGGTGTAAACAAAAACCAGCTTACTAAACAGGGTAGATATGAAAATCCAAGGAATGTATTTTTTTTCCAAAAAAAAATAATTTTCAACTGTTATCAATTTGGAATTTACAAAACAAAATGAAGTTTTAATACAAAACTGTTTTCCTCCCTAAGAGAAAAAAAAATAATACAATAAAGTTTTCCTGAAAATAAATTCTTTATAAAGTTTTAGTTTTTCTCAATTATGTTCCTTGTTGTCAGTCTTTCTTTCTACTTAATTCCAAACGAACTCACTAAAAACAAATGTACCCGGTACCGCCTTATACAAAAAATGAATATAAATTTACAAACAAAAGGAATCACAAACGAATTAAAAAGAGGGGAAAGACACAAACTAGCGGAAATCCCTACCTAAAAATGAAAATAGTAGAAAAAGAAAACTAGATAGAGCCTATTGAGGAGAAGTTTCAAGAGATTAGAAAAAGGGTTTGAAAAGGAAATAAAGGATACACATACCGGAACAGTAATGAGGAAATCAAGAAAAGCAAAAGAAGCCCACAGCAGCAACCCTAGTGGTCACTGTCTCTCCCGTGGAAACATGGATGCGGGAAAAAACAAAATCACTGCACAATATACAAACAACTACATAATAATTTACAAAATACTAAACAATAATCAATAATCAACATTCACCCAAACTCAAATAAAATCTCTTGCACCACACCCAAGAAAAAAATAAGTCAAAAGATTAAAGAAGTTGTATATTTGTGCAGTAGCGAGTAATTAACTCTTCCGTTCCATAACCACCATAAAATCCAAAAAGAAAAGCAGAAAAAAAAAAAAGGCAAATCCAACAAGAACAACCACCTACACAACTAGCGTGAACGGAGGAGACGTTGAACCCACACTCTGAGGGGCAAGGGGAACAATCAAATCGAAACAATAGGATAGCGAAAGGAAAAAAATATTTATGAGAGGAAAGAACTATTGACTCCCCAACGCCATGTCCGCCCTGCTAAAACGCAGGAAGAGGTTTGGGCAATCATCCTGGTAAAGGGGACAAAAATACAAATCCTCTATGGGAAGGACAGCGATTCCCAACGCCCTGCCCCCTTGCTGCCAGGTTCGATGCAAGAGAAGGTTGAGGCTATCGGTCCTGAGGTGGGGAAAAGGGTCAAAAAAAGAAATCCTACCAAAAAAAAAAACCCCCTTAACGGAGTAGAGCAACCAAAAGAAATGTCAACCACCCTAACACATATAGAATAGAAAAAACAACAAATGCAAATATTAATACACAATAAATAATTAAACTTTCTTCTTTTTTTTTTCCTTTCCTCAATACCCTTGAGGGCACACATAGAAATTCCTTTTTTTGTTTTTTCTTCCTTCAAACGCCTTAGGGTACAAATATAAATCTTTTTTTTAACCCCAAGTGCACAAAATAAAATCGGTTTCTTTTTTTTTTTTTTTCCCCGGAGAAACAAACGGCAGCTACACCGTGAAAACTGGACTCGTGGTCACCCACTGTCACACAGCGTCACTCTGCATACCCGCATTCATTGACAGCATATAACTCCATACGCACACGTCAATCTTTCCAATCACCCAAAAGAGAGCACTACCGACTGTTTTTCTTCCCCCCTCTCTCCTCAGGGAAAACACATTACTAATCACAATCAACAAACTTGTAAACAGATTTACACCTGTATCTCTCTCCGCACGAGAGACAAATAAAAATCCGCACACATGTATCTCTTCCTTTCACACCGAGAGACAAATCAATCTTCACACATGTATCTCTCTTTACACTGAGAAGAAAAAATAGTCTTCACACTGTATCCTCTCTTTAACACTGAGAGATAAAATAGTCTTCACACTTGTATCATCTCTTTAACACTGAGAGAAATAAAAAAAATCTAGTTCCGCTTCTATAAAAGCTATGGCCTTCAACATTCCGTTAACCAAAAATCCGGACCAGGAGAATACAGAACTCCCGTAATCACTGATGAAACCTGCCTGCCTCAAGTAAAAAGCATCCCTGCTTTCTCATTCCCGTCACTCTCTCTGAGACAATATACTACTGCCCCCTCGAACTCCTCTCCCGTCCTGGAGATACGAGTCTCGACTTCTCTTCCGCGACTTCTTCTGCTCTTGCGAAATGACGATGCTTCAACCCTCTCCCTGGATCCGGCACTGGCTGGGGCTGAACTACCGGTGTGTTCCCCCACACCAATGGGCCCATCCTCAACACACCCACGGGTGATAGATGAAGGGTGAAGGGTGAAGGTAAAAGGGTGAAGGGCTGAAACACGAATAAGGTTCCGTGTAAGTAACCTGCTTCTCAATTCAACATATGAATTCATTCTCTCTTCTTTAAGTTGTTTTTCCCCCTGTAGCTTTCCCCAACTATCTATCGCTTCACCTGTAATTGACTGGTCAGACAAACCGAGGTCAACCGTCCTGACAGGTCGAGTCTCTAGGCCATCTGCTGGGTAAAAACAGACTCTTCCCCCTTCTCGCTAAGAGTGCATACTCAGATGTTCAAAACACATGACGCACACCTTACCTTACCAGCCCTTGTTAAACGATAGCACTCAGAGAGGTCACTTTCACACCCAATGACCACATCGTTTCCCTGAATGAGTCATACGCCACGAATTATTTTGGGACGGCACCGCTACAACTAGTCAAACCACATGAATATTCTTCCTTTAATTGTGGCACGGGGAAATGATTCAATTCAACAACTACATTTGATGGAGCGTCAAACATGCCTTGATAGTGAGGCCTACGGTCACATGACATTGCAAGACTTATTGGAATTTTCTTTTTGCATATTGATATAGGCGGTTAGTTAGCGTTGGTTTCTCTGTCTGTAGTAGAGAACGTATGAAAGTTATGCTTTCAGATATTTTCCCCTCCAGACCGAGCCGCGCCTGCTTGGAGCTTGCGCACATGCATGGTTTGTTGTTGTTGTTGTTGTTGTTGTTGTTGTTGTTGTTGTTGTTGTTTGTTGTTGATTGTTTGCTAGGTTGATGTTTGTTTGTTTTTGTTTTTTTCAGTGTTCACTGGTCAGTTCCTCAGTGTGTCACTGATTCCTTAGCCATCGCTTGATGGCATTCCATGGTTGACCTCTTCTATCTTCTTGTCTGATCACTCAGTGTGTGTGTGTGTGTGTGTGTGGTGTGGTGTGTTTGTGTTGTGTGTGTGTGTGTGTTGATGTGTGTGTGTGTGTGTTGTGTGTGTGTGTATTGCGTGCGACACTGTATAGTGCGGAGTGTGCATGCGTAGCGTGCATGTGTGTGCGTCGATGTTGTCTAGTCTGCCTTATCTGTCTCCTTTCTGTCTGTCTGTGTGGTGTCTGTGTGCAATGTGTTTGTATGTTCTGAGTGTCTGTGTGTCTTCGTGT
>CM031612.1:44801530-44804030 GCA_018398815.1 Conus ventricosus | reverse complement strand
GTCTTTCTAATTGAATGTCAACACGAGTGTCACTGGGGCAGTATTGAGAGTGGGATTTAGCACCCTGCTTTCTCCAAATGTTGGGGACAACCTGATTGTCCAGAGCAATGGTGAATAGGACAACATTTCTTATTTTGGAAAGGTATGAGGACGCCACCCCCCCCCCCTCTCTCTCTCTCTCTCTCTCTCTCTCTCTCTCTCTCTCTCTCTCTCTCTCTCTCTCTCTCTCTCTTCCTCAAGCCCCATCCCCTCTCTCCCCTCCCCCTCAAACCCATTTAAACTTCAGTATAATCTTAACTCTTTTTCTGAGTTTTCCTGTTACTTCGTCCTTTTTTTCATTTCTAATTCATCTGCTCCATTTCACTTTTTTCTTTCTCCCTTTCTTTCTTTCATTCTTTCCTTCTTTCTTCCTTTCTATATTTCTTTTTTTTTTTTCTTTCCTACATAGTTCAAATACTTTATGAAAGACAAAGGGGAGAGCATCGGATAACGTCACTGATTTTTACAGAACAACATTTCATTTCGGATATGTGTATAGCATTTAGAGTGCTTTATATGTGTATAGCATTTAGAGTGCTTTATATGTGTATAGCATTTAGAGTGCTTTATATGTGTATAGCATTTAGAGTGCTTTATATGTGTATAGCATTTAGAGTGCTTTATATGTGTATAGCATTTAGAGTGCTTTATATGTGTATAGCATTTAGAGTGCTTTATATGTGTATAGCATTTAGAGTGCTTTATATGTGCATAGCATTTAGAGTGCTTTCTGTGAAAGTAATCAAGTTCGAAATGTGTTACTTTCCAGGATCAGATTAGCGTTACATAAATGTCAAACACTGTGTGCTGTTTCCACAAAATGATTCCGTGTTGTAATATATCGAGGATGCTAAACACGATCATAACCGCTTCAAACGAAGTGCTATCGATATCAATCATTATGGTTACTCCTGACCAGCGTTACATTTTCTGCAGGGAATTCAAGCAAGGGTCCATGAAGCGTCGGTAAGGATTTATAAAAAAAAAAAAAAAAACAGCAACAGACAAATGAGAATAAGGCCAAGTTACCAGATGCAGACGATTGTGTTCAATTGTTTTAGATCACGGTATCACCTAACTCATGTACCGGTTTACTTCGTTAGCAAAGAAAGTGGATATTCGTCTCCGTAAAACTGCTTCTTCAACAAAACCGTTTGTTCAAGAAACCTACAGACCCGTACATCTAGAGAATCATGTTTCAGAAAAACAGTTTTGTTGAAAAATGACACCTCCTTCTTTTGTTTGTAAATCAGTACCCGGAATCTGTTGTTGTTCAACGTAATATGCTCTAGGAATGTCTGTGCTGTGGTTTGAAACTCCTTTTGAGTGGTGTTGAAAAGTGTTGTTTACTGACTTTCCATCTCGTTGAAAAGTGTTGTTTACTTACTTTCTATCTCCCTTCGTGTTTTGTCACAACGATGATTATTTCTGCGGTGTTTTTAAGGTTTGAGAACTGCGATGCGATTTTACAGGCATCTCCCCTGGTCTGCAGAACAGTAGCAGAGCTTTAGTTGTGTGTGTGTGTGTGTGTGTGTGTGTGTGTGTGTGTGTGTGTGTGTGTGTGTGTGTGTGTGTGTGTGTGTGTGTGTGTGTGTGTGTGTGTTGTGTATGTGTGTGTGTGTGTGTGTGTGTGTGTTTATGTGTGTGTGTGTTTATGTGTGTGTATGTGTGTGTATGTGTGTGTGTGTGTGTGTGTGTGTGTGTGTGTGTGTGTGTGTGTGTGTGTGTGTGTGTGTGTGTGTGTGTGTGTGTGTGTGTGTGTGTGTGCATGTGCGAGCGTGTGTGTGTGTGTGTGTGTGTGTGTGTGTGTGTGTGTGTGTGTGTGTGTGTGTGTGTGTGTGTGTGTGTGTGTGTGTGTGCATTTATTGTGCTGATTTGTGTCGTGTGCGTGCACAGTTTTGACGTCTGTTGTGATGATGTGTTATAACCTTCCCCATTTTCATTAACAACTGCGATGATTCAGCAGACTCCTGTAGTATCCATACATGTTGATCGCTCACTATCATTCAGTATGGTATGTGTTATGAATAGCGGACAAGAACGGATAGGAGACAGAATGACACACACAAAGACCTGTGTCAATAAAGATGGAGTCGTTGAACTTCCAAGGGGGAGGGGGGGGGGACAACTGTCGGCACAGGGGCTCCGTGGTAAAGCATTAAAAGTCAGATGTTGCCAGCTCGAATTTTGCAAGTGTTCATCTTTTTTTTTTAAAGTCATTGTCGTTGCCCTATCTTACCGATTTGTCTTTGTGATGACCGAAATGTAGATTCAGACATATATGTTTACCTCCCCTGTCTGCTGTAACATCTTAGAAAAGATGTCACTGTCGTTGCCCTATCTTACTGATGATAGGAATACAGAGTTAGGAGGTGCGTTTGCCTCCCTTTCTTCGCCAGTTGTGGGAGCTAAACCTGAAAGTAACTGTAAGGGACTGGAGATGGGGATAGGTGGGTATGAG
>CM031612.1:44794030-44796530 GCA_018398815.1 Conus ventricosus | reverse complement strand
TGACCAGCGGTCGATGTGGGGCTACCAATACCATGATCCCGTCCCCTCCCCCCACCTATGCACACACCACCACCACCATTACAGGAGCCACTGCAGTGTTTTTGACTAGCTCCAGCAGTATTCTGAAGTGCCTGCTTGCTTCCGACATGCGCGGGATCCAACCCCCTAATCCCTGTCCCCCAATCCCCTCCCACCTTACACCCCCCCCCCCCACCCCCCACCCCATCCCAAATGCACTCAACAACATAAATCGAGTAAATTGATTATCTATCTGTTTCATCATATACTAAATCATTCGGCGTTCGCAACTACTCCACTACAGTTTTTGTGAACAGATGGAATTTTTCATCATGTACAACTGCAGCTTCAGACTCCGTTTTTCATTTCCGTATTGCACGGTCGGCTGAACTTGATAGTCAAATGGCTTGAAAAACAGGGTTCTGAAAATGTTCATTGAGCAATGAGTGTTTCGTTGTTAGAATACACAGCAATGCGGTTTTGTTGTTGTTGTTGTTGTTGTTGTTGTTGTTGTTGTTGTTGTTGTTGTTGTTGTTGTTGTTGTTGTTGTTGTTGTTGTTGCTGTTGTTGTTGTTGCTGTTGTTGTTGTTTTACTTCACTGACTATATCTTTGCAGGCAAAGACAAAAGTCAAGCTTGTGGAGAAAATATCTAAGTATGTATATGCACTAACAACAGACATTAAAGATCCATAGAATGTCCATCTGTTCCTCGCTGCTAGATATTCACCGTTTCTAAATGTAGTCCTATTGCTTTTTGTCATATTAGATTTTAGCTGTAATGAAGGGGTAGCTCTTTGTGAAGTGTATAACTGAGTTTGTAATCCAATTACTGCTTCTGAGACCAACAACACGCCATCAGCTAAAAGATGAACGAAAATCCTCAAAACATCATTTAGAAAATGTGCACTATGCCTTCCAAAATGCATAACTTCCTGTGTATATCATTTTTTTTAAATAACGAAAACAAAACTGGGCTACAAACATCACCCTGTTTCACACCTGGTTTACAATTGATATAATCTGTTGAAACAGCAACAGATCGCATTCTTGCTTTTACACGGTCATACACATTTGTATGTAATGTATTTAAACATATTTCCATGAAGACAATTTTAAGCAAGAAGTGCTACAATACAGATTTACCAACACCTTCTGGAAATCAATAAATGCCACATACAGTTTGCGATTTAAACAAAACGGTTCTATTCGAATGCCATCAACGTAAACATGTGATCAATAGTAAAGTAATGTTTTTCTTAGATTAAGTTTGATATTCTCCAGTAATGATATTTTCTTCCACCCACTCTTGTAATCGCATGTTGATAACAGCACTGTACAGTCTGCTGCACACGTTACACGACGAAATTCCTCTGTCATTATTAGGATTGTTTGCATCGTCTTTTTTCATACAATGCAATTAAAATAGATTCTGACTAACATTTGGTATACATCCCTTTAACAAATAAAGAGCTTAAAAAATATTAACCCCAAAATTTAAAAAAAAGGTTTGAGTGATAAGAAGTTAGTTCACCTATAGATTAATCTGAGACGGTAGCTTTACGAGGTTTTTTTTAGTTTTCTCACAGCCATCACAAATTACTTCTTTGAAAATCGGACAGTTTTGTCTGTCATCATTGTAATCACACACACACACACACACACACACACACACACACACACACACACACACACACACACACACACACACACACACACACAGAGAGAGTTTACTGTGTATACCTTAATGAACTCACAGCCATACTCACACTCACTCAAAATGTTGCTCTCCTTCGTTTCTCTTTTCACCACTCTCTTCCAACGCTTATACCTGCTGTTTCCCCATCCTCTCTTCGTCTCTGTTCGTTACACTAGCTGTTCTCTCTCTCTCTCTCTCTCTCTCTCTCTCTCTCTCTCTCTCTCTCTCTCTCTCTCTCTCTCTCTCTCTCTCTCTCTCTCTCTCTCTCTCTCTTGTTCACCCTCCCTACCTTTCCTATGACTAGGTCTGTCTATCTGCCTGTCTGTTTCTGTCTCTGTTTTTCTGTCTGTCTTTCTGTCTGTCTGTCTGTCTGTCTGTCTGTCTGTCTGTCTGTCTCTCTCTCTCTCTCTCTCTCTCTCTCTCTCTTTCTCTCTCTCTCTCTCTCTCTCTCTCTCTCTCTCTCTCTCTCTCTCTCTCTCTCTCTCTCTCTCTCTCTCTGTGGTGAATAGCTTCCTTTGCTTGGCAACCAGGATGAGGGCATTCAAAAGAGAGCGCGAATTTGGAGAGTGCTTCACGGGATAACTCTTTCAATGTGCCAGTGATGGGGCTTCCGTCTCGTTTGGAGAACGCTCTGAGCATGTTTCTGTTAAAAAAATAATGTGTTTATCGTCCTTTGAAATCGAATGGTGGAGAAACGAACCCGTTGTTGCTCCTCGACAGACGAGAGCCCGCCAGTCGCCCGTGACACAAAGTGACGCTGCTGTGTATTGAAGGAAATGCCCGTC
>CM031612.1:44784030-44786530 GCA_018398815.1 Conus ventricosus | reverse complement strand
AAAGCTGTCTTTATGTTTAAGATTATGAATAACCTTGCACCATTCTATCTCCGAGAGAAATTTCCAGTACGAGAGTTTCGTAACAAAAGCACGATATTTATCCCTCGTCCAAGAACTGATCTCTTTATGACATCTTTTATCTATTCAGGAGGAAAATTATGGAATGAAATCCCAGAATACATAAAAAACAAAAATAGTTTATTATCTTTCAAAAAGCATACCACAGATATTTAATGGAAAAGTTATAAATGGTTGGTTTCTTTCAGTTGAGACCTGAATTTAATGATACAATATTTACCTTCTCTTTTAACACCCCCCCCCCCTCTCTCTCTCTCTCTCTCTCTCCTCTCCTCTCTCTCTCTCTCTCTCTCTTTCCCTCTCTCTCTCTCCTCTCTCTCTTCCCTCTCTCTCTCTTTCTTTCTCTTATGTACCTTCTATGTTAATGTTAAATGCCATGCCTTGCTTCTGCCTCCCGCTTCCTTTCCCCCACTCTGTCTCTCACTGCTATTTTTTTGTTAACTCTCTCTCTCTCTCTCTCTCTCTCTCTCTCTCTCTCTCTCTCTCTCTCTTATGTCCCCACCCCACCATATCCCACCCCTTCTGTCTGTGTTCACTCTTGTACATTAGGTTTGTTGCATTTGGTATTATTATATTTCAGAATTTGTATCTTTTCTTTCTTTTCTTTTGGCCCCGGAGGGCTGGATGTAAAAAAGCAGTTATGCTTACTCCACTACCCTCTGAAAATAAAATTCGTTCGTTCGTTCGTTCTCTCTCTCTCTCTCTCTCTCTCTCTCACACACACACACACACACGCACACACACACACACACACACACACCCCACACACACACACACTGCTTCTTCTTCTTCATCATCTTCTTCTTCTTCTTTCTACAAATAGTTTCAGATACAGATAATAAACATGTAGTCTGCTGATCATAATCTGCAATGGGATAGCTCCGTCTCTTGAATCAACAGATACTCAAAGTTTTGAGCACTTCACCTACAAAGCAGATCATATCAGTATCTTCTGGTGTAAGAAGACAAAAAAAAAGGCTTAAATGATGAGGAAAAAAAACTTTTTCTTTTGAACTCTACCGCGTGTTTGTTTTGAAGACAAAGTGGACTTTAAAGGGGGAAATCTGGAATAGAAAAAGATTTTTGTTTTAATCTCTGTCCCTTACAATGAATACTGAATACTGTGAATACTGATACGTAAGTTGGACTACTTTTTCCTTGGAAGTAGAAGCGCTGGGAATTCAACTGTTAAGTATACAGCCAGCCGCCGTGGCGCAGTGGTTAGCGTTGAAGACTCCCAGCTGGAAGGTCGTGGGTTCGATTCCCATCAGAGCCATGTGTGATTTTTCTACCCCAACCGGCTCCTACCCAGAGTTGAGTTGGGCACGGGCTCAGTTAGGAAGACTGGGACCACACAGTCGAGTTTCATCCACTAAACCGATGCGTCTCTGACAGTGTTGGTCAAATTTTCTGAAATAGTGATCGCAGCTTCGATGTCCTCTCCACGTTTATGGCCTTGGTTTGGTTCCGTCGGGATCACCGGTATCGGAAAGTTCAGGGGGCTGTCGTTGGACGGACGTTGTGGTGCTCTCCGGAGGAAAAGCTCTCTCATGCCTGGTCTGCGACTAAGCAGTTATTGGAAATGAAATGAGGCAGGGAACAGTAAACAAGTGGGGTAACTTTTGCTCCCATAAGAAAACCTAACACAGAGTAACTTTTATTCAAGACTGGCACAGCCTTTTAAACTTGAATAAAGTCAGACAAATACATACATAGACGAACAATCTAATAGTGGGGGAAAAACAAGCGCAGGCTAACAACTCAACTGTCTTGATAGTAATGACTTGGCAAAGATTTGGACTTAAGGAAGGGTTGAAGATGGAGAAACTGGGAACATGAAATTAAAAAAATATATTGCAGATATGAAAACTCTTCACTAGCTGCATAAGGGAACCATCGCAATCCCTTTTGAAAGCAGATATGTTTGTATTGCCTGCTCCGAGGCCTTTCGTCCGCTGGGTCGGAACTCATCAGGGAGACACGGCTGGTTATGATGCGCTCCTGGCGTCAAATAGAGACACACCACAGTCAATAATACCGTGGTGTTCTCACCACCAAGGGTGCAAAAAAGAATCCAATAGCACCCCCAAAGCAGCCAGTGAAGGGTAGTAAATGAAACCAAACGAAAGTGAGGGGAGAAAAAAAGTTGTTGAAAAACTAAAGACATTATGCAAATAATATAAAATATAGGGGACAATCTTTGAGCCTACGCTTGAGGATCCACCCAAGGATGCAAGGGAGATCAAAAGACAAACACACAGACGGACAGAAACAAATACAAATAACCTTAATTTAATCAAAATGAAATTGAAAATAAAATGAGGCAGGGAACAGTAAACAATAAACAGTAAACAAGTGGGCGGAGTGAGTGGCGTGGGTGCACTGCCACTGAGGTGGCACACAAGTGGGCGGAGTGAGCGGT
>CM031612.1:44759030-44764030 GCA_018398815.1 Conus ventricosus | reverse complement strand
TGTGATGGGTATATGTGTGGTGTGGTGTGGTATGGTGTGGGGTGTGTGGTTGTGTGTGTGTGTGTGTGTGTGTGTGTGTGTGTGTGTGTGTGTGTGTGTGTGTGTGTGTGTGGTGTGTGTGTGTATGTGTGTTTGCACGTGCACCATACATGTATGTGTTGAAAAATTGTCGTTCGTCAATGAAAACGGGACCATCACCCATTTATCGTTGGAGTGAGAAGTAGGGAGGATGAGGGAAGAGAAGGGTGGTGATTGGAAATGGCGAGAAGCAGACTCCTCTGTGGTCGAGCTTTCACCAAGGGGGAGATAAACTGGGATCTGTTGAAGACCACTGGGACAGGTCAGCTGTCAGAACCAGTGTGGCTGCTGTCAGGACCCTGTCTGTGCCCGCCCTGGGTGGGAGGTTGGGGTGGTTTATGAGCTTTCCTGGGATGTTTGTATCAGTCGCCTAGTCTCATCACTTTCTGGAGTTAATGAAGAGGCCATCTACATGCGCAGAGGGAGGGAGGGAGGGAGAAAGACAAGGAGGGAGGGAAGGAGCGATGAAAATAGAGACAGAGAGACAGATCCAAATTCAGATGATTTGTTCCTATAATAGACAAAAGCCTTTTGTGAAGGGGTGTTAGACGATGCAAACCGTAATAATTGTATTCAATCAAAGTGCAGTACGTAGCAACGAAACTTGAACATTTGAAAACGTTTTCAAGAAGTGAAAATTTCATTACGTTTTAACGCTTTGAACAGAAACAATGATACTGTTTGTTCTGTGTATGTGTGTGTGTGTGTGTGTGTGTGGGGGTGTGGTGCGTGCGTGCGTGCGTGCGTGCGTGCGTGCGTGCGTGCGTGCGTGCGTGTTGTGGTGTGTGTGTGTGTGCTGCGTGCGTGCGTGGTTCGTGTGCGTGCGTGTGCGTGCGTGGTGGTGTGGTGCGTGGTGTGGGGTGTGTGTGTTGTGTGTGTGTGTGTGTGTGTGTGTGTGCGTGTGAGTGTGTGTGTGTGTGCGTGCGTGCGTGAGTGTGTGCGTGCGTGCGTGCGTGCGTGCGTGCGTGTGTGTGTGTGTGTGTGTGTGTGTGTGTGTGTGTGTGTGTGTGTGTGTGTGTGTGTGTGTGTGTGTGCCTCTATGTCTGTGTGTCTGTGTGTCCATTGGTTGGAGTATACCGGGCATGTGCAAACCTATGTGTGCATTAACAGTCTCTCTCTCCCTCCCTCTCTCTCTCTCTCTCTCTCTCTCTCTCTCCTCTCTTCTCTCTCTCTCTCTCTCTCTCTCTCTCTCTCTCTCTCTCTCGTGTGTGTGTGTGTGTGTGTGTGTGTGTGTGTGTGTGTGTGTGTGTGTGTGTGTGTGTGTGTGTGTGTGAAAGACTGCCACCATTCTATGATTTATCACTGAGCAGAGGAGTGAGGGGAGGAGGAGGAGAAGGGTGGTGGTTGGAAATGACGAGAAGCAGACTCTGAAGGGGCGGAGCTTTCACCAAGGGGAGATAAACTGGGATCTGTTGAAGACTGCTGGAACAGGTCAACTGTCAGGACCAGTCTGGCTGTATCAGGACCCTGTCTGTGTCAGCCCTGGGGTGGGGGGTGGGGTGGTTTATGAGCTTTGCTTGGACGTTTGTATCAGTCGTCTGGTCCCGTCGCTACCTGCGAGTTACTGAAGAAGGCATAAATATGCCCAGAGAGAGAGAGAGAGAGAGAGAGAGAGAGAGAGAGAGATCCACCAAACCAGTTGTGTAATACTCAAACGTTCGCATAGAAAAAGAGTGAAATGTAAAATTCCAGACCACATTCAGAGAAATATGTCACAGGCAGTCTAGGAGATCAGCAATAATTCATTGTACTGCCCGAAACTTGCAGGTATTCCATGTAATGACCAGGACGTCTGGTAACTGCACACAGAGTGTCTCCAGTAAGCAGTCAGCTATTTCAAGCGTCGCCTCAACTGCTTGCAGTAACATATTTGTGATCTCTACTCAGTGCACAGAATGCCTAAAATTAGCAGTCAGCCATTCCAAGCATCCCCTCAACATTTTGCAGCATCTGATCTCTAGTCTATGCATGGAATGCTAAAATAAACAGTCAGCCAGTTTTAAAGTGGTGTCTCAACAGCCAGTTTTAAAGTGATGTCTCAACAGCCAGTTTTAACGTGATGTCTCAACAGCCAGTTTTAAAGTGGTGTCTCAACAGCCAGTTTCAAAGTAGTGTCTCAACAGCCAGTTTTAAAGTGGTGTCTCAATAGCCAGTTTTTAAAGGGGTGTCTCAATAGCCAGTTTTAAAGTGGTGTCTCAACAGCCAGTTTTACAGTGGTGTCTCAACAGCCAGTTTTACAGTGGTGTCTCAACAGCCAGTTTCACAGTGGTGTCTCAACAGCCAGTTTTATAATGGTGTCTCAACAGCCAGTTTTAAAGTGGTGTCTCAACAGTCAGTTTTTAAAGTGGTGTCTCAACAGCCAGTTTAAAGTGGTGTCTGAACAGCCAGTTTTAAAGTGGTGTCTCACAGTTTTAAAAGTGGTGTCTCAACAGCCAGTTTTAAAGTGGTGTCTCAACAGCCAGTTTTAAAGTGGTGTCTCACAGTTTTAAAGTGGTGTCTCAACAGCCAGTTTTAAAGTGGTGTCTCAATAGCCAGTTTGAAAGTGGTGTCTCACAGTTTTAAAGTGGTGTCTCAACAGCCAGTTTTAAAGTGGTGTCTCACAGTTTTAAAGTGGTGTCTCAACAGCCAGTTTTAAAGTGGTGTCTCACAGTTTTAAAGTGGTGTCTCAACAGCCAGTTTTAAAGTGGTGTCTCAATAGCCAGTTTGAAAGTGGTGTCTCACAGTTTTAAAGTGGTGTCTCAACAGCTAGTTTTAAAGTGGTGTCTCACAGTTTTAAAGTGTGTCTCAACAGCCAGTTTTAAGTGGTGTCTCAATAGCCAGTTTTAAAGTGGTGTCTCAACAGCCAGTTTTAAAGTGGTGTCTCAACAGCCAGTTTTAAAGTGGTGTCTCACAATTTAAAGTGGTGTCTCAACAGCCAGTTTTAAAGTGGTGTCTCAATAGCCAGTTTTAAAGTGGTGTCTCAACAGCCAGTTTTAAAGTGGTGTCTCAACAGCCAGTTTTAAAGTGGTGTCTCACAGTTTTAAAGTGGTGTCTCAACAGCCAGTTTTTAAAGTGTGTCTCAATAGCCAGTTTTAAAGTGGTGTCTCAACAGCCAGTTTTAAAGTGGTGTCTCAACAGCCAGTTTTACAGTGGTGTCTCACAGTTTTAAAGTGGTGTCTCAACAGCCAGTTTTAAAGTGGTGTCTCACAGTTTTAAAGTGTGTCTCAACAGCCAGTTTTAAAGTGGTGTCTCAATAGCCAGTTTTAAAGTGGTGTCTCAACTGCCAGTTTTAAAGTGGTGTCTCAACAGCCAGTTTTAAGGTGGTGTCTCACAGTTTTAAAGTGGTGTCTCAACAGCCAGTTTTAAAGTGGTGTCTCAACAGCCAGTTTTAAAGTGGTGTCTCAACAGCCAGTTTTAAAGTGGTGTCTCAACAGCCAGTTTTACAGTGGTGTCTCACAGTTTTAAAGTGGTGTCTCAACAGCCAGTTTTAAAGTGGTGTCTCAATAGCCAGTTTTAAAGTGTGGTCTCAACAGCCAGTTTTAAAGTGGTGTCTCAACAGCCAGTTTTAAAGTGGTGTCTCACAGTTTTAAAGTGGTGTCTCAACAGCCAGTTTTAAAGTGGTGTCTCAACAGCCAGTTTCAAAGTGGTTCTCAACAGCCAGTTTTAAAGTGGTGTCTCACAGTTTTAAAGTGGTGTCTCAACAGCCAGTTTTAAAGTGGTGTCTCAACAGCCAGTTTTAAAGTGGTGTCTCAACAGCCATTTTAAAGTGGTGTCTCAACAGCCAGTTTTACAGTGGTGTCTCACAGTTTTACAGTGGTGTCTCACAATTTTAAATGGTGTCTCAACAGCCAGTTTTAAAGTTGTGTCTCAATAGCCAGTTTTAAAGTGGTGTCTCAACAGCCAGTTCTAAAGTGGTGTCTCAACAGCCAGTTTTAAAGTGGTGTCTCACAGTTTTAAAGTGGTGTCTCAACAGCCAGTTTTAAAGTGGTGTCTCAACAGCCAGTTTTAAAGTGGTGTCTCAACAGCCAGTTTTAAAGTGGTGTCTCACAGTTTTAAAGTGGTGTCTCAACAGCCAGTTTTAAAGTGGTGTCTCAACAGTCAGTTTTAAAGTGGAGTCTCAACACCAGTTTTAAAGTGATGTCTCAACAGCTACCAACAGCTGCCCTGTAGTGAGAATATAGAGTGCTAAAATCAACCGTCAGCCTTTCCAAGCATTGCTTCGTCTGCTTTTATGACTGACTTCTAAGTGAGTACACGGAATGCCGAAATAAACAGTTATTTCTTAAGCGTTGTCTTAACAGCTGCCAACAACTGAGCTGTAGTGAGTACGTGGAGTGCTGGAATAAAATGTCAACATTTTCTACCCTTGCCTCAACTGCTTTCAAGAACTGACTTCTAGTGAGTACACGGAATGCTGGAATAAACGGTCATTGCAAGCGTTGCCTCTCCAACTGCCAGCAACTTTTTTTGTGTGACCGCTAGTCAGTACAGTAAATGGTGAGAGAAACTGTCGGCCATATCATGCGATAACTCAACAGCTTTCGACAACTTCTCTGTGATCTCCAGGCAATACATGCAATGTTTAAAATGAACAGTCATCTCAGGCGTTGCTTCAACAGCTGCCAACAACTTTTTTTCCCTCACTCTGACCACCCGTCATGGTGTAGTGGTCAATGCCGTGGGCGTTGGAGCTGTAAGGCTGTAGAATCAATTCCATCACACCAATAAGCCAGACTTTGTTGCAGCCACTGAACCAAGATCTGTAGGCAGAATTTCTTTTTTTTTGCCGTGTTTGCTGAAACCAGCATGAGTCGACTCAGAATATTGGCAGCACAACCGGTCAGTTATGGCGACTCAGAATATTGGCAGCACAACCGGTCAGTTATGGCGACTCAGAATATTGGCAGCACAACCGTCAAGTATGGCGACTCAGAATATTGGCA
>CM031612.1:44744030-44746530 GCA_018398815.1 Conus ventricosus | reverse complement strand
TTTAATTTTGTTTTTTAAACGGATGACCTTCATTCAATATGGTGAATCCCGAAAGGTCTTGTGCTGTCAGCTTGGCTAATGGGACACCAAGATTGAGATTTTCTTTTTCGTCTTGTCATGGTAGTTATGGTTCTTGTTGTTTTGGTTCTTCTTCGTCCTTACATTCTCTGACCTGCTGCTGTTGTCTTTGTTGACGTTGCTGTTGCTGTTGACATTGTCGATGTTGTTGTTATTGTTGTTGCTGTTGTTGTCTTTCTTCCCTTTTTCTTCTTCTTCTTCTTCTTCTTCTTCTTCTTCTTCTTCTTCGTCTTCGTCTTCGTCTTCTTCTTCTTCATCGTCTCCTTCTTCTTCTTCTTCTTCTTCTTCTTCTTCTTCTTCTTCTTCTTGTCGTTGTTGTAGATCTTGTGAGGTCGCCCTTTTACTTTTACAGCTCAATTTTCTCGCTGTACTCATATATTTCATACATGTTGTTGCAAAGGAACAGAAGAGACTGCAGAGAAGACGAGGGGGAAGGGGGGGGGGAGGGAACGAAGATGAGAGGAGGGTGTTCCAATCTCTCAGTTTTCCACCCTTCCAGTCTCCCCCCCCCCCCCCCCTCCACCCACTCCACCACCATCACCTAACCTCCTGCGTTTTGTTGTGTTTTTTTTTGTTTGTTTGTTTTACTTGTAACAGGATTGTCACGAGGCCTATGACGATTGGCCCATCTAGGGTGGTAGAATTATTCATTTATATATTGTTGTTGTTGTTGTCGTGTATCAGTCCCTTAATGTGGCTTGTGGTGTGTTTGCACCTTAATGTCGTTCAGCTCAGGTTAGGTTTACTTTCTCTCTCTACTCTCTCTCTCTCTCTCTCCTCTCTCTCCTCTCTCTCTCTCTCCTCTCTCTCTCTCTCTCTCTCTCTCCCTCTAATTTCACTGTCCCGTGCAATTCATCCTGCAGGTTCACGGGTGGCTGGTACCTTTCTCTTGAACTGGCTGTCTCTATCGGCCTCTCACCTGTCTTTTTACCTGCCTCACGTGCAGCATTCCTCTTAGCTTGAGGTATTCTCACTCTGTGACGTAGGGTGGCATGTTGGCTTCCATCGGTTAGGCAGGTTTTCTCTTCACTCGAGCGGAAGATGTCCCTGGGAGCGCCCGCTCCGGTTCTGGTTCTCTACCACATCGCCGAAGGTACGGTCGGTACCTTCATCCCTGCAGTCGGCCTGTAGGGGAGGGACGTCATCGTTTTCCGCATCTGCTCGGCTGGTCCTCTCGACTGGACAGAGGGCAGAGAGTCGCTTGACCCGCCACTTTCTTGGGTCACCCACGGGTAGCTGGTAAGCATCAGTTTTCGTGGTTTGTTTGGTTGGTTGTTTTTTTTTTTGTTGTTGTTAGCCGGCTAATTCTTCTCTTTTGCACAATTTCCTTTGGTTTCAAAACTATAAAAGAAATATTGTTTGAGACCACTTTTCTCTGGTTAATTCGATCTTTAACCTGGCCATTCAAAATTAAATCCAAAATTCTCTCTCCTTTCAATCCATCTGGTGATGCGGTAGTCGGTGGGATGGGGAGAACCTGGTGATTTAGGGTTGGGACTTGCTTGGTCTCGCTCGTCCGCCCCTGTCACAATCGCCGGTCTCGTATTCTTCGGCCACCGTCTGTTTGTGTGTGCAAGGGAACGAGTGTTTTCTGTTTGCGAGCGTGCGTACGCATGATTTGTCGTTTGGATGCGTGGTTGGAGAATTGTGTTATTTTGAAATGTTACTATAAAATGTGACGATAATCGTGCCATTAAATTATGATTATTTGTAAATGTGGTAGAAATTGTAAAGCAATGATTGCTGTACTCTTCAAGTTCAAATCCTAAGGAAGGGAAATGTGTTGTGATCATTGAACGTGGGTGGAGGGATGGAGATATAAATTATTCTTTTCTTCACCCTGTTAATTCAATGTCATTTTTTTTGCCTGCTTCGTGTGAGAAGGCCTTTAGCGAACATTCCTCATTTGGTTTGTTTACTGTTTTACGCTCAAGTCTGTTAAGCTGGTGCTACTAATGTATTCAGCAAACACCTCCCCTCGCCCTTCATGCGAGTGGCTGTTAGGATTTAGCAGCATATTTCAAACCGTACTGACGGCGGGTTCTAGTGCCCTTCTTTCCTTCCAGTTCCTTCCCTTCTTTTCTCTCCTCCCGGGGGCTTCACCCGAGGCTTACGCTCTTGAGGCCGCAGTGCGCGTTCTTCACTGGATGGCCCTACCCCCTGTCCGGGACCTTCAACGACTACGCCTCGTCCGACGGGATGTGTTCTGCACTGTCCTCGGACCTCCTACCAGTGTGGTTAGCTCTGTGTCGTGCCATTTGGGGGTGGGGGTGTGCTAAGGGTGTCGGCGTTGAAAGACTTTATTCAAGAACAGACCCGGTTTGGGGCACCCGATTCTACACGATACTCCCAGTGGACTTTGGAGAGGCAGGTGGTGGGGAACAACGTGAAGGACAAAAAGAAATGTGTGTTGGAAATGCTT
>CM031612.1:44729030-44736530 GCA_018398815.1 Conus ventricosus | reverse complement strand
GACAGGCAGACAGACAGACAGGAAGACAGACAGGCAAGCAGATAACAGACAAACAGACAGTCAGACAGAGAGAGACAGACAGACAGTCAGACAGACAGACAGGTAGACAGACAGACAAACAGCAAACAGACAAGAGAGAGAGAGAGAGAGAGAGAGAGAGAGAGAGAGAGAGAGAGAGAGAGAGAGAGAGAGAGAGAGAGAAGAGAGAAATGTCTAACATCAGACTTGAGAGGTTTCATTCGGAAAAAGCTAGTTCGTTTTAAGAACTTGTTCATTCAATCAAAAAAAAAAAACACGAATTCTAAGAAACTTTTTCTTCCAACCGGAAAACCGATCTAAGAGCTCAGCTGTCAGTTAAATGTTTCACACAAAAATTCCCAGATTCCGAAAACCTGATGTGTATCACATGCAACCGAGCGGTAAATGAAATCAAAACATGCACAAGTGCTAGACCATGTCTGGGACAACGGACAAGCACGCGAGCCACGTGCGTGTGTGTGTGTGCACATGTGTGTGTGTGTGTGTGTGTGTGTGTGTGTGTGTGTGTGTGTGTGTGTGTGTGTGTGTGTGTGTGTGCGCGCGCGCGCGTGCGTGCGTGCTTGCGTGGATGCGTGCGCGGGCGCGTGCGTGCGCGCGCGCGCGCGCGCGCGTGTGTTTGTGTGTGTGTGTGTGTGTGTGTGTGTGTGTGTGTGTGTGTGTGTGTGTGTGTGTGTGTATGTGTGTGTGTACATGCTGAACGATTCAGTAGTGGGGGAAAACAAGTGCAGGCTAACAAATTCTTCCGTCATTAGATTAATGACTTGGCAAAGATTTAAATGAAAGAAAAAGAAAATGAGAAGATAAAGTCAGGGAATTATATCATAAATGTTAAACCCTTCGCCAGGAGCATAGGGGAACAATCGTAATCCTTCCTGTACACAGAACCATTCATATTGCCTGCTCCTAGGCCTTGCGTCCGCTGGATCGGACTCTTCAGGGAGACATGGCTGATTGTGTCTGTGCTTCCTTGGCATACATATATCTTTCGCAAGTCTGCGCGCGCGCGCGAGCGAGCAAACGTGCACGTGCACTCACACACGCTCACACATGCACGCACGCACGTACACACACACACACACACACACACACACACCACACACACACACACACACACACAACACACACACACACATCTGTCTCTCTCTCTCTCTCTCTCTCTCTCTCTCTCTCTCTCTCTCTCTCTCTCTCTCTCACGCACGAACACACGCACGCACGCACGCACACACACACGCACGCACGCACGCACGCACGCACGCCACACACACACACACACACACACACACACACACACACACACACACAAACACACACACAGACACACACCAGAGAGAGAGAAAGGGGGGGGGGTGGACAGACAGACAAACAGACAGACAGACAGACAGGGTGAAAGGAGGGTGGGAGAGAGCGCATGGTGTCGGATCATCGATGCGCGTTATTAGAATCTGATGAAGGGATTTTTCTCCTCCTCCTACGACCCGTCCTCTCTCCTCCCCCCCCCCCCCCCCCCCCCCCCCCCCACCTTCTCCCCCTTCGCCCTCTTTCTCAGTCTGTGGAACTCCTGTTCTGTCTGTCTGCCTCTTGGAGTCTGTCTAGACGGTTCCCTGGTGTCTACCAGGACGTGAAATGCAGCTTGAAAAAGTGTTAGTGAGAAAGTGGCACATGGTTTTAAATGAACGTATCAGTGTCCTCACTGTAACACTGTGTATATCATTGAGTAAATGAATCAGTCCATTGATCGATCTATGAAGATCTTTTCTATTGACATATGTCATGAAAAGACAACTACGTTGATTTCGCTATGCAGCCAGATTCAATGGGCTTGCTAAAACAATCCTTCGTGGAACTGTTGAAGGAAGGAAACGGAGAGAAAGAAAAAGAAACACACACAAAAATGGACTGACAGCATCGCAGACTGTACAGAGAAAACATTTGCAAGAGACCCAGGCGCTGGCACTCAACCGTCAGAACTGGAGGAACCTGGAGAACTGTTCATCAGCGTAGCTTCTCCATGGAGAAGAAGAACAAACAACTCGAACACGTCACAGATAGGCCCAGTTGCTAACCTGTAGAATTTGGATAAACAGACAGTAATGACAAATAAACATGAAAATATTTGCTGGCTGTTAACCACTATGATCTGGATAAATAGACAGTACAAACACATAAACAGAGAAAAGAAAGTCTGCTGGTTAAAGAACACTGATTCGAAGGATGCAGGCAAACATGAATGAACATGTACATTTTCAAACTCATGCACGAACAATGAAGAGCATTCCGAGAGTTTTACGCAACCTCAACGAAAACTACGATTCCACCCGTCAAACATTGCAATCCGTTTATGCAAATGAACACTTCATCACAATGGAAAGATCATCTGTCATTCTCTCAGACCCGGTGTGTGCGTGCGTGCGTGCGTGCGTGCGTGCCTGCGCGCGCGCGCGCGCGCGCGCGCGCGCGCGCGCGCGCGTGTGTGTGTGTGTGTGTGTGTGTGTGTGTGTGTGTGTGTGTGTGTGTGTGTGTGTGTGTGTGTTGGGAGAGAGAGAGAGAGAGAGAGAGAGAGAGACCGATCGTCTTATAACTCTCTCTCTCTCTCTCTCTCTCTCTCTCTCTCTCTCTCTCTGTCTCTCTCTCTCTCTCCTCTCTCTCTCTCTCTCTCTCTCTTACAACTTACTTTGTCCCTTGTCAATCAAATTGTAGTCCCTTTCGTATGTGTCTGGGCGTTTTGTTTTGTTTTGTTCTGTTTTGTTTTTTCACGGCTGATCGTGTTTCGTTTTTCTGCACTTTCTTTTCTCTCTATTTGCATGTTGTCATGTTTCTGCCATATTCCGCAACTGATGTTTTAAAAGAGTGTATTGTCCTTTCTTCCATTTAGTTCAGGTTCCACATGCACACCGACTGTACAATACAGCAGACGCGGAAAACCATCTTAGGGGACCTTTTATCGCTACACTGATACGGTGAGGAGGACGGCGACACGTGAAGGTGGTCAACGGACAGGTCTCTTTCATGTCCCTCTGCAGAATTGGACATTTCTTTGATTCACATCTTTTTTTTCTGTTAGGCCATAGCCCCCCCCCCCCCCCCCTCCCCCAAGAAGAAGAGGGGAGGGGGTACAGTGAAAGAACACTATTCTGTAGACTGATGTCAGTAAAACAAAGAAGCCAACAAAAGAAAGCAGAACCAGAAAAACCATGTGACATTTCTTTGATGATGAGCGGTAACGAGAGAGATAATGAAGATGGTGCCACGGAATTCCATTCAGGTTCTAGACCAGAGGACTGTGCTCGCGTGCGTGCACCGCACGAGAGAGAGAGAGAGAGAGAGAGAGAGAGAGAGAGAGAGAGAGAGAGAGAGAGAGAGAGAGAGAGAAATGACAATGACTATGGCAATGTTTTAATGTTAGGCTTCCAGCCTGTAAAGAGAGAGAGAGAGAGAGAGACAGACAGACAGACAGACAGACACGCAGACAGACAGACACAGAGAGAGAGAGAGGTGGTGATTCCGGATGCTGGGAGAGAGACGAGAGAGTGAAGGGGAAGGGAGGGAGAGAGAGAGAAGACAGAGTGAAGGGGAAGGGAGAGAGAGAGAGAGAGAGAGAGAGAGAGAGAGAGAGAGAGAGAGAGAGAGAGAGAGAAAGAGAGAGAGAGAGAGAGAGGCGAGGAGAAGGCCCAGAACAAAGAACAAAGGAATTCAGCTCATTTGCACTGAAAAGATTTGTTGGCCGCCCCCTTCCGCTAGAGTTACAGAAGCCACAGAATGAATTATTGAAAGTTTTTGACCAGAGTTAATTAGCGCCATACCATCACTAAAAAGAAAATTGTTCAGATCATTTGGTTATGGCTTAATTGCTTTGTTGTGTTATCCATGCCCTCATCATTCGCCCTTGTATCCTGGAACCAGAGATTGTTTTTAACTTCCGGTGCAGTATGATGCTTGTTCTCCCCATCCCCATCCCCACCCTCACCCCACCCCTCCATTCCTGCCCCTTACCTCCCCCCCCCCCCCCCCCCCCCCCCCCCCCCCCTTCCCTGCGCTGCCTCCTAACCAGTCCCTCGGGGCTGACTTCAGGGCTT
The DNA here is from genome assembly GCA_018398815.1 of Conus ventricosus. Taxonomy (NCBI): domain Eukaryota; kingdom Metazoa; phylum Mollusca; class Gastropoda; order Neogastropoda; family Conidae; genus Conus; species Conus ventricosus. The sequence continues at coordinate 44,732,418 of CM031612.1, read as the reverse complement.
TCATATGTCGTAAAGAGATCAACTCCGGGAAGAATCTCCGTGGACTGTTTGGGGGCATGATTCCTGCCCCAGGTTAAAGGTCAGCCTGTCACGATCTTTTCGCATTTATCCAAATACAGAACAATACTTCACCTTCCTCTCGAGGGAATGTGACAGTAATCGGCTCCTTCATGTACGCGCGCGCACACGCGCGTGTGTGTTGTGCGGGGGTGTCTGTGCGTCTGTGTATGTATGTCTGTGTGTGTCTGTGGGTCTGTGTATGTATGTGTGTGTGTGTGTGTCTGTGTGAGTGCGAGTTTGTGCCTGTACGTGTGAGTGCGTGTGCACGTGTGTATGTGTGTGTGTGTGTGTGTGTGTGTGTGTGCGCGCGCGTTCGTGCGTGAGAGAGAGAGAGAGAGAGAGAGAGAGAGAGAGAGAGAGAGAGAGTCTGTGTTCCATTGTGATAAGTCTTTTGTAGCCACTTAAAGGGGTACTCACCCCTAAATAGCATGTTTGGGTTGTTCAAAAGTATGATCGAGCGTGTTTCGATGTACGTGTTACTTTTCTTCTAGAACTCACTTCTATCCGTGTTTCGGGCCGTGCAAGTAGCCAAATCGTGACTCGCCACGGAGATTGCCGAGCACAGTACGGAAAGAGACGAGAGTCGGCGATTCCGCAAGTGACGTATAAATGCCAAGACAACCGTGAATGAAAGACATGTCCCTAAACGCTTTCGCTATGAGGACGTAAAACTCAACTATTTTCCGGCGATAATGGCAGTTGCCCCAGCTACGAGTCAAGTTCCAACGAAGAGGACATCGAACGTGAAATTTCACTGAAGTGTATGGAGTTCAGCCGACCAGTTTGAACCTACAGCCCTTGTACAGTACCACCTCCCTCCCATCAGACGCTTGTTGTACTTTCCAGGCAGTTCGACATTTTTACAGGTTGACCATATTAATACAGTTACACACAACGCACGAACAGGTAGTACATGATTAAACATGCACACACATACATCTGTTCCACACACACACACACACACCACACACATACACACACCTTACCTAGTATGTAAATAACTTAAAATGATTATGTGATAAACCACATTTCTTTCATTGTTAGATCTATCAATAATGCCTTTTCCTTTGAACAGGAGTTTGTCACCTACGCATCATCACAGTAATTCTTCCCTGCTGTAGAAACTTTCAATAGCTGTCACTTCAGTTCCCCCCCCCCCCCCCCCCCCCCACACACACACACTTTTTTTTTTACATTCCTCATTTTCAATCTCACTCTCTCCACTTAAATTCTGAAGTTCCACAATGACAATTAGAATCTGTGGGGTCTTTTACAATAGGGCCTATATTGCAGTCAAAGATTCTGGCTGTTATTGTAAAAACTGATGCAGATCTAAGCAGCAGATCTAAGCTCATTATTCTCTTACCAGGGCAGTGTGTAGCATACAGACATACCACACCTGCATATATCTTAAAATGCACACTAAATCACCATCCTGTATCCAAATACTGATAAATAATTCACTTACTAAAGCATATGGTTGTTGGGCGGAAACTTGAACTTGCAGGGGTGCCTGATGTTCAGCAATGTCCTGAAATATAAAAAACCAAACTATTATTCACTGGAGTCTAACAAGTTGTTATTTGTGGACATGGACACTTTCTTGTTAATAAGAATCGTAACTGCAGTTTTGTTGGAAACAGTAACAGCAGGGGAAAAAATCAATCACAAACATGCAACAGTTTCAGTGGCAGCAGGCAGTGTGACTGCCTGACTGCTACTATGACAGTAACAATGTATGTTTCAGTTTGATGCCAACACTCAACAAAAACCAACAACTATCTTTACACCAACCATACACTGAGAATGAAATGAAACCCAAAAAGATCAACCACCCATTCCACAAACCTTACCTTCTTTACGCCTCTGAGTTTGGCTCTCTTGCTCCTGACAGAATCTGTGTCACTGTTGCGTTTGAGGCTTGCACTTGCAGCTGGCGAATGAACAGAGAGTGCTTTAATACATTTTTCTGTTATAATAGTTGGCACAGCATCCTCTTTCAGCTGTCTTCGGACCCGAATTCCAGCTTCCACCTTTACTTTCCAGGTGTGTTGGTCTTGGAAACTGTGCTCTTCGAAGTGACGACCGGAAATGCTATGATAACTGTCCCGAAGAACAAAATCTTTCCTCGTTGTGGTGACAAAATTTATCCACAATCGCCTAAACTGGCTGGAAGCACCTGGAAAAGCATGAACGCGTACTCTTTGCTTATTTCCTGATGAAATTCCGCAACCAGACACAGCACACATATCTCACTTCAGCCGAACACGAAGAGCGACTTGGCTTGTCTACGTCATCGATCGGGAAACCCCCCTATTATCGAAATCGAGGCTCTCGTTCCTGTTTCAGCCTCTCACTTTCCCAATCCGCAGGAAATGCTGCTCTCACTGCAAAATGAGAGCGCAGGCGGCTGATTCGGGGCTGTGTTTCGCAATACGACCACATACCAAAACCGTGTATTTGGTCAAAATAGATTTGTAAAAATGGGTGAGATACCCTTTAAATCCTCTCAACTACAAGCTTTGTGTGATTAAGATTGTGCTCGTCTATATTTCACTGAAATTAGAATGTGTTTGATAGAAACGTTTAGAGAGAAAGCCCTTTGCGGTCAGCGGGGCTATAAGCAACATTATCTTATGTTCAGAGAGAGAGAGAGAGAGAGAGAGAGAGAGAGAGATGACTATTCTGTTGTTTTTGTACGAAGACGATTGGTCACACACACACACACACACACACACACACACACACACACACACACACACACACACACACACACACATATATATATATAGAGAGAGAGAGAGAGAGAGAGAGAGAGAGAGAGAGAGATTATAAACAAAGCTTGCTCTTATGTCTTAGATTTGAGAAATAGGGGAAGAGATAAGCATACATATCTGCAGTGGTAGATATTTCTGCCTAACTAACAGTAACTGCTTGAGTGGGTGAATGGGGAATAATAAATGCTTCTCAAAATGAACCTTCAGCAAGCTTATAGTCTCCAAGGGGGAGACAATCTCCAATGGGGAGAAAACTCACTAACATATAACTCCTGGTCAGATACCTGTATTTCGAAACCTGATTGTTTCTCCTCAGTGACCGCGGAAAGTGGTAACTTGACTCCTCTGCCTTTTCGGTTTTAAGAAGAATGCTGTCCTAGAAAAAGGCTGGTGTGCAATACCGTAGTATTTTTGTTGAGTTTTCAAAAAACCAACCAAAGGTGCCATAACATCATGATTTGACTTAGCACGAGGCCTAGATCACTTTTCCCATTCTGCGTTTGTGTCTGTGTTCGTCTTTTTCCGTTTGTTTTGACGTTCTCTCTAAATGT
>CM031612.1:44719030-44724030 GCA_018398815.1 Conus ventricosus | reverse complement strand
TAGTGCCCGTGAGAGCAGCATACTGCTACAGGTCGGTTCTTCATGTCAAGCGCGTGGTATAATGGTTAGTGCCCGTGAGAGCAGCATACTGCTACAGGTCGGTTCTTCATGTCAAGCGCGTGGTATAATGGTTAGTGCCCGTGGGGCAGCATACTGTTACAGGTCGGTTCTTCATGTCAAGCGCGTGGTATAATGGTTAGTGCCCGTGGGGGCAGCATACTGTTACAGGTCGGTTCTTCATGTCAAGCGCGTGGTATAATGGAAGGAAGACACCCAACTCTCTCCCTTGCTGTCTTCATTTGTCTGGAGCTGATTCTGGCATCCATTTACTAGCGGGTATACACAGTTCTTGAGCCAAGAGATGTGATGGTAAACACATTTCAGCACGTACAAACAAAAAGGCCAAATGTAATTCAAAATACAAGATTTAAAAGAAAATATTTTCAATAATAATCCCGAAGTTTCTTAGTTTGATTCTGACAAAAATGTGTTCTCTTATACTATTAATGAATATACTCGTAGGTTGTTCTGACTCCTAATTACATAATAGTGAAGCCAGGGATACAGATTAATGTTCCCTTTTCTGTAAATCGGCAAGACCTTGGATCTTCTGACCTGACCGCTGCCAATATAATGAGCATGCTGCCACTGCCGCCGCCGTCGCCGTCGCCGCCGCTGCTGCTGCTGCTGCTGCTGCTGCTGCTGCTGCTGCTGCTGCTGCTGCTGCTGATGATGATGATGATGATGATGATGATGATGATGATGATGATGATGATGATGATGATGTTGATGAAAATGATGAGACGTGCATAATTGTGTGTGTGAGACAAGTAATGATGATGGCGGTGATGATGAAGAAGGAGAAGAAGAAGAAGAAGATGAAGAAGGAGAAGAAGAAGAAGAAGAAGAAGAAGAAGAAGAAGAAGTAGAAGAAGAAGAAGAAGAAGAAGAAGAAGAAGAAGAAGAAGAAAGAAGAAGAAGAAGAAGAAGAAAGCTCCCAGGTTCTGTATGTCAGCAAATCCGAGAGTTGAATACTACTGCTGCTCTTCAGTACTTTACATCTCTCAAATTGGAGTTCATGGTCTGAATGAAGATATCAAATGCACTTTAAGAGAACAGCTGGACCTTCTTCATAGAGGAAAGTCTCAGTCACCTCAAACTCAAATAGCTCCAGGAATTCCAAGGGGTAATTAGGAGCAGGTTCTGACATCAAACGAACCCGTTGCCGAGTGGAAGACTTTGAAATGTTCCAAGTAATTAGAGAAACGTCCCCTGATGTTATGGAACCTCCTTGCCTGTTGAAGACTTTGAAAAGTTCAAAGTACCTCAAGGAGTAATCAGAAAAAAAGGTTTTGACGTCATGGCAAACCCTTGCCTAAGAAAGACTGGAGAGAGACAAAGAGGAAGGAGAGGGGGGGGGTTTACTTTTACATTGTTAACGACAGAGAATAAGAGAGAGAGGGGGAGGACGAGGGAGGGGAGAGAGAGGGGGGGGTTTACTTTTACATTGTTAACGACAGAGAATAAGAGAGAGAGGGGGAGGACGAGGGAGGGGAGAGAGAGGGGGGGGGTTACTTTTTACATTGTTAACGACAGAGAATAAGAGAGAGAGGGGGGAGGACGAGGGAGGGGAAGAGAGAGGGGGGGGTTACTTTTACATTGTTAACGACAGAGAATAAGAGAGAGAGGGGGGAGGACGAGGGAGGGGAGAGAGAGGGGGGGGTTACTTTTACATTGTTAACGACAGAGAATAAGAGAGAGAGGGGGAGGACGAGGGAGGGGAGAGAGAGGGGGGGGGGGTTACTTTTACATTGTTAACGACAGAGAATAAGAGAGAGAGGGGGGAGGTTACTTTTACATTGTTAACGACAGAGAATAAGAGAGAGAGGGGGGAGGACGAGGGAGGGGAGAGAGGGGGGGGGTTACTTTTACATTGTTAACGACAGAGAATAAGAGAGAGAGGGGGGAGGACGAGGGAGGGGAGAGAGAGGGGGGGGTTACTTTTACATTGTTAACGACAGAGAATAAGAGAGAGAGGGGGGAGGACGAGGGAGGGGAGAGAGAGTGGGGGGCAAGAGAGGGGGAGAGAGAGGCAGAGAGAGGGGAGAGAAGGGGAGAGAGAGTGGGGAGAGAGAGGGGAGAGACAGAGGAGAGAGAAAGAAAGAGAGGGAGAGAGAGAGGGGGGGAGAGAGAAGCGGGAGAGAAGACAGAAAGAGAGAGACAGAGAGAGAGGGGAGAAAGAAAGAGAGAGAGGGGGCGGGGAGGGAGACAGACAGACAGACAGACAGACAGACAGACAGAGACATCGGGATATGCAAGTCAGACAGACAGACGGACGACAGTGTCCACCCCCTGTGAATGAGGATCTTCACAAACGGCTAACTGCCTTAATTCCTGCCTCTGAATAATTTACTGCTTCGACATTGCGATTTTTTTTTTCATCTCAACTCATCTATGCCAATGATTACAATCTCTCTCTCTCTTTCTCTCTCTCTCTCTCTCTTCTCTCTCTCTCTCTCTCTCTCTCTCTCTCTCTCTCTCTCTCTCTCTCTCTCTCTCTCTCTCTCTCTCTCTCTCTCTCTCTCTCTCTCCACATACCACGAAGAAAAAAAAGCGCGTTGGGCTAATGTATAGGTCAGACATCTGCTGATACGTAGCCGCGAGACCTGCTTCTTCAATTCTCTCATCTTAGTTGTTAATCCAGATATCCATCAGCTTAAAATCATGCGTAGTGTGGTCTCAGAACTTAGCGGATGTGATGTAACGTATATGGGCTAGTCCGCACGGAGTGACACCTCCTTGACGAAACTGAAACTGAAACTCTCTCTCTCTCTGTATGTGTGTGCGTGTGTGTGTGTGCGTGTGTGTGCGTGCGTGCGTGCATGCGTGCGCGCACGCACGCACGTGAGTGTATGCATTTAACTGTGCTTGTGCGTGTGTGCGTATATTCCTTCACGCATATGTGTGGGTTGTTCACATTTTTGGATGAAGATAATTTGAGATCATTTATCTTATAACGTTAAGTCATTATGATTATCACCCTTTGTCTAAAAGGGGCTGTGCAGGTATCGGACAATAATTAAAAAGTGTCAGTGTCATCTCTGACACTGTTTGTGTGTGCGTGTGCGTGCGCGTGCGAGCGTGCGCGCGCGCGTGTATGCGTGTATGCGTGTGTGTGTGTGTATGTGTGTGTGTTGTGTGTGTGTGTGTGTGTGTGTGTGTGTGTGTGTGTGTGTGTGAGAGAGAGAGAGAGAGAGAGAGAGAGAGAGAGAGAGAGAGAGAGAGGAGAGAGAGAGAAGCACAGACAGACAAAAGGGCAGACACTGGCAGAGACAGAGGAGAAGAGAAACCAACGCAAAGACTTTTTTCACTAGAGAAAGAAGAGAAGAGAATGGCATTCCGAGCTCCAATGCTACGTTGTGTCCATTACTTGCAGCGGGCCTGTTCTGTTTAAGCGTTATATCGGTCGGTAAAAACACCTCTGAGTACAAGAGTAGCTTTGTTCCAGGTACTACACGCCATTCAAGTCAAGGTGCCAGAGTTAGGTTGTTCTGGTGACTGGATTCTCTTTTTTTTTCCCCGATACTGAAGTAGCTGTGATTCAGGTGCTACAATGATTTGTTCCCTCCTGACGGGGAATACAGGAATCAGAGTGGCTTTGTTCCAAGTCAGGAGTGATATTGTTCCTGATGCAGAGGTGTGTTGTTCAGTTTACAGAATAGTTTCGTTCGAGATACTAAAGAGGCAATGTTGAAAACTAACTACCGCGGTTTGTCTTTGTTCAAGGAAAGAGGAGTTTTTCCCCAAGGTATCGGGGTGGTTTTGTTCGGGGTAGATGTGTGCGGGCGTAGCTTGGTCATATACTATCATTCCTTCCTTCTAGATCCTAGAATGGCTTTGTTCTATTTCTCAGAGCAGTTTAATTTAAAAAACAGAAGAATTATTCGGCACTCTAGTGCCTTTGCTCAAGAACCAGCGGGTTTTCTTTTGTTTGTTTTTTTGTTTTGTTTTTTGTTTTTTACTAAGTCCCAGTATGGTTAGTTCGGGTCTCAGAGCGGCAAAATTCCAGATCTCAGGGCGACATAGTTCCAGGTTCCAGAACTGCATAGTCCTACGTCCCAGGGCAGTGTGTTACAGGTTTGATAGCAGCGTACTTCCAGTGAGTGGTGTAGTTCCAGGTTCCAGAGAGGGTGGTTTTAGGGTCTAAAGATTTGTGTGGTTCCAGGTCTTGGAGTGGCATATGCCAGGTCTCAGATGGCGTAGTAAGGGGTTTACAAGATGGCGTAAATCCAGGTCTCACAGTGGCGCAGTTACATATTACAGAATGGCGTAGTTCCAATTTTAGATCGGCGGGGTTGAAGGTTACAGAGTGGCGTAGTTCCGATCTCAGTGTGGAGTAGTTCTATGTTATAGTGGACAGAGTTTCAGATCTCATAGTGGCGTAGTTCTGAGTCTCAAAGCGGCATACTTCCTGGTCTGGTCTCAAAAACAGCATAGTCCAGGTTACCGATGGCGTTGTTTCAGGTTTTAGAGTGGTGTAGTTCCAGTTTTTTAGAGTGGCGTAATTCCAGATTTCAGAGGGTTTGCTCCAGGTTAAAGAATGGCGTGTTCAAAGGGATTAGAATGGCGTATTCAAAGGGTTTCCCGAGTGGCGAAGTATTCATGTCTTAGAATGGCGTTTGTTCCAGGCTCCTATGTAGCGTGCTTCAGGTCCCAGAAAGGGTTGATTCTAGATATTAGGGTGAGTGTGTTCAGGCATCAAAATGGTCGTGTTTTCCAAGAAAGAAAAGGGTCGGGCTCTAGATACAAAAGTCACTACCTACTGATGTGCAAGATCAGGAGCTTGGACCTAGCAGATACAAAGTCACTACCCACTGATGTGCAAGATAAGGAGCTTGGACTAGCAGAGTTACTGATGTGCAAGATACAGGGCTTGGACCTAGCAGAGTTATGATTGCAAGATACAGGAGCTTGGACCTAGCAGAGTTACTGATGTGCAA
>CM031612.1:44711530-44714030 GCA_018398815.1 Conus ventricosus | reverse complement strand
TCCCCCGAACTGCCATTGTGTACGTATGAGAAACAGCACTGAAGCTGTGTTGAGAAATCACGGCCTACACTTAGATGTTACGCCCTGATCTCTGAATATTTGGCTGTATGTGGCTCCAAGTTCTTGTCACCCATGTTCATTCTCACTCCATAGTCTTGCAATTATTTCCGATTACTTCTAGACATCTGAGTCTGTGTTGTTCGCAAGACAATTGCGTTCTGTGTCCTTAGTTAGCATCCAGTGGCGATTACAAAATGGCATCTGCCGGGGAGCAATTATGTCCCTTCGCGTGTTAATGGAATGCCCTATGCGTTCCTGCACCCTATGTGAACACAGCGCAGGCTTCCAAGGGTGGTGCAGGCGAAGTGGTTAGCGTCGCGGACTCCCGGCTGGGAGGTCGTGGGTTCGAATCCCATCAGAAGTCATGTGGGTTTTTCTGCCCCGACGGCTCCTACCCAGAGTTGAGTTTGCTGCGGACTCAGTTGGGAAGACTGGGACCACACAGTCGAGTTTCATCCACTTAATGGATGCGTTTCTGAGAGTGTTGCTCAAATTTCCTGACCAACACTGCAGGTGCCTTATCTCTCGGGCCTGGTTGACGCCGGGATATATTATGAAAGGAAGCGTAGAGTACAGCCCTGTCATGTAGTCCCAAATTCTGTGTGGCCCTTCATGCCCTGCTCTCATGGTGACCTCAGTTTCGATGTCCTCTCCACGTCTGTGGCCTTGGTTTGGTTCCGTCGGGGTCACCGGTATCGAGTCCATGGGGGCTGTCGTTGGACGGACGTGGTGGCGCCCTCCGGAAGGAGAGCTCACTCACGCCGGCTCCGCGACTAAGCAATTATTGTCGTCAGTAGGGGGCTTAGTAGGTGGTGTCCTGCGTATGTTAGATCAGAACAGGCGCCACTGAACACCACCGAAGTGACTCGGCAGCAGTGCAGTGTCTTCTCCGGTGGGTTGCCTCTTGACTACTTGACATTGACTGCTCCCTGTGGATTGCCGGTGCCGGGGCTGTGGCAGGGCCGACCGGGCTGTGGCTGTGGACGGGGTGTCGGAATGAGCGGCGTGGGTGCACTGCCTCTGAGGTGGCGCAGAGGTTGGGACAGCAAAAAAAAAAAAAAAAAAGGGTGGTGCAGGATTGCTCCCAGCTGGTTTGTTCGGCAGGTGAGGACAGTACTTCTCTGGGCCCTACCCGCACCTTCGGGTGTATCTTTTTCTTGTCTGCCTTTTGGCCGACTCTGGGGAAAGATCCAGACTGAGTGACAGTGAGGAAAGACTCACTGACCGCAGGGAAAGTCCTGTTGACAACGGGAAAGACTGTGACCTGGGATTCTCTATTGCTCCCAGCTGGTGTGTTCGGCACTTGAGGACAGTACTTCTCTGGGTCCCACCCGCACCTTCGGGTGTATCTTTTTCTTTCTCCAGTGCATGGGAAAGTCGGTCATTCGGAATGGTCGTGCTGGTTGGAATATCTCAGTTACGGTGCGAGGAAGACAAAAGGAGTTAATGCGATAGTTTGTATCATCATTCATTGATGTCACCACAATGGAGGAAAACAGACATTAAAAGAAGAGGTTGACCTTTGACCAGTGTCTCCTTCATTTGCTGTGTGTTGGGCTGTAAAAGAGTAGATACCTAGTTATTAAAAAGTGTATTTTCAATGACAACAGCAAGAAGACGAAGAAGATGAACAAGACCAACAGCAACCACAACAGCAACAACAACAACATTAACGACGACAACGATGACGACGACGATGGTAACGACGATAATGTTATATTTCTATGGTGCTTTCCAATACTTCAAAGCGCTTTATAACATCAGTCCAAACACTCGCTCGACAATCTAAACTTACAGAAGACGCACGTTGGCTCGCGCACCCAACTTATCAAGGCCAGCGAGGAATTGTGGTCGTATAATTTCGTTGTGTTTCCTTTATTTTGTTTTTCAGTGCACTATGAATAGCAACGTTGTGCCGTTGGTAGACAAAATCTTGATAATTCTTAGTGTCCTAGTGCTTTAAATTTCAGTCTTGTGATAGTGACTGCTATGGTTTATATCATAAGGGTTTTTGTGTGGGGGGAATCATCATAGTAATCGCTCATCGGAGAAAACGGTGCCCATCCTTGCAGGACTCCATTCCATGCAGCGTCAGCGGACGACCTTGTGCCTCAGGAAATGGTTTTCGTTCCCACATGAGGACCCACATCAGCAGGTGACCTGCCTGCCTACTCATCCGCGTCGGACACGACGGGAGAATCCATCTATCGCTCATCAAAGATCAAATAGCAGACTGAAGATGTCTTCAATGGACAACATACAGAACTGGACTGGTTGCAGTACCCCAATTCTTTTTTTTTAACTGTCCCATCTTGTGTACTATCTCAGTGGCAGTGCACCTACGCCGCTCATTCCGACACCCTGTCCACAGCCACAGTCCGGCCCGGCCTGCCGCAGTCCTGGCACCGGCAATCCACAGGGAGCAGTCAATGTCAAGTCG
>CM031612.1:44699030-44704030 GCA_018398815.1 Conus ventricosus | reverse complement strand
AGAGTCAGGATGCCATGCAGAAAGAAGCAGGAGACAGGATGCTATACAGAAAGAGAGACAGGATGCTATGCAGAAAGAGAGACAGGATGCAATGCAGAAAGAGAGACAGGATGCCATGCAGAAAGAGAGACAGGATGCAATGCAGAAAGAGAGACAGGATGCCATGCAGAAAGAAGCGGGAGACAGGATGCCATGCAGAAAGAGATACAGGATGCTATGCAGAAAGAAGCGGGAGACAGGATGCTATGCAGAAAGAGAGACAGGATGCAATGCAGAAGAAAGAGAGACAGGATGCTATGCAGAAAGAGAGACAGGATGCTATGCAGAAGAAAGAGAGACAGGATGCCACGCAGAAAGAGAGACAGGATGCTATGCAGAAAGAGAGACAGGATGCTATGCAGAAGAAAGAGAGACAGGATGCCACGCAGAAAGAGAGACAGGATGCTATGCAGAAAGAGAGACAGGATGCTATGCAGAAGAAAGAGAGACAGGATGCCACGCAGAAAGAGAGACAGGATGCAATGCAGAAAGAGAGACAGGATGCCATGCAGAAAGAGAGACAGGATGCTATGCAGAAAGAGAGACAGGATGCTATGCAGAAAGAGAGACAGGATGCTATGCAGAAAGAGAGACAGGATGCCATGCAGAAAGAGAGACAGGATGCTATGCAGAAAGAGAGACAGGATGCCATGCAGAAAGAAACGGGAGACAGGATGCCATGCAGAAAGAGAGACAGGATGCCATGCAGAAAGAGAGACAGGATGCTATGCAGAAAGAGAGACAGGATGCTATGCAGAAAGAGAGACAGGATGCTATGCAGAAAGAGACAGGATGCCATGCAGAAAGAGAGACAGGATGCCCTGCAGAAAGAGAGACAGGATGCCCTGCAGAAAGAGAGACAGGATGCTATGCAGAAAGAAACTGGAGACAGGATGCTATGCAGAAAGAGAGACAGGAGGCTATGTAGAAAGAAACGGGAGACAGGATGCCCTGTAGAAAGAGAGACAGGATGCCCTGCAGAGAGACAGGATGCTATGTAGAAAGAAACGGGAGACAGGATGCTATGCAGAAAGAGAGACAGGATGCCATGCAGAAAGAGAGACAGGATGCAATGCAGAAAGAGAGACAGGATACCATGCAGAAGGAGAGACAGGGTGCAATGCAGAAAGAGAGACAGGATGCTATGCAGAAAGAGAGACAGGATGCCATGCAAAAAGAGAGACAGGATGCCATGCAGAAAGAGAGACAGGATGCCATGCAGAAAGAGAGACAGGATGCAATGCAGAAAGAGAGGCAGGACGCAATACAGAAAGAGAGAGGAGGCAATACAGAAAGAGTGAGGACGCAATACAGAAAGAGAGAGGACGCAATACAGAGTGAGGACGCAATACAGAAAGAGTGAGGACGCAATACAGAAAGAGAGAGGACGCAATGCATAAAGAGTGAGGACGCAATACAGAAAGAGTGAGGACGCAATACAGAAAGAGAGAGGACGCAATACAGAAAGAGTGAGGACGCAATACAGAAAGAGTGAGGACGCAATGCAGAAAGAGAGAGGACGCAATACAGAGTGAGGACGCAATACAGAAAGAGTGAGGACGCAATACAGAAAGAGTGAGGACGCAATACAGAAAGAGTGAGGACGCATATCAGAGAGAGGACGCAATGCAGAAAGAGTGAGGACGCAATACAGAAAGAGTGAGGACGCAATACAGAGTGAGGATGCAATACAGAAAGAGAGAGGACGCAATACAGAGTGAGGACGCAATACAGAGTGAGGACGCAATACAGAAAGAGTGAGGACGCAATACAGAGTGAGGACGCAATACAGAAAGAGTGAGGACGCAATACAGAAAGAGTGAGGACGCAATACAGAGAGAGGACGCAATACAGAAAGAGTGAAGACGCAATACAGAAAGAGTGAGGACGCAATGCAGAAAGAGAGAGGACGCAATACAGAAAGAGTGAGGACGCAATACAGAAAGAGTGAGGACGCAATGCAGAAAGAGAGAGGACGCAATACAGAAAGAGTGAGGACGCAATACAGAAGAGAGAGGACGCAATACAGAAAGAGTGAGTACGCAATGCAGAAAGAGTGAGTACGCAATACAGAGTGAGGACGCAATACAGAAAGAGTGAGGACGCAATACAGAGTGAGGACGCAATACAGAAAGAGTGAGGACGCAATACAGAAAGAGAGAGGACGCAATACAGAAAGAGTGAGTACGCAATGCAGAAAGAGTGAGTACGCAATACAGAGTGAGGACGCAATACAGAAAGAGTGAGGACGCAATACAGAGTGAGGACGCAATACAGAAAGAGTGAGGACGCAATACAGAAAGAGAGAGGACGCAATACAGAAAGAGTGAGGACGCAATACAGAAAGAGTGAGGACGCAATACAGAAAGAGTGAGGACGGAATACAGAGTGAGGACGCAATACAGAAAGAGAGAGGACGCAATACAGAAAGAGTGAGGACGCAATGCAGAAAGAGTGAGGACGCAATGCAGAAAGAGAGAGGACGCAATACAGAGTGCGGACGCAATACAGAAAGAGAGAGGACGCAATGCAGAAAGAGAGAGGACGCAATACAGAAAGAGTGAGGACGCAATACAGAGTGAGGACGCAATACAGAGTGAGGACGCAATACAGAAAGAGAGAGGACCCAATACAGAAAGAGTGAGGACGCAATACAGAGTGAGGACGCAATACAGAGTGAGGACGCAATACAGAAAGAGAGAGGACGCAATACAGAAAGAGTGAGGACGCAATACAGAAAGAGAGAGGACGCAATACAGAAAGAGTGAGGACGCAATACAGAGTGAGGACGCAATACAGAGTGAGGACGCAATACAGAAAGAGTGAGGACGCAATACAGAGAGAGGACGCAATACAGAAAGAGAGAGGACGCAATACAGAAAGAGAGAGGACGCAATACAGAAAGAGTGAGGACGCAATGCAGAAAGAGAGAGGACGCAATACAAAAAGAGTGAGGACGCAATACAGAAAGAGTGAGGACGCAACACAGAAAGAGAGAGGACGCAATACAGAAAGAGAGAGGACGCAATACAGAAAGAGTGAGGACGCAATGCAGAAAGAGTGAGGACGCAATACAGAAAGAGAGAGGACGCAATACAGAGAGAGGACGCAATGCAGAAAGAGAGAGGACGCAATACAGAGAGAGGACGCAATGCAGAAAGAGAGAGGACGCAATACAGAAAGAGAGAGGACGCAATACAGAAAGAGAGAGGATGCAATGTAGAAAGTCAGAGGACGCAATGTAGCAAGAGAGAGGACGCAATACAGAAAGAGTCGGGATGCAATGCAGAAAGAGAGGCAGGATGCAATGCAGCAAGAGAAGCAGGAGGCAGTTTAGCAAGAAAGGCCAGCAGAAATATGAGGAGAGGGGCAGGCTGCAACGGAAGATGAGAAGCAGAAAGAAAATGCAGACAGAAAAGCAAAAACCAGCGCAGGAAGAGACACATGAAGCAACATATACATGGAGAGGGACAGGAAGCAATACAGGAAGACAGACAGGAAGACAGACAGGAAGCAATACAGGAAGACAGACAGGAAGACAGACAGGAAGCAATACAGGAAGACAGACAGGAAGACAGACAGGAAGCAATACAGGAAGACAGACAGGAAGCAATACAGGAAGACAGACAGGAAGACAGACAGGAAGCAATACAGGAAGACAGACAGGAAGCAATACAGGAAGACAGACAGGAAGCAATACAGGAAGACAGGAAACGATACAGGAAGACAGGAAGACAGACAATAAGCAATACAGGAAGACAGACAGGAAGCAATACAGGAAGACAGGAAACGATACAGGAAGACAGACAGTAAGCAATACAGTAAGACAGGAAGACAGACAGGAAGCAACACAGGAAGACAGACAGGAAGCAATACAGGAAGACAGGAAGAGACAGGAAGCAATACAGGAAGACAGACAGGAATAATACAAGAAGACAGGAAGACAGACAGGAAGCAATACAAGAAGACAGGAAGACAGACAGGAAGCAATACAGGACAGGCAGGAAGAGAGGCAGGAAGCGACAGAAGAAAAGAGGCACGATGAAATAGGAGAAACAGACAATACAAGGAGATCAAGACAGAAGCGAGGGGGGAGTGACAGGCAATAAACAGAGACAAAATGAAGCAGTACTAGCGAAAGAAAAGGAGAGATCTACAGTGCGATACCACAGGCAAAAAAATAAAATGCAGTGGTACCATCAGTTTAAAATCAAAATTGAAAACTTACACACAGCACACACACACACACACACACACACACACACACACACACACACACACACCGCGCGCGCGCGCGCGCGCGCGCGCGCGCGTAAGGTAACTAAAAGTGCAAAACCTTACAGCAGTTTCTGTCTCCTTCCAAACCTTTTGTTCTTACCTGAACGAATTCTCTCTCTCTCTCTCTCTCTCTCTCTCTCTCTCTCTCTCTCTCTCTCTCTCTCTCTCTCTCTCTCTCCTCTCTCTCTCTCTCTCTCTCCAACAGATTCAACGTGGGAAAAGCAAGGTGATGCTAACCATGTTTTAGGACTAAAAAGAGAAGGTTGGGAGGTTAACTCACCCTGGACTGAAAACCAGCAGAAAAAAGGAAAAGTTCGGGAAGCATGGGACTAAGCCAAGGAAAGCTCAAACATGGGGGAAATAACGCATCACATTCCATCCAACAGGCAGGAACTTTGGTCAACAGTTCTAAAGTAGTGGTGAAAGGCAAAAGGGAGAGCAAAGAAAGGCACGGCTATGCAGAGGATGGAGGAGAGAAAAAAAGAGGATTTCAAAAGAATCCAGAAAGCTATCTAGCGAGGTCAACTGAAGCGAGGGACTGCGTGAGGAAGTGCCTCCAGGGAACTCTCATCTAGAATGAAATGCGGCTTACATAGCCCCTCTCAGGGCCACTTTCATCCTCAGGTCTATATATAACCTACCGCCCTCGAATGCAAACCTGGTAGAGATGGAAAAAATCATAT
>CM031612.1:44689030-44691530 GCA_018398815.1 Conus ventricosus | reverse complement strand
GGTGGGGGTGTTTGTGAGTGAGCGATTTATGAGTGCTGTGAGAGTCGAGGGACACATCTCCGTTTGGAGATCGTTGCACCGGTCATGTGAAAATTGAGTTGTGAGTCTTCTGTTGGCGAGAAACAGTTGAAATTTTGTTGTAGTTGTGGTTGTTGTTGCTGCTGCTGCTGCTGCTGCTGCTGCTGCTGCTGCTGCTGCTGCTGCTGTTGCTGCTCTTGTTGTTGCTTTTGTTGTAGTTGTTGCTGCTGCTGCTGCTGCTGTTGCTGCTGTCCTCTCATCTTCTGTTCCTTTTTGGAGGCGTTATCCTCACGTTATACATTCCGATGTCCGTTGACAACTGCAGCTCCAGCATCGACAATTCACAGGGAGCAGTCAATGTCAAGTCGTCGTAAGGCAACCCACCAGAGGAGACACTGCACTGCCGCCGAGTCACTTCGATGTGTTCATTGGTGCCTGTTCTAAACCAACATACGCAGAATGCTATCTACTTAGCCCCCCCCCCCCCCCCCCCCCACCCCCTTCCCCTCTCCCCGCCCTCCGTGAGGACAAAATTGCGTAGTCGCGGAGCCAGCTTTCAGCGAGTGTTGCCTTCTGGAGGGAACTAATACGTCCCTCAGCGACATTCTCCATGGATTTGCCGATACTAGCGACTTCAGCACAACTCACCAAGGGCATAGGTGTGGAGAGGAATTTGACACTGAGGTCATCATGAGAGTAGGATATGAACGGACCAGAATTTGAAGGGCTATTTTCCTGTGCTGATTGATGAGGATGAGGATGAGGATGAGGATGAGGATGAGGATGAAGATGATTTGGGAGTTCCATTCCGGTGGTCTGAATCAGCATGACAGGATTGTACTCTATGCTTACTTTCATAATATCTCTGGCATCAACCAGGAGATACAAACACCTACAGCACTGGTCAGGAAATTTGAACGACTCCTTCAGTGACGCATGCATTAAGTGGATGAAACTCGACAGTGTGGGGTTTGTCTTCCCAGTTGAGCTCATAGCAAGCGCAGCTTTGGATAATATCCGGTTGGCGCAGAAAAAATCCTACAGATTGCACAAATAAATAGCTCTGGTGGGAGCTGCACCCACAAACTCCCAACTGGGAATCCATGACGCCAACCACTTCGCCACGGCGGATGATAAACAAAGCAAACTTGTTACCGAAATCAATCTATCGTCTGCCTGGATCTGATTCAACGAGAGATTAGAGCCAGCTCTTGTCTTTCACTTCCCTCAGCATTCTGCGTCTTCTGAAGAGTCATCATAGAACAGGAATGTCAGCAACACTGCTCGCTCCCTGAGACCTGCTGGAGCCGAAACCACCATATGAATGGGTTTCGGTGTGGCTGTTTACCCAGCGATCAGTGTGAGGCGTCTGGGAGTACTGCCATTACAGTTTATGATGTTTGATTATAGCCCAGCCAACCACACAGGGTTACAAAAGCAAAAAAAAAAAGATTGAATGACTGAGCCTCTAAACGAAGAAAAAAGGCACGTTACAAAACAGATGCTACGCGTTTCGACCTATTGGGTCTTCTTCAGACAGGACAAACACCATCCAAAACGATGGACACAAATGACGAACAGTCACTTATCTCTTCGGTCTTAGAACAAACTGTGGCGTAGGTGAACGACTAAATTTACAGAATGGAAAGAGAAGAGGTTGTTGGGGAAAAGGTATAGATTAAAACGAGGACAGCAATTTCGGAATAAAGGTTGTCCTGGAAAAGGTACGATTCTAAAAAAAGACAGTCTTGAAAGAAAAACAAACGATACAATTCCTAACATGAAGGTCAAACTGTTGATGTGATTGTGGTGGATAAGTTCAGGCCGCACTAAAAGTTTCAGCCATGCCACGTGATTTTTCAAACCCAGACTTTAAACATTCAGAGATGAATGATATTTATTAAAATCTGACAAACATACATTTCAAAAAGCCATATGGGCACACAGGCACAGCAGAATGGTCAGTAATTATCAATCCTAAAAAAAGTGCCTACATTAATGTTTTTGTACCACCTAGTCGCTAGACTTCAACCAAGAGCTGCCATGTCATAAATTTTGTCAAGAAATGAGTTTTCAGAGCAAAGGATGGAGCTGAATCCACAAAGGCAAAAACGAAAGAGGAAGACGATGACGACAGTGAAGAAAAGTTAAAGGCAGAGAGAGTTTTCGAAAAGAGGAAAGTTCTGGCACAGAATCTATTCACATCATTTTACAGAACAGAGAGTGAAAAAGGCTTTCAGATGAAGGTTCACCATCGACACACCTTGAGTTTGTTTCAATATCTCTTCAGAAAACGACACTGAACTCATAGAGCGTGATAAACTGGCATAAGACTGGTTTCAAACTGAAGACTGGTTCCAAAGTGAACTGACTGCAGGCGGAAATTGAAACAAATTTTAAAAGGAATTTAGAGTAACATGGACAAACAAATTACAAGAGAAAACACGACGCGTTTTGACCTCTCGGGTCTTCTCCAGGCGAA
>CM031612.1:44681530-44686530 GCA_018398815.1 Conus ventricosus | reverse complement strand
ATTTTTTTTAAATAAATAAATAAATAAATAAGGGTGGGAGGGTACGTAAGGGAGACGAAGAAAATGAGAACCTGAAATTAGGGAAATATGTTACAAAAGGTAAGCCCTTCTCTTGCAGCATGTGGGAAGCATCGCAATCCTAATTGAAGACAGATCAATTCATATTGCCTGCTCCTGAGCCTTTCGTCCGCTGGATCGGACTCATCAGGGAGACATGCCTGATTGTGTCTGTGCTCCCTTCGCATCAAATGGAGACACCACAGTCCGTAATTATGTGGTGTTCTCACTATCAAGGGTTCAAAAACAGAATCCATCAGCACCTCATAGATAGATAGATAGATAGATAGATAGATAGATAGATAGATAGATAGATAGATAGATAGATAGATAGATAGACAGACTGATAGATAGAAAAATGGATAGACAGATAAAATGATAGATATATGGATAGATAGATAGATAAATAGATAAATACACACATGCATGTATATAGACAGATAGATAGATATTTCTATCACAAAATATAGATATGGATGTACTTTATAATGCTATAGATAAGTGTAGATACAGATGTGTGTGTGTGTGTGTGTGTGTGTGTGTGTGTGTGTGTGTGTGTGTGTGTGTGTGTGTGTGTGTGTGTGCGTATTCATGCATGTATGCACGTGTGCGTAGATGCGTGTGTATGAGTGTGTGTGTGTGTGTGTGTGGTGTGTGTGTGTGTGTGTGTGTGTGTGTGTGTGTGTGTGTGTGTGTGTATCCATGCAAGTGTATGCGTGAGTGTATATGTGTATATGTGTATGTGAGTGTGTGACAGACAGACAGACAGAGAGAGAGAGGTAATACTTAATGTCACAATAGAACGCTGACTTCCTCAGTACAAGGTGAGTGAACATGTACAGGTAAGTGCAGTAGCTTGTGAGAGTTCGTTGTAGATCCTGTGGTAGGTGTTCAGTTTGCAGACAACAAAATACACCAGGCGGTATTGAAACGAAGAGGATCCTTTTATTTACAAACGTTGAAGCATATATAGGAACAACAAACAACAATCAACTGACCTTCAGGCTCAATAAGTCGCACAGAAACTCAATCGTACATGCAGCAACCAATATTCTACTAATGGCAGCTTTTTCATCGATTGAAACTCGGTGAAGACTCGAACACTTCCAAGCTCGACAATACCTAGAACTCTTCAACCACTCTCATTTTTCTCTTTCCTCCGGTCGCACAGTTCACATCCTTTTATATGTTATCTAAAGAATATTATCGAGCATACTACATCATTCTTTTCTAGAAAATTCGGCATATCGGTAAGCTCAACCAATGAAATCGCGACAAGCTTACACGAATGTGATTCGATCAGCTTCTGCAACATTCACGAACCTTCGGTAATGCACTAGCAACTTACGGAGACCTGGTAAACATTCTAACATAATCTCGAATATTCCAATCGCATTATCAATCGATCCGAAAACAAAACTGAACAACTATGCACACGCTTTCATAAATCAACAACAGCACTACACTGACCGAAAATACAGAGATCTAAAAGCGATAAGTAAAAGGAGACTTGCAACCCGTCATTACTGATATGACGTCTTTCGCGAAAGTTCCTCCTCTCTTGTCTCCCTTCTAAATTGTAACACATTGTTTCATCCCACTTTTGAACACGTACTGGTACACAGAAGACATACTTGGGAGTGGTTCTTTCCTTATTATTCTCCAACTGAACAAAAACAAAAGTGCTGACGACCAAACTTGCGGCTAACGTTCCTTAATCTTTAACATATCTGCACGAAAATGCTTCTAACGGTCAAATTTGTTACTTATTGATCATAACACTATGCATGAAGATACATTTTCTATCTAAAGCTTAATCAAGCTGTTCTTCTTGCAGCTGAAAAAATCAATCTCTAAATATGCTTATATGAAACAAAGAAAATACAGTGATAATGAGTGGTGAAGCGAGCAACATGCAGAGGCGACGTGTCTTATGAAAACATCGTATGAAAATGGTTAAAGATCAAACAGAAGACAATTTGATAGAAATTAAACGAGTTATGCAGGCTTTTGCTGCAGCCCTAAGGGTTTACTTTTCCTTTTTTTTTCTGTCTGGTATATCTCATTCAAAAGCTGAATACACACCGTGTGGAAAAAAAAAGATGAAAGATGTGAAAGTAGGTGTATCCTACAATACTGGTGTATCTCATTCAACTGCGTGGCAGTAATGTGTCTCAACATCCATGGACGAAGCATAGGCGGTGTGTTGAGACATTATCAAATAGAGATGTGTTATCAATCTTTCACCCTGCTGTCAGGTTTTACAAAAAGGAAGAAGAGGGCAAAAAGTATATTTTATCAAGGTCAGATTCCAGACCAGAACCTTTATTCAAATTCGTCAAATACTTTTAAGGAGTTCAAAGACGTTTTGAGTCCTTTCTCTTTGACTAAAAGTTCTGTTCGTGTTCATGGTATTTCATGTCAGTTTCGAAAGCATTTGCTCGTGACTCTGAGGCAGTTAATTCATGCGTAGTTCCAAAAATGTTGGCTCAGTGAAACTCTCCGTAGTACTGGTAAGAGGTCATTTGCAATGCTTGCTCCGAAGGAAGGTAAATAAGACCTACAAGGACTGCTGCAAGCCCAGAGCATTCGGTTCAATACATAGAAAACTCAATATTCTCAAAATGAAACGTGCGTTTGTGCCTGCCAGTTATCTGATACTCATATCTCTTCTCAAAACCTCATTTTAAACGGCCCTTGTGTGAGGAATCTTCTCAAAGCCCTGTTGTAAATCCCTTATATGAGGAATCTTTTCAAAGCCATGACGTAAATCCTTTACATGAGGAATCTTCTCAAAGCTCTGTTGTAAATCCTTTATATGAGGAATCTTCTCAATCCCTGTTGTAAATCATGTATATGAGGAAACTTCTCAAAGCCCTATTGTAAATCCCTTATTTGAGGAAACTTCTCAAAGCCATGTCGTAAATCCTTTACATGAGGAATCTTCTCAAAGCCATTTTGTAAATCCTTTATATGAGGAATCTTCTCAAAGCCCTGTTGTATATCCTTTATATGAGAAATCTTCCAAAGCCCTATTGTAAATATTTTTATGAGGAATCTTCACAAACCCCTGTTGTAAACATTTTATATGAGGAAAGCTTCTCAAAGCCCTCTTATAAACCCTTCATATAAGGACTCTAACGCCATATAGAATAATTGTACACCTACCGTAATTTATACATATAAAAGAAGTAAAATCTAGATTTAAAATTAGATGATACTTGAAGATACGGTTTCGATCAGTTGAATCAGCCATGGATTCGATCTGGTCTCCATTTCTTGTTGATCCTGTCCTTACATTTGCTTTCAGCCCTTCGACCAATAAATTCCCATTCTTCCATGCTTTTGTTTGTTTGTTTGTTTGTTTATATATATTCATTTTGCCAAGTACTGTCAGCTAACTGGTATCCAGCAGCGTTCACCTTTTAGCATCTCAGCACCTCTCCCTCTCCCAACCGCACCCACCCCCACCCCCAACATCCCCACTCCTTCTGCTACCATCCCCTTCCGCCTCCCAGTCCCATCTCCTTATCACGTTCAGCCCTGTACACGTGATCAGTCTGGTCCTTCATTCCAAACTCCTCGCAGGCCATCAGAAACGCGGGGACTATAAAAGATGGCGAACTGTGCAGTCAGCTGAGAGGAAATCAGACTCAAACTCAGCTGTTCCAGGCAATCTAGAATCACCATGACGATGATAGGCTGTGCACTGTTCACCCTTCAGTGACGCCTTAAATTGTTGCAGCCTGCTTTTTTTTTTTTTTTTTTTCTTGTTAGCACTGAGCGCTTGCCAATTATCTGAAAATCAGTATCTCTGGTTTGAACGACTTGTGTTTTGCATGCTAGTAGGCCTACTTACCATGAGAGCTCTCAAATACGCATGTGTTTACATGCAGTGCGCTCCTGCGGAGATGCCGCCGGGCAGGGGGGGGGGTGAGGGGGGAAGGGGAGGGTCTGGGGAACAAGGGCTCTTTACCATTGATTTATAAGCGAGTAATTTCCCCTTTTCTGTCGCTCTCTTCGACTCTGCTCCTTTTTTTTTTTCATCTTTCCCATTCTTTATCGTCATCAACTAGGTTCTTTTTGTTTTTTACCTGTTTGACCCATTCATTCGTCCTTGTCTCGGAAAGTTGTAACACTGTTTTTTTTGTTGTTGTTTTTTGTCTTTGTTTTTTATTTTTATTGTTTGTTTGTTGTTGTTTTTGCTGCAGTTGCCCAATTTTTGCTTTTCAGTTGTACCTCTTGTGAACTAATGGACAACCTTTTACAAAATCCATTAAGAAAACAATAACTGTATGTGTACTTTGAACCACTTCAAGTGTTCATTTCTGATCCCTCCCTCGATCTATCTTTTTTTCCTATCACACACTGTCCAACTACCTCCGCAACAACAATTGTTGTACCTCTTGTGAACTAATGGACAACCTTTTACAAAATCCATTAAGAAAACAATAACTGTATGTGTACTTTGAACCACTTCAAGTGTTCATTTCTGATCCCTCCCTCGATCTATCTTTTTTTCCTATCACACACTGTCCAACTACCTCCGCAACAACAACACCTCCCCCCCCCCTTTAAGTCTATCCTCTAGCAACCTACCCACCTACCACATACACACACATAAGAGCAAGCTTTGTTTATAATTCAATATATATATATATATATATATATATATATATATATATATATATATATATATATATATATATATATATATATTGAATTATAAACAAAGCTTGCTCTTATGTCTTAGATTGAAGAAATAGGGGAGATGCGCATTCATATCTGCAGCGGTAGATGATTCTGCCTAACTAACAGTATGTGCTTGAATGGGTGAATGGGGAAAAATAAAATAAATGCTTCTCAAAATGAGCCTTCAGCAAGCT
The DNA here is from genome assembly GCA_018398815.1 of Conus ventricosus. Lineage (NCBI taxonomy): Eukaryota > Metazoa > Mollusca > Gastropoda > Neogastropoda > Conidae > Conus > Conus ventricosus. The sequence goes on along the minus strand of CM031612.1, from coordinate 44,681,587 downwards.
TATGTTCTCCAAGGGGGAGACATCCTCCAATAGGGAGGGAAACTCACTAACATATAA
>CM031612.1:44661530-44664030 GCA_018398815.1 Conus ventricosus | reverse complement strand
TGGTTGTTTGTGACTGGACATTTGTGTGCATTGTGATCGCCCGACCATCCCTGAAAGGCCCCGTGTGGTCAGATGGGTTGTTCCCAAACTGACCACTGACACTACACCTGGTGAGCACTCAGGCAGTCAGTGTGGTTCTGGCCTTCGTACAGGTAGGTAAGAAAAACCAAAACCACTCCAGTGAGAGCAGCCAACGTAAGAATCACACCGACTGCTATCATGGCACTATTGTTGGGTACATTTTGCAGCCTGCTATTCGTAGCCTTCGAAGAAGGTATTAGTCTAATGTCAATGTACTTCATCTTCAATGCAAGCAAGAAAAATTGTGTTTCTTCGGGCCAAAGTTCAGAAATGCAATCTTTTCCGGTCATGATAGATATCGCGGTCTTTTTCTTCTCGTTCAATTAGCTGCTGTGCCCTCTGGCTGGAGCACATCGAAATTTTGTGTTCACATTGATCCAGGTGCAGGTGTTGTCTTTGCGATGTATCAAACAATAGTTCACCATTTTCTGTGGAAACATCGAATGTAGGTGAACGAACTCGTCTCCACTCTGTTTCTCATACTCTGCGCTCCCTCACCCTACCCCCCCCCCCCCCCCCCCCCACTTTTCCCCACTCACAAGTCAAAACAGGAGGGGGAGGGAGTAGATGAATCTGGATAAGAGTCAAAATGCCTTACTTTTTCAGCTGGATGGGAATACACAGCTTTCTACCATATTTTCAGCTATCTCGTATACACACACACATGCGCGCGCGCACACGCACGCACGAACGTGCGCACACACACACACACACACACACACACACACACACACACACACACACACACACACACACACACACACACACACACACACACACTTTCGCGTGCGTGCTCAGAAAGAAGAAGAAAAGGAAGGAGGAGGAGACGGAAGAGGAGGGGGAGGGAGAGAGGAAGAGAGAGAGGGGGCTTGCCAACAGAGAGAGACACAGTTGAGATTAGGGGTAGATGCGTCTGTACGCGTGTAATTGTGTGCGTGTAGGGGAGAGGGGAGGGGGTATTTTCTCTTAAATGTACAGGCCTACATGGCAAGCTGAGCATAACGATCAGAACGTCTGACATTTTCTGGGGAGATATTCTGTGAAAGTAATATGGCCTTTTCTCATGGTATTCCTACTGAAACCTCTTAAGCATTTCATTCCGAGAGACATGGCGTCTTGTTCTTGTTGTTGTGGTCAGCAATTTAAGTCGCGAGTACATTAATTTTCGACAGAAGTAAAGGTTACTGTACTTTTCACTGTTCAGTTCTTTTTTCAGTAGTAGTAGTAGTAGTAGTAGAAGTAACAATAATAGTAGTAGTAGTAGTAGTAGCAGTTGTTGTAACAGTAATAGTAGTAGTAGTAGCAGTTGTTGTAACAGTAATAGTAGTAGTAGGAGGAGGTGGAGGAGGAGAGAAGGAGGAAGAGGAGGGGAGTAATGGTTGTAGTAGCATTAGAAATAGTTGTACCATTATCATCAATGAATTATTATCATCAATCCAATTCAGTTTTGTTATCAAACTGTCATAGGTGTCTATCAAGACAATTCTACGAATCTATTGTCTATTATTTACAATCCATCATCAGTTTACTGTTCCCTGTCTCATTTCATTTCCGATTTTGTTTGATTAAATTGAGGTTATTTGTATTTGTTTCTGTCCGTCTGTGTGTTTGTCTTTTGATCTCCCTTGCATCTTTGGGTGGATCCTCAAGCGCAGGCTCAAAGACTGTCCCCTACATTTTATACTATTTGCATAATGCCATTAGTTTTTTCAGCAACTTTTTTCCTCCCCACACTTTCGTTTGGTTTCATTTACTACTCTTCGCTGGCTGCTTTGGGGGTGCTATTGGACTCTTTTTTGCACCCTTGGTGGTGGGAACACCACAGTATTATGGACTGTGGTGTGTCTCTATTTGACGCCAGGCGCGCAGACACAACCAGCCGTGTCTCCCTGATGAGTTCCGACCCAGCAGACGAAAGGCCTCGAAGCAGGTAATACAAAGATATCTGCCTTCAAAGGGGATTGCGATGGTTCCCTTATGCAGCTAGTGACGAGTTTTCTATCTGTAACATATTTTCTTAATTTCATGTTTCCCAGTTTCTCCATCTTCAAACCCCCCCCCCCCCCCCCCCCCCACCCCCAAGTCCAAATCTTTGCCAAGTCATTACTATGAAGACAGTTCAGTTGTTGGCCTGCGCTTGTTTTTCCCCCACTATTAGATTGTTCATCTATGTATTTGTCTGACTTTATTCAAGTTTAAAAGGCTGTGCCAGTCTTGAATAAAAGTTACTCTGTGTTAGGTTTTTCTTATGGGAGCAAAAAATACCCCCACTTGTTTATCGTTTACTGTTCCCTGCCTCATTTCATTTCCGATTCCGAAAAAAATCCCAATAAAGAGCAAATTTGGGGAAGCACGTTTTTAAGAGAAAAAAAAAACCGAGGACAAAGCACTGGCATTAAAAGGTAGCAGTTAAACAGGA
>CM031612.1:44646530-44656530 GCA_018398815.1 Conus ventricosus | reverse complement strand
GAGAGAGAGAGAGAGAGAGAGAGAGAGAGAGAGAGAGAGAGGCCGAATATAAAAGCAAATATTCACTTACCATAAGGATCAGGAGATGCTGTTCATGTACTGCGTCATAAGGTGTGTTTGATATTTGTTTTTAAAGACTCGGAGGCTTGTATTTACATCGAATGAAGTTATAACAGAATTCCATAAGCAGCCACCAGAGTACAACAAGCTTGATTTAAACAGATCGATTCTCGGAAGAGGTACTTTTATCTTGTAAACATGACGAATCTTATTCATTTCGAATCTATTTTTCAAAGCCATTGGGGCACGGTCGGACATTATATTAAACATAAAGAGAGCTTTGTTGTAAACTAGCTTCCATGAGAGAGAGAGAGAGAGAGAGAGAGAGAGAGAGAGAGAGAGAGAGAGAAGGCTGAAGGAAAATTGAAATCATTCCGACCGATGGTCAGAGATCATTCAATGTCAAAGCCCTATACAACTTATCAGAGAATTCGTTAGAACTCCTATCTTCATATCTTTCCGGTAGAAAGCAAATGGTCTCAGTAAATGAATCTGTATCTCCTACATTATCCATTAGTCATGGTGTGCCTCAAGGGTCAGTACTCGGACCTATCTTATTTTCCATATATATAAACGATTTACCTCTATTCATTGATAGTCTCTGTGAAATGTTCGCTGATGACACCACAATACACTGTAGTCATAAAAGAATTGAAAATGTATATGCAAGTTTACAAGAAAGTATAAACAAATTAATCATATGGTCTGAACTCAATCACATGTGTCTCCATCCTCAGAAAACGAAGTACTTGATAATAACCACCAGACAAAAGCGTCAAAATATTTCTTATGATTCCCTATCTCTTAGTATAAATAATGAAATAGTTGAAGAAGTTGATCATCATAAAGTCCTTGGTGTCATTGTAGACAGTAATTTGTCATGGTCTTCTCATGTCACAATGCTTTGCAAACGTCTGTCTCAAAAGATTCACCAGCTTTCAAAACTAAAATATTTCTTAGACCAACATTGTCGTAAGCTGTTTTTTACTTCGTACATTGAATCTCATTTGAATTACTCTTCTACATTGTGGGATTCGGCCAGTTATAACGTATTAAAACCACTCTTCAGTCTTCATAGACGGCTGTGAAACTCGTTCTTCTCAAATCTACAACTGTAACTCCCTCTGATTATAAACGTTTAGACATTTTGATTCTAAAATGGAAACTCACTTATAACAAAGCAATTTTCATGTTTAAGATAATGTCCAATCAAGCACCACCAACTTTGAAAAATAAATTTAAAACGAACCTGATTCGCAATGTCAGAAAGATTCAGATACCCCTACCGAGGATTGATTTTTTTAAATCTAGCCTCATTTACTCTGGTGGTTGTTTGTGGAATGACCTAGTGTCTTCATTTAATGTAATTTCTAGTCTAAACGTTTTCAAAAAACAATACTTCTCATATCTGATGCTACGCTTCCTAAACAGTGTGACTAATGAGAACATCATATAACCTTCTTTATACGTATTTCAAAATTATTGTTTGGATTTAAGTACAAATGATGTTTAAATGTATTTGAATGTTCATTTGTATTCCTTCGTTACCCTTTCTCTATACCTTGTCATGACATACTGTTCACCTGTCCACCTTTCATTGACGTCCTTCATTTCTCTTCTTCTCTTTTTTTTTTTTTTTTTTTAAATGTATTTGCTGGAAGTTGTTTTCTCTTTGTGTGTGTATGTGTGTGTGTGTGTGTGTGTGTGTGTGTGTGTGTGTGTGTGTGTGTGTGTGTGTGTGTGTGTGTGTGTGTGTAAAAAGTTGACTGTCATATTTTTGGTTTGCCTTTTGTATTTCAGGCTAATATTCTTTTCACTATTTAGATGGTTCGTTGATTTTGAAGTCACATATTGTTGTTGTTTTTTTCTGCTTCATCGAGGGCAAGATGTAAAAAAGCCTGTATTGTGCTTATTCTTTATCCCTCATTAAAAAAGATTCGTTCGTTCGTTCGTTCTCTCTGTCTCTGTCTGTTTGTCTGTCTGTCTGTCTGTCTGTCTGTCTGTCTCTCTCTCTCTCTCTCTCTCTCTCTCTCTCTCTCTCTCTCTCTCTCTCTCTCTCTCTCTCTCTCTCTCTCTCTCGCTCAGGTTTGCTTTTTATTTCTTTGCGATAGTTGCAACGTCATTTATTTTTCAATCAATAATTCATTGGAGAAAATTACAGCAGTAACAACGTTTTGTTTTTGTCGTCACAGACTATAAAAACGAAAAGAATTCTATGGAGAAAACGCACTGTTAATAAGCGTTTGGTGTTTTTTTCCCCTCCATTTCACGGGTAATTAACTATTTCTCGCTCCCTTTGTCTTTCCTTCTCTCTGTCTCGCCTCTGCCTCTGCCTGTTTTGTCTGTCTGTCTATCTGCCTGTCTGTGTGTGCGTGTGTATATAGCTATGTCCGTCTGTCTGTCTGCATGTCTGTCTGTCTGCACGTCTGTCTGTCTGTCTGCATGTCTGTCTGTCTGTCTGTCTCTCTCTCTCTCTCTCTCTCTCTCTCTCTCTCTCTCTCTCTCTCTCTCTCTCTCTCTCTCTCTCTCTCTCTCTCTCTCTTCATCCATCCCCAACGTAAAAAATATGAGATAACATAAAAACTACAAAACATATAAACAACAACAACATTAGCAACAACAATAACAACTATATACACAATCACAACAACAATAGCAACAACAATAACAACTACATACACAATCACAACAACAACAGCAACAACAATAACAACTATATACACAATCAGAACAACAATAGCAACAACAATAACAACTATATACACAATCAGAACAACAATAGCAACAACAAAACCAACTATATACACAATCACAACAACAATAGCAACAACAATAACAACTATAATCACAATCACAACAACAATAGCAACAACAATAACAACTATATACACGATCACCAGAGGTGGATTAGGGAAGGTAGGATGTGTGTGTGTGTGGGGGGGGGGGGGTGTCCACCGTCCCCCAGCTGAAAAAAGTAGTCACATAGGCTTACTAATGAAATTACATACCATCTGATTTGGCATTGGACTATCGTTTGATTGCACAGATTTGTGCTGTTTATCTAAAAGAAAAACGGACCCACCTCGAAATCTTGGATCCCACGGCTCCCTTGATATGCATGTTAAACTTCAAATTACCCCCCCCCCCCCCCCCCCCCCCCCCGGTACAAACTGACAGTTCCGCCCCTGAAGCATTCTTTGAATCTGTCACCGATCAATCATATCCAGTAACTTTCGTGTAGCTGTAAACTTCTGTCGACTTGACATGTATGCCTTGCCCTATGCTTTCGATGGGCTGTTCAAGCAATACTTATCATGGACGACTGAATGAGCTAGGCTGTACGTGCGTTGGTATACATGACTGCATGCAAATAACATTTTGAGAGATGGTTTCTTTTATGATGGGTGAGTGCTTGCATGTGTGTGATTCTGTGATAATATATATATATTTTTTTAGCTGAATTCTCATGTACAGCTACTTGTGTCTTTTTAACTGAAGGCATTAACACAGACATGACAACGTAATTTTCTCCAGGAAGTCATCACTTAGTGTATCAAAAGCTTGCTATCACCTAACCATTGTAAATGTTATTAACACATGTGTTGCAGAAGTACAAACATGTCACCACCAAAACAAAAAAAACAGAAAAAGATTACTTGCCTATCAGACTCACCTGTTGTGAACGCATGCAGAATGAAAGGCCCAGATGGATGGGGGAGGACAGGGGTATGTTGATGCGATGTCCAATGACAGCAGCTGACGCCAAGCACAGACAGTTTATGTGGCAATCACCATTAGCGATGGCAGACAACTCGGCAGGTTCTGTCTTTCGAGAATTGATTACTCAATTTGTTTTAATGTCCTACAGCGCTAACACCCCACTCTTTCTCTTTATTGCCCTCTGCCCCTACTTTCCCATTCGCCAAACTTTTTCCCTTGCCCACTCCCAACCCCCCCCCTCTTCGCCTCTCGCTTTGCTTGCCCGAAGTCTTTTGCTGTTAACGGCAGCAATTTGCAATGTCCTGACCTTGAAGTCCGCTGCTCTCTCGCTGCCAGTTACGTCATGCGTCACCTAACTTCCGCCTGGGTGAAAAGTTCATTCCAGATTTCTAGTTCTCTTCCACACTTTCGTCTCCGTTCTGTTTTATGGAAAGCTCGCCTGCGAATTGGAAAAGGACATTACCAGTGTGACGTAATATTTTGACAACACATGCATGATGCTTTTGCTGTGTGTTATTTTGTCTACCTTAGTGTTATATTATTCTAAGTTTGATTGCTACCATGCTTCTACTTGCTGAGAAAATGCGAACGGCAATGTTTACAAACTACACACGCGCATACAAATACGCACACATGCACACACGCGCGTGCATATATACACACACGCGCGCGCGAGCGCGCTCGCACGCACGCACCCACGCACGCACGCACACACACACACACACACACACACACACACACAACACACACACACACACACACACATTGCACAAGCAGGCATGCGCGCGCGCTCACACACACACACGCACACACACACACACACACACACACACACACACACACACACACACACACACACACACACACACACATGCAAGCACACACGCAAGCACGCAGTCTCTCTCTCTCTCTCTCTCCTCTCTCTCTCTCTCTCTCTCCTCTCTCTCTCTCTCTCTCCTCTCTCTCTCTCTCTACGTTTACTTCTTCGCTGATTTGTTTCTTGCCGTAGCTACATTCCTGTATTTTTCAATCAATAATGGATCACAGAAAATTAGAAGCAAAGATAAGAATTTGTTTTTGTCACCACAGCCTACGAGGAAATGAGTTCTGCGGAGAAAGAACAATCCTAAGATCCGATGGCTTCTTGACCATTTGACGAGTAATTAACCGTAGTTTTCTTTCCGTCTTTTTCTCCTTAACTCTCTCTCTCTCTCTCTCTCTCTCTCTCTCTCTCTCTCTCTCTCTCTCTCTCTCTCTCTCTCTCTCTCTCTCTCTCTCTCCAATCGGTCTTCAAGCCTTTCTGTATTCAAGTTCTTAAGAAAGAGATTGCTATATGTGTGTGTGTTGGGGGGATATTGTTTTTTTTGTATGTTTTTTGGTGTGTGTGTGTGTGTGTGTGTGTGTGTGTGTGTGTGTGTGTGTGTGTGTGTGTGTGTGTGTTGTTGTTGTTGTTGCTGTTGTTGTTGTTGTTTTTCGTTTTTGTTTGTTTTCCTTTGTTTTTTTGTTTGTTTGGGTTTTTTTTTGTTTGTTTGTTTTGTTGTTGTTGTTGTTGTTTTTTGGGGGGGTGTTGTTGTTGTTGTTGTTTTCCATTTGTTGGCTTCTTTGGTAATCTGATTGGCTTTATTTGTTTACTGACAAAAAGTGGTGTTCAGTTACAGGAATAAACAGAGAGAGAGAGAGAGAGAGAGAGAGAGAGAGAGAGAGAGAGAGAGAGAGAGAGAGAGAGAGAGAGAGAGAGAGAGAGAGAGAGAGAGAAAGAGGCAGACACTCGCACACATACAGATAAACCTATGGGTGAACTAGATGGAAAGACAGATGGACAGATATGCAGTGGAGATGTCAAGGGTTTAGAGACCTTCTTAATCAATATGTTGGGAATGTAATCTGAGTCAGAAATAGGTCAATGAGCGAGAGAGAAAAACAGACAACCAGATCTTTGTCTTGTCCTTTTGTTGTCTTATTCTTGTTACATTAATTCCTTTGTCAAATCATTTCTTGTCCGTTTCCTTATTTAGGGCTTACACATTTACTTATTTATTACCTTTACTTATATTGCTTGCCATCTCTTCGCTTGTCACCACTTTTATTCATTATTCGTTAGGGTCTTCGTTCAACAACGTATTTGATTTTTTTTTCCTATTTGTTTCCCGAGGGCTTTGTTCGGCCTCCCTCCCCCCTCACCCCCATCCCCCTTGTTTACATTCTATTTAGTTTGTTACCTATTTATTTGTTTATTCAAAACCGGCCAACCTGCGTTAGGTATAAGATTTCAAGCTGAATTGATTGGTGATGATTTGTTGATTGCAGGACAGTTTCAACACTGATTTATTGCTTTGTTCATTGTCCATGACTACATACATTGTTTCTGTACTTTGTTTGCATGTCTTTATTCATTTATTATTTTATGTGTTTGTTTATTGAATGGAGACGTTGTTAAAGCATGTAATATCACTCCGCATCTTCGCATTTTAAACTTTTATTTGATCGTGTTTACAAGCGGCGAAGCGTTCATCTGTATTTTATTGCTGTTTTATTTGCATTCATGTTTGTATTGTAATATAAGTGTGTGTGTGTGTGTGTGTGTGTGTGTGTGTGTGTGTGTGTGTGTGTGTGTGTGTGTGTGTGTGTGTGTGTGTGTGTGTGTGTGTTTGTACATGCGTGCGTGCATGCGTGCGTGCGTGCGTGCGTGCGTGTATGTGTGTGTGTGTGTGTGTGTGTGGTGTGTGTGTGTGTGTGTGTGTGTGTGTGTGTGTGTGTGTGTTCTCTAGTTCATCGGCTTTCAGTTTGCAGTCATTTAGTTTGTTTTCTTTAGCTTCCTGTTTGTAATCATTTGCTTTGTTTTCATCGGTTTTTCTGTTTCTGATCATAGTGTTACGTTCGTTTTGTTTTGTTCTTGAGTATTTATTCGGTTTCTTGTCATTTCCTTTTGATTCTTTCGATTTTCTGTTTCTAACCATTGGATTTTATTCATTCTGGCTTTTTTTTCCCTTCTATTTCTGACCATTTGCTCTCTCTTTGTTCCTCTTTGTTTTACTGTCTTTAACCATTTGTTTCCTTCTAATCTTTAGCTTTCTTTCCTCATTTTTCTGTTTTTCACCGTTGGTTTCATTTCTTTCAGTTTTCTGTTCCTAATCATTTACTTCGTTTCGTTCAATATCCTGTTTCTAGTCAATACGAATTAACCCCTTCTTTTGTTTATGATTTTACTTATTGTCTTGGGTTTTAGCGCGCGCGCGCGCACGGCGCGCGTGTGTGTGTGTGTGTGTGTGTGTGTGTGTGTGTGTGTGTGTGTGTGTGTGGTGTGTGTGTGTGTGTGTGTGGAGGAGTAGGAGGGGGGGGGGTCGGACTTTTTATCGGACTGTTTGTCTGCCTGTCTGTCTGTCTGTAGCCCTGTGTGTGTGTGTCCTTCATTTAACGTCTATCCACTATTCGTGATATTAGACCAAAAAAAAAAAAAAAAAAAAAAAAAGTGAATGTGTACGGAAGTAATTGCGAGCGTGCACATAATGTGTGTATGTGTATATGTATGGGTGCGCGTGCACGCGAGTGTGTGTGTGTGTGTGTGTGTGTGTGTTGTGTGTGTGTGTGTGTGTGTGTGTGTGTGTGCCGTGTGTGTGTGTGTGCCTGTGTGTGTGAGTGAGAGAGTTATGGATGTGTAAGTGTGTGAATATCTTTACACAAGTCATAAGAGAAGATTAACATGAAACAAAATACTTATAACCAACAACTAACTAATCAATTAAAGTCAAAACGGATGACAGTATTAAAGAAAAAAGAAAAACAACAAAACAAAAACAAAACAAAAAATCCTTTGCTCCCCCCCCCCCTCCCCCGACCATTTTATCCACCCCACCCACCCTCCTTCCTTTCTTATCCCCCGCAAATAAAGTTAATAAAGAATATTATAAGTATTTTCCAATAGGGGTGCGTTCTAAGTGTACAAAGAATTCGTACGTTAAAGCTGGTGACTGAAAAAATGGCCTGCCAGTATTTTGCTTCAATACTGGAATGATTTTTTTCATATCATTGCATGAAACAATATGAACTGGAGTAATCTTGTTTCCACATACGCAAACTATGTTCTTTACATATTTTGTTTTAAATGCATTAAGTTTCCACCTGTGCATTAATGAGAGTAATTTTCTATTAAGATTAAAATTCTCTTTGATTCTTTTAATATCAAACTGTTCTTTATATACGTGATCTACCATACTATATTCAAAAGCTTTCCAGATATGCGACTTAACCAAGTTACACTGTTCATGTACTGATAAGGGGAAATCAAACAGTTCTGAATCAAAACTATTTTTGGCTCCACGTTTAGCTGCCCTGTCTACTTTTTCATTATAATGAAAAGAACAATGTGAAGGAATCCAACAAAAAGCTACATGGGTTCCTCTTGCAATTAACATGTGTATCTTACAACTTATCTCTATGATCATTTCAGGTCTTGTGTGCAGTTGAAAAACTTTTAATGCCTGAAGAGCTGATTTAGAATCAACACAGAACAGAATTTGAAATATTGTTTTTGGAAAGTTTAAAAGGTAATTTAAACCCAGGAGTATCGCTGTTAATTCTGCTGTAAATATCGATTTGTTAATTCCGATATAAAATGATTTCTCTACTCTTAAGTCTGGTATTAAGAATGCACAACCTGCTTGTTTATCAATGCACGAACCGTCTGTGTATATTTTCAAATAATTTGAATAGTTCTTTTCAACATGGCATTTGATATAGCTTGCTAACATGTTTATGTTTTCATCTTTTTTCATATTGGTATGTTCAATATCAAAATGTGCTTTATTAAGCTCCCATGGTGGTATAGGAGAAAATAACGGTCTAATGGATAGAGCATCATTATCGATTGAAACTCCGGAATCAGTAATACTTTTTGACGTGTACGTTGCCAGTGTTTTTTGAGAAGCTATAGATTTGGCTCTTTTAGGAAAATCAATATCTGACCTCATTTTTATTTCAGATCTAATGTGCGTTTTATTAGTTGTACTCTTGATAACAAATTTACAACACGCTAAACTCTCTGTATTCATCTAAGGGAAGCATCTGCGCTTCATAATACGTACGAGAAGATGATGCATGCACCGGAAGGCCAAGTGCTAATTTCAATGCCTTGCATTCAATACTTTCAAGCTTTTTCAATAGGTATTTGGGAGCGCTAAAGATTACTTCTTGGGCATATGTTATTTTCGACCTCATTAAAGATTTACATAGAGTTATCAATGTAGCTGAACTCTGTCCCCATTTTTCTTTAGAGATAATTTAAGGAAATTTAATATTTTCCTCGCCTTTGTTAATAAGTATTCAATATGAGCGTTCCATGATAGTTTAGATGTAAAATGGACTCCTAGGAATTTAACTTCTGTCACATATTTAAGAGGTGTTTCGCCCAATGTAAAAACAGGCAGTTTTTCTGGATTATTACCTCTATTGAAAAGAATTATATTTGTTTTTTCAATAGATAATTTTAATCCATTTAACTTCATGTATTCCGCCATCCTATTTAGTTCGTTTTGATAGATCTTTCTGATGAAATTTATATCACGCTGTGGAGTTTTCTTTTTAAGAGTTACTTCCATCCACATGCAAATGTCGTCTGCATATTGAACGAGAACTACCTTTTTTAGATAACTTATTTGGCAAATCATACAATAGCATGAGAAAAGAAGCGGGGCTAACACTGACCCTTGGGGGATTCCCATTGACAAAGTTCTACTGGTGGAATATGTTTTTCCTACTCTGTTTGTATTACCCTATCTTTCAGAAAGCACTTAACATAATGCCACACTTGATCGTAAGCCTTGGTTATGTCAAAAAATGTAGCCAGGACACATTTACGTCTTGCAAATTGTTTCTTTATATTTGTTGATAATTTCACTAATATTTCTGTAGTAGATCTCCCTTTACGAAAGCCAGCTTGATTAATAGGAATGATGTCATTTTTTTCACAGTAATGTGCTAGTCTATTCAAAACAATTCTTTCTGATAGTTTACAGACGTGTGATGTTAATGCTATAGGTCTGTAATTTTTAGGATCACTAGAAGACTTTCCTTGTTTATGAACTGGGACAACAATTGTCTGTTTCCATATTTTGGGCAAGTCGCTACTATTCCAGCAAGTACTTAGCAGAGCATGAAGAAAAACTACAAGATTTTCAGGTAAATTCTTTAGCATCTGATTAGATATTGCATCTAAACCAACCGA
>CM031612.1:44611530-44641530 GCA_018398815.1 Conus ventricosus | reverse complement strand
AGTTAGGAAAGCTAATAGAAATGAGAGATACAGAGAAAGACAGAGGCAGAGATGCAGAAAGGTAGAGAGACAGGAGAAGAAACAGAACAAGACAGATAGACAGATAAGAAACAGAACAGACAGACAGACAAAAACAAAGACACTTTAGGCTTGGGCTTTGTACCATATCACCAAGGGGACATGAGGAAAGGAGTTAAGGAAATTAATAACTTTGGAGAGAGAGAGAGATGAGAGAGAGAGAGAGAGAGAGAGAGAGAGAGAGAGAGTAGAGAGAGAGAGAAGAGGGTATCGAATTAATGATTTTTAACATCGAATATAAACGAAATGCACGATAGAGAGAGAGAGAGAGAAGAGAAGAGAGAGAGCGAGAGAAGAGAGAGAGAGGGTGGGTGGGGGGGGGGTGGGACACACACACACACCCACCAGATTACATAGTTTGAAACATTGTGCCCTTGTACAAGGGGACAATGAGGAAAGGGTAAAGAAGGATAACGAAACGAGACAACAGACACAAACAAACATACAGACAAACAAACAACACAGAAAAGAGAAGTAATGCAAAGAGGTGCCGGGAGCCGCACTTCCCTTCACATTCTGTGATGCAACCAACACGCTTCCCTCTTGCGCCCTTTGATTCGTGACTGACCAACGAGGCCGACGGCTCTTTCCTGCCCATGAGAAGATGCGCTGTTTCTGTGCAATGGGAGTTGGGGGGGCTTGCAGTAAGACAGGAGGGGTTAGAAAGAAAGACAATTTCGAAAGGTTGCGGATGGGAAGGAAGACAAAATAACGGCACGTCGTGTTGAGTTTGTGTGTGGTGGTGTGTTGTGTGTGTTGTCTGTGTGTGTGGTTGTGTGTGTGGGTGTGTGAGTGTTTGTGGTGTGGATTTCTAGAACAAAAGTCAAACAAGTGTAAATGCAATTGATTGATTAATAAAAATGAACGGCGTATTGGGTGTTGTGCGTGATTTCCTTGCACAAAAGTCAAGAAGGGTTGTTGGCGATTGATAGAGATAAATAAAATGGAATGGTGCAGGCAGCGCCTCCTCCCACGTCCCTGAACATTCCTCCCCCCTCCCCTCCCCACCCCCACACATACACACACCCTCCATCTTCATTATCAACCTCTTCTCATCACCTTCCTTGTCTTCATTTTTTTTGCTCAAAGGCCATTTATAACTGCGCAATAACCGTCGGCCTGTTGTGTGTGCAGCTTGAAACGTCCTGTATAATAGTGCTTGGCATATAATCAAACTGAACGTTTGAAAGTGTATTGTTCGCTAAATGAAGATTATATGACCATAAATGCCGAATAACGTATAGTCATGAAAGTGGGTCATTACATGGCAAATACAATAACACTTTTCTATGATTTTAACGCTTGTAGGCCTCTGCAATGAAGGCAGCAGCATCCCCTATGTTTCGTTCACTGTCGAGAAGGTCATTAACTATGGATATTTGATATGTTTTATAATTAAGAACCTGCTGAGGTAGCAATGACCGATGTGAACTTGAATCCACAGTGTGTTGGAGTGGCGTGCGTGCGAGTAATGCAAGTAAATTTTTGTCCGAACTAGCCACAGAAAAGCACTAAGGTACATTGTTCTTTACATTTGTTTTTCAAGTTTTAGCTCTTAAAACGCTTTGAAAGGTGAACACGCGCGCCGCGCATTTGTTTTTGTGTGGCTGAAGTGCGTGCCGTGTTGAGTAAGAGATTGTATCTGTGGTTATGCGCATTGCACAAACATTCATGCAATATATAATTAGAATGCTCATAATGTAATGCAGTAATAGATGAAGGGGTGGGGGTGGTAGATTGATATGCACAGGAGTGTAAAGGGTATGCATATCACATGTTAGAAAGTGTGTGCATGTCATGCAAGTACAAGTGTTACGTGAGTGTGTGAGAGAGAGAGATAAGTATATCGTGTGTGCGAGTGACCTATTTGCTTATTAAATATATCAAAATACACACACACTCACACACACACACACACACACACACACACTCACACCACAGAATGAAGAGAGTAATACCTAACTTATGAAGTGAATACTTTAGTAATGACATAACTTTATGAGTGAATTACTTTTTCCATTTATTGTCTTAACCCCATTTAAGTCAAATGTAAATAAAGAGTTAACAAGGGTCAAAAATATCCTGATACTCACACAGGTTTCCCCTATACAAAGCAAAGAGGGGAGGTGTACATAGTACAACAGCCATTACAAATACCCTCTAGGCCACTAAACAACCAAATACCCATTTAAAACACACCCACACAATCACACACACACACACAACACACACACACACACACACCCACACACACACACTCTGTTTACTGTAACAAATAATAAAACAAGGACAAGGAATTACTGGCTAATAACTAGATTAAAATTCTTAGAATCTGCACAAGATCACAGAAATTCAAAACTCAAGAAACATGAGTTGCCAACTTTGTGTAACAAAGACGATCAAGCATTGACGTCACTAAATTGAAACAAAAACAAAAATCACCACCACACCCGACCCACACCACCCAAAACTCAGAATAGTTGATCTATCTTCTCTCAACTCATCATTTATTACAAGCGGTTTTTAGATGCAGGGAACATTTCTGCAAAAATTCAATTCATAATCAGATGGTAGTAATAACATGAACTTACAGAGATCCTCGTAAGTGCAACGTCGCAGCTTTAAGCAGCAGAGCTGAACACTCTCCTTCCACGCCTTAACCGTACGTCCTAAGAACTGAACTCATGTGCCCATTTCATTAGTAGTTGAACACAGAGACTTCAAACCATGAAACTCTATCCTACAGTGACACAAAGTCACGACCAACAGCCCACCAACAGGAATTACCACAGAATAGAGACAGTCAAACAAAAAAAAAAGGTTTAAACTTTGAAAATAGAGGGGCAGGAATTCTTTTCCTCTGAGCATCTCCATAAGGAGATTTAGCCATATGGTATCCTCATTGTGGTTCACTTCTGATTCCTCTCCTAACATGTGCACTCTTTGATGTCTGTCCAGTTGCAGTGTCAAGAATGATGACGTTATGTCACCATACCACTGCAGAGTAAAAGACATTAGTATACTGAAGGAAAATACCTTTTCAACTTTCATCTGCATTTTTAGTCACTGCATAAGATGTAAGCCACATCTTTAACTGATGACTTGTCTACACAGAAGGAAACTCTGATATCAATGCATTATCACGTTATTCCTTTTTCTTTCTTTTTTTTTTCTTTTTTTTCTAAACATGCTTTGATGAGACAACTAACAGGCAAAAAAATCACAAAATCCTTATACTGTAAAGCTCATTAGCTGATTTTTAGAATGCAATAAATTGATGCGAAAAATCTAAATAACATTTCAGTTCTTACTCATTAAAAACTTAGCTTTTCCCCCTACCACCTGGCCCAGAATAGTTTTACTAAAATAATGTAAGTAAATAATAAATCTGAACAAATTAACCAAACAGCATTACTGAAAATTTGTCAACCACATACATCAGTAAACAAACATCACCAAAGAGTACAGTTGGAAAATAAAGCAAGAAATCCCTGAACATACATATTGTTCATGTTACCCCAATGGCCACACTAGAATACTGTTTTAAACAACTTGTATGCTAAAAGAACATCACAAACAAAACAAGAGACTAAAAAAAAAAAAAAGCAAAACAAAAATCCAAACAAACACAAACCGACCATACAGGGAATCTTAATCATCTTTTAAAAGCCCGTTTGCTATATATACCTTAATAGCCCTGAAATAAGAATTACTTCACCAAAACATATAGATTGAAAACAAGAAAAGTGGTAATCAGCATAATGTAATAAACCCACACTCAACACACACACACACACACACACACACACACTCACACACCACCCACACTTAAGCGCACTGCATGCATGCATCCATCTCCCCTCCATGATATACAGAAATTAACAGCTATCCATTGTTAAAGTCATATAATGCATAATGATTATGATTTTCTTTTCTCAGAATCTTTCCTTATGACAACTTAACGTCTTACCAATTGTCCTGAAATCTTAAGTTTTTCACACAATACAAGCACACCTATTACAAGACGTGAATGGTTTTCTAGTGGTTATACAGGTTGCTTATAAATAATGCTATTTACTTCATCAGTTTTCGTGACATTTTAGCGGAAGATAAGACCTAAGCATAGATACTAAAATGGAAATTGCAGTGTTAGTCAAGAAGCATGATTGCACTAGCCCAGCTGTATCTTAAATAAGATGAGATTATATTGTTTCATTGTTATAGTGATATATAAATCAATCATCATTAAGACAGAGATATGTTACAATCATGCCAAGAGGACGCAAAACGATAATCACAATCAACAGCCATGTTTTATCCAATACCCAGAACAATACCTGTGCATGCTAAACATCATCTCTATAATCACACATGCTGCATTATCCCTAATTACCATGGAGAACAACAGGAAACACAAGAGATGACTCCAATATCAATGATATATGCTTAAAGCAAACACCTCCCACTTTTTAAACAAGACAATTTTTACAACAAGAATTCTACACAGAAACTACAATAACTGCTACAAGCGGTTCCAAAACACAACACTAATCATATCAACACACAGTCACATGGGTTGGGCACAGCCTCAGTATAACAACAAAATGCCACTGACACACCAGTGGGCATACCTGAACACAATCAACATAAACGTCCCTGACACAAAACAACATAATTGATGTCATTACCGCATTAGACATTAATTATATTTAACAGCACATCTGTGTTAAATGTGGGAAAAAGTTTCCAGTTAATATCAAAGCATTGGCGTACATATTAAGGAGTTTTAAAGAAATTTCACTCTGACAACCGCTAAATCTGAAAAAAAGATATTGTAGGAAGGTCTGTGTCGATAAAGCTGTGTGTGAGTGTGAGTGTGTTGTGATTTAGTTGAGTGTGTAGTGTGCGTTGTGTTGTGTGGTGTGTGATTATATTTTGTTTTATCATGTCTGTTTTGAAGCACCTTACATGCAATAAGGATTCCAATGCTCTGTTGTTTTTGTTTTTTTTGGTTTTTTTTTTCATTTTTGTGGGGGAAAGACTTTGAAAAAAATAAAACATAGTTAGTTTAAAAACCAAATTCCAAATAGGCGCTTCCCCTCAAATACATAGCTGATCTAATTTGTGAAGTGACAATTCAGGAGCTAAGCAAGCAAGGGGGGGAAGTCCTGGCACAGTCCCTTCACATGCGTCCAACTGACTCCCTGAGGCATTGTACAGTTCTCATTGCAGGGGAGCTCACAGGAAGAAAAACATAACCGTAGTAGGGTCCCTCGCATCTTTGCCCTGCACACAGAGCCCTTATTTATTCTTCTTTTCAGACGCCTCAGGAATGCAGTAAGACTTGACAGAATTACAAATGCAGACATGCAAGACCTGATTGATGGAGAGCTCAGAAAGAAAAAGTACTCACAGACCCTGTCTTCCTGCATAGCATCTGAACCTTACTTTTGCCTCATTCCCAAACCTTTTACATTGCCCCCGCCCCAACCACCCATCCCCAATCCACATTAAGTAGGTTGCACAAGCCAAAACTTTTAGGGGTAACATTTTCAAATTCTGTAATTTTTCCCCCAACAATTCAGGCCTCTCAGAATTATTCAAACATGGGATATTTTCTGAAAAACACTCAGTCTGGAACTATTTTCAGCGAAGTGAGAACAGCTGTCCCTGTTGAACAGCTACTCAGGGAAGGCTTTCTCAACAGTTAGGTACCCACTGCACATGCATGCTGACATGATACAAAGGATGTGTAGAATTGCTTGGCAAACCCTTTTTGAGCGGAACAGTCTCTGAGCAACAGTCTCAGAGCAACATCCATTATTGAATGAAAGTCAACTGTGGGGTTTCAGGTCTTCCCCAACGAGCTGATAGTAAACTCAACTCAGTGCAGGTGAGATTGGGGCTGAAAAGTCTGAAAAGTCCCCACAAATAAATGGTTTCCGATACAAATCAACCAACCACCACTCAGACTACCAATCCATCACCTAACTAAGCAACATAGCAACTGGTGTTTTCTTTTTTCTTTCTTTCTTTCTTTTCCACGATCAAAATGAAACAAAATATGAGGTGTAGATCAGATAAAAGCAAAACAAACCTTTTTGAACATATCCTCACATTGCAGAACATAACAACTTGAACAAGACAAACAATTAATTTTTCGGTAGAACCACTCCAGAAGTAAGCTGATCAATTAAGTTTTAATGAAGAAATATAATGCAAAGATATAGTTTATCTGATTTGAAAAGAAATGGCTTATATACACGTGACAATCAGAGTGACAATAAATTTGAATTATAGTTCACCTAATTCTACATTGCGCAGTTTTGGTTCTGGCCACAAATTCTCACCCTTTAGAAAAGCTAAATGCAATACACACAGATTACAAGAAAAAAAATACATATGTATTTACACACACACAACACACCTCACACACACACAACACACACACACACCACAACACGCACTCAGCGCACGCACGCATCACCACACACATTTTTTTTTTTTTTTTTTTTTTAATAAATATACCATATAAACATACGATTCCAATTGATACATCCTTCATTTATAAAAATCATAAATATAAAATACTTTTTTAACTACTTCTTAAGAGTGTTCCACCAAAGATAAATATCATGTCTGACACACTATGCTGAAGACTTTCCAATTTTTTCTTTTGGGGGGGGGATTAATAAAAACTGGGGGGAAATTCTTGAAATTATCTAAAAATCATCATGTTTCAGTAAAAAAAAAGATTTTTTTATTCCTTTTTGTTTTCCTTAAATTTCTTGTGTCACTATCACCAATATGTATTTTGCTGTTGTCAAACCAAAAAATTAACATTACATATAGCTCCTGAATGACCACATGGCATGCATATCATGCTTTTGTAGCTTCGTATACATTCCTTTTAAAATCAATACGATACATACATGTGACTGACCCCTTTGAAATTCTGGATCATGATTTGATCTCTCATAAAATTTATAAAGTGCATGAGGCGCATTTTAGTTCACAGAAACAAAACTTAGTGGCAAAGTTGTAAGCCTATGTCTTAAGATATTTTGCCACAGTGAGGTTACTTCAGTCGGAAATTAAACAAATATCAATATCATAACAAACAGTACCGAGGAAAACCACTGTGCACAAAAGACAAAATTTTTTAAAGGATAAGTGAAATAACTCCACCAATACAAATGGAACAAATGAATTACCAGAAAAAGTATGACGCCTGTTCCGACCTGATGTTGTTTAAAAACATGCATGAGAGGCCAAGAGGTGGAAAATGTCATCACGTTTTTGGTTCATGTAAAATATTGTTATATTATCAAGTGTTATCTGGCGGAGTATTAAAAAAACATTCTGAAATTTTGTCTTTAGAGCCAGAGATATTTCCTAGTACAGTTTGATATGAGCAATACCTTTGTATCTACTCTTCACAATTCTTAATCTTTTCTATCAGTCGTTAATCGAATTGATTAAATTTCTAATTTCAAATAATAACAACCCCCAAAACGTACATCCGACAACTGTTAACCTACAACTTACCAAATTGCGCAGATACTCATGAATTCAGTCCGTCGTTTTTTAGGTCCCATAAGTTAAAGATAATGTCATGACCTATGGAAGTGATAAAAAACTAACTTAAATTTATTATGATGAACAACATACCTACAAAAAAACACTTCAAGCAAAACCACCAGCCATGTATTACTGATCATAAAACTAAACGTTTGATGAGAAGAAACAATCGTTTCCATTTAAGAATATTAAACTTACACCCTAAATCCCGATAGATTACTGGTTATGGTATAAACATAGAAAGAAGAAAATTCCAAGAGAATATAGCTTGCTCACTCCTATTAAGTTTAAATCAATGATTTCAGAAGGTGATCATCAAACAAGAAATTATGTCTTACCATAAGGATTAAGACACAGACAACATTGGATTCCAGACCTGAGGAACAACCATAATAACGTCTAATACAGGACCCGAAGGGAAAGCAAATTTACTAAACAAGCAGTTTTGTTCAGTTTTCACCAAATCTCCCAAGTCCTTTAAATAACATTAGACAAAGGATGATGATAAACTCCCTGAATTCTAAACATCAAGTAAACAAAGCAGAGTATATAAGTTACAGACCAACAACAATGAAAACACAGCTACTGTCCCGAAGGCGATTCCATGCAAGCACGTAAAATAATTGTGCCAAAGAAATGATTGAGGTATAACCAACTACTTTACCAACTTCAACTGTACCACGAGTAAAACCTGAATGAGTGGCAGAGATCGAGCATTGTTCCCTTTATTCAAAAGTGACAACACAAAAGCAGATAACTATAGAACAGAATCTCCTACAATCCAAATCATCAAAACTACTTGAACACATAATATGATTAGCATAATGACCATCTAGACAACATATGAACTTTTAATAACGCCCATCAAGGTGTTTTAGACAGCTAAGAGTTGTGAAGCACACTCATAACAACTCACAATTAATTAATAACTGTCAAAACCACAGACAAGCAAATAGCTGCAGTTTAAATTAGACTTTTCTAAAGCTCTTTGATAGTGATGACCATGAGCCTCTGCTTAAATTAGAACACATCGCACTGGTCGGTTCTTATTGCTAAAATGGCTAGATCATTCCTCGATGTGGGAGAACGCAGAAAGTTTTTTGTGAAGGGTCGTCATCCATTGTAATCCAGTCTTGTCGTTGAGTGTACCACAGGGAACTGTTCTGGGCCCTTGTTTTTCTAAATTCATACAAATTACATAAGTAATATCTCTCTCCTGGAACTACTATAATGGCCCTTTTTTGCAGATGACATCTAAGATACAGAACATCAAAGCAAGAATGATACACGCATTCTACAATAAGATCTAAAACTCATTACAAGAGTGGAAAAAGGAACTTGGAAAATGGAAATCAAGATCCAAAAGTGCAAGTGAGCGAATAAATATAAGTAAACAAATAGCGTCGACCACCTATATCATAATGTTCTATTCATAATACTATGTCTAAAGAAACCAAATGGCAGCAAATATTTAGGCTGATTAAAGATACGTCTCAAAAGGAACGAACATTACATTTACGTATGTAAGAAAGCACATAACATCTAATCTTTCTTCTTATACAGAATATCAATGACTGCCCCCAAAAGATTTAAAGACAACTGCATACAAACACAGTAAAGACCAGTACAGGAATAGTTCGCATTTGGGATCCTTAACCATCTAAATGACAATGATAACCTCGAAAAGATACATAAGATAGGCAGCATTGGTTATCGAAACAGGGAACCCACATCCAGATGAAAATGGGAATACTAAGAAAACATGAGGAAATTAGAAAGAAACCCTATAAGAGAGAAGAGCTTTTTAACATAACGGTAAACTATCTTCCTCAAAGGCATAGCTAAACTACATGATAT
Source organism: Conus ventricosus (assembly GCA_018398815.1). Classification (NCBI taxonomy): domain Eukaryota; kingdom Metazoa; phylum Mollusca; class Gastropoda; order Neogastropoda; family Conidae; genus Conus; species Conus ventricosus. Next base: position 44,632,014 of record CM031612.1, on the reverse strand, counting down.
TCCAATGGAACACCCTACCGGTAGTATTGAATAAAGTAGCACCCGGAGTGCGGACAAAGATATACATACCTGCAACAAATATTGGAACAGCCATCTACATGTCATTAATCTAGTTCTTACTGCTGTGGAACTCACTGCCGGGAGCCATCAAGAATGCCACAAATGCAGTCCTCATTAAAAAAAACAATGATAATCCAGAATTGTATGATCTGCATACTGACGAATTTCTATTTTAACTTCCCCATAAATTTCACTGTTACTGTCCTGAATTTGGCCATTGCTTTTAACTATCTAGAATAAGTAGTGTCGACCTCCTTGTTGCCAAATTTGCCCAGCCCAAACAGTCTGAGTCGCACTAATTTATGTTAATTTTAATTTACTTTTAACAATGCGCGCTGTGAACATACTCATTTTGAGTGAACCATATTTTAGAAGAAGAAGAAAATAAGGACTATCATCTATTTTAATTCTCACTGGGAACAGTACTTTTTGACGGTGAATCACTTTTGTATGTATGGCAAGAATAAGGAGTTGAATACCAAAGCTGAACATGCACATCTAGACACATCTAATGATAAGCATGGAAACAGCTGAAATACCATATCTATTAAGCATGTTTGAATATTCTACTTCAACCAATGTATTGCAGCAAGAGTGTGACCATTATCAAATTTTCACTCTCACAAATGGACCAAATAAGGGTGAAGAAACCTCGTTACCAAATGAAACATTGAAGAATCAACGCCTATAAACTTTGACATATTAGAAACCCTTCATAAGCACCAACTGTATTGAGAATCAATCTAATCAGCGACCATTTTAAAAATTGCATCATTTATTCTTTTATTTTGGGGGGGGAAGGGAGAATAACAATGACTGTCCATCATTACCCCCCACCCCCCCCCCCACCCCCAACACACACACACACACCCACACTACACCTCTATCCCACTCCCATTTTCCTCATAGAGAGTGTTACTATTCATGTTCATTTTCAGCAATGAAATAAGTAAGTTCATCTGAACTCCTAAAAAATTCATAATATTAGAAGAAAGTAGAATTACCGGCAAGCAAAAAAGCTACTTTAGTTTTGTACAACTATAAACTAACAAAATAAATCAAAAAAGTAGATATGTAACCTCTTATAAAATCAGTGGTAATAAGAAAGAAAAATATGCAAATTTAATCTACGAAAACAACAAACAAAACCGAAACACCAGGGAAAAAAGAATAAATAAATACATACATACATATAATATATTACAGTAGAAAAATGAAAAGAAAGAAGAGCGCAACTGAATCTTCATAAAAGCACTTTTAATCTCCAATGTATGCAAACAGACAGAACCAAAAAAAAGATACTGCAAATGTAAAATTATCAAAAAGCATATACAAGATCTAAGGAGAAAAATAATCACAATACCAGATGGCAACAATGTACCGAATGATTCCTGCTATATAAAGTGGTGCAGCCTAGAATATCACTATTTCCCTGAATCACTCCTTCAGGAACGTAATGAACACAACATCACACTTACCCTGTCTTTTGCTATGACAAGAGCTATGACACGCGGTCAAAGTGAATCGAGAGATGACCACCCAGATGTCCTCATTTCATAGATGACCATGAATTATTAAACATGTTACTATCACATTGTAAACACACATTAGTCAATTCTAAAAAAGACAGAGATAATAAAGTAATGTTGGTTCACAAAAGTATAAGACACATGCAGGAACTGTTGAAAAAGCAAAAAGTTTTTAGATCAGAAACTCCTACTCCAAAATTGAAGATGTTTGGGGAAAAGTGTACATAGCACGTGTAATGAGATACACACACACACACAACACACACACATCCCACAACACACACACACACACACACAACACATACACACACACGAGCTTCAATGCTAAAAGCTAAAGTATGGCGTAGGGAAAAAAGGGTACAGAAAACATTGGTAACCCCCATTTTAACATGGACAGACATCAACATAATACGAAGGTCTCTGCTATGCAAACTCACCTAACAATCAACAAACAATAATGACTTTCAAAGATGAAATATACATAAAACACAGTTTCCTAAGTATCCATTTCTCCCTGCATGAATAACTACTTCATTCAGCCAATATTATTGAACCCCGTAAACTCCGCATCAATTTCTGAACTGTGAAAAAAAAACAGGCCTGATACAAAAAGCCCTAAAAACACGAAAATCAGACTAAAACATGAACTGATTGTTGCTGTATGGCATAAATATGATTGCTTAAAATTTATTGCTTATACAATAAAACAAACAGGCCACACATGAACAATATCCTCCGCCCCTCCCCCCCCCCCCCCTCCCCCCGCCCCAAAAAAAAAAAGAAAGAATAAAAGCAAAACAAAACATAAAACAAAAATGACATTAAGAAGAAAGAACACAAAACAAACAACAAAACCCAACCAAACACTACGCCCAAATCATCCAACACTTGCCGTATTCTCAGACACCATTGCCCACATCTGTGCAAAGCAATTGCACAGTACACAGTTTGCAAGTAAAATCACATGCCCCACTGACAAAAACCACAGCTGATTATTACTGCATCATAACTCACCCTGTTTAACACATGTCACGGCAAAAGCGTGAACTGTATAAACAGCATTTAAACAGCAAATTATCCATACAATCAATTAAAGGTTAAAGGGACGTAAATATTCCATTGAAAAAAACAAACCTTTTGGGTGTAGAGATGAAAGGGAACAAATGTAAAGCAAAACATGGCCACTGGAAAAACTCATTGTCAGGCACGAGGATATATTTGGTAACAGATTTATGAACATACAGCTGAATCATGAGTTTTCTATTACATGCCCATTAGGCTTGTACACTTACTCTGTCAATGTGACGTCAAACTAGTACCAATGATTTAGCTGGAAAATTTGTTTATTCTTTGAAAAAAGTAATCCGTGTCTTCTCAAACCTTCTCTTTATCCTTGGCCCTTGGGTTACAAACACTCCCTTCGTAACTTGTGGCTAAAGTGAAACAGACCATGACACAATCACAAAAACTTGAACGCAGCCCTATCATCAAAGCCTATCTTTCAAAAGCCCCTAGCTTCAAAGCCCAATCCCGCAAAGCCCAATCCTCAAACCCAATCCTCAAATCCCTATCCTCCAAAAGCCCAATCCACAAAGCCCAATCCATCAAAGCCCTAATCTCTCAAAGCCGCTATTCCTCAAAGCCCTCTCCCGTCAAAGCCCTTATCTTCAAAGCCACGAACCTCATAGCCCTATCCTCAAAGAGCCCTCACTTCAAAGCCCTTCCTCAAAGCCCGTACTTCAAAGCCCTATCCTCATAGCCCTATCCTCAAAGCCCTATCTACAAAAGCCCGAGTCCGCCAAATCCCTTATCTTCAAGCCCTATCCTCAAAAGCCCTATCCTCAAAGCCCTGTCCCTCAAGCATCATGAAACTGATTGGAGTATGGACACAATGAAACACAAAGTTAGTCATCACATTTCAGAACAATCCACAAACTTCCAACATCTCGTACCGCACATGTGAGATTGAAATTGATGACAACAGCCAATTGCCCATCTTTTTCTGTACCCAAGCAGTTCTCAGTGAATAATGAGAACAAACCAAGGCTTACAAAACTTTATATTAACGACTGGTAAATAACTCATAGTCAACCATCCAGCAATGCAAGATAATTTCAGCGTAAAGCACTATTAAAATATAAAAGCGTTAAATACGGACCCTGCACAAGGAACTAAATATAACAAACTATTGTTTTTCATTATAGATAACAGCAATATATCAACCAATGAATCATTGCAGACTGTTCGCTTAAAGCCTGCATTTACAAATATTGTTATAAATGACACGTACAACTGAGTACACAATACAATGCAGGAAGTCAGTAAGTGGGTGGTGCATTTGATAATGCTGCCCACAGTAACAACTTCAATTGCTGGTTTGAACACGACTCACTACTTCACTTCCACGGTACTGCTAACACTCTTTTCTGGATTCAGTCCCTTTCGTGTAAGATTGCAGTTTAAGCCCCACACATGATGACCGATACACAATGCTGAAAAACAAAAAGGTAAACAACACAACTAGTACTAAGGCGACAACTTCAGTGACACCAGCCTGTCCAAGTCTATTCAGTGGCACTAAAACACAATATCATCCTGCAGAGACCGAATGAATTTGTAAATTAACTTGTAACCAATTAGAGGTTGACCAGTCATCAATCACCATCACATATCTTGAAAGCAGCCACACAAACACCTATTTTAGGCCAGATCCTAACCCACTTTGTTGTTGATAATCAGGTCCTTGCACTCAGTCAGACAGGACACTGATCCTGAAAAGGGTATGAACTGAATTACGGAATTTCTAGCTGTAAGTGTATCACAACAACACAGCCTCCAGGTCAGCTGCATAGTCCACACTACATCACAACCCGCTGTCCTTCATAGCATGCAGTTTTCCTCTCCAACGTTCCTGTTTGTCACGTCCCAGGGTCCAACGAAGTCGAGCAAGCCTGCAGTAAAGGGACAACCAATGATGACCGGTATGCTGTCCATCGGTCAAAAGAGCCCGTATGTGTCTGCCCTACCTGTCCTTGTTTCAGCTTGTCATGGCTATCACACCAGGGCACACACTGCTTTCGCCAGTCTCTGAAGTGTAACGGTTGCGTACAGCTACTCCATCACTGGCACAAAACCTGTCCATGCGAGGTTGTTCCGCCTGAAAATATTACCCTTCCACAAAGGCAACTGCCATTGCCTTCAACATAGTCACCTCGGTGAAACAATGGAAACACTGACGAATACATCACTTCCACAATGGAGGTAAAGAATGAAGAAAGGTATCTGTTCAAACGCACGACTGCGTTCTAGATATAGTTTCACTGGTGAAATTGGGCGACAAACCACCTTCTGTGGGAAGACTATACCATAAAGAAGCTTTGGAATCATTTGCTCTCAATTTGTGGAATAAGCTCAAAGTCAGTATATCGCTGAGTGATGCATGTGGTTACCATACCTTCAGGCACAGTTGAGAAGTAATCATGAATGTAATAATCCTAGAAACATATCCACCTTTTTTGTGAACAACGTACATGCACGCATTCATTAGCAGTGTAGTTGGAGCTTGTAAAATATTTAAAATAACAACAATACAGTGAAACCACTTTAAGCATACACCACACTATTGCATCCTCGTGTGTGTGTGTGTGAGTTTTTGTGTGTTAGTGTTTGGTGTGTGTGTGTGTGTGTGTGAGTGTGTGTGCATGCATGCATCTGTGTGTGTGTGTGTGTGTGTGTGTGTTGTGTGTGTTTTTGTGTGTGTGTTAGTTGTGTGTGTGTGGTGTTGTGTAGCATGCGCACTGCCTATGAAGACGCTACATAAAACATACTCCAGAAGTTCTCACATTTCAGCATCAATCAAACTTAACTTAAAGAATGTAGCCTTACATATACTTTAAAGCAAAAATCACTACCACATGACAGCACCAAGCAGAGCTGTATCTCTATTAGTCTGAATAACAACTCAACCTACAGACAGACCCCTGAATCCCTTTACGTGCCTCACTTCAGGCAGATTCCCCTCTAAAACATGTAGTCCATAGAAATCAGTCTCACAGAACATTCCACCAGACAAGGTCTCAGAAAGCCCTAGACAGTCATGCTAACCCACAGCACCAGTCAGATTCTACATTTTTAATACATGACCATACATCCATTTGAAGTGAAAATATCCAGAACATTTTCTAACTACCATGTGCAACAAAGCTGTTGCCAAATTTACTCACATCGATCACCTTCTCTCTCTCACACTCTCTCTCTCCTTCCCTCTCTAACTCTCTCCTCTCTCTCTCATTGCTGATTCAGTCTGTCACGAAAAACATCTATCAAAAATTTGCGTTTCCAATCCACTTCCGCTAGACGATTTGTCCCAATACATATACAGATACAGCATACAATCAGCCCAACAAGACCTTCAATATCTTTTATACAGGGATTGTTGATTAGTTTTTGATCTTCAATCAATAAGATGAAAATTCAATCACTGCGCTTGTGCAAGAAATAGCATAAACCCATAGGAGGACCAGGGAAAAAAGAGATAGAGAGAGCAAACCAACTCTGCAACAGATCAATAAAGAGAGAAGAAAGGAAAGGCAGACATCTGATCACGGACAAAGGACCTGGACATAGCAACCAAACTGAGACTGCACCAAAACAATGAAGGTACTGAGCTCTTGAGGTTTGAATACTTTTTATTATCACAGCCCATTCGGCCACACATAGTTCTTCATGCTGTTCATTTCCATAACAAAGACAGGAAAATGGTCCACAGTGCAGATACACAGTCTTATGACAGAAGAGAAGACAAACATTTCTTTTTCTTTAAGAAAAAAAAAGGGGGGGGGGGGTGCAGTAAGAGAACGATAAGAAACAGAAAAGAAGTTACTAGCACAGAACAGCATGTTTGTCAATAAACGTGACAATTCCAAACATATATGTAAATATTTAAATCTTGTGTACAAAGTAAAGTTTTGTGAGTGAATTTGTACCTAACTTGTGTTAGTCTTATTTTTTGTTAACAAATCTTACATAACTTGTAAGCGAACCGCCCAGATAATGTGGACAAACGAGTCACAAGACAAAAAAACAACGCGTTTCGACCTCTTAGTTCTTCCGTCGTCATGAGAAAATACTTTTTTTTTGCAATGACTTATCAGTATTACGGGAATTTTGCTCCTTCCACCAACAGTAAGAGACAGGGTTATTTTTGAGAATAAATTTGATATACAATTGCTCTAAGATATTATTGAGGAAATTAGAAAACGCTCCAGTTTTCCTTCGTCCCAAGGAACATAAACCCTCCCGCCCATACAACAACCTTTGCGCGCTGTGACGCTACTCTCGTTTTTGAGTGAACCAGTCCACTTTAGGAAGAATAATAAGAACTTACCACGTGACTGAAGTTCCAGGTAGCAAGAGAGGAGCGCATCTCCCTTGATGACCTCCGCTGAGGTCACCTCGAAAGGTCACTCTGGGCAGGTGTCTTCTGACGCCTTCCATATGGCACAGGGAAATTCAAACATTTCTGCAAATGTAAGAAAACACTCAAGCATATATTCCTGAAGCAAGAAAAGGAAACTACACGTATGAAACTTAGGAGAAACAAGTGGCAAATACGCACTATGATACAGGCAGGAGTGTTCAAAATCTGAAGAGGATTGATTTACTATCAAAGGAAAGAATAAAGCCAGATAAAAAAAAACATAATACAATGCTTGACTGTTAAATTTCAGAAATTTTTGTACACAATGACGAAATGAATAACATCCAATCAAAAAACCCTTGAATCAAATTACTTCCTGATTTTATTTTGTCATCTTTTTAAAAACGCATCTGATTCATAATCCTGCTGATCCCCCACACATTCACGCCTGCAACAATTCATGACTTCAATATCCAGAGAAATGTTCATGACTCAGAAACAAGGATACACTTATCAAAGGGCAAAATTTTTTTTTATATTAAAAATGAACACTTACAGAAATGACTCTCGCCAAGACATATTTGCTCAGTATGAACGAAGGGAAATAACTCTTCCTGGCCATACACACCCCACTCCCAACCAATACACAATTGGAACAGTCATTGTCTTTCTTCTTTTACAGCACTTGCGCTGAGGTGGAACTTGGCATGCAAATTGATTTCCAAGAGACTAGCACTATCCATCTTTTAGTTTTCAATGGATTATGTATTTATCTTTTTTGTTCTTTTGTTTTTGTTCTTGATTTCTTGTTTTTTTGTATTATGTTTAAACTGTAACTGCATGCAGAAGATAATCACGCACAGATAAAAATCATCACAAAAAACCTGACACATTTTGACAACAAAATTGGGTACACAAAAAGCCTAATAAAAGACAATATAGATGATAATTATTAGTTCTGAACTAACACGTGACTCTTAATTATTTATCTTGAATTGACCTTTGAATATGAATTAATCTTAAATTTTTTTGCTGCCACTGAACAAAACAAAACACCACACACACACCCCAATCACCCCAACGCACACACACACACGCACTACAGACACACAATTTCCACATGTCAATTCTTCCTTATTGAACATGCATTTAGTTCCACTGGTTTATTTGTTCACATTACAAATTTGAGCAATAAGGAATAAAGAATTCAAACTTGCAAAGTTTCTGTGTGACTACAAATCAAATCACACACAAATCCCAAGGGTCAAATCAACATGTGAACTGTATGTAAGAGATCACAGTAGATCTAATCAACACCCTTGATAAAAAAATGTCCAGGTGCATTCTTTAGATGAGCATACTATAATGCCTGTTTGAATATAATTTCAGATCAATGATATTTTTAAACATCATGTGGTCCCATATATTGCGCCTTTATATCTACAGACAATCAAAGTTTAAAACTTAACTTGATGTCTAAATTTGCCTTTTACGCGTATACAATATTTGATCTCCTCATAATCTTGTTAATATTCCACCTGTGAAGATACCACCGAACTGTGTTCAGCACCTAGTTTAACATCCAGAGTCACATTCTTCAATGAAAGATTGTTGCATAATTTGAATGTTGAGGCACTGTTGTTGATACATACATTTTGCCTGTGACCATACCACATCGTTTATAGCTGCTGTTTGAATCATTCAAAAAATAGCTTGTACACCCGACATGATTGTGCGCCCAACCATTTGATAAGCTTATTTCATTCCTTTGATTATTCTTGAATGAATGATGAGTCACGGCACTGTGTTCTGGACTGAATAGCGTAACTGCTGATCATGTCCTCATTCTCTGACATTGAGGGAAAAGGAAACAGGAATTTCTGCTATAAGCCATTGTAATGTGGATAAGACATATGTGTAGTTCAGCTGTGAGTCAACATTCGACAGCCTGCTTTCCTCGATTATCATCATCTGCTCAACAGTGTTGAACAGCCCAACACTCCCATCACATCAATTTACACTTGATATCTCCAAGAACAGATAAGGACAAAATATGCCGTCATGGTCTCTGCACTGCTTTACAGACAGTTTTGAGTTCTTTCGTTGGATGATATCCCACATTGAAGAAGCTTATCCCAGCAATGGCTAGCAAAGAGCTTCTTCTTCATTCTTTCCTAAAATACAGTTACACTCAAAAACTAGTATGTCACCAGCGAGCAATAATTAAAAAGAAAAATAAAAGACACATAAAATAGTGCGACTCCCATAGACTGTGGCCCCCTTGATCAAATTGGTAACAAGTCAAGGGGTCTCACTCGAAAAAAGTTTGTAAGCTTACTTCCTTGATGCTGGTGCTGGCTGATCCGTTGGATCTCATCTGAGACACCTCAGAGCTTTGGTTTGCCTTGGGCAAAAAAGCTATGTGTTTCAGCTCAGCTGACACTATGTAAGTTCTAATTCAATGTATTTGGCTCTTATGTACACTCCAGAGAGTGTGCCCATGCAGCATACTTCACACAGATACAGGAATGGTTCCTGATCCTGGTGATTAGTCAAGCCTTGGCCGATTTCCAGAAATGAAACTCCATTCCCCAGCTCGTCTCCTGAGTGGGCTAATCTGTGGAAGGGCTTGCTGTAGCAGGGTTTTTGGGGGGGGGTTTGGGTGTTTCTTTGTTTTCTATCTTGGTAGCTGCAGGTGATTCTGTATTTAAGTCACAATAATACTGTGATACAGCTCAATCGCTAGAAATTGGAATTCTGTTCGTCTACTATGTCTTGATAGTACGCCCGTGAAAGCACTTCTTCTTCCTTGTATAATGCCCACAATCATCAAGTTTGATTATTTTTGGCAATATTAACAACAACTGGTCTGCGCCGCGGGAGGGAGAACGGGGGTGGGCATGGGATATGGGGGGTCTAAAGGTGCGAGTGGAGAGGGGAGGGTGAAGAGGATCAGTTAACTCTTGACACGAAAAGTTCAAGATTGGTGGCTCCAGCCACCGCTTCGTACCGGCAGATTGTTTCCCAGTCCCCTGTTTGTGTAGGTGAGGTAAGGCGGTCCTGACAATAGTCGGTTCGACACTGCAGCTGGCTAGCATATTTGAATTCCCCTACGCTGTCTGACAAGGTGAGCAAGGTTGGATCTTGGCTTTGACGAAGTCGACTTGGTCAATAAGTATGTTTATACAGCAAGGCCAGTCCTGCTGGATCTTCGACGCTGCTGGAGTGGTAAGGCCACTGAGTTTGGTCAAGCCATGGCGAGACACATGATCAGTTTGGTATCTATTGACCACAAAGCTGGCTGCTCGTCGCTGAACCGCTTCCAGCTGGTTTTACATGAGTGTCAGAGGAGGGGTCCCCAAACTGGTGCAAGGGCGTTCTCTATAATGGGGCGGACGTATCTATTGTATGCTGTCCTCCTTTCAGGTGGGATTGCACTGATCTTCAAGTATGCGCCGCAAGAAGGCCTAAGACTTATTGCTTTTGCATTAACAGATGAATTTCAATAGTTTCTTTTCCCGAAGACAGATTTTTCTGAATGGTCAGACCGCCCGAGGTATTGCCGACGACACTGTCAGTAGTGTCTGTCCATTGCAGTTCATGGAACTTGCTGGTGAAGGGGCTGTCTCTTATGGTCACTGGAGGGTGGTACACTTGTCTGGATGGAAATGACCTTCTCCCAGCTTTCTCGTCCCAAATCTCTAGCACGATTCAGATCTTCTTTGCAGTCGGTTGTGACGTGGTCTGATGTCCTGACCCTGTACACAGCGGTGTCCCGTTCCGCAAAGAGTCTGGTCGCAGCAGTGGAAATGCTCTGGTATTTCGTTGAATGTAGACTAAAAACAACGACGGTCCGAGGACCGTAGGCCCTGTGGAACTCCTGACATATGCAGCAGAACTCTGATGTGCTGCACCGCGCTCGACTACCACATGCTTGACGGTATCTGTCGGAGAGGAAGTGATTTTACCCAACTATAGATGTTGGCCTGTTTGCGGTCACTACCAATGAAGAGCTTATTGGATCAGAAATTGCTGTGTTCCACCTTGACAAAAGCCGTTCGCGAAGTACCAGCACTATAGTGATCTGTCTGCTTCCTCACTCGATGTTGTCGACAAGGTCCTCGACACTCCAGCAGTTGTGTCTCGCCAGTAATCTTTTCTCAAGCGAAAGCCTTCTGTGTGGGACACAAATCCATTCTGCTCGTGAGGTGGTCAAAGAGAGTGCTGACAACAATGTGCCTCCCAGATCTTACAGGGCACACATGTTAACGCCACTGGCTATAGTGAGGCTTTCTAATCACACCTTTCTTGAAAATCGGTGTCACTAGAGCATCTAACCAATCTGATGGTACGTCGCCTGTTGATATAATGACTGATAGATGTTGTAAGTAACGGGGCCAACTTCCACTGCCAACTTCCCTCATTACAAGGGGGCTGATGCCATCCGGTCCCGCTTGCCCTTATATGGTGTTCTGATTTTGCAGGAGCTTCCTTGGGACTCCGTCGAGGTTATATGGATATCCTTAGATTTCAGTGGTAGGCAGCCCTCTACATCCCACATTTCTGCTGGAATACTGTCTCCTGTAACTATTTTTTTTATCCCTCCACCAAAGACGTAGTGGAATTGGTGCAATGAGAGTCTCTGCTTTCTGTTCGGCATCCACTACCAGGCGGGGGTGGGGTCCGATTGACTATTAAAGGGGAGCGACTTCCGACTTTCGCTGTGCGCTGAGATTTTGATCAACAGGCCAGAAGCGTTGCGCTCTGTCTTCCCTCCTCGTCCTCATCACTGTCAGTTAATGTATTTCCAGTACGCACGTCTGATTTTGCCCTGACATCTCGCCGAAGCATGTGGAACTTGGCTACATGTCGTCACATCCAAGTTTCTTCATCAGCAGGTAGGCCCTTCCCTATAGGTTTAATCAACCTTTCTTCGAATCCGGGGTGATCCAGGGTTTTCCCCGCTTTACCGTCCTCCCGGTGATTACTTGGTGTTTGTGAAGAATTACTCACTGCTTTGATCAGAGTGTCTTTAAAACTTTAGACCACCGTGATTTCATGGGAGATAGACTTCTTCATTATCGCTCCTTCAATTTTCTTGTTGGTTGTGGTCCCGCAGGAACAGTCCTGAACTATCCCATCCTTCCTTGTCATAGCGGTTGATGTGACGTTGTACTTTCTTGGCTTGGGGGCAATAACATCTACTTCACAGAATTCCACGTCATGGTCAGAGAAGACCAGGCAGGTTTTCCACGCGTGGGAATGAGGTGCGGGCTGGTTGTGCAGGATCAGGTCCTACAGTGTTCTCAACTGGTGGGTTCCGTTCCAATCTTCTTTGTAAAGCGAGTTGTTATGACAAAGAAAATCATTTCCTCTGATCCTTAGAATGTCTGTAACGTTTGAGCACTGATTGTGTTCATGTCTTCTCTACGAGATTTGTATAAGAAGTCAATCTTGGTTCTTTTTTTTCCCATAAATCTATTTGGGGTAAGAGCGGGAGTTCCGCCATGAAATGTTCTTGGAATACTCATTAAAGCATAACCTCCACAAAGTGTTTTTTTTGCTGGGATGAGACGAGCTCTACATGCGCAAATAATACGCTCACATACACAGACCTTATTGGCGACGATGATAACAATTGACTTCCGCGCCGGACAAAGCGAAGTTTAACACCTTCGGTGACATTTGTATTTTACCCAAGGCTCCATCCTACAGCACATCAGTTCGTAAACGACATGGCAACCAGATTACCGACCTTTGAAGAAATTTCCTGTTCACACAGAGAGAGTAGTACCCGCATACGATGGAAAACATGGATTATATCAAATTAGAAAATTTGTTCTGTGCTAAGATACCTACAGAACCGAAGCCTGAAAGAGACGGCATTGTTTTGTTACAATGATGGGTTGAGTGATAATTTTGTGAATTTACGAATCTAGACCAATATGAACAAAAGGGAATTGGTGCCTTGTAACTGAAGGCGCGGCCTCCCAACTCAAATTGAATATGAAGGTCCTCAAAAAGTCATTCACTGACTATTTCACTCCAGAAACAAGAAACAGCTTAACGAAACTTTTAATTCGTCAAGCAAAGCAACAGGATGGTGGAGTCCATAGATAGCTTCTAACACACGACCTCCGAAGTCTCGCATCGCTAAGTGAGTTCCATGAAATAGATCAAGAGATCCTAGCTCAGGAATATTCAGGTTTTCACATAAACCCGTGTGCGCGGAAGGCAACTGAATGAGCATTATAATCTGAAAGCAGTACTTGAAGAACCAAAGCCCACAAACTTTCTGACTCCAGAGCAGCAGATTATCGAAAGAGAGTGTGACATGTTTCATACTGTTTTCAGTGAATTGCTGTGTCAAATGCGAGGAGTTACAGACAAAGTGGTTGACGACCGTGTTGTCATGGCCCTGGTGGAAGGTCACAGTATCCGGTTCCAGCAGTGGTCCTCGAAGGCAGCGTGTTTCCGTGCCGTGGTGGTGGCTATCCAGAGTGGACGAGGGTGGCCGCTACACCGTGGTTCTTCACACAGTTTGTGGCGCGCATCGTCTGGTGTCCCGCAGTCGCTACAGAGGATAACTATCTTCCCCCACTACAACTCCTGTCCACAAGGGGAAGGAGGTGCAAAAAGAGTTTCAAGATTGGACACTTTGCCATGGTATGTGATTCGTCCTTTCGCCCGACAAGTAAGACCCCGAACATGTTTCTAAGCAAGCTGATGATGACATGAAAGAGGAACCCGAACATTCAGCGACGAAAGCGTTTACACTGTATCCGAGCGATACCCTCCCCAATCACCATATTAACAGGCGATCAACTTCAATACCCAGTCAAATTTCATTGTGGACAACAGGGGACTGTGAACATTCTAGACTATGACACATACACCATGCGTTTCCCAAATGTCCAGCTGTATGGGACAAGTCCCCCCATTATTCCATTCGGGGGTGCACGCCCACCTCTCTTTGTTGAAAGTTAAATCTATCACCACTGTACATTGAACAACACTCACATCCATAGAAACCCACCATCTATGTTGTTACGAGGTGACAAACCCAACAACAAACTCCTCATCTCCCCCACCTGGTGGGGGGGTGCTCAGTCACTAACACATGATATCAATTTGCTTTCACAACCTCCACTCCAACACCCCAATACCAACAGCAGTATCCAAATCTCATCATGAAGGTAACCGGAAAAAATCAAGATGTGTGGAAGTAAAGCTCCATATAGACACTTACAAAACAACCTTCATTGCAGAAGCATAGACGCATACCGTTCATGTTCGCAAAGACGTGCGAGCTGAGAGCGTAGAGAGACTAGAAAGCGACGACATCATCGGAAAAAGTATGACGTCCTAACTCCATGGTACAGGGCCTACTGTCACAGATTCCACAGAAAAATGGAGGTCAACTATGTGAAGATAAGAGAGAGGCGCCAATGGCAACATCAATGCAACCGGCGAGAAACTCCCTGCCAACACTGAGAATGACCTCATTGCCTGATCTGAACGGCACCACAGTTTACCAGTAAACTGAACCTTTCCGGTGCATACCCCCCAACACGAACTTGCTGAAGATTCTCGATACATTACACAATCCAAGCACGCATGAAGTTCTACTCCGTACAAGCGTCTACTGATTCCTGCGTCAACTCAGGCGTCCGAAATCTGTCCAAAAGTGACCATTGCAGAACTTTTGCAAGATATCCCAGGCGCCCGCAACCTTTCCTGTGACATCATAGAGAACGACGGAAAAACCCATCAGCAAGCATGATAATGAGCCTACGGCAACACTGAATTGAGCACAGTGATAAGGATGCCAAACTGAACAAGGACAAGTGGTTTCTCAGTACACCAACTCACATACAACTGGACAAGTAATTGGACAGAATGGGTATCGCCAGACCCAAAGAAGCTCAGAACGATCGCCGATACCCAGCCCCAACATCCGTTTGGTCAGGAAGTAAGGTCCTTCCTATGCATGTGTCAGTATTGTGATGCCAGTTAACGCCGCCGTCTACGAAACCACCACATAACCACTGCAGGAACCTGACAAAGAAGGACACACCGGAACTGGGAAACCAATAACAACAAGCTAACGACAAGCTGAGAAACAGAACGACTCGCAGTGCACATGTCATGGCTATTTGACACTATAATCCTACTGAATCATTGTTGATTGCCATTCCATCAGTCTTGGATGCCATTCTGACCCAGAACGGAAAAGTTGATTTGTTATCAAAGTCGCGCTGCAATCGGAACCCCCGACTGAACATCGCTACTCTCAGACCTGAACCGAGAGTTCCACGCTATCATTACGTGTGTTGTACACTTTTTCATCTGTACCATGTATTGGCACACGTATCCGGTGATAACTGTATCACAATGCCCAATCATTGGAAACATGAACAGACAGAAGCATACAAACGGCCAGAATGGATGATATGGCGTTTGCGTCTCAGTCATACGAGATGGATCTCGTAAACACACCAGGAAGAGACGAAACGTAAATCCTTCCTGACTGACAACAGTCTACACCGCCAAGACACACCACGTTGTTTGGAAAATACCTGGTGAAGAGTACATTTGTTTACAATTCGCAAAAAACACAGACCCGAAAGTCCAAATCATTGGAAGAAGTGAAAACCGCAGCACAAAGTGATACAAATCCTCCAGAAATTGATGGTTGCTGTACAAACTGGAAAATGGTAAGACAAAGACGTTGAAACTTTGCCCGTTTCAGAGATGAACTTTCAGTCCATGCGTCCTTGTCCTCAGAGAACCATCGCCCATATATCCCTCAAGACCTTCAAACAAGTCAACAGCCATCATATTGCATCACCAGTCTCAGGCCAAGAATTGTGAAGACCAAAACAGTGTATTCTTAGAAAATCTGGTTTCCTGGAATGGGACGTAGGCAGTGTGAGGACGACAGCATAAAGAAAGCTTGCATTCCCTGCCAATCATCATACCCCGGTCCCAAGACTCGTGAACCCATCATGTCCACCTCCCCATTTCCTTCCCGAACCATGAGTTTCACTTGAGTCGATATTGCTGGACCATTCCCTTCCTGGATTGACTGGATGGTAGTTCATCGATGAACATAGCAGATTTCCAGAAGACAGATCAATTCCTCAACTTTTTTCAACATCTCTACTTTCCTCGCCACAACTGAAGAAAACTTATTCCCGTCAGGCATACCAAAACTGTGGAAGACAGACAATTGACCACCCTTCAAAGGCCAATACTTCACTAACTATGCCAAGTGATTAGGTTTATCCCATCATCGCAAAATATCCCCACACTGGTCCTTAAGGCAAATATGGTGCATGGCAAACGCTTCAATGTCCTCACTCAACAAGACCATTCGAGCCTCATCAGCAGCAAACCTCAACTGGAATGACTGAGCTTCATGCTTTTCTCCCGGTATGTACATAGCAACTCCCCATGATGCCTCCCACAGCTACCACCCTTCGAAGCTCTTACATGCGCAATGTAATAACATTGGACTACCAGGGCCCCACCAACCCCACTCATCCCAAATTCCCCTAACAAACACCGCACTGCTCATCAATACACTGGTGAGCCAAACAGAATATGGTCTGCCTACGCTGACCAACTACGTACACACCAACCATCAGGACTCCAACCAGGTGACCATGTGCTTGTGAGACAAGCCCAAGAAGAACCAACTGTCCACGCCCATTTCACTCCCACTCCTGTACATGGTCACCCAGAATAAGGGCAGCATGTCCACGCGTGCCAAGCGTGGTAACAACACTGGTAGTGTATTACTGTTTTAAAGCAAGTACTAGTACTGGAACGTTATCACCAGCTATCGGCTCTGCCATTTAAGGCGGCGGACCTGCATCTGTAGCCATCTAGTACTATGAAAGCAAATAAAGTCCAAAACTTTTGAATCAAGGCAGCTCGCCATTTACCCTAAAGAGTGTGCGATACCATTACATGGTGTCCCAGAAAGTGTAAGAAGTAGAGAATAAACCCACGACCATGGCAGAGAATGTCATCTAAGGGACAAACCAGAACCCTCTCTTGTTTCCAACAGCAGCAACCCCAGTGCTGAAGGAGCACGTGGAAAAGAAGTTCAACATCTTTCTTCAGGCTACTGGCGCAACAACAAAGCCCAACGTCGTCAAGGTAGGACTTCTCCTAAACCACATCGGCGATGAAGGCATCGAAATCTATTCGAATTTTGCCTACCAACCAGCCAGAGACAACCCTGAAATGCTGACGACTACGCAACCGTCCTGCGTAAGTACGACGAATTTTTTAACCGTCGCGACCCCCAATTGATGCTGAGGGAACAGTTCTGGTATAATCTGCGTAGAGAACCGTCCCAGACATTCGATGCATGGCTACGCACTGTAAAAGAAAAAGCTAGTGCATGCAAATTTGACAACGTCGACACGATGGTTAGAGACAAATTGGTATTCTCTTGCCATGACGACATTGCAAAGATGAAGCTAGATAAGATAAGATAATGTTGCTTATAGCCCAGCCGACCGCAGAGGGCCACATCAGGGCTGTCACCACGTTAAAATCAACTCGCCAGTCATTTTTAAAAAAAAAAAAAAAAAAAAAAAAAAACACTTTCACACATCTCGTTAAATGACATCGTCTACAAACGCACCAGAAACTTTGTTAAAAATCTTTCTTCCGTAAAATCTTAAATCAGATGAAAAATGTTAATTTCTCTCAAAAACTTAAGGATCACGTCAGGCGGGACATCCCTGAACAGGATCTTCATGGACTCCGCTGTAAAATGTTTGTGTCTCACATCGTGCAAGTCCCAACACTCTAAAAGAACATGTTTCATTGTGAGTGGCGCATGACATGGAATGCACCACGGAGCTTCTTCACTCTTTAAAAGGTAAGAATGGGTAAAATACGAATGGCCGGTGTGCAGCCGGCACAGAACCGTTTCCTCTTTACGACCACCCGACGTAGATGGGAGGAAGTCTTTAAGGTTTGGACGGATCTGAAAGAGTTTGTTATTCGTCTGTGTGTTCCAATCCTCCTGCCAGAGGTCTCTCACATAATCGTTAATTTTGGGTTTCACATCTGAGCAGGGGATATAAGTGTAGGACAGTTTCTCTCTTGTGGCGTTCTTGGCTAAACGATCAACCATTTCGTTCCCGCCGATGCCAACATGGCCAGGAACCCAAGCAAGAGTAATGTTGTAACCGTCCGCCTTCAACTTGCTAAAAAGTTCAAAAAAAAGTAAAAGTTCTGGATGCTGAAGGTTGCGGCCAGCTATGGCCTCCAAAGCTGACAGCGAATCCGACATAACCAGAAAGTCCCTCCTCGAAGAATGGGAGATTATCTTCAAAGCCAGTACTAGAGCAGTAAGTTCAGCAGAATAGACAGAAGCATCTGAATGTATATGTTCCAACAATATCTGAGAAGGAGCCCCAGGGCAGTAGGCTGCACAGGCCACTCCATCCTCAGACTTGGAACCGTCAGTGAAAACTTTTTGATAGGATGGGAATTTGGAACAGAGCTCGGCATACAAAGCCTTGTACGCCAGAGAGCTGGTAGACTCCTTACGGAAAGCTGCGAGATCAAAACGAATCTCTGGTGTGATAAAGGTCCATGGAGGTTGATCCGGAAACTTGGAAAAATCGGAAATTACTTCCAGGTCTATACCTGCATTCCGCACGTGAGGCTGCATACGAAGCCCAAACGGCGGAATACATTTCGGGTTTGTTTCAAACTTACTTTGGAACGGAGGGTCAAAAACACAGTCATAGGCAGGATTCTGCGGTTCTGAGAACAGTCGGATGTAATAATTCAAAGACAGTTTCAGCCTGCGGTTGGACAGTGAAGGTTCACCTGCCTCTGCGTACAGGCTGTACACAGGGGTGGTGCGGAACGCTCCAAGACAGAGACGAAGCCCTTGATGGTGGATAGGGTCCAAGAGTTTGAGGTAAGATGATCTTGCGGAGCCGTACACAGCACAACCGTAGTCCAGTTTGGAATGGACCAGGGCTCTGTAGAGGTGCAACAAAGTTTTCTTATCAGCGCCCCAGTCGGTGTGTGCTACGACCCGCAGAATATTCAGTGCCTTTTGGCAAGCAGTTTTGAGGTTTTTAATATGGCTGAGAAAGTTAAGTTTTTGGTCAAAAATGACTCCCAGAAATTTGGCCTCTGTAACAGCTGGAATGGGAGATTTCCCGACGTGAAGTTCAGGATCTGGAAAAAACTGACGGAAATTATGGAAGTGAATACACTGGGTTTTTGTAGCAGAAAAGGTGAAACCGTTTTCATCCGCCCACCGATGGATTTTATCTACGCAAAGCTGGAGCCTGCGCTGGACACTCGGGTACAGGCTTCCAGTTGCGTAGACAGCAAAATCATCCACAAACAATGAGCAGTCTGAACCCTGCTGAACTGATTTCACAATGTTGTTGATTTTAATACTAAAGATCTTTCTAATCCATCTAACTACCGTCCCATAGCTTTGACCAGCTGTGTCTGTAAATTGATGGAAAAAATGGTCAATGCTAGGCTCATGTGGAAACTCGAAACCGATGGCCTTTTGGCGAAAGAACAGTGTGGTTTCCGCAAACATCGTAGTACAGTTGACCATTTGATTCGTCTGGAATCTACACTTAGGAACGCTTTTTTAAACAGACAGCATGCAGTGGCAATTTTCTTCGACTTGGAGAAGGCCTACGATACCACCTGGAAGTCGGGGATACTTTATGATCTCCACGATCTGGGTTTTCGAGGTCATCTTCCGCTTTTTATTCAAAATTTTTTGGCAGAACGACAGTTTCAGGTCCGGGTTGGCACCACTCTCTCTGATGTCCACGAGCAGGAGTTGGGTGTTCCCCAGGGGAGCATAATGTCTCCTGCCCTCTTTAGTATTAAGATGAAGCTGTATGACGTGGGAGCTGGACTCACCCTTCAGAAAACAGTTGAAACTCTTTCTATGAGAGAACTGACGAAGAAAGAACTGGCAAACACGAAGTCGGCAACAGTGGACGCCCTGCAGGCTGCAGAAAAGGCGAAAGGGTCATTGTCGCACAAAAACGGCCACAATCAAACGGCACGCAGTCATCCAACTGGAGGGTCAGTGAAGACCAATACATGTGGTTACTGCAACCGACGACACCCTATAGGCAAGAAAAACTGCCCTGCTGCAAAAACTCACTGCAGAAAATGCAACAAAGTGGGACACTTTGCTATTGTCTGCAGAAGTTCCTTGGCAGTCAGAGAGGTACAAGAAGAAAACCAGCAAGTCGAAAACTACTTTGTTGGAGGTGTACAGGCGAAGACACCATCAGATCCAGGCTGGCACATCAGACTGAAGATAGGATCTCAGGAACTCACCTGGTGTATCGACACAGGAGCCCAAGTTTCTGTGATGCCAGACCACATCTTCAAACCAGCATATGGGAATACACTCCGACGCAGCTCTGGACCCCTGGCACGTTTCAACCC
>CM031612.1:44565522-44610530 GCA_018398815.1 Conus ventricosus | reverse complement strand
TAAAACAAAAAGCCCAAACAACTTATCAAAATTCTTTGAACCCATCTTCATATTTTTCCGGTAGAAAGCAAATGTCTCAGTAAATGAATCTGTATCTCCTACATTAACCATTAGTCATGGTGTGCCTCAAGGTCAGTATCGGACCTATCTTATTTTCCATATATATAAACGATTTACCTCTATTCATTGATAGTCTCTGTGAAATGTTCGCTGATGACACCACAATACACTGTAGTCATAAAAGAATTGAAAATGTATATGCAAGTTTACAAGAAAGTATAAACAAATTAATCATATGGTCTGAACTCAATCACATGTGTCTCCATCCTCAGAAACGAAGTACTTGATAATAACCACCAACAAAAGCGTCAAAATATTTCTTATGATTCCCTATCTCTTAGTATAAATAATGAAATAGTTGAAGAAGTTGATCATCATAAAGTCCTTGGTGTCATTGTAGACAGTAATTTGCATGGTCTTCTCATGTCACAATGCTTTGCAAACTCAGTCTCAAAAGATTACACCAGCTTTCAAACTAAAATATTTCTTAGACCAACATTGTCGTAAGCTGTTTTACTTCGTACATTGAATCTCATTGAATACTCTTCTACATTGTGGGATCGGCCAGTTATAACGTATTAAAACCACTCTTCAGTCTTCATAGACGGGCTGTGAAACTCGTTTCTCTCAAATCTACAACTGTAACTCCCTCTGATTATAAACGTTTAGACATTTTGATTCTAAAAATGGAAACTCACTTATAACAAAGCAATTTTCATGTTAAGATAATGTCCAATCAAGCACCACCAACTTTGAAAAATAAATTTAAAACGAACCTGATTCGCAATGTCAGAAAGATTCAGATACCCCTACCGAGATTGATTTTTTTAAATCTAGCCTCATTTACTCTGGTGGTTGTTTGTGGAATGACCTAGTGTCTTCATTAATGTAATTTCTAGTCTAAACGTTTTCAAAAACAATACTTCTCATATCTGATGCAAACGCTTCCTAAACAGTGTGACTAATGAGAACATCATAATAACCTTCTTTATACGTATTTCAAAATTATTGTTTGGATTTAAGTACAAATGATGTTTAAATGTATTTGAATGTTCATTTGTAATTCCTTCGTTACCCTTTCTCTATACCTTGTCATGACATACTGTTCACCTGTCCACCTTTCATTGACGTCCTTCATTTCTCTTCTTCTCCTTTTTTTTTTTTTTTTTTTTAAATGTATTTGCTGGAAGTTGTTTTTCTCTTTGTGTGTGTATGTGTGTGTGTGTGTGTGTGTGTGTGTGTGGTGTGTTGTGTGTGTGTGTGTGTGTGTGTGTGTGTGTGTGTGTAAAAAGTTGACTGTCATATTTTTTGGTTTGCCTTTTGAATTTCAGGCTAATATTCTTTTCACTATTTAGATGGTTCGTTGATTTTGAAGTCACATATTGTTGTTGTTTTTTTCTGCTTCATCGGCAAAATTAAAAAAGCCTGTATTGTGTTTATTTTTTTATCCCTCTTTAAAAAAGTTTCGTTCTTCGTTCGTTTCCTCTGTCTCGTCTGTTTGTCCTGTCTGTTGCCCTGCTTCCTTCTTCTCTCTCTCTCTCTTCTCTCTTCTCTCTCTCTCTTCTCTCTCCCCTCTCCTTCTCTCTCCTCTCCCCCGCTCGGGTTTGCTTTTTTTTTCTTTGCGATAGTTGAAAACGTCATTTATTTTTCAACAATAATTTCTTTGGGAAAAAAATTACAGCAGAACAACGTTTTGTTTTTGTCGTCACAGACTAAAAAAAACGAAAAAATCTATGGAGAAAACGCACTGTTAATAACTTTGTTTTTTTTCCCCTCCATTTCACGGGTAATTAACTATTTCCCCTCCCTTGTTTTTCCTTTCTCTCGTCCCCGCCCTTCCTCTGCCTGTTTTGTCTGTCGTCTATCTGCCTGCGGGTTGTGCGTGTGTATATAGCTATGTCCGCTTCTGCTGCAGTCTGTCTTCTGCACGTTTCTTCTGCTGCATTCGTTGCGCGCTCTCCCTCTCTCTCTTCCTCCCTCTCCTCTCTCCTCTCTCTCTCCCTTCCTCCCCCTCTCTCTCTCTCTCTCCCCACCATCCCCAACGTAAAAAAAAAAGAGATAACAAAAAACTACAAAACATATAAAAAAAACAAATTAGCAACAAAATAACAACAAAACACAACACACAACAATCAACAACAATAACAACTACATACAAAAACACAAAAACAACACAACAACAATAACAACTATAACAAAATCAAACAAAAAAGCAACAACATAACAACTATAACCAACAAAACAAAAATACAACAACAAAAACCAACTTTTAAAAAACAACACAACACAAAGCAACACAATAACACTAAAATCACAACACAAAAACAATGAAACCAACAAAACAACATAACCATCACCAAGGTGGATTAGGAAGGAGGAAAAAGGGGGGTGTGGGGGGGGGGGGGGTGTCCACCGCCCCCACTGAAAAAAGTATCACATAGTTACAAAAGAAATTAATACCATCTGATTTGGCAGGACTACTTTTTGTTGCACGTTTGGGGCTGTTTATCAAAAAGAAAAACGGACCCACCTCGAATCTTGGATCCAGGGCCCCCCTTAATAGCATGTTAAACTTAAAATTTACCCCCCCCCCCCCCCCCCCCCCGTACAAACTGACAGTTCCGCCCCCGAAGCATTCTTGAATCTGTCACCGAAAAATCATATCCAGAAATTTTTCGTGTAGCTGTAAACTTCGTCGACTTGCATGTATGCCTTCCCTATCTTTCGAGGGCTTTAAAGCAAAAACTATCAGGGACACAAATATTTGGCTGTACGGCGTTTATACATGACTGCTCCCAAAAACATTTTTGAGAGAGGGTTTCTTTTATGAGGGGTGAGTGCTTTGCATGGTGTATTCTGTGAAAATAAATAATTTTTTTTAGCAATTCTCATGTAACTTTTTTGTGTCTTTTTAACTGAAGGCTTTAAAACCAGCATGACAACGAAATTTTTTCCCAGGAAGTCATCACTTAGGTACAAAAGCTTGCTATCACCTAACCATTGTAAATGTTATTAACACTTGGTTGCAGAAGAAAAAACTTTCACCACCAAACAAAAAAAAACAGAAAAAATTTACTTCCTATCAGACTCACCGTTTAAACGCTCAAAGAAAAGGCCCAAATGGAGGGGGGGAACGGGGGTATTTGATGCGATGTCCAATGACAGCAGCTGACCCAAGCACAGACATTTTATGTGGCAATCCCATTAGCGATGGCAGACAACTCCAGTCTGCTTCGAAATTTGATTACTCAATTTTTTTTAAGCCTACACGCTAACACCCCCCTTTTTTCCTTTATTCCCTCTGCCCCTATTTTCCCCTTTCGCCAAACTTTTTCCCTTGCCCTCCCAAACCCCCCCCTTTCGCCTCTCGTTTTGCTTGCCCAATCTTTGCTTTAAGGGCAGAAATTTTTGCAATGTCCTGACCTTGAACCGCTGCTCTCTCGCTGCCGTTACGTAAAGCGTCACCTAACTTCCCCGGGGTTTAAAAATTCTTTCCCAGATTTCTATTCCCTTTTCCACTTTTTCGTCCCTTTTCTGTTTTATGGAAACTCGCCTCAAATTTGGGAAAAGGACATTCCATGGGGAAATATTTGACACACATGCTGTGCTTTGCGGGTTTGTTATTTTGTCTCCCCTTAGTTTTATATATTATCTTTGTTTGCTACCAGCTTCAAATTCTGAAAAAGCAACGCAATTTTTTAAAAACTACACACCGCATAAAAAAAACGCACACATGCACACACCGCGTGCAAATATACACACACCGCGCGCAAACGCGCTCGCACGCACGCACCCACCACGCCCCACACACACACACACACACACACACACACACACACACACACACACACACCACACATTGCACAACAGGCATCGCGCGCGCTCACACACACACACCACACACACCACACACCCACAAACACAAAACACACACACCACAACACACACACACACCCATCAAGCACACACCCAAGCCCGCAGTCCTCTCTCTCTCTCTCTCCCCTCATCTCTCCTCTCCTCTCTTCCCACCTCTCTCTCTCCTCTTCCTCTCTCTCTCTCTACTTTACTTCTTCCTGATTTTTTTTGCCGAGCTACTTTCCTGATTTTTAAATCAATAATGGATCACAAAAAAATTAGAAGCAAAGATAAGAATTTGTTTTTGTCACCACAGCCTACGAGGAAATGATTTTTCTGCGAAAAGAACAATCCTAAACCGATGCTTTTTGACCATTGACGATAATTAACCGATTTTTTTTTTCCGTTTTTTTCCCTTTAACCTCTCCTCTCCCTCCCCTCTCTCTCTCTCTCCCTCACCCAATTTCTCTCTCTCTTCCTTCCTCTCTCCCTCTCTCCCCAAATGTCTTTCAAGCCTTTCTGTTTCAATTCTTTAAGAAAGAATTCTTTTTGTGTGTGTTGGGGATATTGTTTTTTTTTTTTTTTTTTGGGTGTGTGTTTTGGGGTGTGTGTTGTTGTGTGTGTGGTGTGTGTGGTGTGGTTGGTTGTTGTTTTTGTTGCTGTTTTGTTGTTTTTTTTTCGTTTTTGTTTTTTTTTCCTTTGTTTTTTGGGGGTTTTTTTTTTTTTTTGTTTTGTTTTTGTTTGTTGTTTTTTTTTGGGGGGGGTGTTGTTGTTGTGTTGTTTTCCATTTTTTGGGCTTCTTTGAAATCGGATGCTTATTTGTTTACTGACAAAAAGTGGTTTTCATTCAGAAAAAAACAAGAAGGAGAGAGAGAGAGAGGGGGAAGAAGAGAGAGAGAGAGAGAGAGAAAGAGAGAGAGAGGAGAGAAGAGAAAAGAGAAAAGAGCAACACTCGCACACAACAAAAACCAGGGTGAACAGAGGAAAGACAGAGACAGAATCAGGGGAGAGTAAAGGGGTTTAGAGACCTTTTTAAATCAATATTTTGGGAATGATTAGTAAAATAGTCAATGACGAGAAAAAAAACAACAACCAACTTGCTTGTCCTTTTTTTTGTCTTTTTCTTGTTACATTAATTTCCTTTTCAAATCATTTCTTGTCCGTTTCCTTATTAGGGTTTTACACATTTACTTATTTTATTCCCTTTTTTTTTATATGCTTGCCATCTTTCGCTTGTCACCATTTTTATTCATTATTCGTTAGGGTCTTCGTTCAACAACGTATTTGATTTTTTTTCCTATTTTTTTTCCCGGGGCTTTGTTGGGCCTCCCCCCCCCCACCCCCACCCCCCCTTGTTTACTTTCTATTATTTGTTACCTATTTTTTTGTTTATTCAAAACCGGCCAAACCGCGTTAGGTAAAAAAGATTTCAAGCTAATTTTGTTTGGTGAGATTTGTTAAATGCAGGACAGTTTCAACACTGATTATTGCTTTGTTCATTGTCCTGACACAACATTGTTTCGACTTTTTTTGCAGTCTTTTTCATTTAATTTTATTGTTTTTTATTGAATGGAGACGTTTTAAACATGAAACACTCCGCATCTTCGCATTTAAATTTTTATTTGATGGGTTTTTACAACGGCGAACTTTCATCTGTTTTTTTGGTTTTATTCATTCATGTTTGTATGTAAAAAATGGGGTGTGTGTGGTGTGTTGGTTGTGTGTGTGTTTTGTGTGGTGGTGTGTGTGGTGTGTGTGTTGTTGTTTTACATGCTCGTGCAGCTGCGTGCGGCGTCGTGCGTGTATGTGTTGTGTGTGTGTGTGTGTGTTTGGTGTGTGGTGTGTGTGTGGTGTTGGGTTTTCTCTAGTTCATCGGCTTTCGTTTGCATCATTTAGTTTTTTTTTAGCTTCCTGTTTGTAACATTTTTTTGTTTCATCGTTTTCTGTTTCTATCATAGTTTTACGTTCGTTTTTTTTGTTCTTAGTTTTTATTGGGTTTCTTGTCTTTTCCTTTTGATTCTTTCGATTTTCTGTTTCTAACCATTGTTTTATTCTTCTGGTTTTTTTTTTTTCCCTTCTATTCTGACCATTTTCCTCTTTGTTCCCTTTTTTTTACTGTCTTTAACCTTTTGGGTTTCCTTCAAATTTTTAGCTTTCTTTCCTCATTTTTCTTTTTTTTAAAACCGTTGGGTTTCATTTCTTTCAGTTTTCTGTTCCTAATCTTTACTTGTTTCGTTCAATATCCTTTTCTAGCAATACAAATTAACCCCTTCTTTTTTTTTAATGTTTTTTACTTTTTGTTTTGGGGTTTAGCGCGCCGCGCGCACGCGCGCGTGTGGTGGTTGTGGTGTGTGTGTGTGTGTGTGTGTGTTGTGTGGGGTGGTGTGTGGTTGTGTGTGGTTGTGTGGGGGAGTAGGAGGGGGGGGGGGTCGGACTTTTTTTTTGGGACTGTTTTCTGCCTGTCTGTCGTCGTACCCTTGTGTGGTGTCCTTCATTTAACCGCTATCCCTATTCGTGATATTCCCAAAAAAAAAAAAAAAAAAAAAAAAAAAGTGAATGTGTACGGAAGTAATTGCAGCGTGCACAAAAATTGTTAGTGAAAGAATGGGGCGCGGCACGCGAGGGTGTTGGGGGTGGGGTGTTTTGGTGTGTGTGTGTGTGTTGTTGTGTGTGCCTTGGGTTTTTGTGCCGTGTGTGGAGTGGAGATTTAGGGATGTTAATGGTGAATATCTTTACACAAGTCATAAGAGAAGATTAACATAAAACAAAATACTTAAAACCAAAAACTAACTAATAAATTAAAGTCAAAAGGGATGACAGTATTAAAAAAAAAGAAAAACAAACAAACAAACAAAAAAAAAAAACCCCTTTGCTCCCCCCCCCCCTCCCCCCCCTTTTTAAAATCCACCCCACCCACCCTCCTTCCTTTCTTATCCCCCCGCAAATAAAGTTAAAAAGAAATTAAAATTTTTTCCAAAAGGGGGTCTTTCAAGTTACAAAAATTCGACGTTAAAGCGGGTGATAAAAAATGGCCGCACATATTTGCTTAAATACGGAATTTTTTTCATACATTGCATAAACAAAAAACTGGAGTAATCTTTTTTCCCATACGAAAACTATGTCTTTACATATTTTTTTTTAAATCCCTTAATTTCCACCTTGGCATTAATAAGAATTTTTTCTTTTAAATTTAAAAATTTTCTCTTTGTTTTTTTTAATAAACGTTTTTTATAATGATCTACCATACTATATAAAAGCTTTCCAGAATGCCTTAACCAAGTTACACTTTTCATGAACTGAAAGGGGGAAACAAACAGTTCAAACAAAATATTTTGGCTCCACTTTAGCTGCCCTGTCTACTTTTTCATTAAAATTTAAAAGAAAAAAGTGAAGGAATCCAACAAAAAGCACATGGGTTCCCTTGCAATTAACTGTGTATCTAACAACTTACTCTATGATCATTTCAGGTTTTGGGGTTGCAGTTAAAAAACTTTAAAATGCCGAAGAGCTGATTAGAAAAAACACAGAACAAAATTTTTAAAATATTTTTTTGGGAAATTTAAAAGAAATTTTTAAACCCAGAGATCGCTTTTAATTCCTGCTGTAAATATCGTTTTGTTAATTCCGATTAAAATATTTCTCTCCCTTTTAAGTCTGGTATTAAAATGCACAACCTGTTTGTTTATCAATGCAGAACCGCCCTGTGAAATTTTCAAATAATTTGAATAGTTCTTTTCAACATGGCTTTTTGATATACTTGCTAACATTTTATTTTTTTCATCTTTTTTTTTTGGGATTTAAATATAAAAAAAGTGCTTTTTAAGCCCCAGGGTAAGAGAAAATACGGTCTAAGGGATAGAATCATTACGATTGAACCCCGGAATCAGTAATACTTTTTGACGTGAACGTTCCCAGGTTTTTTGAGAACTAAAAATTTGGCTTTTTTAGAAAACAAAAACTGACCTCATTTTTTTTTCGACAAATTTTGGGCTTTTTATTTTGACTCTTGAAACAAATTTACAAACGCTAACTCTCTGTACTCAAGGGAACATCGCCTTAAAAATACGTACGAGAAGAAAAGCAGCCCCGGGGAAGGCCAAGTGCTAATTTCAATGCCTGCTTCAATACTTTTTAAACTTTTTTTAATAGGGATTTGGGAGCGCTAAAATTACTTCTTGGGCAATGATTTTGACCTCATTAAAGATTTTCATAGATTTTCAAGTACTAACTCTGTCCCCCTTTTTCTTTAAGATATTTAAGAAATTTTAATATTTCCTCGCCTTTGTTAAAAGTATTCAATATGAGCGTTCCCTGAATTTAGAGAAAATGACTCCAAATTTAACTTTTGTCCCATTTTTAAGAGGGTTTCGCCCCAAAGTAAAAAAAGGGATTTTTCTGGATTATTACCTCTATTTAAAAAATTTTATTGTTTTTTCAATAATAATTTTTAATCCTTAACTTCGTATTTTTCCCCACCTATTTAGTTCGTTTTGAAGATCTTTCTGAAGAAATTATATCACGCGTGGGGTTTTCTTTTTTTTTTAAGAGTTACTTTCCACCCATGCAAATGTCGTCGCAAATTGAACAGAACACCTTTTTTAAAAACTTTTTTGGCAAATCACAATACAATAAAAAAAGCGGGGGTAACACTGACCCTTTGGGATTCCCATTAAAAAATTCTCGGGGAATTGTTTTTTCCCACTCTTTTTGAAATTTCCCAAACTTTCAGAAAGCACTTAAAAAAATGCCACACTTGATCTAACCTTTTTTAAATTTAAAAAATGACCAGGACCTTTTCGTCTGCAAATTGTTTCTTTAAAATTTTTTATAATTCACTAATATTTCTTATAGATCTCCCTTTACAAAGCCGCTTTATTATAGGAATGATGTCATTTTTTTTACATAATGGCTAGTCAAATTCAAAACAAATTTTTTCGTTTTCAGACGGGATGTTAATGCTAAAGTCTGTAAATTTTTAGGAACACTAAAACTTTCCTGTTTTTTGAACGGGACAAAAAATTTGCGTTTCCCAAATTTGGGCAAGTCGCTACATTCCCGCAAGACTTGCAAAGCATGAAGAAAAAAAACAAAAATTTCAGTAAATCCTTTAGCATCTGATTTGATATTTCATCTAAACCAAAACCGGGGTTCCTCATTGGGAAGGCTCTAATCTTTTTTTAAATTTATGACAGTTAAGGACATTAAAGTTAAGCTATTATCTGTGGTGGGTCATCAAAAAGTTTTTATTTCTTTTTCTTTTTCCTGTAAGTTCGGTCAGGTTTTTTAACCCTCAGACGGCTGACATCAGCGAATAATTACAAAAAAAATTCTGCTTCTCTTTAGCATGGGTAGATTTTATCTATTTGTAGGGGTACGTGTGAAGTCAACCATTTTTTATACTTTCAGTTTTCCCATACTTTCCCATATCCTTACAAGTTTTTCTTCAGATTTACAGAAATTTATCCAATGTTTTTAATTTTTCTATTTTAAAAACATCACACTTCTTTACCCGCTTTTTCAATTTTTCAGATTACTTGCTGATCTTTTTTTTCAAATTTAAAACTTTCTTTTTTTGTTATTTGCGCGTTCACATTTTTTGTTTCCCCCACACATTTCCATTTGGGTTTTTTTTAAATTTTTTTTTTTTTTATTTTGGATCGATTTACTGCGCTGTTTTGGGGAAATTTACAGAATTTTTATACTGATCGTCTATATTTCTTCAGTAAATAATCTAAATCAAGTTTTTTAAAGTCTTTTGAAAAGTGACCAACGCACATTTTAATTTTACTTGGATAACATCTACTGTGTTTTCTTCTTCTTCTCTATTTATTTAAGATAATTTGCTGAAATATCGATCCTAAGATCTCCCCGTTTCCCACACTGTTGACCACCAAGAGGAGAACAAAAAATCAATGGCTAGGGATTATGGGTTTGAAAATCTGAATACAGTTAATTTCCTTATTTATATGTAAAGAAAGAATCCCTTTGTATCTAACAAACGTTTTTTAGAAAATAGGAACAACTCTATCCCCGAAAAGGGGGAGTGCATTAAAAACACCCCCAAAACCCACTTATCCGTTTTTATCTTGGGAACCCTTCCCCATTTGTGTTCCTTTTTTATCAGGGCCCTTTTGGGAAATAAATTGAAGCAACATTTAAAACAAGGATAAGTGAACTAACCCAACTGCACAGCATGACACAAGGAAATTTAACACTTTTGGGGACCTTTCACAAAAGTCCAGGCCACGCACTAAAAGGCGTTTTCACTCTGCCCACATTGTTTGTAAACCGAGGGGGGAAAAATCCAGAAATTTGGAATTTATCACACTCACATTTTAAAGGATTGAGTAATAAAACATGAAACTTATTTGTTACTGAAAAATTTTTTTACGCTAAGTTTTTCGTTATAGAACACAATTCCATTGTAGAAATTAAGTTTGGCTTTTTTTGTGCTTTCATTTATAATCAAATAATTTAATCATTAACATTTAACCATCTTTAAAAACAAGATAAAACAGAAAAACTTGAGATCGACGTAAACACGGAAATCAAAGTACGACCCTTTAGTAGAACCAAGACGTGGGAAAAGGGGAGGAAGAAAACCTTGGCACTGTAACGAAAGGGGCGGCTCCTCCGGGGGCTTTTTCCCAAAACTTCCATCAGTGTTTTTCCCAGGGTCCTCGCGATGGGCTTTGCTCCTCGTCGTGGGGTGAACGCGTCAGCTGCAGGGCCTTCGTCTTCCATCCTCAACTCGTTAAAGAAAAATAAGTCGTTTTCTCCTGTAGTTTCGTCTTTCTTCGTGAACAATCTTTCTAAATTTTATTTTTATTTTTTTACAGGAGGGCCCCTTGACTTACTAGATCTGGCTTTGGGAAATTTACCTTTGGGCCCCCTTGACGCATTTCTGATTTCCATACTGCATTTTTTCCGGATCTTCCCCTTCAAATCGTTCACTCCTACATGCAGAACTACACATTTGGGTTCAGGATTCAAGATACTTTTTCCTCCTTCGAGCGCTGTGCAATGCTCAAAATGAACGCTTTTCCCCTTTTCCAAACCCCAACCATGACAGCCAAATCTCCGAGCATCAACCTTTTTCATGATACGTCATGTATCAGAGGACACGGCAAGCCCCACCAGATGTGGAAACAGAATTGGGGAAAAATATTTCCTTTTGTTCCAGAGTTTTTTTTCTTTTACGTTTTTTTTGTGTAGAGACTTGAAATTTTTTGTCTTTTTTTCCCCAGAGTGTTACAATTTCGCAGAACCTTGTTTGACTTTCTTTTTACTCTTTAATCACAATTCAGTTTTTTTTTCTTTTTGGGTTTGTTTCATTTGGTTTTTTTCTTTGTTTGGGGCCCAATTACGGCTCGTACAATTCATCCACGCCCTTGTTTGTTGGAGGAGATTTTTTCCCGGGGTGTTGTTGGTTGTTGGTGTGTTGGTGGTGTGGTGTGTGGGGGTTTTGTGTTTTGAATTTTTGTGCGTAGTGTGTTGTGCGTGTGTGTGTGTGTGTGTGTGTGTGGTGTGTGTGTTGTGTTGTGTGGTGTGTGTGGGTGTGTGCGGTGTGGTGTGTTGTGTGTGTTTGGGGTGGTGTGTGTGGTGTGTGTGTGGGGTGTGGGGAGGGGGGGGAGGGGCGACTTTTTGTCGGGCTGTTTGTCTGCCTTCGTCTTCTGTAGCCCTGTGTGGTGTGTGTGTGTGTGTGTGTGTGGTTTTTGTGTGTTGTGTGGTTTTTTTGTGTGGTGGTGCGTGCGTGGTGTCGTGTTGTGTGTGTGTTGGGGTGTGTGTGTGTGGTGGTGGGTTGTGTGTGTGTGTGTGTTTGAATCGGTGTGTGGCAGAGTATGTTGTGTGTGGCATGAGTATTTGTGTGTGCGTTTCTTTTGGGTGTGTGTTGTGCGTGCGTGGGGTCGGGGTGCTCGTGCGTGCTGCGTGCGGGGTGGTGTTGGTTTTGTGGTGTGTGTGTTCTGTGTGTGGGGGGGGACGTTTGTCGACTGTTTGTCGACTTCTGTTGTCCGTCTGTCTGTAGCCCCGTTTGTGGTGTTTTGTGGTGGTTTGGTTGGTGTGTGTGTGGTGCGGTGCGGCGGCGTGCGTGCGTCTGCGTGCTGCGTGCGGCGTCGTGTGTGTGTGTGTGTGGTTTGTGCGGCATTGCGTGCGTGTGTGTGGGTCTTTGTGTTGTTGGGGGGGGGGGGGGGGGGGGGGGGGTCGGGCTTCTTCTGCGTCCCCTCTGCTGTACCCCCTGTGTGGTTTTGGTGTTGTCGTGTGTGTGTGTGTTTTGAATGCGTGGTGTGTGCATATATGTATGTTTGTGCGTTTGTGGTGTGTGTTGGTTGTTGGGTGTGGTGTGTTGTTGTGTTGTGTGTGTGTGCTGTGTTTTGGGGGTTGTGTGTGTTTTAAACGTGTGTGTGTGCTGATATTATGTATGTATGTGTGTGTGTGTGTGTGTGTTTGGTGTGTTGTTTTTGGTGTTGTGTGTGCGCGCGCGCACGTGCATGTTTTTTTACGTTGATTTTTTTCTGTCGTTTTCCGCTGTCGGTTTGTATTTTTACTAACAATGACCTCGTCGGGACAAGAATGGCATGCTTTCCCCCAAAAAGCGAATGTCGATTATCAGTGAATTCCTCTTTTAATTTTTTTTTCTCTGATTGTTGATTGATTGATTGATTTATTGATTGATTGATTTATGACTATTTCATTAATCCATCTTTTTTTTTTTTTTCTTTTTTTTTTTCACACAAGACGAAGGGGCACACAGGGGTAGGACGGGGTGGGAAGGGAATGGGGGCAGGGGGGAGGGAAACCGGACGTCCTTTTGCAAAACTCGTCACAAAAAATTGAAAACATTGTTCTTTCCCCCTACCCCTTTTTCTTTTATACCTCCCTACCTTTTAAAATCTCTCCCTTTTACCACATACACGCACACCACGCAGCACCACGCAGCACGCCATAAAGGCACACCGCACCACGCCACCACAGACCCAAAACCCCTCACGCACCACGCACTATTTTTTTGCACACGGCACGCGCGCGCGACACACCACACACACAGAAAAACACACACACACACCGCACACACACCACACACACACACACACACACTCACCCACACACGCACGCACGCACTCAAAACCCCCGCGTGGCGACCACGCCCACGCACGCAAGACACAGACACAGACACAAACACCCAAACACACCACACACACACACACACACCACACCACACACCGCAGCACGCGCGCACGCACCACGCACGCACCAAACCCCGCACACAAACACACACACACACACACAACACACAACACACACACACACACACACCATTCGCGCGCGTGCATAGGATAATTATTCCCCCACCCTATCCTGCATCCCTTCCCATGATGACCAACAAATTTCCCATTTGTAAATTCCGTCTTTAGTGAAAAATAACACTTCCTTTCCTCTTTTCCCCCCCTCCCCCTCCCCCCCCCCCCCCCCCCCCCCCCCCCCTCGCCCTCCCGCACGCCTTTTTAACAAAGTGACCCGCCCTGCTGAAGGGGATATGACATGACTTTTCGGTAACGAACGATGGGGTAGTGAACTGTCTTGTCCTTTGACACTGCATAAGTACATTTTGATGAAGGGGAAAAGACAGAGACGGACACAGACACAGAGCATAAAAAACGGCTGAAGTGTGTGTGTGGGGAAAGAGAAGAGAGAGAGAGAGAGAAAGAAGAGAGAAGAGAGAAAGAGTTTACTTTATGTTCATTCACAAGGAACAGTGAGGAAATGATTAAGGAAAGCAATAAGATGAAAGACAGAGAAAACAGAGGGAGAGAGGCAGAAAGGGAGAGAGACAGAGACAGAAACAGAAACAGAGACAGATAGACAGATAAAGAAACAGACAGACAGACAGACAAAAACAAAGACAGGCTTTGCGTTGGGCTTTGTACTCATTCACAAGGGGACAGGAGGAAGGGAGTTAAGGGAATTATAACTTTGAGAGAGAGAGAGAGAGAGAGAGAGAGAGAGAGAGAGAGGGGAGAGAGAGAGAGAGAGAGAGAGAGAGGGTGAACGAATGAATGTTTTACATCGAAGGAAAACGAAATAGCACTGAGAGAGAGAGAGAGAGAGAGAGAGAGAGAGAGAGAGAGAGAGAGAGAGAGAGAGAGGGGGGGGGGGGGGGGGACACACACACACACACACGCAGATTTCATGTGTTGAACATTGTGCCCTTGTACAAGGGGACAATGAGGAAGGGGGTAAAGTAGGATAACGAAACGAGACAGACAGACACAAACAGACAGACAGACAAACAAACAGACACAGAGAGAGAGTATGCAAAGAGGGTGCAGGGAGCGCACTCCTTCACATTCTGGTGATGCTACCAACACGCTTCCCTCTTGCGGCCCTTTGTTTCCGTGACTGAGCCAACGGGGGCCGACGGCTCTTCCTGCCCATGAGAAGATGCTGCTGTTTCTGTGCATGGGAGTTGGGGCTGCAGTAGAGACAGGAGGGGGAGAAAGAAGAAATTTCGAAGGGTTGCGGAGGGGAAGGGAAGACAAGAATACGGCACGCGTGTTTGTGTTTGTGTGTGTGTGTGTGTGTGTGTGTGTGTGTCTGTGTGTGTGTGTGTGTGTGTGTGTGTGTGTGTGTTGTGTGTGTGGATTTCTAGAACAAAAGTCAAACAAGGTGTATAGGCAATTGATTGATTAATAAAAATGGAACGGCGTTTTGTTGTGTGGCGTGGATTTCTTGAACAAAAGTCAAAGAAGGTGTGTTGGCGATTGATTAATAAATAAAATGGAATGGTGCAGCTGCGCCTCCTCCCTCCCTGTACATTCCTCCCCCCTCCCCTCCCCTCCCACACATACACACACACCTCCATCTTCATGATCATCCTCTTCATCATCACCTTCTTGTTCTTCATGTTTTGTGGCTCAAGGCCATTATAACTGCGCAATAAACGTTGGCCTGTGTGTGTGTGCAGCTTGAAACGGCCTTGTATAATAGTTCTGGCATATAATCAAACTGAACGGGGATAGTGTATTATTCGCGAAATGAAGAATATATGAGCCATAAATACGAATACGTTAGGCAGTGAAAGTGGGACATTACTTGCAAATACAATTACACTTTCTATGTTTTGAACGCTTGTAGGCCTCTGCAATGAAGGCTGCTCCCTATTTTCGTTCACCGAGAAGGGCAGTAACTATGGAGATTTGGATATTGTTTTTAATTAAGAACATGCTGAGGTAGCAATGACGATGTGAACTGAATCCACAGTGTGTTGGTGTGCGTGCGTGCGTGTATGCAAGTAAATTTGTCCGAACTAGCACAGAAAAGCACTAAGGGACATTGTTCTTTACATTTGTTTTTCAAGTTTAGCTTCTTAAAACGCTTTGAAGGTGAACACGCGCGGCCGCGCATGTGTTTTGTGTGCTGAGTGCGTGCGTGTGTGTATGAGATTGTATCTGTGGGTATGCGCATGCTCAAACATTCATGCAAGTATATATGTAGATGCTCATAATGTATTGCAGGTAAGAGAGATGGTGGTGGGGGTGGTAGATTGGATATGCACAGGAGGGTAAAGGATGCATATCTTGTTAGTAAGTGTGTGCATGCATGCATGTACAAGTGTGTACGTGTGTGTGTGAGAGAGAGAGTATGTATATGCGTGTGTGCGTGTGACCTATTTGCTTATTAAATATATCAAAATACACACACACACACACACACACACACACACACACACACACACACACACACAGAATGAAAGAGAGTAATGACATAACTTTATGAGTGATTACTTTAGTAATGACATAACTTTATGAGTGATTACTTTTCCATTTATTGTCTTAATCCATTGAAGCAAAATGTAAATAAAGAGTTAACATGGGTCACAAATATCCTGATACTCACACAGGTTTCCCTCTATTCAAAGCAAAGAGTGGAGGTGTACATAGGTACAACAGGCCATTTACAAATACCCTCATAGCCACTAAACAATCCAAATACCCATTGAAAACACACACACACACACACACACACACACACACACACACACACACACACACACACACACACACACTCTGTTTACTGGTACAAATAGATAAAAACAAGTACAAGGTATTACTGGCAATTAACTGATTAAAATTATGTAGATTCATGCACAGATCACAGAATTTCATAACTCAAGAAACATGAGTGGCCAACGTTTGTGTAACATGACTGATAAAGCATTGATCGTCACTAAATTGAAACAAAACAAAAATCACCACCACCCCACCCCACACCCCAAAAATCAGAATAGTTGATCTTCTCCTCTCTCAACTCCATCATTTATTACAAGCTGGTTTTTAGATGCAGGGAACATTTTCTGCAAAATTCAAATTTCATAATCTGATGGTAGTAAGAACAGTGAACTGTCAGAGATCCTGCATGTGCACGCGCAGCATTATAGCAGGCAGAGCTGAACTCTCTCCTTCCACTGCCTTAACCGGCCCTGAACTGAACCATGTGCCCATTTCATTAGTAGGTGTACACAGAGACTTCAAACCATGAAACTCTGATCCTACAGTGACACAAAGTCACGACCATCAGCTCCACCACAGAATTACACAGAAGTAGAGACAGTCAAACAAAAAAAAAAAAGGTTTTAATCTTTGAAAAGAGAGGGGCGGAAGTCTTTCCTCTGAGCATCTCCATAAGGAGATTTAGCCATTGGTGATCCTCATGGTGGTTCAGCTTCTGATTCCTCTCCGTACATGTGCACTCTTTGATGGCTGTCCTGTTCAGGTCTAGAATGAGATGACGTTATGTCTTACCACTGCAGAGTATATGAAATTAGTATACTGAAGAAAATCCTTTTCTTACTTCACTGCATATTTATGTCACTGCATTTGATGATGCAACCATCTTTAACTGATGACTGTCTACACAGAAGGTACTCTGATATCAATGCATTTCACGTTATCCTTTTCTTTTTCTTTTTTTTCTTTTTTTTCTAAACATGCTTTGATGAGACAACTAAGCATGGCAAAAAGAGATCCTAAATCCTTATCTGTAAAGCTCATTAGCTGATTTTTAGAGATGCAATAAATTTGTGCTGAAAAAATCTAAATACATTTCAGTTCTGAGCTCTTTAAAAACTTAGCTTTTCCCCCCTACGACTGGCCCATATAGTGTTACTAAAAAAATGTAAGTAAATAATAAATCTGAACAAATATAACCAAACAGCATTACTGAAAATTGTAACCACATAGCATCAGTAAACAAACATCACCAAAGAGTACTGTTGGAAAATAAAGCAAGAAATCCCTGAACATACATTTTGTTCAGTTTCCCCAATGGCACACTAGAAGTACTGTTTTAAACAAGCGTGTATGCTAAAAGAACACAAAACAAAACAAGAGAATAAAAAAAAAAAAAAGCAAAACAAAATTCAAACAAACCAATCCGACCAATACAAGGGAATCTTAAGTCATCTTTTAAGTGCCCGTTGCTATATACATTATACAGCCCTGAAAAGAAGAATTACTTCACCAAAACATATTGATGGAAAACAAGAAAAGGGGAATCAGCATAATGTAATAAACCACACACACACACACACACACACACACACACACACACACACACACACACACACTTGAGCGCACTGGCATGCATGCATCCCTTCTCCCCTCCATGATATACAGTACTTTAACATCTTCAATTGTTTAAAGTCATATTATGCTTAATGAGTATGATTTTTCTTTTCTCTGAATCTTTCCTTATGAAAACTTATCGTCTTACCAATTGTTACTGAATTCTAAAGTTTTCACAAATACAAGCACACCTATAACAATACTTGGAATGTGTTTCAGTGGTTAACAGGTGGCTTATAAATAATGCTATTTACATCATCAGTTCGTGACAGTTTGAGCGGATAGATATGACCTATGCATATATACTAAAATGGAAATTGCAGTGTTAGTCAAAGAAGCAGTGATGGCACTAGCACCAGCTGTTGCTTAAATAATGATGATGATTATAATGTTCATTGTTATAGTGATATATATATCATCATCATTATGACAGAGAGATGTTACAATCATGCCAAGAGGACTGCAAAACGATAATCACAATCATACAGCCATGTGTTATCCAATACCCAGAACAATACTCTGTGCATGCTAAACATCACTCTATAATCACACATGCTGCATTATCCTAATTACCATGGAGTACAACTGGAATCACAAGAGAGTGACTCCATTAGCAATGATTATGCTTAAAGCAAAACACCTTCCCACTTTTTAAAACAAGACAATTTTACAACAAGAATTCTACACAGAAACTACAATATCTGCTAACGGTTCAAAACACTAACACTAAATCATATGCACACACAGGCACATGTGGGCACACCTGAAGTAGAACAACAGAAATGCCACTGACACACATGTGGGCATACCTGAACTACAACAACAGAAACGTCACTGACACTAATCATCATTATTGTTGTCATTACCGCATTGCATATTTTTATTTAACATGCACAGTCTGTGTTAATGTGGGAATAGTTTCTGTTATTTTCAAAGCATTGCGTACATTTTATGGAGTTTAAAGGAAATTTCACTCTGTCAACTGATAAAGCTGAAAAAAAGATAGTGTGAGGAGAGGTCTGGTCGATAAAGCTGTGTGTGTGTGTGTGTGTGTGTGTGTGTGTGGTGTTGTGCGTGTGTGTGTGTGTGTGTGTGTGATTTATTTTGTTTTATCATGTTCTGTTTTGAAGCACCTTACATGCAAATAAGGATTCTCTTTCTCTGTTGTTGTTGTTTTTTTTGGTTTTTTTTCATTTTTGTGGGGGAAAGACTTTGAAAAAAAATAAAACAAGTTAGTTGTAAAAACCAAATTCCAAAGAGGCGCTTCCCCTCTAATACCATAGCTGTCAAATTTGTGAAGTGACAATTCAGGAGCTAAGCGAAGCAAGGGGGGAAGCCTGGCACAGCTTCACAGTGCTGTCCAGACTGACTCCCTGAGGCATTGTACAGTTCTCAGTGCAGGGGAGCTCCAGGAAGAAAAACATGTACCAGGAGGGTCCCTGCGCAGTCTTTGCCCTGCACACTGACCCTGTTTTCTTCTTCTTTCAGACAGCCATCAGGAATGCAGAAGACTTGACAGAATTTCAATGCTGACTTGCAAGACCTGATTGATGGAGAGCTCAGAAAGATAAAGTACTTCCCAGTCCCTGTGCTTCCTGGCATGCTCAGAACCTTACTTTTGCTTCATTCAACAACCTTTTACATTGCCCCCGCCCCATCCACCCATCCCCCAATCCACATTAATAGGTGCACAAGCCATACTTTTAGGGGTAACATTTTCATATTCTGTATTTTTCCCCCAACAGATTCAGGGCTCTCAGAATTATCTTCAAACAGGGATATTTTCCTGAAAAACACTCAGGTCTGGCACTAGTGGCAGCAAGGAACTGCTTCCCTGTTGAACTGCTTACTCAGGGAAGGCTTTGCTCTACAGTTAGGTTACCCACTGCTCATCATTGCTGACAGGAGTACAAAGGATTGTGGAGAATTGCTTGGCAAACTGAGCAACAGTCTCTGAGCAACAGTCTCAGAGCTACATCCATTAATTGAATGAAAGTCAACTGTGGGTTTCTAGTCTTCCCAACTGAGCTGATAGTAAACTCAACTCTGTGCAGGTGTGATTGGGCCTGAAAAGTCCTGAAAAGTCCCACAAATAAATAGTTCCGATACAAATCAAACCAACCACCTCTCAGACTACAATCCATCACGCTAACCACGGCATCATAGCAACTGGTGTTTCTTTTTCTTTCTTTCTTTCTTTTCCACGGATCAAAATGGAAACAAAATATGAGGGTGAGATTCATATAAAGAGCAAGACAAACCTTTTGAACATATTCACTCACATTGCAGAACATAACAACTTGAACAAGACAAACATTTAATTTTTCGTAGACCACTCAGAAGTAAGCTGAGCAATTAAGTTTTAATGAAGAAATATAATGCAAAGATATAGTTTATCTTGATTTGAAAAGAAATGGCT
Organism: Conus ventricosus; assembly: GCA_018398815.1. Classification (NCBI taxonomy): domain Eukaryota; kingdom Metazoa; phylum Mollusca; class Gastropoda; order Neogastropoda; family Conidae; genus Conus; species Conus ventricosus. The sequence continues at coordinate 44,590,574 of CM031612.1, read as the reverse complement.
TATATTCAGCGTGACATTCAGAGTGACAATAAAGTTGATTTGATTGTTCACCTAATTCTACCATTGCGCAGTTTGGTTCTGGCCCTAATTCTCAGCCAGTTTTGAAAAGCTGAAATGCTACACACAGATTAAAAGAAAAAAAATACATATGTCTTTACACACACACACACACCACACACACACACACACACACACACACACACACACGCACGCACGCACGCACACACACACATTTTTTTTTTTTTTTTTTTTTTAATATAATTATTACATATAAACATTCATCCAATTGATATCATCCTTTCAGTTATAAAATCATAAATGATATATCTTTTTTTAACTACTTTAGAGTGTTCCACCAAAGAATTAAAGTATCATGTCTGACACACTATCTGAAGAATTTCCAATTTTTCTTTTTGATTAATAAAAACTGGGGGAAAATCTGGGTAATTATCTAAAATCTTCATGTTTCTGTAAAAAAAAGATTTTTTTTCCTTTTTGTTTTCCTTTAATTTCTTGTGTCACTACACCAAGAGTATTTGCTGTTGTCAAACCAATAACATTTAACATTACATATGAGGGCTCCTGATGACACATGTCATGCATATTTCATGCTTTGTAGCTCGTATTCATTCCTTTTAAATCAATTTCGATACATACATGAGACTGACCCTTTGAAATTCTGGATCATGAGTTTGATCGCTCTTAAATTTAAAAGTGCAGTGGGCGCATTTAGTTCACAGAAACAAAACTAAGTGGCAAAGTTGGAAGCCATTGTCTTTAGATAGTTGCACAGTGAGGTGACTTCAGGCGGAAATTTAAACAAATTTCATATCATATCATACAGTACCAGGAAAACCTCTGGCTCTAAAGACAAAATTTTTTAAAGGAATTTGAAATAACTCCACCAGATACAAATGGACAAATGAATTACAAGAAAAAGTATGACGCATTTCCACCTGAGTGTTGTTTATCTTGCTTGAAGAGGGCCTAAGAGGTGGAAATGCATCACGTTTTGTCTTGTAATTTGTTTATCTATGTTATCTGGCGGAGTTGTTCAAAATACTTTCTGAAATTTTGTCTTTAGAGCCAGAGATTTTCCTAGTACTGTTTGATATGAGCATACCTTGTTCTACTCTTCACTATTCTTATCTTTTCTATCAGTCTTTATCGTTTGATTAAATGTTCTTATTCAAAGAAGCAACAACCCCCTAAACGTACCATCAGACTCTGGAACCAAGCAGACTTACCAAAATTGCGCAGGGATACTCATGATTTCAGTCGTCTTTTTTTTAGGTCCCATAGTGTTAAAGATAATGTCAGTGACCTTTGGAAGTGTATAAAACTAACTTAGAATTTATTATGGATGACAACATACCTACTAAAATAACTTCAAGCAAGAACCACCAGCCATGGATTACTACAAAAACTAAACGTTTGTTGAGAAGGAAACATCGTTTCTTTAAGAAGATGAAACTTCACCCTAATTCAGAAAGATTACTGGTTAGGTATAAACATATTAAGAGAATATGTCAGAGAGAATGTAGGCTTGCTCACTCCAATTATGTTAATTCAATGATTTCAGAAGGTGATCATCAAAACAAGAAATTATGGTCTTACATAAGGAGTAAGAGACAGGACAACATTGGGATTCCAGACCTGAGGAACAACCAGAATAACCTAATACAGGACCCTGAAGGGAAAGCAAATTTACTAAACAAGCAGTTTTGTTCAGTTTTCTCAAATCCCAAGCCTTTAATTAACATTAGACTAAAGGATGATGATAAACTCCCTGAAATGCAAAACATCAAAGTAAACAAAGCAGGAGTATTTAAGTTACTGACCAACATCAATGAAAACAAAGCTACTGGTCCCGATGGCGTTCCTGGCAAGCTCTTAAAATTATGTGCCAATGAATTGAGTGAGGTATACCAACTACTTTACCAAGCTTCACTGACCAGGGAGTAATACCTGATGAGTGGCGAGATGCGAGCATTGTTCCCTTATTCAAAAAGGGTGACAAAACAAAAGCAGAGAACTATAGATCTGTATCTCTTACATCCATATCAGCAAAACTACTTGAACACATAATATATAGTAGCATAATGGACCATCTTGACAAATATGACTTTTTAGATAACGCCCAGCATGGTTTTAGACAGCGAAGGAGTTGTGAGACTCAACTCATAACAACTCTCAATGATTTTAATAACTGTCTTAACAACAGACAGCAAATAGATGCAGTTTTATTAGACTTTTCTAAAGCCTTTGATAAGGTTGACCATGAAGGCCTGCTGCTTAAATTAGAACACATCGGCACTGTCGGTTCTTTGCTAAAATGGGCTAGATCATTCCTCGTTGGGAGAACGCAGAAAGTTGTTGTGGAAGGGTCGTCATCCCATTGTAAACCAGTCTTGTCAGGTGTACCACAGGGAACTGTTCTGGGGCCCTTGTTTTTCTTAATTCATACAAATGACATAAGTAGAAATCTCTCTCCTGGAACTACTATAAGGCTTTTTGCAGATGACAGCTTAGTATACAGAACAATCAGAAGCAAGAATGATACACGCATTCTACAAGAAGATCTAAACGCTTTACAAGAGTGGGAAAGAACTTGGAAAATGGAATTTCATCCCCAAAAGTGCCAAGTGTTGCGTATATATATATGTAACAAATGCTCACCAACTAGATCAGAATGTTCTATTCATAATACTATTCTTAAAGAAACCAATGCTGCAAAATATTTAGGCGTGATTATAGATAGTCGTCTCAAATGGAAAGAACATTACAATTTAGTATGTAAGAAAGCAAATAACATCTTAGCTTTCTTATACAGGAATATCAATGACTGCCCCCAAAAGATTAAAGACAACTGCTACAAAACACTGGTTAGACCATACTGGAATATGGTTGCTCAGTTTGGGATCCTTACCATCTAAAGGACATTGATAACCTCGAAAAGATTCAGAAGAGAGCAGCATGGTTCGTAACAGGGAACCACATCAGAGAAAAGGGAATACTAGGAAGAACATGAGGAAATTAGAATGGAAACCCTTAGAAGAGAGAAGAGCTTTTATCAAACTTAACATCTTCTTCAAAGGCAGAGCTAAACTAATTGATATTCCAATGGAACAACTACCGGTAGTATTGAATAAAAGTAGCACCAGGAGTGGCGGTCAATGTTATACCATACCTGCATCAAATATTGACAGCCACTTACATTCATTTTATCCTAGTTCTGTACGGCTGTGGAACTCACTGCCGGGTGCCATCAAGATTGCCACAAATGCAGTCTCATTTAAAAAAACAAATTGATACGACAGTTTTGAGATCTGCATACTGACGATTTTCTATTTTAACTTCCCCAGATATTTCACTGTTATCTGGGCCTGAATTTGGCCATTGCTTTTAACTTCTTGAATATCGAGTGCGACCCCTTGTTGCCAAATTTGCTCCAGGGCCAACAGTCTGAGTCGCACTATTTTATGTTATTTTATTTTTACTTTTTAACATGCGCGCTGGTGACATACTCATTTTTGAGTGAACCAGTATTTTAGGAAGAAGAAGAAGAAGAAGGACTTATTCTTTTTTAATTCTCACTGGGACAGTAACTTTTGTCGGGGAAGCACTTTTGTATGTATGGCAAGAATAAGGAGTTGGAATACCAAAGCTGAACATGCACCATCTAGAACACTTTCCTTATGATAAGCATGGAAACAGCTGAATAACATTTCTATTGAAGCATGTTGAATATGCCTCTTCTTCCAATGAGTGCAGGCATGTGTGTGACCATTTCTAATTTTCACTCTCTCAAATGTCCAAATAAGGGTGAAGATACCCGTTACAAATTGAAAACAGTGAGTGAAGCAACCCTTTAAACATGACATATGTGAGAAACCCTGCATATGCACCAACTGTTTTGTGAATCATTCTAATCTGCAACCATTTTAATTTTGCATCTTTTTTTCTTTTTTTTGGGGGGGGGGAGGGAGAATAACAATGACTGTCTCTTCATTACCCCCCCCCCCCCCCCCCCCCACCCCCAACACACACACACACACACACACACACACCTCTATCCCTCTTCCCATTATCCTCATATGAATTTACTTTCATGTTCATTTTCAGCAATGATAATAAGTAAGTTCATCTGAAACTTCTAAAAATTCATAATATGAGAAGTAAGTAGTATGTCTGACAAGCAAAAAGCTACTTTAGTTTGTACAACTATAAACTAACAAAAGAAATGAAAAAAAGGAATATGTACATCTTATATATTCAGTTGAGAAATAGAAAGAAAAATATTGCAAATTAATCTAAGAAAACAAACAAACAAAACAAAACACATGGAATAAAAGAATAAAGAAATACATACATACATATAATATTTTCAGTTGAAAAATGAAAAGAAGAAGAGCGCAAATGAATCTCAGAAAAGCACGTTGTAATCTCCAATGTATGCAAACAGACCAAAAAAAAGATTACATGCAAATGTAAATTATCATAAAGCAGATACAAGATCTATGAGGAAAATAATCACAATTACCAGAGGGCAACATGTACCGGAATGATTCCTGCATATAATGTTGTGCAGCTTGAAGTACACTATTCCATGAATTCATCTCATTCAGGAAGTACATGTAACACTTCACACTGACCCGTCTTTTGCTATGACATGAGCTATGACGCGGGCTCAAAGTGTGTTAGAGAGATGACCACCCATTTGTCTTCATTTCATGAGATGACCAGTGAATTATTAAAACATGTACTATCACATTGTAAACACACATTTTGCAATTCTAAAAAAGACAGAGATATATTACTTTGGTTCACTAGAAGTAAAGGAAACATGCAGGAACTGTTGAAAATGCACAAAGTTTGTTTGAACTGAAACTCTCCAATTTGAATGTTTGGGGAGAAAGTGTACTTAGCACGTGTAATGAGAAACACACACACACACACACACACACACACACACACACACACACACACACACACACATACACACACACTGAGCTCAATGCTAAAAGCTAAAGTTTGCGTAGGGAAAAAAAAGGGTACAGAAAACCATTGGTAACCCATTTTACATGGACAGACATCAACAGTAATAGCGAAGTCTCTGCTTGAAACTCACCTAATCAATCTAAAAACAAAAATGTCTTTCAAAGATGAAATATACATAAACACAGTTTCTAAGTTCCATTCTCCCTGCATGAATACTTCATTCTGCAATATTAGGAACCCAGTATCTCGCATCATTTCTGAACTGTGAAAAAAAAAACAGGCCTGATACAAAAAGCCCTAAACGAAAATCACTAAAACATGAACTGATGTTGCTGTATATTAAATATGATTGCTTAGAATTTATGCTTATGACAATAAAACAAACAGGCAACACATGAACAATCCTCCGCCCCTCCCCCCCCCCCCCCCCCCCCCCCCAAAAAAAAAAGAAAGAAAGAAAAGCAAAACAAAACATAAAACAAAAATGACATGAAGAGAAAGTACACAAAAACAAACAAAACCCAACCAAACACTGCCCAAATCATGCCAACACTGGCAGTTTCTCAGACACATTCCACAACTGTGCAATGCAATGGCACAGTCACAGTTTGCAAGAAAATCTCATGCCCAACTGACAAAAACCATCAGCTGATTATTCTGCCATCATAACTCACCCTGTTAACACTTGTCACTGGCAAAACTGAACTGTATAAACAGCTTATAAACAGCAAATTATCCATATCAATCAATGAAAGTTAAAGGGAAGAAATATTCCTTTGAATAAAACAAACCTTTTGGGTGTAGAGTGGAATGGGAACAAATGTAAAGCAAAACATGGCCACTGGAAAAACTCATTGTCAGGCATCAGGATCTATTTGGTAACAGATTTATGAACATACAGCTGAATCAGGAGTTTCTATTACAGGCCCTTTAGGGCTTGTACACTTAGCTCTGTCAATGTGACTCAAAACTAGGACCAATGATTTAGCTGAAATTTTGTTTTCTTTGAAAAAAGTATTCCTGTCTTCTCAAACTTCACTGTTTTCCTTGGCCCTTGGTTACAAACACTCTTCGTAACTTGTGGTCTGAAAGTGAATCAGACCATGACACATTCACAATAACTGAACGCAGCCCTATCTTCAAAGCCCTATCTTCAAAGCCCTATCTTCAAAGCCCTATCCTCAAAGCCCAATCCTCAAAGCCCAATCCTCAAAGCCCTATCCTCAAAGCCCAATCCTCAAAGCCCAATCCTCAAAGCCCTATCCTCAAAGCCCTATCCTCAAAGCCCTATCCTCAAAGCCCTATCTTCAAAGCCCTATCCTCAAAGCCCTATCCTCAAAGCCCTATCTTCAAAGCCCTGTCCTCAAAGCCCTATCTTCAAAGCCCTATCCTCAAAGCCCTATCCTCAAAGCCCTATCTTCAAAGCCCTGTCCTCAAAGCCCTATCTTCAAAGCCCTATCCTCAAAGCCCTATCCTCAAAGCCCTGTCCTCAAAGCACATGACTGATTGGAGTATGGACACAAATGAACACAAAGTTAGCATCACATTTCAGTACAATCCACAAACTTCCACATCTCGACCGCACAGTGAGATTGTTGATGACACTGCCAATTGCCCATCTTTTTTCTGTACCAAACAGTTCTCAGTGAATAATGAGATCAAAACCAAGCTTACAAAACTGGGTATTTACGGTCTGGGTAATTAACAGTCAACCATCCAGCAATGCAAGGATATTTCAGCTGTAAGTGCACTATTAAAATATTAAAGCTTTAAATACGGACCTGCACAAGTTCAAAATATACAAACTATTGTTTTCATTATAGTTAACAGCAATATATCACAATGAATCATGCAGACTGTTCTGCTTAAAAGCCTGCATTACATATATTGTTTAAATGACACAGTACAAAGGATACTACAATACAATGCAGGAAGTCAGTAAGTGGGTGTGCAGTTTGATAATGCTGCCCACAGTAATACTTCAGTTGCTGGTTTGAACCGACTCACTACTCTACTTCCTCTTGACTGCTAACATCACTTTGCTGGGGATTCAGTCTTTCGTGGGAGATTGCAGTTTGAAGCCCCACCTCATGATGACCATCACAAGGCTGAAAAACAAAAAGGTAAACAACACTACTAGTACTAAGGCGACAACTCAGTGACCCAGCCTGTCCAAGTCTATTCAGTGGGCACTAACACAATATCAGCTCTTGCAGGAGACCCTAATGTATTTGTATAATTTAACTGTAACCAATTTGAGGTTGACCAGTCATCAATCTCCAATCACATATCTGGAAAGCAAGCCACACAAACACCTATTTTTGCCAGATCTACCCACTTTGTGTTGATAATCAGTCCATGCACTCAGTCAGACAGGACACTGATCCTGAAAGGGATGAACGTGAATTTACGAAGTTTCTAGCTGTATGTGTTCACACAACACTGCCTCCAGGTCAGCTGCAGAGTCCACACTTACACCGCTGTCCTTCAAAGCATGCAGTTTCCTCTCCACGTCCTGTTTGTCACGTCCCAGGGTCCAACGAAGTCGAGCCACAGCCTGCAGTAAAGGGACAACCAATGATGACTCGGGTATGCTGTCCATCGCTAAAGTGCCGTATGTGTCTGCCACGTCCGGCCGGTTCAGCTTGGCATGGCTCACCACCAGGGCACACACTGCTTGCGCCAGTCGCTGATGGGAACTTGCGTACAGCTTCTCCATCACTGGCACATACCGTTCCAGGCAGGTTGTCGCCTGAAAATATTTCCCTTCCACAAAGCACTGCATTGCTTCATCATAGTCCTCTCCGGTGAAGAACTTGGAGAACTCTGACGAATACTTCACTTCCACAATGGAGTAAAGATGAGTAAGGTACTGTTCAAACGCTCGACTGCGTCTAGCTATAGTTTCACTGGTGAAATTGCCGACAAACACCTTCTGTGGGAAGACTATACCAGAAAGAAGCTTGGGGAATCTTTTCTTCAGCAATTTGTGAAGATGCTCAAAGTCAGTATATCGGCGAGTGATGCATGTGGTTACATCCTTCAGGCCACAGTTGGAAGTTATCATGATGGTATAATCCTGAAACATATCCACCTGTTTGTGAACAACTGTACATGCACGCATGCATTAGCAGATGTAGTGGAGCTTGTAAAATAGTTATTAATAACAACATTACATGAAACAACTTTATGCATACACCACACATTTGCATCCTCGTGTGTGTGTGTGTGTGTGTGTGTGTGTGTGTGTGTGTGTGTGTGTGTGTGTGTGTGTGTGTGTGTGTGTGCATGCATGCATCTGTGTGTGTGTGTGTGTGTGTGTGTGTGTGTGTGTGTGTGTGTGTGTGTGTGTGTGTGTGTGTGTGTGTGTGTGTGTGCATGCGCACGCCTATGAAGACGCAACATAAAAGCATACTCCAGATGTACATGCACATTTCAGCATCAATCAAACTTAACTTAAAGAATGTAAGCCTTTATCTTACTACTTTAAAGCAAAAATCTCTACCACATGACAGCACCAAGCAGAATCTGTATATCTATTAGCTGAATAACAACTCATACCTACAGACAGTCCTGATGTACAGGTAAGTGCCCACTTCATGCAATCCCCTCTAAAACATGTAGTCAATATGAAATCAGTCTCACAGAACATTCCACCTGACAAAGGTCTCAGAAAGAGACTAACAGCTTCTAACCACAGCACTGACAGATTCTACATTTTCAGACATGAACCTACATCCTTTGATTGAAAATTCTGAACATTCTAACAACCATGTGCTACAAAGCTTGAAATTTACTCAACATCGATCAACCTTCTCTCTCTCTCTCTCTCTCTCTCTCTCTCTCTCTCTCTCTCTCTCATTGGCTGATTTCATCGTCACGAAAAACAGCTTTCAAAATTTTGCGTTTCCAATCCACTTTCCCTAACGATTTGCCCTATACATATGACTGATACAGCATACATCAGCCCAACAAGAGCCTTTCAATACTTTATAGCAGGTATTGTGAGTAGGTTTTGATCTTCAATCAATAAGATGAAAATTCAAATAACTGATCTTTGCATATATACTAAACCCATAGGGAGGACCAGGGAAAAAAGAGAGAGAGAGAGCAAACCATACTCTGAAACAGATTAAGAAAGAGAGAAGAAAGGAAAGGCAGACATCTGATCTAGACAAAGACCTGGACAGAGCAACCAAACTGAGACTGACACCAAAGACAATGAAGGACTGAAGCTCTGAAGTTTGATACTTTTTATTATCACAGCCCAGGCGGCCACACAGAGTTCTTCATGGCTGTCATTTTCCATAACAAAGACAGGAAAATGGTCCACAATGGCAGATAAACAGTCTTATGACAGAAGAGAAGACAAACATTTCTTTTTAAGAAAAAAAAAGGGGGGGGGGGGGGAAGGGAAGAGAAAGATAGAAACAGAAAAGAAGTTACTAGCACAGAACAGGCATGTTGTCAAGAAACGGACAATGCAAAACATATATGTATATTTTAATCTTGTGTACAAAAGTAAAGTTTGTGAGTGAATTTGTACCTAACTTGTGTTAGTCTTTTTTTTGTTAACAAATCTTAAATAAATGTTAGCGAACCGCCCAGAGAATGTGGACAAACGAGTCACAAGACAAAACACAACGCGTTTCGACCTCTTAGGTCTTCGTCGTCTTGAGAAAAATACTTTTTTTTTCAATGACTTATCAGTATTACTGGAAAGTTGCTCCTTCCACCAACAGTAAGAGAAAGGGTGGAGAATAATTTTGATATACAATTGCTCTAGATATAATGTGAAAATTAGAAAACGCTCCTGGTTCCTCTCGCCAAGGACACCTCCGCCCATACAACAACTTTGCGCGCTGGTGACCTACTCGTTTTTGAGTGAACCAGTCTTTTAGGAAGAAGAAGAAGAACTTACCACGTGACTGGAAGTTCCAGGTAGCACAGAGGAGGAGCGCATCTCCTTGATGACCTCCGCTGAGGTCACCTCAAAGGTCACTCTGCAGGTGTCTTTCTGACTGCCTTCATATGGCACAGGGTAATTCAACATGTCTGCAAATGTAAGAAAACACTCAAGCATATATTCCTGAGAGCTAAGGAAAAGGAAACAACACTTATGAAACTTTGGGAGAAACATGTGGCAAATCGCACTATGATAAGGCATAGTGTAAAAATCTGAAGAGGATTGTTCTTTGCAAAGGAAGAATAATGCCAGATAAAAAAAAACATAATACATTGCTGACGGTTAATTTCAGAAATTTTGTAAACTATGACAATGATTAACATCCAATCAAACCCTTTCAAATTTACTTCCATTTTTTATTGTCATCTTTAAAAACGCATCTGGATTCATAACTGCTGATCCCCCAGCTCATTCACGGCCTGCATCAACTTTGACCAATATCCAGAGAAATGTTCATGGACTCAGAATACAGGAAACACTTATCTAAGGGCAAAATTTATGACACTTACAGAACTGACTCTCCGCCAAGACATATTTGCTCTGTATGAACGAAGGGAAATAACTCTTCCCTGGCCATACACTCCCACTCCCAAACAGATACACAATTGACAGTCATTTGGTCTTTCTTCTTTTACAGCACTTGCCGTGTGTGGAACTTGGCAGGCAAATTGATTTGCCAAGAAGACTACCACTTATCCATCTTTAGTTTTCAATGATTATTTATTTATCTTTTTTGTTCTTTTGTTTTGTTCTTGATTTCTTGTTTTTTTTTATTTTGTTTTAAACTGTACTGCATGGCAGATGATAATCACGCACAATAAAATCATCACAAAAAAAAACTGACACATTTTGACAACAAAATTGGGGTACACAAAAAGCCAATAAAAGCCAATATAGATGATAATTATTAGTTCTGATACTAACACTGACTCTTAATTTATCTTGAATTGACCTGTGATATGAATTTAATCTTAAATTTTTGCTGGCCACTTGAACAAAACAAAACAACACACACACACACACACACACACACGCACACACACACACGCACACACACACAATTTCCACAAGGTCAATTCTTCCTTTTGAAACATGCATTTAGATTACACTGGTTTATTTGTCACATTACAAATTGAGCAATCAAGGATAAAGAATGTATCTTGTCATATTCTGTGTGACACAAATCACCATATCCATGGGTCAAATTCAACATGTGAACTGTAGGTAAGATATCACTGTAGATCTAATCAACACACTTGATAACAAAATGTTCCTGTGCATTCTTTATTGAGCATACTTTAATGCCTTGTGTGATTATCAGTTCTAGATCATATGATTTTTAAACATCAAAGTGGTCCAATTTATGCGCCTGTATATCTACAGACAATCAAAGTTGTAAAACTTAACTTGATGTCTTAAATTTGCTTTTGCGTAGACAATATTTGATCCTCAGAATCTTGTGAAGATTTCCACCTGTGAAGATTTCCACCAGGTGTCATCACCTTAGTTTAACTTCCAGTGTCACATTCTTCATGTAAGATTGATGCATAATTTGAAATGTGAGGCACTGTGGTTGATACAGACATTTTGGCCTGTGACCATACCACATCGTTTCTAGCTGCTGTGTTGATCATTAAAAAAATGCTTGTACTCCCGACATGTTTGGCGCACACCTGTTGATAAGCTATTTCATTCCTTGATTATTCTTGGAAGGAATGATGAGTCACGGCACTGTGTTCTGGACTGAATGAGGCGTAACTGCTGATCATGTCCTCATCGCTGACATTGAGGGGAAAAAAAACAAATTCTGCTTATAAGCCATGTAAGTGGATAAGACAGATGTGGATCACTGCAACATCGACAGCCTGGCTTTCCTGATTTTCCTCCATCTGCTCTCCAGTGTGATCAGCCCAGACACTCCACATGCAATTAACACTTGATATCTTCCAAGAACAGATAAGGACAAAAATGCCGCTGGTCTCTGCACTGCTTCCACATTTTGTGTTCTCTGTTTGTATGTATCCCACATTGAAGAAGCATATCCCAGCAATGGCTGCAAAGAGCTTCTTCTTCTTCTTCCTAAATACTGGTTCACTCAAAAACGAGTAGGTCACCAGCGTGCATATTAAAAAGTAAAATAAAATAACATAAAATAGTGCGACTCAGACTGTTGGCCCCTGGAGCAAATTTGGTAACAAGGGGTCGCACTTCGAAAAAAGCTTTGTAAGCTTACTCCTTGATGCTGGTGCTGCTGATCTTTGGATCTCATCTGAGACACCTCAGAGCTTTGTTTGCCTTGGCAAAAAAAGCTATGTGTTCAGCTCAGCTGATCACTAGGTAAGTGCTAATGTCAAGTATTTGGCTCTTATGACACTCCAGAGTGTGTCCATGCAGCATACTGCACACATGAGTACTGGAATGGTTCCTTGATCCTGGTGATTGTCAGAGCTTGCCATTTCACAGAATGAAACTCCATGTCCCAGCTCTTCTCCTGAGTGGCTAAGCTGTGGAGGCTTGCTGTAGCAGGTTTTTGTTTTGTTTTCTTTTGTTTTCTATCTTGGTAGCTGCAGGTGATTCTGTATTAATCACAATAATACTGTATACAGCTCAATCTAGAAATTGAATTCTGGTCGTCTACTAGGTCGTTGATGTACGCCCGGGAAAGCAGCTTCTTCTTCTTGATATAATGCCCACAATCATCAAGTTGATTATTTTGGCATATTAACAACAACTGGTTCTGACGCAGCGGGAGGAGAATCGGGGGGTGGGCAGTGGAGAGGGGGGGTCTAATGGGGGAGGGGAGAGGGAGGGTGAAGAGGGGATCAGTGAACTCTTGACACGAAAGTGTCAAGAGTGGTGGCTCCAGCCACCTCGTCCGGCAGATTTGTTCCAGTCCCTGATTGTGTTGGGAGGAAGGCGGCCTGACAATAGTCGGTGCGGCACTGCAGCTGGCGGAGCTTATGTTGAATATTCCCCTACGCTGTCTGACAGGGGCAGGTTGGATCATTGCTTTGTCGAAGTCGACTTGGTCATAAGTATTTTATACAGCATGGCCAGTCTGCTGGATCTTCGACGCTGCTGGAGTGAAGGCCACTGGATTGGTCAAGCATGGCGGTGACACTTGATCTGTTGTGGTATCTATTGACCACAAAGCGGGCTGCTCGTCGCTGAACCGCTTCCAGCTGTTTTACATGAGTGTCAGAGGAGGGGTCCCAAACTGTGCAGGCGTTCTCTAAAATGGGGCGGACGTAGCTTTTGTATGCTGTCTCTTTCAGTGATGGACTGATCTTCAAGTTGCGCCGCAAGAAGCCTAAGGTCTTATTGGCTTTGGCACAGATGATGTCAATGTGCTTGTCCCATGACAGATTGTTCTGAATGGTCACCCGAGGTATTTGCCGACGTCACTGTCTGGAGTGTCTGTTCCATGCAGTTGGTACTTGCTGGTGAAGTGGCTTTCTCTTATGGGTCACTGGGAGGGTGGTACACTTGTCTGGATGGAATGACATCTCCCAGCTTCTCTCCCAAAGCTCTAGCCGATGCAGATCTTCTGCAGTCGGTTGGTGTCGTGGTCTGATGTCCTGACCCTGTACACAGCGGTGTCGTCGGCAAAGATCTGGTTCGCGCAGTGAGTTGCTCTGGAGGTCGTTGATGTAAACTAAAAACAACGACGGTCCGAGGACCGAGCCCTGTTGGAACTCCTGAACATATGCTGCAGAACTCTGATGTGCTGCCCTCGACTACCACTGCTTGACGTCGGTCGGAGAGGAGTTTTTTACCATCTATTGATGTTGCCTGTTTGCGGCACTCCATAATGATGGAGTTTATGGATCAGAAGGCTGTGGTTCACCTTGTCAAAGCCTTCGCGAAGTCCAGCACTATAGTGTCTGTCTGCTTCCCTCCTCGATGTTGTCGGACAGTTCCTCGGTCAGCTCCAGCAGTTGTGTCCTCGCAGGATCTTTTCTTACGAAAGCCGTGCTGTTGTGGACACAATATGCCATTCTGCTCGGGTGGTCCATGAGAGTGCTGACAACAATGTGCTCCAAGATCTTACAGGGCACACTTGTTAACGACACTGGTCTATAGTTGGCTGGGTCGTAATGCTCTCCTTTCTTGAAAATCGTGTCACGAGAGCATCTTTCCATCTGATGGTACGTCGCCTGTTGAGATAGATGACTGATAGATGGTTGTTAGATCGGGGCCACTTCCTCTGCCAACTCCCTCAGGACAAGGGGGCTGATGCCATCCGGTCCGCTTGCCTTATATGGGTTCTGATTTTGCAGGAGCTTCCTGACTCCGTCGGAGGTTATAGTGATATCCTTGAGTTCAGTGTAGCTGCCCCGCTGACATCCCACATTCTGTTGGAATTCTGTCTCTGTAAATATTTATCCCTCACCAAAGACGGAGTGGAATTGTGCATTGAGAGTCTCTGCTTCTGTTCGGCATCCACTACCAGGCGGCGTTGGACTTTAAGGGGAGCGACTCCGACTTTCGCTGTGCGCTGGTGATTTGATCAACGTCCAGAAGCGTTTGCGGCTCTGTCTTCCCTCCTCGTCCTCAGTCACGTAGGTTAATGTATTTCCAGTACGCACGTCTGATTTGCGCTGGACATCTCGCCGTAGCTGGTGGAACTTGGCTAGCATGTCGTCACATCCAAGTTTCTTTCATCAGCCGGTAGGCCCGTCCCTTTGGTTAATCAACTTTCAAATCCGGGGTGATCAGGGTTTTCCCGCTTAACTCCTCCGGTGATGACTTTGTGTGGGATGAATTCTTCACTGCTTTGATCAGAGTGTCTTTAAACTTTGACCACAGTGTTTCTAGTGGAGAGACTCTACAGTTTCCCCTTCAATTTCTGTGTGGTGGTCCCGCAGAACAGTCCTGATACTATCCCAGTCTGCCTTGTCATAGAGTGGGATGTGACGTTGTACTTGCTGGGCTGGGGGCATTAACAGCTACTTCACAGTATAACCACGTCATGGTCAAAAGACCAGGCATGGTTTCCACGCGTGGAATGAGGTGCGGGCTGTTGTGCAGATCAGGTCTAAAGTGTTCTCCAATCTGTGGGTTCCGTTACAATCTTCTTTTGTAAAGGAGGGTTGTCAATGAAAATCTGTCCTCTGATCCTAGAATGTCTGTACGTTGAGCACTGTTGTGTCATGCTTCTCATACGAGATTTGTATAAGAAGTCATCTTGGTTCTGTTTTCCCATAATCTTTTTGGGTAGAGCGGGAGTCCGCCATGATGTTCATTGTGGAATACTAATTAAAGCATATACCCTCCACACAGTGTTTTGTTGCTGTGGACGAGCTCTACAGGCGCAAATACGCGCACATACACAACATTTGGCGACGAGGATATCTCATGGACTTCGCGCGGACAAAAGCGAAGTTAACATTCAGGTGACATTTGATTTACGTCAAGGCTCCAGCCTACAGCACAGCAGTTCGTAGAACGACATGGCTACCAGTTTACCGAACTTGAGAAATTTCCTGTTCACACAGAGGAGAGTAGTACCGGCATTCGATGGAAAACATGGATTATGAAATTAGAAAATTTGTTCTGTGCTTTAGACATACAGACCGATGCCAGAAAGAAGGCATTGTTTGTTACATTATGGGGGTGATGATATTTTTGAAATTTACGAATCTATGACAGATGAACAAAAGGGAATTGGTGCTGTAACTGAAGGCGCGCCCCAACTCCAAATGAATATGTAGTCCTCAAAAGTCATTCACTGACTATTTCACTCCAAAACAGAACACAGCTTACGAAAACTTTTAAGTTCCGTCAAGCAAAGCAACAGGATGGTGAGTCCATTGATAGCTTCTACACACGTCTCCGAAGTCTCGCATCGCTATGTGACTTCCATGAAATAGATAAAGAGATCCTAGCGCAGATTATTCAGGGTTGCACTTATACCCGTGTGCGGCGGAAGGCACTGAAGGACAATATGAATCTGAAAGCTGTACTTGATGAGGCCAAAGCCCTCGAACTTTCTGACTCCAGAGCAGCAGAGATCGAAAGAGTGTGTGACAGTTTCAATACTGTTTCAGTGAATGCTGTGGCAAAGCGAGGTGGTTACAGACAAGTGGTGACGACCGTGGTGGTCATGGCTCTGGTGGAAGTCACAGTACCGGTTACAGCAGTTGGTCCTCGAAGCAGCGGTGGTTTTCGTGCTCGTGGTGGTGTGCTTTCCAGAGGTGGACGAGGTGGCCGGCTACACCGTGGTTCTTCACACAGTGTGGTGGCCCATCGTCTGTGTCCCGCTGTCGCTACTGTGGATACGATCTTCCCCACTACAACTCCTGTCCAGCCAAGGGGAAGGAGTGCAAAAAGTGTTTCAAGATTGGACACTTGCCAGGGTATGTGAGTCGTCTTCGCCCCACAAGGTAAGACATCTTGTTTCTAAGCATGCTGATGATGACATGAATGAGGAACCCGGAACATTCAGCGACGAAAGCGTGTACACTGTATCCAGCAGATACCCTCCCAAATCACCAGTAGTACAGGCGAGCATCTTCAATACCCAAGTCAAGTTCATTGTGGACACAGGGGCGACTGTGAACATTCTAGACTATGGACACATACACAGAGTGTGCCCAAATGTCCAGCTGTATGGACCATGTCCCCCAATTTTTCTTACGGCACGACCACCTCTCTTTGTGTGAAAGGTTATTTCACCACTGACATTGAGTTCAACACTCACAGCCAGAGAACCACCTTCTATGTTGTGAAAGGTGACAAACCCAACCACAATCTCCTCAGCTCCCCCACAGCTCAGGCACTACACATGATACAATTTGCTTTCTCAACCTCCACTCCCAACACCCCTTTCCAACAGCAGTATCCTTTGCTCTTCAGTGAGGGAACCGGAAAAATCGAGGTGTGGAAGTAAAGCTCCATATTGACAAGTCAAAACAACCCGTCATGCAGAAGCATAGACGCAATACCGTTCATGTTCGCAAGACGTCGAGCGTGAGCTTGAGAGACTTGAAAGAGACGACATCATCGAAAAAGTTGACGGTCCTACTCCATGGGTCAGCCCTACTGTAACAGTTCCAAAGAAAAATGGAGGGGTCAGACTATGTGTAGATATGAGAGAGGCCAATAAAGCAATCAAACGCGAGAAACATCCCATGCCAACACTAGATGACCTCATTGCCGATCTGAACGGCTCCACAGTTTTTCAGTAAACTGGACCTTTCCGGTGCATACCACCAACTCGAACTGGCTGAAGATTCTCGATACATACCACTTCAGCACGCATGTAGGTCTACGCCGGTACAAGCGTCTACTTTTCGGCGTCAACGCAGCGTCCGAAATCTTCCAAAATGCCATTGCAGAACTTTTGCAAGATATCCCAGGCGCCCGCAACCTTTCTGATGACATCATAGTACACGGAAAAAAACCCAAGCAGAGCATGATAAGAGCCTGACGGCAACACTGAAGAGGCTCAGTGATAGAGGAGCCAAACTGAACAAGGACAAGTGTGTTTTCTCAGTACACCAACTCACATTCTATGGACATGTATTTGGTCAGAATGGAGTATCGCCAGACCCAGAGAAGATCAGAACGATCGCCGATACGCCAGCCCCAACATCCGTTGCAGAAGTAAGGTCCTTCCTAGGCATGTGTCAGTATGTGGCCAGGTTTATATCCCCGCTACGCAACCACCACAGAACCACTGAGGAACCTGACAAAGAAGGACACAACCTGGAAATGGGGAAACCAAGAACAACAAGCTTTCGACAAGCTGAAACAGACACTCGCAGGTGCACATGTCATGCTTATTTTGACACTAGTAAGCCTACTGAAGTCATTGTTGATGCCAGTCCAACAGGTCTTGGAGCCATTCTGACCCAGAACGGAAAAGTGATTTGTTATGCAAGTCGCGCTCTCACCCCCACTGAACAGCGCTACTCTCAGACCGACCGTGAGTTCCTCGCTACATTACGGTGTTGTACACTTTCATCTGTACCTGTTTGGCTCACGTTTCCGGGTGATAACTGATCACAAGCCACTCATTGGAATCATGAACAGTCAGAAGCCTACTACGGCCAGGATGGAGAGAGGCGTTTGCGTCTCATGTCATACGAGATGGATCTCGTATACACCCCAGGAAGAGACGATCGAAATCCTGCCGACTACATCAGTCGACATCCCCAAGACACACCACGTTGTGAAAATTCTGGTGAAGAGTACATTTGTTACATCGCAAAAACACTGTCCCAAAGTCCATGACATTGGAAGAATGAAAACCGCAACACAAAGTGATCAAATCCTCCAGAAAGTGATGGTTGCAGTACAAACTGGAAAATGGTATGACAAAGACGTAGAGAACTTTGCCCGTTTCAGAGATGAACTTTCAGTCCATGACGGCCTTGTCCTCAGAGACCATCGCCCATAGTTCCCTCAAGTCTTCAAGTCAAAGCCATCAGTATTGCTCACCAGTCTCACCAAGGAATTGTGAAACAAAACAGTGTATTCGTGAGAAAATCTGTTTCCTGGAATGGACGTAGGCTAGTTGAGGACACTGTGAAGCTTTGCATTCCCTGCAAGCATCATACCCGTCCCAAGACTCGTGAACCCATCATTCCCACCCCATTTCCTTCCGAACCATGGAGTTCACTTGAGTCGATTTTGCTGGACCATTCCCTTCCGGTGATTATCTAGTAGTCATCGATGAACATAGCAGATTTCCAGAAGTAAAGATCATTTCCTCAACTTCATCATCTACTGTCCTCCCACATCTTGAAGAAAACTTTTCCCGTCAGGCATACCCAAAACTGTGAAGACAGACAATGGACCTCCTTCAAAGCCAAGACTTCCAAACTTGCCAAGGAGTTTGGTTTTTCATCATCGCAAAATATCCCCACTCTGGCCTGAGGCAAATGGTGCGGCAGAACGCTTCATGGCCTCACTCAACAAGACCATTCGAGCCTCATCAGCAGCAAACCTCAACTGGAAGAACTGACTTCAGGCTTTTCTCCGGATGTACAGAGCAACTCCCCATGCCTCCACAGGCATACCTCCCTTCGAAGCTCTTACAGGCCGCAAGATGAACATTGGACTACCAAGCCCCACCACCCCACTCATCCCAAATTCCCCGAACACCCGCATTGCTCATAATGACACTGTGAGCAAACAGAAGATGTCTGCCTACCTGACCAACGACGACACACCAAACAGTCAGGACTCCAACCAGGTGACCATGTGCTTGTGCGACAGCCCAAGAAGAACAAACTGTCCACCCCTTTCTCTCCCAATCCTTACATGGTCACCCAGAAGAAGGGCAGCATGGTCACCGCCAAGCGTGGTAACAACACTGTAGTGTATGCTGTTTTAAGCATGGACTGTACCGGAACGGTATACCAGCTTCGCTCTGCATGATGGCGGCGACCGCACTGTATCTTCGTGTACTTAGCAAATAAAGTCCATATCTTTGGAATCAAGCACCGCCTTTACCTTATGATGTGCGGCATACCATTACATGGTGTCAGAAGTGTAGAAGTAGAGAAGAAACCCACGACCATGGCAGAGACTGTCATCGTAAGGACACCAGATCCGCTCTGTGTCAACAGCAGCAACCCCAGTGCTGAATGGAGCAAGTGGAAGATGAAGTTCAACATCTTTCTTCAGGCTACTGGCGCAACAACAAAGCCCAACGTCGTCAGGTAGGACTTCTCCTAAACCACATCGGCGATGAAGGCATCGAAATCTATTCGAATTTTGCCTACCAACCAGCCAGAGACAACCCTGAAAATGCTGACGACTACGCAACCGTCCTGCGTAAGTACGACGAATTTTTTAACCGTCGCGACCCCCAATTGATGCTGAGGGAACAGTTCTGGTATAATCTGCGTAGAGAACCGTCCCAGACATTCGATGCATGGCTACGCACTGTAAAAGAAAAAGCTAGTGCATGCAAATTTGACAACGTCGACACGATGGTTAGAGACAAATTGGTATTCTCTTGCCATGACGACATTGCAAAGATAAGCTAGATAAGAATAAGATAATGTTGCTTATAGCCCAGCCGACCGCAGAGGGCCACATCAGGGCTGTCACCACGTTAAAATCAACTCGCCAGTCATTTTTAAAAAAAAAAAAAAAAAAAAAAAAAAAAACACTTTCACACATCTCGTTAAATGACATCGTCTACAAACGCACCAGAAACTTTGTTAAAAATCTTTCTTCCGTAAAATCTTAAAATCAGATGAAAAATGTTAATTTCTCTCAAAAACTTAAGGATCACGTCAGGCGGACATCCTGAACAGATCTTCATGGACTCCGCTGTAAAATGTTTGTGTCTCACATCGTGCAAGTCCCAACACTCTAAAAGAACATGTTTCATTGTGAGTGCGCATGACATGGAATGCACCACGGAGCTTCTTCACTCTTTAAAAGGTAAGAATGGGTAAAATACGAATGGCCGGTGTGCAGCCGGCACAGAACCGTTTCCTCTTTACGACCACTCCGACGTAGATGGGAGGAAGTCTTTAAGGTTTGGACGGATCTGAAAGAGTTTGTTATTCGTCTGTGTGTTCCAATCCTCCTGCCAGAGGTCTCTCACATAATCGTTAATTTGGGTTTCACATCTGAGCAGGGATATAAGTGTAGGACAGTTTCTCTCTTGTGGCGTTCTTGCTAAACGATCAACCATTTCGTTCCCGCCGATGCCAACATGGCCAGGAACCCAAGCAAGAGTAATGTTGTAACCGTCCGCCTTCAAACTTGCTAAAAAGTTCAAAAAAAGTAAAAGTTCTGGATGCTGAAGGTTGCGGCCAGCTATGGCCTCCAAAGCTGACAGCGAATCCGACATAACCAGAAAGTCCCTCCTCGAAGAATGGAGATTATCTTCAAAGCCAGTACTAGAGCAGTAGTTCAGCAGAATAGACAGAAGCATCTGAATGTATATGTTCCAACAATATCTGAGAAGGAGCCCCAGGGCAGTAGGCTGCACAGGCCACTCCATCCTCAGACTTGGAACCGTCAGTGAAAACTTTTTGATAGGATGGGAATTTGGAAGCAGAGCTCGGCATACAAAGCCTTGTACGCCAGAGAGCTGGTAGACTCCTTACGGAAAGCTGCGAGATCAAAACGAATCTCTGGTGTGATAAAGGTCCATGGAGGTTGATCCGGAAACTTGGAAAAATCGAAATTACTTCCAGGTCTATACCTGCATTCCGCACGTGAGGCTGCATACGAAGCCCAAACGGCGGAATACATTTCGGGTTTGTTTCAAACTTACTTTGGAACGGAGGGTCAAAAACACAGTCATAGGCAGGATTCTGCGGTTCTGAGAACAGTCGGATGTAATAATTCAAAGACAGTTTCAGCCTGCGGTTGGACAGTGAAGGTTCACCTGCCTCTGCGTACAGGCTGTACACAGGGGTGGTGCGGAACGCTCCAAGACAGAGACGAAGCCCTTGATGGTGGATAGGGTCCAAGAGTTTGAGGTAAGATGATCTTGCGGAGCCGTACACAGCACAACCGTAGTCCAGTTTGGAATGGAACCAGGGCTCTGTAGAGGTGCAACAAAGTTTTCTTATCAGCGCCCCAGTCGGTGTGTGCTACGACCCGCAGAATATTCAGTGCCTTTTGGCAAGCAGTTTTGAGGTTTTTAATATGGCTGAGAAAGTTAAGTTTTTGGTCAAAAATGACTCCCAGAAATTTGGCCTCTGTAACAGCTGGAATGGGAGATTTCCCGACGTGAAGTTCAGGATCTGGAAAAAACTGACGGAAATTATGGAAGTGAATACACTGGTTTTTGTAGCGAAAAGGTGAAACCGTTTTTTATCCCCCACCGATGGATTTTTTACCAAAAGGAAGATTGGGACATGAAGCTTGCATTCCCTGCAAGCATAAACCCCCAGATCGTGAACCCACATTCCCCCCCATTTCCTTCGACATGGGTCACTTGAGTCGATTTTGCTGGACCATTCCTTCCGGTGATTATCTGATGGTGTCATCGATGAACATAGCAGATTTCCAGAAGTAAAGATCATTTCCTCAACTTCATCATCTACTGTCCTCCCACATCTTGAAGAAAACTTTTCCCGTCAGGGCATACCCAAAACTGTGAAGACAGACAATGGACCTCCCTTCAAAGGCCAAGACTTCACTAACTTTGCCAAGGAGTTTGGTTTTCATCATCGCAAAATATCCCCACTCTGGCCTGAGGCAAAATGGTGCGGCAGAACGCTTCATGGCCTCACTCAACAAGACCATTCGAGCCTCATCAGCAGCAAACCTCAACTGGAAGACTGAGCTTCAGGCTTTTCTCCGGATGTACAGAGCAACTCCCCATGCCTCCACAGGCATACCTCCCTTCGAAGCTCTTACAGGCCGCAAGTGAACATTGGACTACCAAGCCCCACCACCCCACTCATCCCAAATTCCCCGAACACCCGCATTGCTCATAATGACACTGTGAGCAAACAGAAGATGTCTGCCTACGCTGACCAACGACGACACACCAAACAGTCAGGACTCCAACCAGGTGACCATGTGCTTGTGCGACAGCCCAAGAAGAACAAACTGTCCACCCCTTTCTCTCCCAATCCTTACATGGTCACCCAGAAGAAGGGCAGCATGGTCACCGCCAAGCGTGGTAACAACACTGTAGTGTATGCTGTTTTAAGCATGGACTGTACCGGAACGGTATACCAGCTTCGGCTCTGCATGATGGCGGCGACCGCATCTGTATCTTCGTGTACTTAGCAATAAAGTCCATATCTTTGGAATCAAGCACCGCCTTTACCTTATTGAGTGTGCGGCATACCATTACATGGTGTCAGAAGTGTAGAAGTAGAGAAGAAACCCACGACCATGGCAGAGACTGTCATCGTAAGGACACCAGATCCGCTCTGTGTCAACAGCAGCAACCCCAGTGCTGAATGGAGCAAGTGGAAGATGAAGTTCAACATCTTTCTTCAGGCTACTGGCGCAACAACAAAGCCCAACGTCGTCAAGGTAGGACTTCTCCTAAACCACATCGGCGATGAAGGCATCGAAATCTATTCGAATTTTGCCTACCACCAGCCAGAGACAACCCTGAAAATGCTGACGACTACGCAACCGTCCTGCGTAAGTACGACGAATTTTTTAACCGTCGCGACCCCCAATTGATGCTGAGGGAACAGTTCTGGTATAATCTGCGTAGAGAACCGTCCCAGACATTCGATGCATGGCTACGCACTGTAAAAGAAAAAGCTAGTGCATGCAAATTTGACAACGTCGACACGATGGTTAGAGACAAATTGGTATTCTCTTGCCATGACGACATTGCAAAGATGAAGCTAGATAAGATAAGATAATGTTGCTTATAGCCCAGCCGACCGCAGAGGGCCACATCAGGGCTGTCCACCACGTTAAAATCAACTCGCCAGTCATTTTTAAAAAAAAAAAAAAAAAAAAAAAAAAAAAAACACTTTCACACATCTCGTTAAATGACATCGTCTACAAACGCACCAGAAACTTTGTTAAAATCTTTCTTCCGTAAAATCTTAAATCAGATGAAAAATGTTAATTTCTCTCAAAAACTTAAGGATCACGTCAGGCGGGACATCCTGAACAGGATCTTCATGGACTCCGCTGTAAAATGTTTGTGTCTCACATCGTGCAAGTCCCAACACTCTAAAAGAACATGTTTCATTGTGAGTGCGCATGACATGGAATGCACCACGGAGCTTCTTCACTCTTTAAAAGGTAAGAATGGGTAAAATACGAATGGCCGGTGTGCAGCCGGCACAGAACCGTTTCCTCTTTTACGACCACCCGACGTAGATGGGAGGAAGTCTTTAAGGTTTGGACGGTCTGAAAGAGT
Source organism: Conus ventricosus (assembly GCA_018398815.1). Lineage (NCBI taxonomy): Eukaryota > Metazoa > Mollusca > Gastropoda > Neogastropoda > Conidae > Conus > Conus ventricosus. The sequence goes on along the minus strand of CM031612.1, from coordinate 44,566,782 downwards.
TTGTTATTCGTCTGTGTGTTCCAATCCTCCTGCCAGAGGTCTCTCACATAATCGTTAATTTTGGGTTTCACATCTGAGCAGGGGATATAAGTGTAGGACAGTTTCTCTCTTGTGGCGTTCTTGCTAAACATCAACCATTTCGTTCCCGCCGATGCCAACATGGCCAGGAACCCAAGCAAGAGTAATGTTGTAACCGTCCGCCTTCAAACTTGCTAAAAAGTTCAAAAAAAGTAAAAGTTCTGGATGCTGAAGGTTGCGGCCAGCTATGGCCTCCAAAGCTGACAGCGAATCCGACATAACCAGAAAGTCCCTCCTCGAAGAATGGAGATTATCTTCAAAGCCAGTACTAGAGCAGTAAGTTCAGCAGAATAGACAGAAGCATCTGAATGTATATGTTCCAACAATATCTGAGAAGGAGCCCCAGGGCAGTAGGCTGCACAGGCCACTCATCCTCAGACTTGGAACCGTCAGTGAAAACTTTTTGATAGGATGGGAATTTGGAACAGAGCTCGGCATACAAAGCCTTGTACGCCAGAGAGCTGGTAGACTCCTTACGGAAAGCTGCGAGATCAAAACGAATCTCTGGTGTGATAAAGGTCCATGGAGGTTGATCCGGAAACTTGGAAAAATCGGAAATTACTTCCAGGTCTATACCTGCATTCCGCACGTGAGGCTGCATACGAAGCCCAAACGGCGGAATACATTTTCGGGTTTGTTTCAAACTTACTTTGGAACGAGGGTCAAAAACACAGTCATAGGCAGGATTCTGCGGTTCTGAGAACAGTCGGATGTAATAATTCAAAGACAGTTCAGCCTGCGGTTGGACAGTGAAGGTTCACCTGCCTCTGCGTACAGGCTGTACACAGGGTGGTGCGGAACGCTCCAAGACAGAGACGAAGCCCTTGATGGTGGATAGGGTCCAAGAGTTTGAGGTAAGATGATCTTGCGGAGCCGTACACAGCACAACCGTAGTCCAGTTTGGAATGGACCAGGGCTCTGTAGAGGTGCAACAAAGTTTTCTTATCAGCGCCCCAGTCGGTGTGTGCTACGACCCGCAGAATATTCAGTGCCTTTTGGCAAGCAGTTTTGAGTTTTTAATATGGCTGAGAAAGTTAAGTTTTTGGTCAAAAATGACTCCCAAAATTTGCCAGTAACAGCTTGGAATGGAGATTCCCGACGTGAAGTTCAGACTGGAAAAACTGACGGAAATTAGCTGGTTTTTAGAAGGTGAATTTCACCGACGTGGATTATATCTAGCAT
>CM031612.1:44563684-44565422 GCA_018398815.1 Conus ventricosus | reverse complement strand
GATCGCAGTCACTAGCATAAATATGTGATTGCTTGTGTGTATTTGCCTGTGTGTATGCATGTGCATGTGCATGTGCATGTGTGTGTGTGTGTGTGTGTGTGTGTGTGTGTGTGTGTGTGTGTGTGTGTGTGTGTGTGTGTGTGTGTGTGTGTGTGTGTGCACGCGCCTGCATGCGTACATGGAAGAGAGAGAGAGAGTGCGTGCATGAGTGTGTGTGTGTGTGTGTGTGTGTGTGTGTGTGTGTGTGTGTGTGTGTGTGTGTGTGTGTGTGTGTGTGTGTGTGTGTGTGTGTGTGTGTGTGTGTGTGTGTGTGTGTGTGCGCGTGCATATGTGTGTATATGTGAGAAAGAGAGAGAGAGAGAGAGAGAGAGAGACAGTGTGTGTGTGTGTGTGTGTGTGTGTGTGTGTGTGTGTGTGTGTGTGTGTGTGTGTGTGTGTGTGTGTGTGTGTGTGTGTGTGTGTGTGTGGTGTGTGCAAGAGAGAGAGAGAGAGAGAGAGAGACAGACAGACAGACAGACAGACAGACAGACAGAGAACACAATTGAACACAATTTTTATGTTTCAGGCCTCCGGCCTATAACAATGTGAGGCGCAGTGCACACATAAAGAGAGAAAAAAAAAGAGAAATGACAACAAAAGTATATTTTTCGTTGTACTAATTATGCTAATTTGTGAGGGTAACTAATTATTCATACTGTGTGGGATACGAGTTATTCTCTTTTTTTAGTGCATGATAAATATACATAGCAATATCTCTTGTAATATGCATATTTTCGTTTGCAAGTAATTGTTTTAGTTCAATAGAGTTTCACGTTCTGAAATTGCCAGTGCTTCAGTATGTATTTTTCTCTGAAAAGCATATAAGCATTGCATCTCAATAGAAAGTGGAGTTCGTTCTCAAGTTGGTTACAAAAAGGACATGCTTTGATGTTTTCTTTGTATCTGCTATTTATATTCAGGTCGTTTAAGCCAAAACGAAATCTCGTGAAATACATTTTAAATTTTGTAACCGTTAAATAGGTTAGATAAGGTTCTGGTTGTAAGAGAGACCTAAATGAATAATAGGTGTTGAAGCGATCACTTGAATTTGATTTGCTAACCCAATCATGCTGATAACAGTCTACCATCCTTTGCCTAAAAATCTTCTTAAACATATTAACATTTCCGATCCCACCCAGTAACCACACTTCAGAAAATCCATATCTATCAAAACAACATTTCATATCATATGCCCAATTATTTTCAATCGGTCTATCGTCAGTGCTATTCATAAAGCTGTTAATCAAGGAAAGATATGCTTGTTTGGGTATTTTATTCAGTTCCATCTGTTGTAAAGAGAACCAATAGCTAAGTGCTCTTGGTGAGCCGTCTATATACAGACTATAGCGACCAGTCTCTCCGTAGACCATTGCATTTGGTGTTTTAGGACTAACACTTAACAGTTTTTTACAGGCAAACAGATGAACCGTTTCAACAGTTTTATATTGTGTAATACCCCATACCTCTGCAGCGTACACTAGCATTGGCACAGACAGACAGAGACAGAGAGAGACAGAGACGGAGACAGAGAAAAAGAGAAACTAGTGAGTGTGAATGTGTGTGTGCGTGGGAGTGAGCGTGCATGAGTGTGAATGTGTGTGTGTGTGTGTGTGTGTGTGTGTGTGTGTGTGTGTGTGTGCGTGCGTGCGTGTGTGTGTGTGTGTGTGTGTGTGTGTGTGTGTGTGTGTGTGTGTGTGTG
>CM031612.1:44551184-44553684 GCA_018398815.1 Conus ventricosus | reverse complement strand
AACAGATTTCTGGTCTAAGAAGGAAAAGGAATGTAATTCCTTTTCCAAGAGAAACAATACATGCAACGCATTTCGGGTCTAAGAGAACAGAGAAATGTGATAAATCTATTGTCTGAAGGAGAAAAATGCGTACGCAATTTTGTGTCTGAGAGAGTAAATGAGTACTACAAACTTTCTGTCTGCGAAGAATAGTAACTCAACAATTTCTTTTGTCTGAGATGGAAAAGTCAGTACATAAATTTCCGATCTGAGACAAAATAGCGACAGCAAATTTCTTGTTTGGGAAAAAGAAGAATGACTGTAGCGATTTTTTTTTCTGGGAAGGAAAATGAACGCGATGAATTTCTGGTCTGATAGGGAAAAAAGAATGCGACTTTTTTTTTCTGAGAGGGAAAAATAAATGTACAAATTTTTTGTCTGAGGGGGAAAAGACATGGCACATTTCTTGTTTGGAACGAATATCAGCAAATTTCTTGTGTAGGAGGGAAATGTACTGGCAAATGTTGTATTTTGGCGGAAAGAGGGGAGGGGGGGGGCAAATAATGCATTGAACATCTGATCTGACATGAAAAGTATGCACAAATTTCTTTTCTCAGAGGGGAAATGAATATAACGAGTTTCTTGTCCGAGAGGTATAGTGCACACACAAATTTCTTATCCCAGAGAGAAATTAAAATGACGATTTCTTGTGTCTACAAATAATAATAACCTACAGTTTCTTTTCTTTTTCTTTTTTTTTTTCTGTCCCAACCTCTGCGCCACCTCAGAGGCAGTGCACCCACGCCGCTCATTCCGACACCTCATCCACAGCCACAGCCCGGTCGGCCCCGCCGCAGCCCCGGCACCGGCAATCCACAGGGAGCAGTCAATTTCAAGTCGTCAAGAGGCAACCCACCGGAGGAGACACTGCACTGCTGCCGAGTCACTTCGGTGGTGTTCAGTGGCGCCTGTTCTGATCTAACATACGCAGGACACCACCTACTAAGCCCCTACTGATGACAATTATTGCTTAGTAGCGGAGCCGGCGTGAGTGAGCTCTCCCTCCGGTGGGCGCCACCACGTCCGTCCAACGACAGCCCCCATGGACCCGCCGATACCGGTGACCCCAACGGAACCAAACCAAGGCCATAGACGTGGAGAGGACATTGAAACTGAGGTCACCATGAGAGCAGGGTATGAAGGGCCACAGACCTTGATGCATTTTTTTTAATGCTGATCGATGAGAATGAGGATGATTAAGATGATGCTACGGATTTCCATTTCGGTCTGAGACTACATGACATGGCTGTACTCTACGCTTCCTTTCATAATATATCCCGGCGTCAACCAGGCAGGAGAGATACAGGCACCTGCAGTGTTGATAACCTACAGTTTCTTGTAGGAAAGGCTGATTGTTCAGTTTCTTAAGGCATCCAGAAATGAACATTGTGGATTTTTAGTTTGAGAGAGAAGATTAAAGTGGCTTGTTTCCTGTCTGAGAAAGAACGTACATATCACCAGCCACTGTGGCGAAGTCGTTAGCCTCGCGGACTCCCGGCTGGGAGGTCGTGGGTTCGATTCCCATCAGAGTCATGTGGGATTTTTCTGCTCCGACCGGCTCCTACCCAGAGTTGAGTTTGCTACGGGCTCAGCTTGGAAGACTGGGACCACACAGTCGAGTTTAATCCACTTAATGGATGAGTCTCTGAGAGTATTGCTCAAATTTCCTGACCAACACTGCAGGTGTACGTATCTTTCGTGCCTGGTTGACGCCGGGATATATTAGAAAAGGAAGCGTAGAGTGCAGCCCGTCATGCAGTCTCAGATCGGAATGGAAATCCGTAGCATCATCTTCATCATCCTCATTCTCATCGATCAGAATTTTTTTTTAAAATGGTCTCAAATTCTGTGGCCCTTCATGCCCTGCTCTCATGGTGATCTCCGTTTCGATGTCCTTTCCACGTCTGTGGCCTTGGTTTAGTTCCGTCGGGGTCACCGGTATCTGCGAGTCTATGGGGGCTGTCGTTGGACGGACGTGGTGGCGCCCTCCGCAGGGAGAGCTCACTCACGCCGGCTCCGCGACTAAGCAATTATTGTCATCAGTAGGGGGCTTAGTAGGTGGTGTCCTGCGTATGTTTGATCAGAACAGGCGCCACTGAACACCACCGAAGTGACTGGGCAGCAGCGCAGTGTCTCCTCTGGTGGGTTGCCTCTTGACGACTTGACATTGACTGCTCCCTGTGGATTGCCGGTGCCGAGACACAGTGGGACCGACCGGGCTGTGGCTGTGGACGGGTGTCGGAATAAGCGGCGTGGGTGCACTGCCACTGAGGTTGCACAGAAGATAGGGCAGTGAAAAAAAAAACACGTACATTTCAGGGAATTTTCGTGAATGAAGAACACGGGTGTGGCAAATTTCTGGTTTCTAAGTGGGAAAAATGATTGCAGTCAATTTCTTCTCTGAAAGAGAAAATGAAACGGCGAATGTGTCATTTGCAAAGAAATCCCGGATAAAGGCTAA
>CM031612.1:44511184-44548684 GCA_018398815.1 Conus ventricosus | reverse complement strand
GAGACTGTCGTTTGTTCTTTTTCTTTTACCTCACGGAACATGATTTGAAGACAGCAGCATTTTGCGTAAAATCTCACCACACAGTTTTCATCTAATCTTGGAATTTATACAGTTTAAGGTCTGTCTTTTTTTCAGCTTTGTGTAAAAAAAAAACAAACTCTCTCAATAGACTAGTTAACATTCATCACACATATAGAGTACACGTGCAAAATGTAATTCCTCCATGCAATAAGCTGAACTGTTCAATGAAATGCATGTACAGTGAACTCACAAAAAGAACAGAAATAATGCATAAGTCCTGATGTCAGTATCAGTAACTGCTATATAGAAGCAATTTTCTTCAACTAGATCTATTTTGTTGCCATTCATTCAATCCCTCTCTCTCCACCTCCCCCGTAATGATGGCATGTATGCGCTCTGAGAGTCTGAATAAAGATCCGTCATTTTATTTATTCATTTATTTATTTATCTATGTATTTATTTATTTATTCATTCATTTATTTATGTACTTATTTAGTCATCGACTCGTTGATTGACTGATTGATTGATTAATGAATTAATTAATGTATGGATGTATTGATTGATTAATGGCTTGATTGGCTGACTCATTAATTGATTGATTTATCCAGTTATGTTACTACGTTATATTTGTGCATATTTCTGTGTGTTGGAGACGGACGAGGAGACAAACAAAATCAGGGTGTGGGTCAGGGATGTGTGAAGGAATGATGGACTGCTGTGCCCCTTACAGACAGTTGACACAGGGAGACAAAACCAATTTTCCCTTTAGTCGTCAAGAAGTGAACCTGGGGTAAGAGTATTGGACAGGGATCATGATTGATGAGACGAGCTGATGAACTTCACCACTTCACTGCAACTGCGCGGGTGCCCCGTAAGAACTGCTGGAGGGTTGGGACAGGGGAGGTGAGAAGGGACAGGAAGGGGTGATGGGTTAAGGTCAGAAAGGTGAGCATGTCAGGTGATCTTCATTAGTGGTCACTCCTCGCTCTCTTCCTTTACCCCCTCCCGTCTCTTTCCTATTCATTTTGTCAGTGTCCACTTGTAAGCTACTGTGTGTGTGTGTGTGTGTGTGTGTGTGTGTGTGTGTGTGTGTGTGTGTGTGTGTGTGTGTGTGTGTGTGTGTGTGTGTGTGTGTGTGTGTGTGGTCTTCCTCTCTATCTAATGCCCCCTCCTCCATTTGGCATCATGTTTGGAAAGAGGTTCTCACATGTAATCAATGTATGCTAGGAGCTTTGTTTTGGTGCATTTAATTGTTTCCCCATGACATGAAGAACAACCTTTCATGTTTATTCACACACAATAGCTATGCTCTTCCCTTCCTTTGAAACTTTATGAACATATATTCATCAAGCTTTAGCACTAAAACTTTTTTTTATGTACATGTAATACGTGTGCAATGTCAATGACACTTTATAAACTTGATCATAATAATTATGCTCTGTCATTAAAAATTTATTATTTACATACAATGGTTTTGGTTTACCATGGAAACTTCATGATTTAATTACGACAATCATACTCTGCTATAGAAAGCTTATTGTGTACGCATAGTTTCTATTCCATGCTGTTGAAATTGCTTCCATGCAAGACCATGGTTGTTTTAGTCAGAGCTTCAAATAATCTACTCAGGGAACTTTCCTTCTGGTGCCAGACCAAACGCCTGGCCAGCTGCGTGTGTCTGGAATCAGAGAGCACCGTGTGAAGGAGGGCGTGCTGTTTCCTAGACAAATCAGCAGGTCCCTGTCCCTTTTTGCACAACAGCTGCCAAGAGGTTGCCTGGTGGCATGGTGGCAGAGTGGACCCCTGACAGCATGGACACTCATTACAGGTTATCAGGTATATAGTTTATGGGAAATTGATGACACTCAGCCACTACCTACACTAGTTTTCTAGCTGCTAGATCCAGTTCTCTGCGTTTTGGGGTTTTGGTCAGCAAAGGGCCCTTTGTACCCTCTGCAGGTCTGACAGTCTGTCAGAGTGATGTGTCAGGAAGTACTGTGACACTGGAGAGCTTGCTGGCTGACAGGGTACATTAGTACGGTGAAGGCCGTATCTAGAAAGAATATGAATGTGGCAAATTAGCACGGTGAAAGTCGTATCTAGAAAGAATATGAATGTGGCAAATTCCTTTTCTGACAGGAAAAATGAATGCAACGCATTTCTGGTGTAGCAGAACAAAGGAACGTGATGAATGTTTTGTCTGAAAGAGGAAAATGCATGCGCAAATTTTTGTCCGAGAAAGTAAATAGACACGACAAACTTTTTATCTTGGAAAAATAGGGATATAACGAATGTCTTGTCTGAGACGGAGAAATCAGTATACAAATGTCTAGTCTGAGAGAGAACATGGATATGGCACATTCTTTGTATGGGGAGAATATGACTCTGACATTATTTCTCTTACAGGGAAAATTAATGCAACACTTCCATACTAACAGTGGGAAAAGAATGCAACTAATTTCTTTTCTGAGAAGGAAAAAATATTGCACATATTTCTGGTCTGACAGGGAAAAAATCATCAAATTTCTAGCATAGTAGGGAAGAAAGACCTGGCAAACCTCTTGTCTGGCAAGAATAGGAATTTACAAATTTCTTGTAAGAGAGGGGAAATGCACATATTCCCAGACTGAAAGGGAAAATAGATACGACAAACTACTTGTCTGGGAAGAACATACATGCGTTAAATTTCTTGTATGACAGAAAACATTAATACAGATACTTTCTTGTATAGGAGGGAAAATATGAACAGCAAATGTTGTGTTTGAAGAGGAGGAGAGAGGGGAATGACAACAAAAAGTGTATTGAATATTCAATTTGACGGCGTAAATAGGTAAAATGTCTTCGTGAGAGCAAAATGAAAATGGCAAGTTTCTTCTTTGAGTGATTTAGTGCATACACAAATTTCGTGTCTAAGAGGAAGAATGAAAAGGGCGAATTTTGTTTGTTTGTGAATAACACTGATCGCCAAATTTTTCGAATGAAACGGGAACTGGCGAGGTTCTTGATTCAACCAGAAATAATCATCACAAATTTTTCGTTTCCCCATCCCTCCTCCTCAAACACAACAGAGAGAAAGAGAGCGCGAGAGAGAGAGAGAGAGAGAGAGAGAGAGAGAGAGAGAGAGAGAGAGAGAGAGAGAGAGAGAGAGAGAGAGAGTTTTCGTAAAGGCCATAGCCTATTCTATCATTTGGGGGTGCCATTAACAAGGTTAATTTAAATAAAGAACTAGCCATATTCATTTTCCCAACTCCACACCTACTTTTGATCTCAGATCAGATGTTTAACGCATCATGTGTTCCTTGTCCCCTTCCCTTTCCACCCAAACACAACATTTTGCACACCTCCCACACAAAAAACTTGCTGTATTGATCTTCCCCTTTATAGAAGAAATTTTATATATTAATATTTCTCTCAGACAAGAAGTTTGGCATGTCTTTTTCCCCACAGACCAAAAATTTGCGCATTCATTTTTCCCTCTGAGAATAAAAAGTTAGACGCGTTTTTTCCTATCAGACCTCAAATTCATTGGATTTCATTTTTCTCTCACAAAAGAAATTTGTTATTTAAGTGATATTTCTCCCATATAAGACATTTGCCATAGCTATTTTCCCACTCAGATCAGAAATTTGTGTACCAATTTTCCCTCTCAGACCAACGAAAATTCGTTGTAAGACTATTCTTTGCAGACAGAAAATTTACCTTACTCATTCACTCTCTAAGACAAGAAATTGCGATCGCAACCTCCCCTCCCTCCACCCCCCCCCCCCCTCTCCACCAGACAACAAATATGTCACATTCAGAGATGTAAATATGTTGGTTCAAGACCACCATCTTATTTTGCCCGAAAACCCCCCTTTTCACATACAAATCACGTCCATCACATATTAGTTTTGGCCAAAATTAACACTGTTTTCCAAAAAAATTAACACGCAAAAACCTCTAAAATTGACGTAATCAGTACATTAAAACGGGGCTTACGTGCTAGATAAGATTTGGTGATCGTGAACCAACATATTTTACATTCTCTCCAGGCACATAAAAATTAAGGGTTTACAGTATGCTCTTCTACTTCTAACACTATTAATAAATTAGAACGCGCATATTTACATTCTCTCTAGGGTGATTTGGGGTGATTTGGGGGTGACTTGGGGCGGCTTGGGTGAAGATGTCAAGCGTGCTAAAGTGGGTGGAGGTGTCAGGGAATGTCAAGAGTGGTCCTACCGTTCCACTTGACATCTGCAATGAGCCCTGCCGGCCAATCAATACTGCTGCCAGAGAGCGGGGAAACCGGACTCAAAATAGACCTCAGCCTTTATTGATTTGTTTGGCAGCGTTGAAGTGCGTAGCGCGTTACAGGCACATGCCGTGACTTACTTAATTTTTTAATTGCTGTTTTTTATTTGAGTTTAAAAAATGAACCCCCCAGTAGTTATAAAGCTTACAGAAATATTTGATGATTTTGGGTGGGCGATTAATACTGGAGTTGATAAAGAAGTGTTAAAGGACATGTTTGATGAATTTATAACAGAACTTTTTGAAAGTTTAACTATTCGAGAAAGCGTATTAAAAGCAGTTAGTAAAATCCCAAAGTCTGGCCTAAACCAATTATAAAATTATTTGCCATATTAGTTGATAATATTGCCCCCGAAGATGCTGACCTGCATGTGTCTGATGACCTTGAAGGAGTAACTGTTGCCTTTAAACCTGATCAGTTTTTAACGATTAAAATAGACCCATGAATAACTGAATTTACAATTATTTTTTTATTTATTCTAGATTTAAAAATGCTGCCAAATCACTGAATCTGATTTAAAGAAGTGTAATGAACTATTTGACGAAACAATGAAAGCATTAAACATTGATTTTAGTGAATTTTGGTTTGAGAATGATGTAAACAATATAATAAAAGATCATAGTGAACTATTTAACGAAGCAACCAAAGTGATGAACATTGACTGTAGTAATTCAGAAAAAGCTAAAATATTAGCAGGCGTTATTGTAAGGTTAACATGGCTTGAAGTGTTTGCAGCGCTTGGGCGAAGAATAAAAAGCGCCTTTTACTTACTTTTATTTACATTTATTTTTTTGATTTACGTAAATATTGTGGCTTTAAAAATGACGACCACAAGTAAATTCGAGGACGGAAAACTATATACGATGGAAGAAATATTTGGCAGTGACAAACAATTAAGCAATACATTCAGCGAAGTAGACATGGACATTATTAACCCCACAAACGTTCAGGAAAGCGTGACACATGCTATCTCTAAAATCCCAGAGTCTCTTCAGATGGAGCCGCCAGTAAAGTGTTGTTGGCCGTTCTAATTGATTATATAACGCCCGATGGTAGTAACATGGAAGTCTGGGTTTCAACTAAACAGAAAGAAGTTATTAACTATCGCGACTTTAACTCTGACTGGGCTGACTACATGCTTACACAGTTTAACCATGCAAGTGAGGAGGCTGAGTTAAGGGGGTCTGGGTGGTCTGAAGGAACAGTCCTTGAAATCAGATTAAGGCAAACAAAGTTCTATCCTATAGTTGGCAATTCTTACCTTCCTCTTCCAAAAGAGTTAGAGTTAAAACGAGCAGTCTTAAACATACATAATTCTGACAACATGTGTTTTATGTGGTGTGTTTTAGCGCATTTACATCCTGTTAAAAATCATGCAAACAGAGTTTCTAATTATGAACAATACAAACAAGAGCTGAATTTTGATAACATAACCTTTCCAGTAAGTATAAACAGTATATCTCAGTTTGAAGAGCAAAACAATCCAATTACTGTAAAACGTATACACATGGTCTGTAGAAGCCGATCTAGTGCCTCTAAGGGTTTCTCCCAACGCTCCTACTTTAGGCGAATCACTTGACAAACACGTAGACTTGATGCTGTTTGCAGATAGTACAAAGAGTCATTATGTATTAATTAGAACAATAAGCAGACTTATGGCCTATACATCAAAGCATCCAGCTAAAAAAGAGCTTTGTAGAAGATGTTTGCTCAGAATCCCAAATATAGAAGCAGCTGCCGAACATAGAACTCGTTGTAAAAGTTTTGTAGACTGTGAAACCAAACTCCTTACACCTAAACGGGGTCTAAAGTTAGTTTTAAGAATTTACACAAAATGCAGATGAGCCCATACGTGGTTTATGCTGACTTTGAATCGCTTTTACCGCAGTACTATGGCCCACAACAGCAAGAACAAAAAACATCCTTATTAACCCACCATCAGATCTGTTCTTTTGCGTTTATTGTTGTTAGGTCAGACGGCCAACACACAACACCTGAGATTTACAGAGGCCCCAACGCAGCTAGTAGATTTTTAGAGCAGATGAAACAACTTCGCAATCAATTATCCAACCAACTAAATCTTTCAGACATTGTTATGGCTCCTAAAGACAAAGAACGTTATGCCTTATCTACACACTGTTGGATTTGCGGCTTAGAACTAACACCTAACAGTAAAGACGCGACAGTAAGAGACCACGATCACATTACTGGAAAGTTCAGAGGGGCTGCACATAACAATAAGGCTGACCCTAAGACATGGAAACTGCCTATCTTCTTTCATAACCTACGAGGCTACGATTCTCATTTCATCATGCAAGCAGTGACTTCTGAATATAGAGGGTTACCTGCATTGCACAGTCTTCAGAAAAGTACATGACTTTTACTCTTGACTCTTTATCCTTTTATGACTCTGCCCAACATCTTATGGCAAGTTTGGATAAATTAGCAGGATCGCTACAAGCCCTTCCAATCACTAAACAATACTTTGATCCATCTTTAGTGCGTAAAGGCGTTTATCCTTATGAATACATGAACTCGTGGGAAAGGTTTGACGAAGACTCGCTTCCTCCTAAAGGGGCTTTCTTTTCTAGTCTTAGAGGCAAAGACATAACTGATGCTGGACTATGAATACGCTCAGAAAGCCTGGAAAGAATTACACAGTCAAACAATGGGTGATTATCACGATCAATATTTATTGGCCGACGTGTGTTTATTGGCAGACGTTCTTTCAGAATTACAGATCTACTTGCATGAAACACTACTGTCTAGACTCATCACATTACATCTCTGCCCAGGCCTTTCTTGGGATGCATTCTTGAAGTCTACAAACATTCAGATGACTTAATATCTGATCTACCCACACTTCAGATGATTGAAGGCGGTCTAAGGGGAGGTATTAGCATGGCCTCACATCCTTACTGCAAAGCCAATAACAAATATTTAGACGATTATGATCCCACTAAACCATCCAACTATCTAATGTACTTAGACGCCAACAATCTGTATGGGTGGGCTATGAGCCAACCACTTCCACTGAGAAACTTTAAGATGATAAAAGGACCTCACGATGTCAATACTGTGTTAGGTATGTTGTCACAGCTTACACCTGATAATCCAGCAGGACTAATCTTGGAAGTAGACTTAGAATATCCTAAAGAATTACACGATCTCCACAACGATTACCACTAGCCGCAGAAAGATTAAAGATGAGTCCTATCGAGCCGCCTAAACTTGTGTCTAATCTTAGACATAAAAACTAAATATGTCTGTCATTACAGACTGTTACAGCTTTACCTAAGACACGGATTAAAGCTGACAGCTGTTCACAGAATAATTATCTGTGGCCAAGAGTCCTTCATGAGGCCATATATCAAGAAGAATACTGATCTTAGAACCCAAGCCACTGACGCCCTCAGAAAAAGACTTCTTTAAACTGATGAACAACAGCTGTTTGGTAAGACGATGGAAAATCCACACAAACGTAAAGATGTGAAATTAGTTACAAAAGAAAAACAAGCAATTAAGCTGGTCTCTAAACCTAACTATCAAGACTTTAAAAGATTTAGCGACAGCCTGGTTGGCATTATGATGAAGAAAAAGGATGTTACGTTAGACAAACCGGTGTTTATCGGCTTTACCGTATTAGAGTTGTCGAAGTTATTGATGTTAGAATTTCTGTACGACTACTTTAAACCGCGATACCCTGAAGCAAGAGTACTTTACACAGACACTGACTCTTTTATTCTAGACGTCCCACAGAAGACTTTTACAAAGATTTAGAAACAGAAGTGGCTAAAGGAGTTGATGGGTGGTACGACACATGCGACTATCCAAAAGACAGTCCTTTACATTCAACTGTGAACAAGAAAGTGATTGGGAAGATGAAGGATGAACTCAATGGGACAGTTATAAAAGAATATGTTGGTTTGCGGTCAAAGATGTATAGCGTTGCCAGCCAGACTTCTGTAATAAAGAAGGCTAAGGGCATAAGCAAAGAAGTTGTCAAAAAATATATAACTCACGATAACTACAAGCAAGCTCTCTTTGAAAACAAAGTATTTCATCACACAAATGTTAATCTGCGCTCTACTCTTCATCAAGTAAACACAACTGCTGTTAACAAAAAATCACTAGTCTCTAACAATAACAAGAGAACTTACGTCAATCCTGAGTTTTCATATGCTGTAGGGCATTGGAGAACTTTAAAAGATTAACTTGACTGACTTAACTTAAGAACCTAACAAGAACCTAACTAGTACTTATTTAAGAACCTAACAAGAACCTAACTAGTACTTATTTAAGAACCTAACAAGACCTTATTTAAGAACCTAACAAGAACTTATTTAAGAACCTAACTAGTACTTATTTAAGAACCTAACTAGTACTTAACAAGGACTTATAATTTACTTACACTTAACTTGTAATTTACTTGCACTTAACTTCAAAAGTACTTTCTATAACTAACTTAACTGAATTATGAACTGTGGTGTGTCTCTATTTGACACCAGGAGCGCAGACACAATCAGCCGTGTCTCCCTGATGAGTCCGATCCAGCGGACGAAAGCCTAGGAGCAGGCAATACAAATAAATCTGCCTTCAGAAGGGATCACGATGGTTCCCTCAGGCAGCTAGTGAAGGGTTTTTCATATTTATAATATATTTCCCCCATTTTCTTCATCTTCATTTTTTTGTTCTTTTTCTCTAAAATTTCAAATCTTTGCAAAGTCATTATTATAATGACGGAAGAATTGTTAGCCTGCACTTGTTTTCCCCCACTACTTAATTGTTCAGCATAACTTAACTTGTAGTTATTTTAGTTCTTATCTAGTACTTATCTAGTTCTTATCTAGTTCTTAAAAACTAATTCCATAGAAAATGGGTCTACAGGAGGTTGCACATTTTTTGCAGAAGGCGGTTCTTCTTCTTTTACTGTGGGGGCTTGCGGCTTTGTTGCTAGGTATGGTGTTAGGTATTTATATGCTAAAAACCCACCGCCAGCAACAACAGCAGCTCCCAATACATAATGATACATCTTATCGTTTGATTGTGATTGTGTTGTTGTTAATTGGGGTGTTGTTGGCGGCGGCGATGTTGTATTACTATCTAACAATTTTTGTTTTGCTGATTGGTTTGCTTTTTGCAGTCGGTTCCATTCAGCTAGTTTACGCCCAGCCTCAACACGTCCAGGACTTTTAGCCTTAGTAACATTACTCACTTGTGGTACATTCACTTGTGGCACATTCGCTTGCTCCTGCGGAAGTTCCTGCGGACTGTCCTGCGACGCCTTCTTCTCCTGATCGCTCTTTTTTTTTTTATTGCGATTAAATTTAATTTGATCAAAATTAATATGATTAAAAGTAATTAATCCCACGATGAATGGGCATAACATCGTCCCAAATCTGTAATACATGTCACATGCAAGAGTTTCTAAGGACTTGTTTAAAACCGGATCTTGCGATAAGTCATATTTTAAATCTTCTTCTGAATCAACTGGCGCCATCTTACTTACTAACTTAGCATATAGGCTAATCATTGTCTGCCCTACCGATCTAACCATTTTTGACCCTAGCTGCGCTTCGTACCTAGCGTAGTACTTCTCAACGTCTGAAGTAGACAGTTGCTGAATCTGTTCATACTTAGTTCAGTGCCTAAATACTGTCTAGTTTTCCACACGCAGCCAGAGAGTATAATCTTTCTTTATGACAGTGGTCTACGGAGTAGTCTGCTTGCTCCTCACACTTTAATAGTTCGTCACAATCCATTTTAAAAAGCAATAAAAAATAATATAATACTTTTAAAACAATGAGTTTAACGCTGGTTAATTATGCAGTGCCTATCGTTGGTGTTATAGTTTATTCAACCCTTGCAAAATGTTTGTTAGGAATAAACCGCCAAACATGGGGAAGATAGAAGATTCGCCAAAACTAGTTGCAACCTTATTTTTAGCTTTAACAACAAAGATTATCTGATTAAAAAGCACATAGACAGCTTTTCGTATTATGATTATTTTAATTATTTTTTTAGTTAATAAAAAAGATGAGTGAAAAAAAGATTATCAATACGATTTACCATTCTGCTGTGATTAGCAGCCTTAGTATAGGCTATAGTGTGCTAGCAAAAAACATGTTTAAAATGAAGCTGGCGGATCTAGGAAGGTTAGACATTGAGGACGTTGTTAAGGTTATAGTTGTAATTACTGCAGGATTGCCTCAAAAGACTTTCTTGTTACACAGGGGATTATCCAGAAAATGTTAGTTCATAGAAAATATTGATTTATAAAAAGATGTCTGGATTGGTTCTGATGGTGGGAGGAGCTATTGTTAATGCTTTAGCCTTCTCCGGCAGCAATTATATGTTTAGTAAATTTGCGGTCCGACGAAGAGAGAGAACGCCATAACAAGGCAATGGAAGAGTTAGCTAAGGCAAGAGGTGCTTACGAGAAAAGGCGAATTGCTCACTTAGACTTTATTAATAAAAAGTTAAGAGAACAGGGCCATGCAGAGCACACATTTACAGACGTTGATGACGCAATGAATGAGTATTACTTAGTGACAGGAAAGAAGTTTCTAACATCGCCACCGCCAGAACTGTCTGACTTTTATGAACCATCTGAAGAACAGAAGACTGCAGAGATAGCTTTTATTGCAGTTGGCATGACTCAGTCATCTTGTTGCTCACTTCCTTGTGTAAAATAAAATGCATTTAAAATACAGTTCTTTCTTATGGACAATACGAAGTACAAAATATATTATTCTCCTAAAGGTTATTGGAAAGGAAAGACTGCTATTGAAAAACTGAGTAAAGCTGCTAGAGTGTCTGAATCAGATGCGAAAGACTGGCTTTCAAAACAGGCAATTTGGCAAATATACACATGTATCTGCTGCCCCCAAAAGAATAATAAGGCCTAAATTTGTTAACTCAGTTCCAAATGACACCCACCAGATGGACTTGTTGTATCTTCCACATGACAAAGTTAGAAAAAAAAAGTTTAAGTATGCTCTGACAGTTGTTGACATGGCTTCAAGATACAAAGACGCTGAACTTTAACAGATTAAAGCTCAACTGCTGTGGCTGTGGCTTTACAACAAATATACATGCGAGGTCCATTAAAGTATCCTAGGATGGTTCAAGTTGATGATGGAAAAGAGTTTAAGGGCTCTGTAAACCAACTGTTTTTAAAACATCATGTTACAGTTAAGAGAGGGATCCCAGGCAACCATCGATCACAAGCCCCTAGTAGAAAACTTTAATAAGAATCTAGCTGAACGCCTGTTTACCTATCAATATCACAGAGAAATTATGGATAGAGAACGCAACACAGAATGGGTTAGGAGATTGCCAGCAGTCTTACGCGTCATGAACAATGAAGAATTTAAAGCAACAGGTCTTAAACCAGTAAACGCAATCAAATTAAAAAAAAATAGCATTACTGAAGATGTGCAGGGGACTCAAAAACTCTTGCCGTTTGGACTAAAGTAAGATACTTGTATGCTCCTGGAGAGGCAGAGGGCGATGTTAGAATTAGAGCCACAGATCCAATATGGAGCATAGACGTATATGAAGTTGAAAGAATCATGAAAACAACCCCTCCCGTGTATTATTTAAGAGAAACTCTCTCTTCTAGCGGTGCTACTACGTCTAAAAAGCCTGCCCCTAAAAGATCGTTTTTTCGTGAAGAGCTGCAAGTTGTCCCGCCAAACACAGTGAGTTAACAAAAAAATAGTATTTGCTAAACTTATTTTTTTGGTCTATTTTGGGTTTAACTGATTGTGTGTTTGTTTTTTCAATGTTCTGTTTAATTGCATCAGTGTCTACCTGTCGTGAAGTAAAAGTCTTTCTCCACTCTTTTTGAAGTTCAATTTTTTGCCGTCTGTAATCATCACCGTCAGCCATAAGCTTCTGAAATTCTTCGTCTGTAATGTTTTCATCCTGTAATGATTTGCTTATTCTTAATCTTAATGAACAAAGTTTTGCTGATGCTAGGGCAACAATGGCAGTGTGCTTTTGTAATTTAGGAGTTAATTTTTCAAAATGGAGTGACTGACGGCGGCGAACGAAGCAAGATTAGGAATAGAGTTTGTTTAGAACTTACCGCCAATTACATTGACAAACAAAGCACAAGACAAGACACGATGCATTTCAACCACTTGGGTCTTCTTCAGGCGAAAAAATAAATCACATTTAACATGTGGGACAGTACAAACAACGAAAAACGAAAAAAGAATGAAAATGACTTATCCGTTCTTGTCACATGTGTTTGGTGGCGGAAATGACATGCGGCCAGGGGGATTATGGGAGGGAAACGGAGGGGGGGGGGGGGGGTTGCGTCAGGGGAGGTGTGTGTGTGTGATATGATAGGGTTGTGTGTCCAGTTTATTGGGATGGTGTGATATCTTTGTGATGGTTGTGGTAATGGTGGATTGATAATAATGGTAAGGGAAAAAAAAAAGAAAAAAAAAAAAAGAAAAAAAAAGGGGGTGGGGGGGGGATTAAGGGGAAGGATAATACAAAACTGAGATTAAATGATGGAGGGTTGCTGTAACTACTGTATGAAGTGAGTGAAGGGGATGTGGTGTGGTGTATGTAAGTGTGTGTGTATGTGTGTGTGTATGTGTGTGTGTTGGTAGGGGATTTTGCCAACTGGTGTGGAAGAGGTGAGTATGTGTGTTTGGTTATTGTTGGATATTGATGGCCTTGGGGGTGTAGTGTGCCCAGTTTGGCAATGAGATGGGATTCTTGAGTTGGTGCGTTCAAAGCTGTCACTCTGTGACTGCCAGAGTGCCATGACTTTGACATGGTCGATGTTGTGTTGGGTGTGGTTGAGGTGTTCAGAGATGCGTGTTTCGAGTGTGCGTGACGTTTCCCCTATGTAGATCTTGCCACACAGCTGGCAGTGGATGGCATATATAATGTTGCAGCTCTGACATAGGAATGTGCGTTTGACGGTGAAGGAGTCTTTGGGGCCCTGTAGGATGGTGTCGGTTTGGTGAGGGGGCAGATTTTGCAGTTGGGTTTGGAGCAGGGGCGGTACCTGGTGGTGTAGCTGTGGTTCTGTTCAAACTGGACCGCACGAGGAGGTCTTGAGGTTTTTGTCACGTTGAATGTGATCATGGGTTTGGTATGGAAGGCGGTTTGTGGTTATGTACAATGTGCCAATTGGATTGAGGATCCTACAGATGGGGAGGGGTGCGGGTGGTAGAGGAGGTAGGCTGTGGGTCTGTCTGTCTTGGTTGGATGCTGGGTGTCCAGAGCAGATGTTCTGGATATCAGCTATGGTTGCGGCGAGTGCTGCATTGATGATGGAACTGGGTATCCGCGTTTGGTGAAAAAATTTTGACATTTTTTGGCTGCTTGTTATGGTAAGTCTTTCTCGCTGGAGCAGAGGTCTGCGAAGATCGGAGAAATTGTGAGTATGGGATGGCTGTCCTTTAGTGTATGGGTTGTGGGAGATGAGTAGTCTAGGTATGCATTGACGTCGTGGGTTTGTAAAAATGGAGGTTTGAGTAGGCCTTCTCAAGAGAGGTGATGTCTAGGAAATTGAACTGACTGCGAAATGGTGTTAGTGAGTCGATAGATGGAGAAGGTCTGGGCAAAGTTGAGGAAGTTGAGGAGTCTTTGTTTTGGCATAGATGTGGATCCCAGTCCATCATCGATATACCTTTTGTTACAGTTCGTGTGGGGCCCTGTGTATGTTTGATAGGGTGTTCCCAGTGTCCCATGACAGAGCAGGCATAGGCTGGTCCCATTTTGGTACCCATGGCAACACACCAACTAAATGTGAAATGTGGTGCTTGTTGAATTGAAATGTGTTGAGGTGAGGACTAAATTCAGCAGTCTGACCAGTGTGGTGGTGGAGGGTGTAGTTGTTGGGGGGCCGTTTGGCAAGGAAAATGTGAGGGCCCTCAGTCCCACAGTGTGGGGGATGAGGTGTAAGAGACACCACGTCAAGTGTGAAAGGGAGGCTGGGTTGAAAAGTGGGTCTGTATGTGCGAGTTAATCATGTTGATGTGTGGTTGTGTCGATGAGGTATGTGGGGAGGCTTTGTACTATGGGTTGAAGGAGGAGTCTAGTAATGCGAAATGAGTTCAGTGGGCAGCTGCAGGCTGAAACAATGGTCTTGCCAGTTGTGTTCTTTGGTATTTTGGGAGTAAGGTAGAAGGTGGCTGTTTTGGTGTCTGTCATAATGAGGAGTTTGGCTGTAGTGGGTAATTGTTGAGTCTGATTTCTCTTTGATTGATTAGCAATAGTTTCTCTGTGTGGGAGGGTGATGTTGTGAGTGGAGTGTAAGAAATTTGTCTTGGAAGTTGTATTTTGTGCTCTGCTTATGTATAGTGTTGTTTGTCCCCAACTACAACTGCACCACCCTTGTCTGCTGGTTTGATGACAATTCCTTCGTTCTCTAGTGATTTGAGGCTTTTTGTTGTATGTGAAAGGTTGCATGTCGGACAGTTTGGATTTGATCCGGCTAGATGTCTATTTTGCATGTTTTTTATGTAGAGTTCAACTTCACTGGATTTGTTTGGGAGTGGTTGGCGGAGCATTGGGGTTTGAATATTGATGAAGGTTCAGTAGTTTTGGGGTGGTGGGGGCCTGGTATGTTTTCCAGTGCTGCCATCCAACGAATTTCCTAAAAAATCCCCCCTTTCACACAATGTGGTTGTGGTAATTGTTGTGTGGTTTGAAGTTGGGATAATTTAGTCCCTGTTGTTAAGACTGATCTTTCATCGTCAAGAGGGAGGTTGTCAGATCATAGACAAGAGGGTGTGTGAATCAGATTGGTAGTGGGGTCAGGAATGTGGTGTGTGGGAAGCAGAATGTCCGGGCGAGTAGTTGTTTGTCTGTTTTGTAATTGGTATAGTTTGTTTTGTTGGTCTGGTTGCAGTGGTTGTAAATGAGTTGGTTGTTTATGGATGATTGTCTGAGATTTTGAGGCAGGGCTGTGAAGCATGATGATTGTTTTTGTTGTTTAAATTTGGAGAAGGTTGGAGAGAGATTTTCATGGTGAAACTGAGTGTTTGTATATGTGCCAACATTGTTTCACTGGAACTAAGATGTTATTGGTGTAGTGTGAAGTGGGTTATGGAGTGGAATAGGGTGGTGGAAAGTGAGAACCACGAGTGTGATTTGTAGTTTAAGACATTGTTTAAGAAAGTTGAAATGGAATGCTGATTGGTTTTCTGAAACTGTGTTTTGGCATAGCCTAGTGCGAATGGTTGGATGGTGGGTGGTAAAAACTGAATGGACCTGCAGAAGCGGCAGGTTACGGGAGAAATTAGGGCAGTAGGCATTGTGTTGTGGTGTTAGTTGTAGTTGGCAGGTAGTGGAACAGAGACAAGTGGGGAATCAAGAATGGCAAGACGGATGAAAGTGTGTAGGCCTAGTTGGAAGTGGAGTGACGAGATGAAGGTGGGACTAGTCAAAATCAAAACAAACCAAAATAGAATCAAATGGGGCATGGAGTGGAGAAGTGGTAGTCAGCGTTCACAAGTTACATGGTAGGGAGTCGAAGACGTGACGTGAAATACAACCCACAAGGGTATCAGGTTGACAGTACTTGTACACACACACACACACAAAGTCAAATGCAACACACCAAAGGGTGTCCAGCGTGCCCAAATAGATATCTAGAACAGGGGACGTGACGTAAAATAAGAGTGGTGAAGACGAGACGTGGAGTACAACACGACAAAGGTATCAGTCATTATGAAGCTCATAAAATTTCAATATGGTTGACTGGATGCGGCGAACGAACAAAGTTAGAAATAGAGTTTGTTTTTAGAACTTACGCCTATGACATTTTGACGACAAACAAAGCACATGACAAGACACGATCATTTTCAACCACTTGTCTTCTTCAGGCGAAAAAATAAATCACATTAATATGTGGACAGTACAGCAAAGACGAAAAAAGAAGAAAGAAAAATGACTCATCGTTGAATCCATGCGTCGGTGGGCGAAATGAACTGGGCCAGGGGGATTATGGAGAGCTTCGGCAGGTCCATTCAGTTTCTACCCCCACCATCCAACCATTCCACTAGGTATGCCAAACAACAGTTTCAGAAAAACCAGAAACAGCATCCACATTTCCCTTTCTAAAACAATGTCTAAACTACACCTCACAACCTCGTGGCCTCTCACTTTCCCACACCCCTCCAACCACCATAACACCAACTCTCATCACTACCACCAAAAACATTCTTCTACCGGCCAAGTCGTAAGAACACATTTGGCACATATAAAAACACTCAGTTTCACATGAAAATCTGTCTCCAACCTTCCTCCAACATTCAAAACAACAAACAACAATCATCATGCCCACAGCCCCCGCCTCCAAACTCAGTACAACTCATCCTACACACAACCAACTCATTTACAACCACTGCAAAACCAGACCAAACAAAACAAACTATCACAATTACAAAACAGACCAAACAACTACACTCCCGGACCATTCTGCTTCACAACCCACAATCCTGACCCCACTACCACATCTATCACCACCACCCTCTTTCACTGCATCCCTTGACAACCTCCCCCCTCTCTGACGATGAAAGATCAGCTTAACAAAGTACTTTAAATTCATCCCACACAACCCACCACCAACAATTACCACAACTACATTGATGTGGAAAGGTTCTTTAGGAAACTCGTTTGATGGCACACTTGAAAAACATAACCCAGCCCCCACCACCCCATAAAACTCTGACACCTTCACATCAACATTTCAAGCCCCAATGCTCCGCCAACCACCCTCAAACAAATCCAGTGAAGTTGAACTCTACAAAAAACATGCCAAATAGACTTCAGCCGGATCAAATCCAAACCTGTTCCGACCTGCAACCTTTCACAAAACCAACAAAAAAGCCCTCAAATCACTAAGAAACGACAGGACATTGTCAGCAACCAGCAGACAAGGTGGTGCAAGTTTTGTAAGTTTGGGACAACAACTATACATAGCAAAGCACAAAACAACTGTCCTACACAAAGTTCTACACACCCTCACAACATCACCCCTCCCTCAACACAAGAAACTCTTTGCTAACTCATCAAAAGAAAAATCAACTCAATCAATCTACCCACTACAGCCAAACTCCTCATTAGACAGCCACCAAACAGCCCACCTTCAACCTACCCCCAAATACATCAAAAAGAACACACCTGGCAGACCAATTGTTTCACCTCACTGCCCCACTGAACACATTTCGCAATACCTCAGACTGTCCCTCCTTCAACCCAAAGTACAAAGCCTCCCCACATACTCAAACACAACCCACACTCGCAACATGATTAACTCGCACAACACAGACCCACTTTTCAACCCACCGCCTCTTCACACTTGACCGTGGTGTCACTCTACACTCCATCCCCCACACTGATGGACTGAGGGCCCTCACATTTTCCTTGACACACGGCCCCCCCAACAAACAACACCCTCCCACCCACCACACTGTCAACTCGCTGAAATAGTCACCTCACCCCCATACACATTTCAATTTCAACAAGCCACACATCTCACAAATTAGTGGATGATGCCTGGTGTAACAAAATGGGACCAGCCTATGCCTGCTCCTTCATGGGACACGTGGTACACCGCCTACTCAACAACATACACAGGCCCCACACCTGAACTGTACAAAAGTATATCGATGATGGACGGGGAGCCACATCTATGCCAAAACAAGACCTACTCACTTCCTCAACTTTGCCCAGACCTTCCATCCATCTATCCGAACTCACCTACACCATTTCGCAGTCAGTCAACTTCCTAGACATCACCATCTCCCTTGAAGAAGGCCTACTCAAAACCTCCATATGCTACAAACCCACCACGCACATGCATACCTAACTACTCATCCGCCCACAACCCTATACACTCAAGACAGCATCCCAATACTCACAATTCTCCTACTTCGCAGGACTCTCTCCAGCGAGGTAGTCTTCACTATACAAGCAAAACCAAAAGTCACAATTTTTCACCAACCGCGATAACCCCAGTTCCTCATCAAGCAAGCACTCCGCCGCACATAGCTGTAGCCAGAACCATCTGCTCTGGAAACCCACAATCCAACCAAGACAGACAGACCCACAGCCTACCTCCTCTACCACCCGCACACCCTCCCCATCTGTAGATCTCAAATCCCAATTGGCACATTGTACATTACCCCAAACCCGCCTTTCCATACCAACCCATGACACATTCAAACGTGACAAAAACCTCAAAGACCTCCGCGGCGGTCCAGTTTGAAGAGAACCACAGCTAACACCACCAGGTACTCACGCCCTGCTCTAAACCAACTGCAAATCTGCCCCCTCAACAACCACAACCAACACCAACTTACAGGGCCCCAAACTCCTTCACAGTCAAACTGCACATTCTCAGTCAGAGCCGCAACATCATATATGCCATCCACTGCCAGCTGTGTGGCAAATCTACATAGGGAAACGTCACGCACACTTTGAAACACCATCTCTGAACACCGGCTCGTATCCGCCCCACGACCAAACCCCCCCCGCCCTACACTTCAACCACACCAACACAACATCGACCAATGTCAAAGGTTATGGCCTCTGCAGTCCACAAGTGACAGCTTTGAACGCTCAACTCAAGAATCCTATCTCATGCAAACTGGCACACTACACCCCAAGGCATCAATATCCAACAATAACCAAACACACATACCCACCACTTCCAAATCATTGACAATATCCCCTACCAACACACACACATACACACACACAAACACACCACCTACCACATCCCCTTCCACACACTTCATACAGTAGTTACAGCAACCCTCCAGCTATTTAAATCCTAATTTTGTTTTATCTTCCCATTAAATTCCCTCACCCCCCCACCTTTTTTTTTTCCCTCAGTCCCCCCCCACCCCCCTTCTTCCCTCACCATTAATTATCAATCCACCATTACCACAACCATCACAAAGAATACCACAATCCATCCAATAAACTAGACACACAACCCTATCAAGTCACACACACACACTCCCCCCCGACGCAACCCCCCCCCCCCCCCCTCCGTCCTCTCCCATAATCCCCCCTGGCCCCATGTCATTTTCCGCCCACCGAGCCGCATGGCCGACACGGATGTGTCATTTTCTTTCTTCTTTTTTCGTTCTTTGTCCTTACTGTCCCACATGTTAAATGTGATGTTATTTTTTCGCCGAAGAGAAGAACCCAAAGTGGGTGACATGCATCGTGTCTTGTCAGGTGCTTGTTTTTCAATGTCATTGTGGCGCACAAGTTACTAAACAAACTCTATTTCTAACTTTGCTTCGTTCCGCCGCCATCAGTCAACCATTTTTGAAATTTTACTGTAGTTAAAACTTAGCAAGGGGTGTCACCGATCGCGTACTAAATCACCTCCATGTGTTTGGAGTAATGGTAGTTCAGAAATAGCGTGGGCGTTTTGCATATTGTATAGTTGTTGCGAGCGTGCGTGGTAATTGGGGTTTGGTTAAGGAAGGTTAGGCTAGTTAGGGGGCTGGGGATATACGACATACAATATTCTTGATTCCAGACTTCCACTTGTTGAGGGATGGAAGCGGGAGTTGGTTTCGGTTCCCGATTGTTACCCTTTGTACTTTGAGTTCACACCAGAGAAGGCGGGCAGGATATCGCTGTTTTGGTTGTTGTCAAGTGTTGGTGATTGTTGTGTAAATTGACGTGCTGTTGCACAAAACAACTAATTCCTTGGCGGTGTGTCAGCTCTGCGTACTGGATACGCTGCTCTACCAATCGCTGTATTTGTGGTGAGAGTAGAGTTCGCTGATCCGACCAAGCGATGCTTGGGTAGCTTCACTTCGGTCCCTGGTGTTCGTCCGAGTGACGTGCCTGCAGTTTGCGGCGGGAGCGCCGTGTCGAGAGCTGAGTGACTTCGAGTCATAGTTAGGGCCAGTCCTCGTCGGGTCTGTTGCCCTAGGCCTGTGCCGGGTTTCTGTGTCCCTTCTTTGTTGGCACCACTCCACCAGTTCAGAACTGTGTGGTTGAACGTCTGTCCTGTCCAGTTGGTGATTTGTTAGTTCATGTGTTGGTCATTCGTTCAGTTGACTTGTAGTATGGCGATTGTACTGTGGGTTGTCTCATGTTATGTTTAGTTGTATTAAGTTTGTTGCGTATACTGTTGTCGATAGGATGTCTCTTTGGTCTGTGATTGAAACTTCTGTGTCAGCCGTTTGTGTTATCTCTTTCTGTATATTCTGTAAGTATGTACATAGAGGTCCTGAGTTCGATTGTCATGTAACAGTTTGGCTAACACTTGGGTTCGATATAATAACTGTTGTGACCGGAGATGTAAGTGTTGTTTTTTGATGGTTATTTCATGATATTTCACGTGGGTTCAATAAGAAGGTATATGAGGGTGCATTTTGTTGAGATCATACTAATGAGGCAGGTGCAGATATGTCTGTGTAAATCGAAAAGAGATTGTGCTCAATTTCAGTTGTAAATAGTAGTGGTTCGTTTGAAATTGATTAACATTTCGAGTTGACCTGCGCAGAAATTGGGATCTTAACTGTGCAGTGGGCCAAATTTGGGGTGGTCGAGTGGTTTATACTGGAGTAGGTCGTGACTATTCAATTTATTTTGGGTGTCTTTTCACTTTCGTTACGAGTCATGGTTCTCGACGCGGGTCGGGCGCGGCGAATTGTATTTGTGCGTACGTATTTGGTACGGGACAGTGAGTCCATAGGGTTTGGGAGGTTTTTTTTTTTTTTTTTTTTTTTTTTTTTTTTAAAGTAAATGACAGCGTCCACACATGCAGATGTAACGTGTTTGTCAGAAATAGGTTTGGAGAAAGGTATCTGTAGTTGTAGGGCGACAGTCCCCATTATTAGGTATAGCAGAAAGAAGGGTGAGGTATAGTTTAAGCGGTAGCTCACAGTTGATAGATAAAAATGGAGATGTGCACAAGTAATATGTATGAGGGAAGTAGGTTGTTTGGCATAACAAGGAATTAACCACTGGGTTATCTGACAAGAGATGACATGGAGAGTGGGGTGCTGGATGGAAATTTGGCGAACAAAATCATGTTTTGTTGATATATGATTATAATTGACAGTGGCAAAAGAGGGTAAGAATGTTAAGAATGTGGCTGCGACCGATTCTCTTGTATGAATATGCTAGGACTGTGAACTCGTTAAAAATTGATAAGTTTTTTTTTTTGTTCTGTTGGTTGTGTTTTGGTTGGGTTTACACTGATTACTATGTGGAAACTTTCCTTGTGAGATTGTCCATTTCCGTAGTTTTATTTAGCATTTCCTAAGGGGGCCATGAGTCCATGTTGGATTGCTTAATGGTTTTATTTCTCCCCCCGAGAATTGGGTGTGGATTCATAATTTCATATTTAATAGCGAGAATTGGCTCAGAGAAAATAGTGTTTTACGGCTGTTGTAAGGGTTTGACAGGAATGATCTGATAACCCCAAAGTAACGTTGGGGGGTGTACTTCGATATTCCAGGGTCCGACCTCATGCCCGAGTGGGAAGTAGGCAAGGAGATGAGGATTAAAGCTTTACAATTAGCCCATGAAGCCTTGATGACCGGTAGTAGCATAATACAGTATGGCCTACAAGTTGTGTCTGCAGTAGCCTGTTTCCGTCCTGAGACTGGGCCAGACCACTGCAGTCTACTGCCGCATGCCGGCAGTGAGCGTGGCTTTCTGTACCCGCTGTTTTTCACACGAAGAGGGAGACTAACCCAGCCATCCTGCCGTTTGTGAGGCAGCTCTCCTCCTGTCTACCGGGGTTCTTCCGGGAGTAACCACACATGTTTGCTCTACCTGTTCGGTTCGGGCGTCCTGTGAGAGGGCGCTGCTCCACTTCCCTCACCCTCAGTGTCCGGCGGGCCTTCAGAGGAGAGGCGTCAAAGCCCGTATCCTCGATAGGGCGTCTTTCGGAGTGTGTGTGCGTTGGGTTGTCGCGCTTAATCGCAGAGAGTCAGTCTGCGAGGAGCTACGGTCAGCGCCGGGGTACGGGTGCAGGTCTTTCCGGGAGGTGTCACCTGTGAGGTGCCACGTACAGCGCCGAGGACTGGAGCTCTCCGGGCCGGATGTTTGTCACATGTTGGGGTATAAAGGGTGTAGCGTCGCCAAAAAACTCACGACCGTAGCATCTGTGTGCACAACTACCCAAGGTCCGTATATAAGGCCGATCGGTGAATAGTCCCTCCTCGCCGTACATCGTGGGTGCACCACACCCATGGTCGTTATATAGGCGATTCAGTGAATATCCTCGCCGTACATCGTGGGTGCACACACACCCCTGTCGTTATAATAGGCTATTCGTGAATAGTCCACGCTGTCCATCATGGTGCACCACACACCCATGTCATATATAGGCCATTCGTGAATAGTCCCTTGCCGTACTTCGTGGTGCGCAACAGACCCATGACTATTTTCATAGATTACATTTGTATTTTTGCGTTGTTTTTTCTATGCATGCGTATGTCTGTGTGTGTTGTGGTGTGTTTGTGTGTGTGTGGTGTGTGTGTGTGAGTGTGGTGTGTGTGTGTGATGTCCAGTTGTATGTGTGTTCTGTCTCTCTCGCTCTCTCCCTCCCTTCTCTCTCTCTCACTCACTCACTCACTCACAACACACAACACACACACACACACACACCACACACACACACCCACACACACACACACACACACACACACACCCAACACATGTAGTGCGGAGTGCGTAAAATAAAAGAAAAGAAGACAAGTTCTATCAGATGAAAATGTTATATCAAACTACTTAAAGCATTCATGTAATACCCTATCGGCGCAGGACAAAAGCAAGAACAGCAATAACATTGTCAATTCATACAAGAGGGTGATAAAATGAAACAATAAAACAACCGTGTAATTTCATTCGCTGTTGAAATAGAAAATCACTTTGTTTAACCAAAATAAAATAACAAGCATGACAAATTTATACAAACCTTGTTTAGCAGGCTGTTTGAACTTTCGTGTAAAAACGGAGGCCAGACAATGAAGACGACCAAGTTGGCAGACATCGCCTTAGGGTGCCATCAGTGAGGAATCGGCACAACTGTTTGCAGACAAACATGGTTGCTCTTTGCAGACCAAGCGAGAACAGCAGAAGCAAGACTCAGGCACAGTCAACTCAGGCACATTCTTCTGACTCCTCACACTTGCAGAAACTCTGACGCACTGCAACAACACAATAACCAAATCGTTACACATACACACCCACACAAAGACACACATTAGCCACATACAATATCTTTGCAAAGTCATACTAATATGACTGAAGAATTGGTAGCCTGCACTTGGTTTTTCCCCCACTACTTATTTTCAGCATGGGTTGTGTGGTTGTGTGTTGTTGTGTGTGTGTGTGTTAGGTGTGTGGGTGTGTGTTGTGGTGTGTGTGTGTGTATCTCACAAGCAATGAATGCATAAATATGTGAGCACATTACATATAAGGAAGCCCCATTTTTGTATTGACACAATATCACACAGAAAACCTGCAACAAAAAATAAATGTGTAAAACACACAAACTCCTCCCCATCCACACACTGCGCACGACAGAACGTCAATACCGGTTCATACACGTGTGTGATTGTGTGTGTGTTTGTGAGTGTGGGTTGTGTGGGTGTGTGTGTGTGTGTGTGTTTCTCTTCACCATACCATTTTTGGCGTTCTATGACATCAGGTTCCTCTTCACCAAAGTCATCACCACTGACAGGTCTGCCCGTCACCACCCGTGTTGTCTGACTAAAATTCATGAATCATCTGGGCTGGAAAAAAAGAAAGAAATATAAACGTTTCTTCCTTTCCATGTTTGTGTTTCTGTTTACGTATTATGTAACGTGTGCAGGCATGTTCTATGCTCAGATGTGTGTGTGTAAGTAAAAAGCATCAAATACTATGTGTGGTCTGTACTTTTAGACATAAACTGACGTTCATCAATACACGCTTTGATCGTTTGCTCACTGCACACATCACATCGTCGGTTATACTACTGCTCAAAGCAGTATGAAGGCAAATGAGGGCTGAAATACTTAGCAGTTTTAGTGCTTCACAGCATCATCTGTTTCACTCATTGGCAACATCAGCTTCAAATATGTTGAGACGTTCCTTATGGATCACCTGCAAATATTCATATGTACCATTTTTTTTATGGTTCCCAAAATACATATTTTTGTTGATCTAACCATCAGTATTCACTCTCTAGCTGTGCTGCATAATTTGCTGTATCAAAATTTTGGACTTGCTTTCATGTACTTTCAGGCGATAAAGCCTTTTTACTGCGTGAGTGTTTGTAAACAATTACCATCATTTATTACGTAGCCAATACGATCAATGAAATTAGTTTTCACATGCTAAAATTAAAAATGATAGAACCAAACGCAGAATGTATTACATCGCACCTACTACAGACAATGTTAAGCTCGTTTGACCACAGCTCCTGTATATAAAAAGAGCATGACAATAAATGTGAAGAAGAACGAGCCCCGTTATGGAATGCATTGTAACATTATTACAAAATGAGAGGTAGGTAAACAGAAAAAGTGAATGTATACTTACTTTGAATACCACAGCGAAACTTTCAGCACGTGGCGAATCTGGAACTTCACAGGCTCGGCAGGCTTTCATGGCGGGAATGTGACTCAGTAAACCAACGCAGTACCTATATTTGCACACGGCACTTTCTGCGAGTTCTTAGATGGATGCTAGCACAGTGTGTGGAAACTTCCATTACTGAGAAGCCTAAGCACCATAGTTTCTGTCTTTGGGAGTATGGGTGTTGGCAACCCCACGACGATACGGCCCGCATAGTTCCTTCTTTGGCCAGTAATGGTGTGGTGCACCCACGATGTACGCCCGCACAGTTCCTTCGTTGGCAGTATGGGTGTTGTGTGCACCCACGAAGTACAGGCAAAGTAGACGATTTTTTGTTGTTGATTATTTGTTTTATTTAAAAGGCAAAATGCATCAGTATTGGGTATTACGTGCTCAGTCCCTTTAGCTAACAAGTCATAAAATTTCAGTAAGATTGTAATGCACAATACTGAAATATGAAAACATTAAATAAAAGTATGGTGCAATTGCACCCACGGTGTACGGGGAAGGGTTTTAATTTAAACAAAAATGAATATTGTGTACTTTTTGTTTGTTGTTGTTGTTCAGTATCTGTGTATGAAATGTTGATCTATCCACAACTTAAAAATTGTATGTAATTGTTTCTCTCAATCAATCACACAATTACTCATTTTCACTTTTTCCTTTCTCTCTGTCTGTCCCTGCCTGGCTGTCTGTCTGTCTTCTGTCTCTCACTGTCAATGTCCACTCAGTCTTCACAAAGGTACAACCCTTCACATGCTCAGCCACATACACACATGTACAATACAGTCTATACAAATCACAGATGATTCTTAATAGAGAGAAGATTCAATGATGATTTTCTCTGTTGTTATAGACAGTTTGGATTTTGATTTGGCACAGAATGTTTTGTCTATTGGTACAAACAGAAAGAAACTTTGTTTTCTTTTGTTTCGGGTTGTATCAGACAGTGGATGGGCATTTCAACAGAATGTGTATCAGGAACAATACATTCTCTTGTATAAATGCAAACCAGACATAGATGGTGTAAATAGAATCACACATGTACTGATGCTGGCCAGAGTCATAAATGGAATGGAGCACAGAATGGAGTCACACATGTACTGATGCTGGAGTCACATGTATTGATCTGGAGTCACACATTACTGAGCCTGACAAGTCAATGAAATGGCATGAGCAAGATGGAGTCACAACATGACTGAATGCTGGAGTCACACATTACTGATGCGAACAGATCATAAAATGGAATGAAAGCACAGAATTGCTTTGTTCTGTCAGCATATGGCAGTGTTCGTGGAATGGAATTATGATGTTGAAGACTTCATATCATCTGTCCTCTAAGAGGAGTGTGGCTGCCTCTGTGCAGTGAACAAAAACAGCCCTACACGATGACCCACTCCTTATTAAGTGTGTTCAGTGACTGGTCATTGTTAAGATGCATCAGTGACTCCAAGAGTGTTCAGGTGATAGATACAAGCCAATTGTCACTGTTACTCATTTATGCTCATCACCAACTCACACATCATTCATTTCCCAGGTGATCCAAGAGTGTTCAGTGATAGATACAAGCCAATGTCACTGGTCCCATCTTCATTTCATTCCTCTCATTAACTCAACACATCATTATCAGTCCCAAGCACACATGGGAGAGCATATAGCAGAGTTGAAGCATTTATTGTTTTTTCTGACCCTGCCTCTGCAGTAGGTAAAGTAATACCCATCGCCTACAGAAAACTACTTGCCCATCAAATGCCATGGATTAAAATCATGTAAGATTTTAAATCATTAAGATATTAGGGAAGCACAATCCACACAAGTTTGGAGTAATACGTGTGCAAATGCCTAATCCTGAGTCAGTCTGTGTCTGTCCTGCACCGTTTGTCTTCCTCTTATTTTTGTGCGCGTGCACACACACCACACACACACACACACACACACACACACAACCACACACACTCACACACTTCACACACACAGAAAATGGAGAGAGCACAAAACAACATCAAAAAAAAAACAAAACAACCCTCAAAGAACTGACAACAATGCAGACTGGATTGGTAAACAATTTAAATGGTGTGTGGTGTTGTGTGTGTGTGTGTGTGTGTGTTGTGTGTGTGTGTGTTGCGTACGCGCACGTGTCCTGTGTGCGTGTGTGATTCGCATGCATGTGTGGTGTGTTGCAAGGTGTAATACAATCATTTACGGGAAATTCCTGTCAGGTAAAATGAGGCCATCCTGATAACTGTTGCATGCAAGGCGAACACATGCACCTCATGACCACCAGCCTACACACACACACACACTCACAAACCACACATCCACAACACACACACAACACACTCACACACACACACACACCACACCCACACAGTCATCACAACACTCACACACGACACACACATTACACACAGACCCACACGATTCACACACACAAACACATCACAGAGAGAAGAAGGAAATAGAGAGAGGGAGCAACAGAAAATAATGAGGGAGAGTTAGAAAATGAAAGGAAAGCATGGGTGGAAGGGGGGGGGGGGGAGACGGCAACATACTGAGGAATGTGAGGAACAAAGTGAGAGACCAAAGGGAACATTTCAATATATATATATATACATATCTAGGTGTATGTATGTCATATATGATGTGTGAATATATAGTGTATAAAAGGGAATATATATATATATATATATATGATATATTATATATGACAAACTAATAAATTTCCAAGGATAATACCGACTCCCCAGCAACTTACAGAGCAGCTTGGTGTTGCAATGACATTTCTTCAATCTAAGACATAAGACAACTTTGTTTATTATATATATATAATATATATATATAAATATATATATATATACATAGATATATATATATAATATGTTGTGTGTTGTGTGGCATGTACGCTTGCATGCTTGAGTGCGTGCAGTTTGTGTACATGTGTGTTGGTGTGTGAATACATACATCCATCCTCAACTGCATCCGAATAGCATGATTTAAACTAATGGATAAAGTATCTTCAATGTATAAAGGCATGGCTATATATGAAAGAGGCATGGATGGTAGAGTAGGAGAGGGGTGAAGGTGGTGTGATGGGTGGGGGTAGGGGTGAAGCACGTAGTTGTCAAACAAAATGAAGGAGAAAGGGGGAAGTGTGGTGGGGAAAGGTAGGGAGAATAGGAGAAAAAAACAATTGAAGGAGAAAATTGGCAAAATACTAATTGTCACACTGAGCACAAATGCATCCACACACTCAGCTCAAAGCATTCACTCCGTCACACGCAATCTCTCCAACAACCGAAGGCGCACTACAATAATTGTTTCTTCTCCCCCTCCTCTACGGGGAAATAATTTACTAAAAGATAACTTTTCAAGCATATACAACAGTTTTGTTTTCGAAGAATTATCTGCCGTTCCTCCTCTACCAGTGGAGTACAAACATTCCACTGATCCACTAGCTGGACCAAATTTCATCTCATTATACATAGTAATTTACAAGTACATCTTTAACCCGGTTTCTCCACCTCAATGGAGAAACAGTTGATAACACTTTCCAAGAAAATCAAAGATGGCTTTAAAATACAGGAACAATGTCGGAGTACCGACCCAGGGGGACAATCAAAATCAAGTGGGACAACACACAAACGTTTTCAAATTCTCCCTCACGACTGCCGCATCGTTGTCCTCATTCAACTAGGTTCTCCAACTCTGGAGACAATTAGTGGCAGCCACAGCACTGGCGCCGCAAATACTTCCTGCGACTGCCACACCACCAGGAAGGGCTGAAACACAATGTAGTCCCGTGTTAGTAATCTATTTCAAAATCTGAATAATTATAAATTCTTTTCCTTTTTACCTTTTCTTAACTCTCCCTCTCTCTCTCTCATCTCTCTCTCTCCTCTCGTCTCACTCTTCGTTCTCTATCTTCCGTAGATCTCTCTCTCTTCTCCACTCTTTTCTCTCCCTATCTTGTCTATACCTCACCTGGTTAATGGTAGATCACAGGCGATATCTCGTTCTGCAGCGCCAAACAACCTTTCTAGGTCATGTCCCCAGCCATCTCCTACCTATAACTTAGTTTTCCTTCCTGCGCTGTTTCCTAGTAACTACTTATCGTGAGTACACATCTAACTCTACCATTAACCAGTCCCTTGGATACTTGACCAATGGACAACTCTTTGTGTGTCATCTGTTGTGTCCGTTTGTTATCTGTTGCTTGTTTGTAATGTGTGATGTGTCCTGTGTGGATATTATGTATGTTTGTCCTTCCTTGCTCCAGTGTGTGTTAGCGTGTGTGTCTGTGTCGGGTTTGTTGCGTGTGTGTAAGGGTGTGTCTTGTACAATTGTTGTTGTTTTGTTATTGTTGTATTGTGTGGTGTAATGTGTAATGTGTGTGTGAGCGTGTGTACGTAACGCGTGCGTGCGTGATTTCAGCATGCTGTGTGGGGTGTGCCCATGCGTGTGTGTGTGTGTGTGTGTGGGGGGGGGGGGGGGGGGGGGGGGGGGGGGGTGGGTTGGGGAGGTCAGTGTGAGACAAAGAAGAAAAGGATATGGTTGATATGTGTGTATGAGTGTATACGTTGAGGTGTCTGATGTTTTGTGTGTGTGTGGTGTGTGTGTGTTGCCGTTGCCGCGCGCAGCGCGCGTGTGTGTTGTGTTGTGTGTGTGTGTGTGTTGTGTGTGTGTGTGTGTGTGGGTGTGTGTTGTGTTAGTGTGTTGTGTGTTTGTCTGTGTGTGATTGTGCTCTTGTGTGTGTGTGTTGTGTGTGATGTGTGTGTGTTGTGTGTGTGTGTTGTGTGTTGTGTGTGTGTGAGGGTGAAAAGAGAGGGAAAGAAGAGAGAAGAGAGAAAGAGAGAGAGAGAGAGAGAGTGGAAGAGGAAGAGAAAATGAGAAAGAGAGAGAGATAGAGAGAGAGAAGAGAGAGAGAAGAGAGAGAGTGTGTGTGTGTGTGTGTGTGTGGGTGTTTGTGTGTTGGAGGGGGGTGTGAGTGTACATATTGTTTGTTGTTGTTGTTTTGGGTGGTGTATGCATGATGTGTGTGTGGTGAGCGTGTGTGGCGTATGCGTGCGTGCGTTAATTCAGCGGGTTGGGTGTGCGCATGCGCGCTGTGTGAGTGTGGTGTGTGTGTGTGTGTGTGTGGTGTGTGTGTGTTGTTGTGTGTATTTGTGTTTTTATTAGTTTCCGCTATATGGTGAGTGTGTCGGTTTGTGTATATGTATGTGTTGTGTTGTGGTGTGTGTTGTGTTGTGTGTTTTTGGGTTTTGTGTGTGTGAGTGTGTGGTGTGTGTTGTGTGTGTGTGAACGCGCAAGTGGCGCGCCTTCCCGCGCGCACCGGTGGGACGTGCGTGCTCTCGTGCGAGTGGTGTGTTGTGTGTGTGTGTGTGTGTGTGTGTGGTGTGGTGTGTGTTGTGTGTAGTGTTTTGGTGGTGTGGGGAGTGTAGTGTGTTGTGTTGTGTGTGTGTGTGTAGTGTGCGGTGTTGTGTAAGTGTGTGTTGGTGTGTGTGTGTGTGTGTGTGTGTGTGTGGTGTGAGGTGTGTGTGTGGTGTGTGTGTGTGTGTGTTGTTTTTCTGCTTTTTTTTTTGTCTATATGTTTGTTGTGTGTCCGTTGATGTATGGATTGTTTGTGTGTGTGTTGTGTGTGTGTTGTGTGTGGTGGGTGTGTGTAGTGTGTGTGTGTGTGTGTGGTGTGTGTGTGTGTGTGTGTGTGGGTGGTGGTGAATGTTTTGTGTGGTGTATGTAAGTTATGTATTTTTTGTTTGTGTGGTTTAGTTTTTACGTCTTTTCACATGCGTGGTTTTTAGACGATTATGATATTTTTTATGATAACATCAAATGACATTGTTATTATTATACAAATGAAACATAATTAAAAATAAAACTTAAATCACTGACATGAACAACATAAACAATGTTTGCATTAAAAAATACTGAAATGATTATAAAGTGTACCGATAGGATGCGAAGTAAATATTTTGATACATTTGCCAAAAATGAATGATTTGAAGTTAGAGTCCCTAAATCACATCGTAGATTATATCTGTAACTGAAATTGGGTAAGTACTGCTGCTAGTGGGACAATTAAATAGTACATAAAATGTCAAAATTTTTTTCCCCCATCAAAGCATTTTGCAGTAAACAACTATTACATTTTAATGATTATATTAAGTCTATAACACAAAACAGGAAATTTCCCTCGAAAAGCATTCAACATAGACATGCGTAAGAGGTGTGCCGATTTACATAATAACCCACACGCTTTGGTGTCTTTTTCACAAAAATATAGCATTCCCTTACAGACAAAGAATATAACGTTTTCACAAACGAATTCTTTGTCCTGCACCTCCTCTAGATAATCTGTCTGCCCATTCAGTTCCATAAATACCACAATGAGATGGCACCCAAGTAAATGTTACACTGGAACCCATTTGATAGACAATGAATGAGATGATTAATTTCAATTACTAGGTCAACATTCTGTCTCAAACTTCATGGATTTCAGTGTAAACAAGACAGACTTAGAGTCAACACAAAAATGCTATTGAAATAAACCATAGGAAGATTAACAATGTATCGCAGAGCCATGAATTGCTACCAAGTTCTGCAGTGAAAACAGAATTGACCTGCACCAATATGAAACGAGTATCGATCTTTAGTCAGTATTACAAAAAACCCAGCATCCGCCACATTATGTCAAGAAGAGAACATCGAGATATACCTTCAAATTGTTAGAATAATTTGAATGAACACGAGATCGAAAAGAAAAAGCAAGTAAGTGAGGTTTATTCATTCTTTTTTAGATCGTCATGGCCAAGGTCAAAATCTGCCTGGTATCATCCCATAGGAATTGGGAGACTAAATCGAACGTTTACCAATATCTTTAGTTTTCAGATCTAATCTACAGTGAATTTCTGAATGTAAGTGGCTATGTTGTCAAAGAGATTTTATGGCCTTGCGCTTTTTGGAAATTGAAAGATCTGATCTAAGTACATTTTCATACACGTTTGACATTTTCAACAGCACTGCTTCTTATAATGTACTTAGCTGAAGACAGTTCTCGATTAATTGTATCAAAGTAGAACACCAACCTCCCCATACAAGCATTAGTCGAGTGTGGCAGGAAACTCCCAAAGCAATTGTATGCCTTAGAGTCATACCTGTAATTTCTTCATAAGTATTTAGAGCAGAAAAATAAACTTCTGACCGTAAGTCAGCTTTGTTCTAACAAAGATGTTGCAAAAAGTCCAAACTTTTGTTTTCTTTACACCCCCAATTTTGGCTCTTATAATTTTTAAGCAAATTTAAGCGTCATTTTGAGCTTTTGATAGACTGTTTTTTCAATGTGAAATTTTCCATGATAATATTGGATGTAAAATAGACACCTACGAATTTAGGAATGTCTTTGAATGTAGCTCAGCTCCGTCGATAAAGTAACTAGGTAAGCATCTTGAGGGTCCACCACACGAAATACATCATGTGGAGTTTTTTCAACTGATAAAGATAAACCATTCTCTGTCAAGAAACACTTAACCATATCTAATTCAGACTGTAACAGGATCTGAATTTGTTTCAGTTTTTCTGTTTGAAATATACTTTCAATTTTGCATCCAACCAATACAAATGTCATCACATTATTGAACAATCTTACATTTTTTGATATCTTCTTAAAAGATCTGAATATTCATATACTGAAAAGAAAGGCGCAATGATGGACCTGAGGAACTCCCATATTTAAATCTCTCTGGAAGAATACGCATTTTCCAACTCTTTGTTTCAATAGTTCTACAGAAAGAAATATCTTTACAAACAAAACATTCTCCCCACAAATACCTGGCGTCTTTTTTAGTTTAAATAACAATTGTGCGTGCCACACCATGAATCGTAGGCTCGTTTAATGTCAAAAAATGATGCCATCACGTTAGCCTACAGCAAATGGCGTTTTATATTGTAGACGATAACTTTCACCAATGATCCTTGTAGATTTTTCCAACAAAAACCAGCTTGATGGACTGGAATTCTTTGTTCTTTTTTTATCCACAATAGTGAATTAGGCGAGCAGTTACTATCTTCTCCATAACTTACCTGTCTGTGAAGAAAGAATTGCTGTAATCTGTGACATCTCTACAGGGTTTGCCATTTTTAAGTATGGGAACTATAATTGAATGTTTCCACACGGCTGTAATTTACTTCACTCCAGCATGTTTCCATTATTTTATGAAGATACTGCATCCCCAATTATCTGGTAAATGTTTCAGCCTTTCATTGTAATTTCATCACGGCCACACTTCTTTTTAATTACTCGATGTTGAGTTCCTCTTTTGTTCCAAAAACGTAATAGGAGAGTTGAAGTTGTTGTGTTGTTGTCGTACCCTGGCTAAAAGACTCCAGGATCATCCCAAAAGCCGAAGTATTGAACACTATGCACAGAATGCCATCAGCTGGGGATGAGAAAATTACTGTGTGACCGTTTTTTGATTACCCCGCACATGGGCAGCCACCACTCCTACTTCGGGGATTTGGGAACCTGAAATGTTTATGCGCTAGGAGCTTGTCACGACGAAGACAATCCCACATAACTATGCAGAGCATAAACAACATTTATGATGTACCTTGTTGTTCTGTGGCCTATGTCCCAATTGTCTGAACACAGCCTTAACCAAGGTGAAAAAAAAGAAAGAGAGTTGGAAGTATAAGTTACGTTAGATTCAGATCTTTTTTTTAAAAAAAATTTTTCCTCTAGTTTAGCTCCTGGTCTGTCTGTATTGTCTTACGAATTTTCTTGAAAGACCTTCTTCTGCTGTTTTACTGAAAAGATATCAGCAAACGTTTTCCGCTTTTTGATATAAGCTTTGGAAAATATATTATCTTCAAATGTTACTTTGCACTTAGGAATGAAACCCGTGCTTCATATATCAAATATTTTTTCTTCCATATTTTAACTCCTATCTGAAGGAGAACTTACCTCTTCCTCACAAAGCTTGACCAAATTCACACTTGCCTGCTAATAAATTTTGTTATATGCTGATTTTAGCCACCTTGAATCTCTGAGTTTTAGATGAGAGATCTACTACATAGATAGATTTTATACTTAGAAATCTTGGAGGGGGGAGACGTTCAACATCATCTGTCAACCACAAGTTTTTCCCTGCATAGTTAAATGTAAAACACACGAAACCATCTGGAATGGAAAAATCAGCCGCGTGAAGTACAGATCTTGTGAATGATCATACATGCGATCCACGTCTTTCATTTTGATGAATGTCCCAGTAGAAGAAGATATTAAACTGGATGTCAATTTATCCCATCTGCTCGATTGTAAGTATATTCCTGATTTTATCTTGTATTGAATAACAAACCCAACTTTTGTTAATCTTATATGTATAGGAAAAATGATCACTACCTAGAGTATCAGGAGAATTTCCCACATACAGTCTGGAGCTAATTCAGGAGAAATGAAGGATAGTCAATGGCTGATGGTTTATGGACATTCTATATCTGATATTCTTGTGATGTCACCATTATTCAGTAAGTACAACTTGAATCCACAACATTTCACAAATCGGAGGTTTGTGGTTCTTTACAACCATCGTCCCAGAGAGCTGAATGCGCATTAATAATACACCTCCTATGACCATTTTCCTCATTAGGTAAGTTTTTTCGCGCACCATTGCTGAATACATTATTCTGACCTTTTGGAAGATAGACGGAAACAATATTAACAATTAGGTTGCTGTTGAATTTACCATAGCAGTCAAGAGATTAAATTGAGGAATGTTCAAAGCCGGGGTGGAAATTCATTGGATGGAAATCAATATTTCGATGAATATTATAAATTGCCCGTGTAGAGCTACCAGACTGATCTTGATTGTAAACGGTGGGTTAATGAAAATTCGGAATATGGTAAATTAATTTTTACTTTACGTTTAAAGATTGTATAATAAGACTTTAAACAGATTTGATGACAATGTTGTATCAGTTCATCAATTTTTCTAATAATGGACGACGAGTTTTCATGAAGATGTCAATAAGTTGAAAAGCTCTTCCATCAGATTTATCTACAAATTTTACTGAAAAAAGATCAATAGAATAATTGATAACAGGATTAATTATCTGTGTGAATATTTGACGTAGTAAGGCAGCCAAAATGTGGAACTTAATCATGCACTGGCCGGAAGAGAAGAACGTCACATCAGAGTTGGGCAAATGAGAAGCGGTCACCTCAGGGCTTACATGAGACCCGATCTGCCTCAGACCGGAAGAGATGAAGTCCACCCACAGGGTCAGCATGTAGGTGAGACGACACCCTCGGACCGGAAGGAGATGAAGTTCCACCACAGGCAGCATAGTGGAGACTCACCTCATGACAGGAAGGAGAAGAAGTCACCGCAGGGTCAGCAGTAGGGAGACGTCACCTCATGACCGAAGGAGATGAAGTCATTGCAGGTCAGCAGGAGAAGGTGGAGACTTCCTCAGGCCGCAGGAACTATGGAGAGTTTCTCTCAGGACAGCAGAGGAGACGGGGGGATCTCCCAAGGCCTGTAGGAGGAGGGAGAGTCTCCCCAAGGCCTGTAGGCGGAAGAGGAGTCTCCCCAAGGCCTGTAGAGAGAAGAGTCTCCCCAAGGCAGTAGGAGAGGAAGAGACTCCCCAAGCCTGTAGGAGGAGGGAGAGTCTCCCCAAGGCCTGTAGGAGGAGAGGGAGTCTCCCCAAGGGCCTGTAGGAGAGGGAGAGTCTCCCCATGGCCTGTAGGAGGAGGGAGAGTCTCCCCAAGGCCTGTAAGAGGAGGAGGGAGAGTCTCCCCAAGGCCTGTAGAGGAGGAGAGTCTCCTCCCAAGGCCTTTATAGGAAGGGAGTCACCCCATGGCTGTAGAGGAGGGAAGTCTCCCCAAGGCCTGTAGGAGAGAGGGAGAGTCTCCCCAAGGCCAGTAGGAGGAGGGAGAGTCGCCCCAAATGCCTAAGAGGAGGGAGAGTCTCCCCTAGCCTGTAGGAGGAGTAAGAGCCTCCTCCGGGCCCACACAGAGGATGATTCGGACCTCCTAGAAACGGCAGAAGGAAAGACGTCACCTCATGGTAGGCTGAAGGTAGGACGTCCTCCTCCAAAACAGCAAGCGGTGTAGCTGTCCTCCTTCAGGGTATCAGAGGTGGTATCTCTCCTCAGAAGGCAGGTAAAAGGGTGTAGACATCTCCTCAGGAACAGCAGAAAAGTTGAGCGGATGAAGAGAAAGAGGACCATAAGTTTCCAACTGTTTCAGGCAGCCTGATCTTTCACGCTGGATAGGAAAGATGACGCAAAGATGGAGAGAGGTTGAATAATTGAGAGCACATTTTGAAACACATTTGAAGGGTTTTCTTGTTGTCGAAGAACTGGAGAAGCACAGTTGACAGAAACAAGAGATGAGGGGGGAGTACGGCCCAAACTTGACAGCATCTCATACATATTCT
This sequence comes from Conus ventricosus, assembly GCA_018398815.1. Taxonomy (NCBI): domain Eukaryota; kingdom Metazoa; phylum Mollusca; class Gastropoda; order Neogastropoda; family Conidae; genus Conus; species Conus ventricosus. The sequence goes on along the minus strand of CM031612.1, from coordinate 44,512,351 downwards.
TTCGCACTAGAGCAGGATGCGAGTTGATTGAGGGTTGAATGTGATCTTGTGTTGTTTGCTGACTCACACTTAGCATCCGCCTTCTTTACTGCTGCCATGGGCGTCAAAAAGGGCATGCACTGTTTGATCTGAGGTGGCTGCGGCCTTGACCACACTCTTTGCTGGGCAGTGTCTTGTACGCAGCAGAGTGGTGCCCTTCTGCAGTTCGCGCAATGTAGGGACTCCCGCCTTGCAGTATGGCCTTGAATGTGCACCCGTCCCCACACCTGCTGCACTTCCCCTGCTTTCGCCCGCACTCTTCCTGGTGGTCAGTCTCTGACATATCGTGCACTGTCGACGGGAGGCCCTATAGGGTGCACAGAGTACATTTGCCATCACTTTTTGTAATTTAATCGGAAGACCGTGGAGTTAAAAGTGATTTTGAGAAGTGTGCTTTTTTCTTCCTTGTTTGTAATTTTGTCCCAACATTCAGTACACACGAACCATTGTTCAGATCGTCTTCTCTCAGATTTCAATACAACGCCCGAATGTTTTAACAGATGTATGTTTGTGTTGTGTGTGTGTGGGTGTGTGTGTGTGTGTGTTGTGTGTGCGTATAGTTGTTTTTCTTGTTTTGTTGTTTGTGTGTGTATTGTAATGTGTGTGTGGTGAGCACGTGCGCGTGCTACGTGCTGAGGCACTGCGTGTTGGCATGCGCGTGTGTGTGTGTGTGTCTGTGTGTATGTGTGTGTGTTGTGTGTGGTGTGTTGTGTGTGTGTGTGTGGTGAGTTGTGTGTGTGGTGTGTTGTGTGTGCGATAGAGAAGAAAGAAAGCGATGAGAAAGAGAGCAAGAGCGGTGCGAGAGAGAGAGAGAGAGAAGAGAGAGAAGAGAGAGAGAGAGAGAGAGAGAGAGAGAGAAGAGAGAGAGTGCGTATTGTGTGTGTGGTGTGAGTAATAATAATAATAATTTAATTTTATATAGCGCTTATTCTCTATAATTAGGGCTCTAAGCGCTTACATTACCAACACAACAACAACAACAACAACAACAACACAACAACAACAAACACACACACACACACACACACACACACACACACATCACACACACACAAAACACACAACACACCATATACACCACGCGCGTGCAGCGCACCCGCGCAGAACCTCGCTCCGTAACATGTGCTC
>CM031612.1:44498684-44506184 GCA_018398815.1 Conus ventricosus | reverse complement strand
CTTTCCCAACAAAGAGTAAGTACCCCCAATTATGAGCAGATTGTCATCAAGAACAACATTCCTTGGAATTTTATAATGACATGTCATGTTTAGTGCTGATGTTGAACAATTAGTCACATCACTTTTCATTGTTTTACACTGATTTTAGCTGGTGCAAATTGTTATGTATACCTGAAAACTGTTTTTCTTTTTGTAAAATCACCAATATATGTATCCCTGTCCATCCCCTAAATGGCTCAGAAAACTACATTATTGTTATATAGCATACAAAGTTAGTGGTAAAAAGACAGAGAAGCCATAAAAATCTAATTCATATGAAAGAAATACATAAGCAGTAAATGAGGTACTTAGCCTACCCCAAAGAGTAAAATTATGCCCTTTCTAGGAGAATTGGTGTACCCCCAGTAACAGACAGATTGTTTTTCACAGAGGGACATTTTATTGACCAACAATATGAATCCCAGGTGTTTGTAATGTTTTTTGAACTAACACCCAAAAGGTATTTTTTGTTTGTTTTAGTGGGTTTTTTATAAGCTCAAACTTATTCTAAAACTCGCACATTTGAAAACAAAACAAAAAGTGTTTTTAATCACATTTATTAGTGTGAAACCATCATCATAACCAACAAAACCCATATTGAATGATGTAAATTGTAGACAAGGGTATAAGTAAGTAATCCACAAAAAATCTAACAAATAACTCAAAACAAATAAATGAGTAAATGTGCATGTTAAGTGAACATAACGCTGAAAGCATGATTATGGCCCCTTTTTACCTAAAAAAAAGTACCCCCAAATTATGAGCAGAGTTATAATCAATAACACTTATCTATGGATTTATATGACTTTCATGGTTAGTGCGATATTCAATAAGTAGTAAGACCACTTTTTTCAAGCTTTGACTCATTCGTTTGGCCAAGGGTTGGGTTACACTCGAAAACTGTTATTTTGTAAAAATGTTATAATAATGTCAATTTCTGCTATACTACTTATCAACATAATCAGCCATTTTAATAGAACAGTGAGACAAATGCATAACAACAAAACATGCAAAAAATCAAAGAGATCTTCAAGAATAAGTGAGCAGTAAACCATTTCCATTAAACCAACGCCCAAAAAGCTTCAATTTTACACGGCAGACAGATTTTTTCAAATGTGCAATTAAACTGTTGCAGTGAAGGGACACTTCCCGTGTTTTGGATTGTAAAAAATGTAACCTGTTTAGAAAAACCACCAATTTATGTGAATAGTAAAGAGTGTTTACCTTATACAACACAAGTTTGGGTGGATTTGTAAAATATGTCGCCTGTTTAAACACACCAACTTTTTGGATTATGTAAAAATAAATCATCCAGCATACCACACTAAATGTGGTTCCATCTTTATATACCCATACAAATACTGTGTCTATTATACAATGTTCAACGACAATTATTCACAGTTCTGTATATCAATTGCAACAAACACGACAGTCGCTGTCTACTTCCCAATTGTCCAGCCACACAGGATTGACGGACTCTCCACATTCTCTATTACCCGACGACAATCACAGGATTTAGAGTTCTAGATATCAAATACGGAACACAACAGTCACAGCGTAGACCTTTCATTGTATTAAACACGTTCCATGTTTAACACGACAGTCACTGTGTACCTTTCCATGTTTAACACGACAGTCACTGTGTACACTTCATTTTAACACGACTGTCACTGTGTACACTTCCAAGTATTAACACGACTGTCACTGTGTACACATTCCATTTTAACCGACGGCAGTCACTGTGTACACTTTCCATGTTTAACACGGCAGTCACGTGTACACTTTTCCATGTTTAACACGACAGTCACGGTGTAGACTTTCAATGTTTAACATGACAGTAACGTGTATACTTTCAATGTATAACACTCAGTCACGGTGTACACTTTCCATGTTAATCACGACAGTCACGGTGTAGACTTTATCAATGTTTAAACACGGCAGTCACGGTTGTAACACTTTCCATGTTTAATAACACGGCAGCACGGGTGTCACTTTCCATGTGTAACACGGCAGTCCACTGTGTAACTTTCCATGATTAACACGGCAGTCCACATGTGGACACTTTCCCATGTTAACACGACAGTCAACGGTGTAGACTTTCAATGTTTAACACGGCCAGTCACGGTGTACACTTCCATGTTTCACACGGCAGTCACAGTAGCACTATTCCATGTTTAACACGACCAGACACGGAGTAGACTTTCCAATGTTAACACGGCAGTCCCGTGTAACAACTTTCCATGTTAAACACGGCAGTCACTGTGTACAACTTCCATGTTAACAACGGCCAGTCCCTGTGTACACTTTCCATGTATTAACACACGACATTCACTGTGTACACTTTCCTGTTTAAACACGGCAGCACTGTGTACACGTTTCAATGGTTAACGAGGGAATGATGAACACCCGAGGAGCACTACATCAGCTGGACTGGCCTGGTCCTAACGACTGCACACGGCTTCACAGTAGTGGTAAGGTCCTCCACCAACGCAAGTGAAAACCGACATTGGTGTCGTTGGTTAGTTTCAACCTCTGAGCAGTCTGTATTCCATAGAGAAGGCAGGATGATGGCTACTATATTACCATGGGAAGGCTACATTAAATAAAAAAGAAATCGACACAAACATAGTTTTGCATTTATTTTCCTGTGGATAAAAATAATTAGTCCTGCTGTCACTTTTATCTTGTAGTTGTTGTAATCATTATGAGAGAGAGAGAGATAAGAAGAGAGAGAGAGAGAGAGGAGAGAGAGAGAGAGAACAGAGAGAGAGAGATCTATAATACTCACGGATCAACATAGGGGGTTTTAAAACAATGCACAGTAAACAGAGCTCTCTTCAGGGGTAAACATAAAAATACATAAGTACATATAAGTACATATAAATAATATACAACATGTTTTTTTTTTAAAGGAGATAGACAGACATAGAGGACAGACAGAGGAAAGACAGACAGAGTAGACAGAATTTTTAAAAAAAATGAAAATAAACAGGTTGGCTTCTTGAGTTTCTGTACAGTGGGTTCAAAAAACCGCAACGCGCTCCTCCGTGTCACACAAGAGTTCATGTTTGAACGGTCACGTGTAAATGACGTCACAATAAGAAAGAAAGGCAAGACATAGAGAGAAAGAAGAGTGCAGACGGAAGAAGGAATGATGAAAGCGAATGTCCACTGAAGAAGAACAGACGACGAAATGAACGAGGAAAGGACAAAGTAATGAAGAATAGAGTGAACAAAGAGGTGACGATGGAACGGAAGACAGGAACAAAGGAAAGAAGAAGAAACAAAGGGAGGAGGGAAGGAAAGACGGAACGGAAGACAGAAGCAAAGTAAAGAAAGAAGAAAGAAAAGGGAGTGAGGAAAGGAAAGACGGAACGGAAGACAGGAACAAAGGAAAGAAGAAGAAAACAAAGGAGGAGGAAAGGAAAGACGTAACGAGACATGAACAAAGGGAAAGAAGAAGAACAAAGGAGGAGGAAAGGAAAGACGGAACGGAAAGAAAGAAGAAACAAAAGATTGAAGAGCAGGGAGGGTGAGGGGAGGGGGAGAGCGAAACACGAAGCCGTTGGTGACGAGGTGGGGGGTGTGACACACGGTGACAGGCTGTCCCTAGTGGAGGTGTCCAGTCATATCAATGACACACAGAAAACTGGTGGACCTGACCATGACAGAGTGTCAACAATATCCACACCCCACACCACACTCCCAGCACAAAGACCACCGTCCTCATTCCATCCCCTGGACATTGCCCAAGTCTGTGACGATGACCTGTTCAGTGCTGGGCCAGGGCCAGATCCCTGCATCAGCGGCACTGGGGGGACGTGACACCGCCCTGACCGGTACTCGTGATGAGCCACTCAGAAAGACGATGTCGAGGTCATCAGCATCACTGTGCATCAGAAGGTTGAGACAGAGAATCCAGGTTCCCTGTAACTGGGGGCACTGAAACAGTCTTGACCATGATGACATGACGTCACTGTACAACCTCCACCCCTGCTGGTCATGATGCACACAGACACACTGACAGACAAACAGACAGACAGCAGAACAGACAGGCAGGCCGGCAGACAGACAGACAGACAAACAAATAGACAGACAGACACAACAAACGCACTGACAAACAGGACAGATAGACTGACAAACAGACGACATACAGAACAGACAGACAGACAAAACATACAGCAGACAGACACACAGAGAAACAACAACTGTGTACAAGAAATAAATGTGAATCAGGAGATCCAAAAGATCTATTTCTCTGTCAGGACTTGTACATAGTACAGAATTAGATCTAAATTAGTTCCTTCATTCATCAACAGTATGATCATGGCTGCTGCTGCTCTGATGATGATAATGAGAGGGATGGTGATAATGATGAATGATGATGGTGAAACGATGATGGTGATGATAGTGATGATGAATGGTGATGATGATGATGATGATGCGACAGAACAGTTCCTACCTGGCTGTCCCACAAGTAGTTCGCCAGGAGTTGACGCAATGTTGTCGCACACAGGGCACACTCCCAGGGCCAATCCCACAGTGAACAGCTGACCACTGTGACTTCAGCCACCGACTGGTGGTCCTCGGTGGGGGGAGCAGTGCTGGGGCGCTGTACAGCCGGGATGTCGCGGCCTATCGAGACCTACCTCTCCACCTGTCTGGTGACTTCAGGTGGAGAGCGCATAGGTCGGTGACTGGTGCAGAAATCTCCAGCCAGGACGGAGGGGATGTGGGGTTTTGTGTCCATCTCTGTAACACCGACGCTGCCCACACACAGACTTAGGCAGTCTGTGCTGCCAGCGGACAGCCACTCGGTAGAAACTTTGACTGGACTGGACACTGTGGACACAGAAACAAAGTCAGGATGTAGGTCTCGTGAACTCCGTGTAGATCTAAATCATGATCTATAGATCTACAGCCCATAGTCCTATATCACAAGCCTTCATTTTCTTTAAATCTTTCATACACAGGGCTATCATTAAAGTAGTTGTGATAATACAGAAGTAGTAGCAGCAGTTATCGGTGGTAAGCATAGTGGTGCATTAGCAGCATTAGTCTCTGCTCGTGTTACCCTCTTACTCTGTTCAATCTCCATTTAGATCTGAATAGGAGCACGCGTTTTTATAGCACACCTTTCAGAATATATTCCCCTGCCTCCATGGTGTATTGGAATAGCAGTGGTGGAGGTAGTGGTAGGGTGTGTGGTGTGTAGTTGTTAGTGGGGGTAGTAGTAGTTGTTGTTGTGGTAGTAGTAGGGATAAGTAGTGGTGGCCAGAAAGTAGTAGCAGAAGCAGTATAGTTTGTATAGTTGTTGTTGTAGTAATTAGTAGTGGGTAATTTGTGGAAAGTAGTAGTAGTAGTTAGTAGTGTCATGCAGTAGTAGTAGTAGTAGTATAGTAGTACTGTAGTAGTAGTGTGATAGTAGCATAGTGTAGTAGTGGTAGTAGTGGTAGTAAATAGTAGCACAAAGCAAGAAGCACAGTAGTAGTAGTAGTAGTAGTAGTAGTAGTAGTAGTAGTAAAAAAAAAGTAAAAATTAAAAAAGTTTTAACATCGTAGTGGTAGCAGTACTAGTAGTAGCAGCACAGCAACAGTAGTATAGTAGTAAGTATATAGGTAGTAGCAGCAGTAGCAGCAGTAGAGAAGTAGGAGTAGCATAGTAGTAGCAGCAGGCAGCAGCAGAGTAGTAGTAGTAGTAGTAGTAGTAGTAGTAGTAGTAAGTAGTATAATAGTATTAGTATAGCAGCAGTAGCAGCAGTAGAGTATAGGAGTACAGTATTAGCAGCACCAGCAGCAGCAGTTAGTAGTAGTAGTAGTAGCAGTAGTAGTAGCACAGCAGCACGACAGTAGAGGTATTAACAGCAGCATAGTAATGATGATCGGCAACAGCAGTAATAGTGGGTAGTAATATATGATAGCAGTAGTGGCATAATCATCAAGTTTTCTCGTTGTATCATTCAGTTTCAGACTGACTCTCTGTGAGTCTCTCTTTCTGTCTTCGCTATCTGTCTGTCTATCTGTCCTCTCTCTCATCTCTTTTCTTAAACTTCCCTTCACCTCCGGATCAGTCCCTCATAAATAAACGTGAAACATCTAAACACACACACACAACACACACACACACCAAAACCACCAAACTTCTCACTCTCACTCTCGCTCTCTCACCTCTCTCTCTCTCTCTCCACCCCCCCCCACCCCTCCCCCCCCCCCTCTCTCTCTCTCTCCTCTCATCTCTCTCACGTCTCTCTCTTCTTTCTCTCCTCTCTCTCTCTCTCTCTCTCTCTTTCACAACACACACACACACACACACACACCACACACACAACACACACAACACCCACACGACACACGCACACGTGAGCACACACACTCATTCGCGCGCACACACTTATACAGGTACACTATCCACTTTGGACCATCAACTCAACCCTTAGTAAACACCATGAAAGGCATATAAAAACACAAAACCTTTTAAATTTCTGTCTTTCCCGTTTTCTCCGTTTCAGATGATTTACAAAATTAACTGGCGATTGAAACTACTTTGGGAACTACTTAAACATTATATATCCTGGCTTGGAAGATGTCAGGGATATGTCCAATCTGTGTCTGTTTCTGCTGGTATCACTGTCTATGTCAGTGACTTTTCCCCTGTGACCGTTTTATTCCGTGTGTTGCGCGCCGCGCGCGCGCGCGCGCCCGCGTGTTTTGGGGTGTGTGTGTGTGTGTGTGTTGTGTGTGTGTGTGTGTGTGTGTGTGTTGTGTGTGTGTGTGTACGCACATACGCATGTGTAAATATGTTTGTGTCATGTTGTGTGCGTGCATGGGTGCTTGTGAGTGTGGTTATCAGCATGCGTGTGTGTGTGAAAAGGGGAAAATTGTGAGGGTGGATGCATTGGGCATAATTCAAATGTAGATGAGAGGGGAATGGGTGTGGGGCGATGGAGGAGGTGGTCGGGTGGGGGACAATGTTAGGGAGGGGGGGGGGGGGTGCTTGTTGATGTATATGTGCAAGAGTATATAAGGACAAATTAGTATGATTTTCCTTAAAGAATGACAGATAAAAACAAAAAGACGGGGAAAAATTCATAAACATTGGGCAGAATTTAAGCGAAGTGATTGAAACAATATATGAAACAAAGAGGGAAAGTGCGAGTTGTATTCAAAACCGTTGAAGTTTCTGATTTTTAAAATTCTAATGACCAGCTGATGATGTTCCATGAAATAAGACAATTGAAAAAGGCTATGGGGTAAACCACGAAATAAAGACAATGAAATAAACACGAATAAAATTTGAAAAAAGGAGCTATGGGGTAAACCACGAAATAAGACAAAGAAAACAAGTATGGGAAACCACGAATAAAGACACATGAAATAAGACATGAAAAAGAGCTATGGGGTAAACCAAAGAAATAAAGACAATGGAAAAAAAGACAAAATTTCGCTGCTTTCCATTCCGGGT
>CM031612.1:44477530-44498584 GCA_018398815.1 Conus ventricosus | reverse complement strand
CTTGAGACCCCAAAAATCGAGCTTCTTTCTCTTTTATGTCAAAAGGAGGGTCGCAAGCATCTGTCAGCGAGACCCGTCAGCAAAAAATAACGCAAAAAACAACTGCGCAAGAACAACAACCAACCCGAACACACAAACACACTCTCCTTTTTACATGCTCGTCGTCAATTGATGGGACGACCAACACTACCACATCACCCTAACAACAAACATCGAAACAAATCTAACGACCAAATCTACGACATCATCCTACCAACATGACATCGAAGCAAAAATTAATACTATAACAACTATCGATAAACGCAATTTAATAATCTAATTCTAACCAACAATATTAAATGAAAATTAATCAAGTTTCCGTGATTTGCTTGTCTTCGTTCTAAAACGAAATGTAAACAAGTAATTCATCGTAGCAACTAACCTTAGCAACTGTATCAAATTTAATATTCCCAAATAATTGATTTCTCTTCTTCGTTGATAATTTTCGTTTTTTGATGTATGATTTATGTTTGAACTAAAAACAGCTTAAATGTTTGCTTTTTTTCGATATAACTTATTTACCTATCTTCCATGGAAACATATTCTATTTTGGATCTACAATCTGATCTTTATGTTTAAAAGGAGCGTTTGACGTCATTCGTTTGTTAAGAGTGATTTCTCTTGTTATAATGGCTGAAAAAATCGTAAAAAACTTTCTTCACTTCTCCAAAAGAACATCTCCCCACCCAAATCTTTCCCCTTGTTTTGGGGGAATTTTCGCCGTTGAAATTGCAAACAATTGATTGTATTCCGGTTATGATTGTTTGTGAATAAGGACCCATTTTTAGGGGTTAGATTGTATGTAAAGCATTCCCTTCATGCTAAACCCTTTGGTGAGGACTAAATGAACATGCGTTTCAAGAGAGTGTGTGGTGTTATTTTTCAGCAAAGGAAAATTTAAAAAACTGTTACTTGGATGTATGTATAGAAGTCCTAGTTATATGCTGAGAATGTACTAAACTTTTGGATATTTTACATTCGGGATATTATTAAAAAGTTCGATCACGTCTGTATAATGGGAGATTTTAAATTTATCCCAAAAATAAACTGGCAAGAACCCTCGAGGGAAAACGAAGTGCTTGTGGAAGCAGTTAACGATACATATCTGATTCAGTCTGTTCGCAGTCCAACTAGAAGAAGACAGGCCCAAAAAACCTAGCTTGATTGTTTTTGATTCTTGTAAACGACGATAACCTGATATCTGCATTGAACACCACAGCCCAGTTGGGAAAAGCGTCATGTGTGTTGATATTGATGTATATATCGCAATTGATGACTGTGACAAGCAAAGCAAACATCATAAATATAATTATGAAAGAGGGAACTACAACAAAATGAGAGAGGATCTTAAAAAGGGTTTTGATGGACTGAGTTAGATGTTTAGACGTGGAAACATGTTGGTCAAATATAAGAAATAAAATTCAAGAAGCAGTGGATTTATATATAACCCAAAATTGGAAGTAAAGGCAACAAAAATTTTAAAGGACCAAAGTGGATGAGGAAATCTGTATTAAAGAAAATTAAAAAAAAAAGTACAATTTATATAAAAGATTTTTGATCCACAAGATGGTATAGATTACCAAAATTATATTAAGTTAAAAAATGAATGTTCTAGAGAGGTGGGGAAAAGCGAAAAGGGGACTATGAGCATAAAATTGCAAAAAAATAGTAAGAAGAATCCTAAATGTTTTCGGGAAAATATGTCCGCTCAAAATTGAATGTCAACTTTCAATTAGTCCCCTGAGAAAAGAAGATGGAAATATTGCAGTTAGTGATAATGATAAGGCCGAGGTGCTAAATAAATCTTTTCTAGTGTATTCATCATGAAATATTGAAAATGTTCCTGAAATCGACAGGCCTCTTTATCTGATGGAAAAACTCTGTGTGATATAGTCATTACACCATTAGCGATAAAGAAAAATTAAGTAAATTGGATGTTGCTAAAGCTTTGGTCCAGATGGTTTACCAGCTAGAGTACTAAAGGAGTTATGTGTAAGAACTAGCAGTGCCTTTGTGTGTGCTGTTCAATAAATCAATAAGTGAAGGAGTGGTACCCGTGATTGGAAGTTTGCAACTGTAACTTTCTATATTTAAAAAGGCACCAGGTCTGACCCCGGAAATTATCGCCCTGTAAGTTTGACTTGTATCCTTTGCAAAGTGCTTGAGTATTTGTGAGAGATGAATAGTAAACCATATGAATGATTTTTTCATTATATTCAGATTGCCAACATGGATTTAGACAGGGTAAATTTTTGTATGAACAACTTTTAGAAGTAATGGAAGATTTTACAATATGATCGATGATGGGCTTGCTTTTGACGTTTAAATTTACTTGGATTTTAGGAAAGCTTTTGACTCTGTGCCCCACTACCGATTGTTAAAAAATTAGAGGTTATGGTATAAATGGGAATATATACAACTGGATTAAAAGTTTCTTTCTAATCGAGTACAAAGGGTGAAAGTTGGAAATAATTATTCTTCAAATATAGATGTTGTAAGCGGTATTCCGCGGGAAGTATTCTTTGGGCCTATTCTGTTCACAGTTTTTATAAATGACTGCCAGAATGTGTAATTAGTTTTATGTAAAATATTTGCAGATGATACGAAAATTATGATCCTGTAAGTAACCATTTTTAATTACAAGATGTATTGATAATCTAATTAAGTGGAGTGAAACATGGAATTTATATTTTAATCCAGTTAAATGCAAGGTTATACAATATGGAAAAAATATCCGGAGTATACATATACTATGAATATAATGTGCTGTCTCAGATGTTGATTCCGTTTCCGAAGAAAAAGATCTTTGGGGTAATGTTTGATAGCAGTCTGAAATTGACAAGCACTAAACAGTGTAATGATGAAAGCAAATAAAAAGCTCGGCATAATCAGACGGTCTTTTTCATATTTGGATACTGAAGTTTTTACATTACTATATAAGGCATTTTGTTAGACCCCACCTGGAGTATGGAAATGTGAATGGACCTTATTTAAAAAAAAGGGAATCAGCAAGTATTGAGAAGTACAAAAAAGAGCCACCTTGTTAATTAAGGAATTCAAATATGTTAGCTATGCAGATAGATTGCGAAGGTTAAATTTACCATCGTTAAAGTTCGACGAATAAGGGGGGGGACTTGATTGAGACTTACAAGCTATTTAAGGGACTTAACAGTACAAATTTTAACACATTTTTTCAACTAACCACTAATCAAAATTTTTAAAAATTCTGATAACAAAATCCAAATTAAATATTGTCGCACTAATATTAGAAAATTTTCATTTAGTAAAGAGTGGCACCCTATTGGAACAAACTACCTGCGCACATTAAAAAGCAAAAGATTTGAATTTCTTTAAAAAACCTCTGGATACTAACGCTGAGTTTAAAAATGTTTTAAAAACTCAATTTTGATTGATAGAAATAAAGTAATAGAATAGATTAAAAATATATCCCGAGCATATGCATGCATTAAGCAACCAATGTTTATGAAATAAGTGATTGGGACACAAAAAGCTGTGAGGCTATCAAAGTCCCAAGTGAACTGAACTGAACTGAACTGAACTAAGGGAAAATTTAGTGCGCTTAATCTTAAACAAAAGCCCCAAGCGCTTACAGCAATAAGCCCTAACACACACACACACACGCACACACCCACACACCAGCGAAGGAGCCAAAAATTATGTTTTGAAGAGAGTTGTTTTGAGGGGACTTGAAAGAAGAAAGACTGTTGAGTTTCGGAGGCAGAAGGGAGATTGTTCCAGCAGGAAGGAGCCTGAAAAAAAAGAACGTTCACCAAGTGTTCTGGCTCGAAACCGAGGGATCTGCAGAATGCGAGTGTCAGAAGAAGAGCGAAGCTGTCTGGAAGGAGTATAGGTCGACAGAAGTTTAGAGAGGTAAGATGGAGCGAGGCCATCCAATGCCTTGTAGCAGAGCAAAGAAAGTTTGTACTTGATGCGTTTTTCAACAGGAAGCCAGTGCAAAATTTAAGCAAGGGAGAAACATGAGAGGTTTTCGGAGATTTCGAGACAAGGCGAGCAGCATTATTTTGGGACTTTCTGCAATTTTGCAAGGAGTTCTGTGGACAGCCAGCAAGAAGAGATTTACAGTAGTCAAGTCTTGAAAGAATGAAAGCAGAAACCAGAGTCTTGGTGGCTTCTTCAGACAGAAGGTGGCGCACAGAACTGTTTGCCGAAGCTCCAAGTAGCAAGCACCGGCAGATAGAAGAAATCTGATTTTGAAAAGAGAGTGTCTGATCAAGTACAACGCCTAGATTTCGCACAGTGGTGGAGGTCTGAATGAGAGAGGTACCAAGTTGGACAGAAGAAGGAACAGAGATTGTAGACATGAGCCGTTTTGGGAGAATGAAGATCAGTTCAGTTTTGTCATTGTTTAACTGAAGTTTGTTGCAAGTCATCCATGCCTTTATGTCAGAGATGCAGAGCTGTGAGCGATCAATGATGGAGGAGAGGAGAGAGATGTCACCAGAAATGTACATTTGATTGTCATCAGAGAAGCAGTGGTGTGAAATGTCATGATGGGCTACAATGTCAGAGATGGGTTGGGTATATAGAACAAACAGAATGGGACAAGGACAGAGCCTTGGGGAACACCATAATTCAAGTCAGCAGAGCTTGAAGAAAAACCATTGACAGAGACAGTTTGGGTTCGACCAGAAAGTAAGAATAAAACCATGCCAAAGCTTGAGAAGAGATGCCAAAAGTATGTTGAAGTCTAGTGAGGAGGGTGGAGTGATCAATGGTATCAAAGGCAGCGGACAAGTCAAGAAGAGAAAGCAGTGAAACCTGACCATTATCCAGAGCCGAGAGAAGATCGTTTGTTATTTTCAGCAGAGCAGTTTCTGTACTGTGTCCAGTGCGATAGGCGGACTGCAACGAATAGAGCAAGTTGTTTTGGTCAAGGTGGTTTTGGAGTTGGAGAAGTGCTATCTTTTCAATTATCTTTGAAAGAAAAGACAAGTTGGAGACAGGTCGATAATTTTTTTAGGTTTTCAGGGTCAAGAGAGGGTTTCTTCAAAAGAGGTCGGACAACAGCAGCTTTCAGTGCAGGTGGGAAACAACCAGAAGTGAGAGATTCATTTACCACACTAGTGATATATGGCAACAAACATCCATGCATGCAGATAATAAAGTAGATGGAAGAGGATCCAGTAACATGTTTTGATAACAGTCTTGTCGATGACATCTTTGACAAACAGCCACTGTCACAGGTTCAAAGTCAGTCAATGAAATGCCGGAAAAAGAGTAGTATGGAATATCAGGTTCAGATACTGACTGAGCATCCAGACTTTTCACGGATAAGTCTAATTTTGCTAGTGAAAAAGTCACAAAATTTCTGTGGAATGTCAGAGGGACAGACAGATGAAGGAAGGGGAGATGATTTTGTTCTCCCCATGAGTGTATCGTGACCTTAAAAAAATTGCTTGGTTGTTGTGCATGCTAATATTTTAGCATTGTAGAAGGCTGATTTTGCTTTTTTGAACAATTTCATTCACAGCATTACTAGCAATTCGCAAAATTTGTTTGTGAATCTCGAGGTTGTCTTTAGCACTGCCTTTCGGCCCTACGTCTAACACGTTAGCATCAAGAACTTCAGGGCCAACTGCTGGGAACAGGGTGAGGGTGGACGGCTGGAAATCTTGCGTCTAAGTACTGGGGCATGGTGATCAAGGACATCTTGAAGTAGGCCATGGAATTGCTCCGCAGACAGTGAAGGTACAGATTGAAGGGAGGACAGCAGGTCAGCTGATGATGTGACCTTCCCTTTCGCTGATGACTGCCTTCTGTGCAGACCAATTCACTCCATTCAGGACCATCTCCATCCTCCAGCAAGACCTCAAAAACTTGGAAAAGTGGGCAAACCAGTGGGGAATGCGCTTTAATGCGAAGAAAATATGCCATTGTCCTCTCCACCTCGAACGGTCAAGCCACTTCTACAGCCTGAATAACACGATCTTGAAGCAAGTCCACCAAAACCCTTACCTGGGCATACAGATTTCTTCTGACCTGAAATGGACTGCCCATGTCGTGGGGCTGTGCAAGAGGGCTGGATCAACCTTGGGCTTCTTGCGACGAAATCTTCGTAACTGCCCACAGGAATGTCGCCGCCTTGCCTATATTGCACTCGTCAGGTCCACTCTTGAGTACGGCGCTGTGGCATGGGATCCATTCACAAAGCAAGACATCGACAGAGTTGAAAAGGTCCAACGATTAGCTGCCCCCTTTATTTGCAATAACTACAGAGACAGGGACCCAGGCTGTGTCACTAAGATGCTACAATACCTCCAACTGCCACCTTTGGAGCACCGCCGAAGACAGCTTCGAATCACCATGCTGTACAAGATTGCCGGCGACCTAGTCCCTGCCATACCAGCTGATACCTTCCTCACCCCAGCAGATCAGACCAGCGGAGAATTAAACCAACCACATTTACAGACTGTGTAAGCCAAAAAACCCCTACAAAGGCAGATCTACAACAACAATAGAGCCTTCGTCATACAGTCCACTGCAACTGAACAATATAGAAATTCCTTTTTCATCCGAACTCCCCAGGAATGGAACCTCTTGGACAACAACACCGTCCAACAGCAGAATGCCAGTGCCTTCTCCACCGCACTAGGCAGGGTTGAGGCGGCCATTTTCCACCACATAACCCGCCAACACCCTCTCCCTCCCCCCCATATTCCCCCTCTGTTTTTAATCTTTTGAATCTTACACTGCGCAACCAGTTGTGTAATAGCCATTACTGGCTCCTAACAACTAGCGCCAACCAACAACCACAGGCGGAGATCCAGATCCAGATTCCCTTACTTGAAGGCACATTTCAGGCCTTTGCACTCACCCGTGAGCCTATCTTTGCGCCAGCTCCAAGCGGCCAAATAGCCCCTTCCCTTTGATTCGATCTGTCTGCTTGGAACCAACTGGCTTGTTATGGTCATATGAAAGAAAATGCGGAGAATCAACTTTCAAACACATAAAAAATTCTCAAAACAATAATTATTTAACTGTGCCAGTCTATAATAGTCCACTCCTTATGCAGGACCTCGGCGTATTAATTTTTGGTATGCAGCCAGAGAGCACTGGGAGAAAAATTGCGTCACGTAATAAACTGCTAATAACCGCCGACACATGTTGAAATATTAAAAAACAAAGTTGGTAGAGCGCCCGACTCGTGATCCTGGGGTTACGGGTTCGAATTTCGGTACAGGGGGATTTTTCCCTCGGAGTTAACATTGGTTCTGACTCCATTCCCCATACAGTCCTTCGAATGAGACTATAAACGAGGTTCCGTGGTGTGAACGCATGCACAACATCTTGCACACACGTAAAATCCCATCACCAACTTTCGGAAGAGAAGGGCCAGTTTGGCCGTTAGTATGGATGACACGCTACACATAGCATGCACCTTCCCCGAAGTTGGAGTATGGCTGCCTTATTGGCGGGATAAAAAACGCTCATACACACGCAAGTGTCAGAATCTTCAACTCGATGAAGGTGGACACTCAAAGAAAGAAGAGAAGAAGAAGAACAAAAACATATATAGCCACACACACACACACACACACACACACACACACACACACACACACACACAGCTTTCTGAACCGGATCTTATTGAAAGTTCAGTTTTGATTCGGGATTTTTGATGAATTTGGGAACGAAACTGTTTTTATTTTTTTGTTTTAAATTTTTGGAATTTGGAATCTTGTCAAGGGATAAAAATTGCAGTTTTTAGAAAAAAAACAGCGAACTACCGGCACAATGTTCACGTTTTTTTGTGTAACATTTTTATGCATTTTTATCTAGTTTTCTTTTTTTTTCCCAATAATTTTTCCACATGTTTCCCCCACTTTTTTTTTAATGTTTCCTTTTTTCACGCAAAGATTTTCAAACCCAAAAAACCCAAAAGAAAACACGTTTCTTCAAAACAACGATAAAACAATTAAAGATACTTTTTTAACAGGAAGATCGAAGTTTTAAAAAACATGTTTCTAGTTTATTTTTTTTTCTTTTTTAGATAAACTGAGCTTTTTTTCATTAAAATTCGTTTCATCTAAAATAGTACCAAACTTAACCCCTTACACGTTCCACTCGGGTGTTTTGGATGTACTAGTAAGGGACAGGAGCTGAGTTTTTCTCAAAAAAGTTCCTCTCCTCGTTTTCTAACTTTTAAATCTAGACAGTTATCTTTTTCCCATTACAAAAAAAGTCCCACCTCTTGAAAAAAAAAGGTATTGAATTTTTACAGGTTTTTAAAAACAGTTATCCGAGAACATTATAAAGGGGTGAAGGAGAAACCCTACAATAATTTTCTAAAAAGGGAAAGAGTACAGAGGGAAACGGTTTTTTCGAGTGCCCAGTAAATGGGTTTTTTGCTGGGGAATATTTTTCCTCAATGCGTACGCCTTTAAAAGTGTTTGGGTTAAATGTTCCCAATCCATAAAACAATTTTTTGGGTTGCCTGTAAAGTTTGGGTTTCTTTGCCTGATGTGTGGATGAAAAAGTATTAAAAGCTGTGGAAAAATCAAAAACAGGGTGGAAAAAAAAACTTTGTTTTTAAGATGAGTATGCATGGTTAAAAAAAAGTGACTATTGCTCATATGACTTTGGGGTTTTGTTTTTGCAAATTGGTATGGATCACAAAGCTGTTTGACTTTGGGAAGAAGATGAAGGACAGCGTTCAAAAGATTTTTTTTAGAGGATGTCAAAACAAAAAAAGGCTAAGTCATTCAAAAAGCAAAAATTTCTTGCTTTTTGGTCAGGGCAAAAAATTGATTTTTTTCCCCAAGAGGCAAATTTAAAAACTATGAGAACAACTACAGAAAAAATAGCAATTTACCCCAACAGATTTAAAAAGATTTCAACAAAAATTGCGGGCCCGCGCTTTACTTCTTTTATCTTTTTTAAAAACCCGAACAGCAAAATCCCATAGTAAAAGTTACACTTTTAAAGCCTTTGAAATATTCGACTGACAGATTCCAATTGTCACCAAATATTGCATTTTTAAACGTTCCCCCCCCCCCCCCGTCACCCCCCCTAATTGGAGAAAAATGTATTTTTGTGCTTGTGCCGCTGATAAGTCAGTTTTGGTCCATTAAGTGCCCTTTTCCCTCCCCAGCCTTCTCTTTCTCTCTCATTTTTTGTTCCCCCCCCCCCTCCTCTCTCTCTCTCTCTCTCTTCTCACCCCAATAGCGTCACAATACACACACATACACGCGCGCGCGCCCGCACATACACACACACATGCACGCACGCATGCACGCGCGTGCGCACACACACACACACACACACACACAACACAACACACACACACACAACACACACACAGAGTGGTCATACGTACATGGTCGCGACTATTTACCAAAAGAACAAACTGTTGTTTACCAGTCCAATTGTTTGAGAATCTGGGAAAAGAGCTATCAATAAAACACATCGCGGGTACAGCGGTTAGTGTGGCAGACTGCAGATTCGGATGTGGTGAAATTTAAAAAGAGAGGGGGTTATAGTTACCGCCAAGGACACAGACAAACAAAGTATAGGACAATTGTCCTGTACTTTGTTTTACTTTGTTTGTCTATGTCCTTGGTGGTAACTAGCCCCTTCTCTTTTAAATTTTGCTTCATTTTCCGCCCTCAGTCACCCGTTTTGAAACTTGGATGAGATGCCGATCAGAGACGTTAATTTAACGTGTTGAAGTTCTAGTTCCCGGCCACCTATTCCCGGAGTAAAGCGAGCTGTTATGTGAAATAGGAAGGCTAGAACCAGACAGTACACTTCCAATATCTTCATGGCTGTCTCTGTCAATTTTGCTCAGATTTCTCAATCAACACTGCTATTTCTATATCACTCATGCTTGGATGATACCAAGATTTTCTGATGTTCTGCAGACATGTATTCCATCGCATCATCTTTATCATCCTCATTGATCTTTACAAACAGACAAACAAACAAAACACTAGTATCACCGCAATGTGAACGGCAATCCACACTGAATATTTGTTTTCTATATATCTTTATTAAGTGCAGAGTTACTTCAAATACAGGTGTGCAACCATATCATCCCACTGAAGACCATACCACAGTCATCACATAAATCAGCCCTTCGAAGAAATAACATGTATCTAATTATGTTAATGGATACCCACAAGAAAACAGAAAAAGAATTACCATCCAAATCGACAAAGCTAATAAGGGTACGAATGGAAACCGATCAATAGATAATCGTAATGGTCAGGACATCCAGATGTAAACCGTTCCCACAAACCACCCACGAGCTGTACCAATCTGCACTGTTCATTGTGGCGACATAGGGCTGGGTGACATTACGCAGCCTGGAGTTTGTGGCAGAAACAGCTCTGCTGGTGTTTAGTCTATGCCTTCAGGTTGAATTTGTGCCTCATAATCTAACCCTTTAGGTTGACTTTCTGATAAACATTCTCATGCAACGTTTGAGGACATTTCTTGCGTACTTAAGGTGTTGTACTAAGGAAAATCTGAACCACCATGACAGCAATCTGTTAGCTACGTTTTCTCTGAATGGCTGCTATCTCTTCACCGACTTCGAATAATATATCTAGGTCAGCGCTTAGAGCATATTTATGGCATTCATGTCAATGTGTAATGCATTCCTTATTGTTTGTAAAGTAAAAAGGCAGAATGTAAGGTCATGGGTGATTCTGTGAGAACAAGTTACACTAACAATGTGGATGTTCAGATGAAACCTAGTGACATATCTAATCATATTGAGAAATACCCAAAAAGGAACACTAGAACACTTACCATATGTATTTTCCCATCTATGAGTAGAAACCAACACTGAACATATTACAGTTATGTAGATGCACGATATAGAAAAAAAAATATGTTGTGAAAACTAGTGAATTAGATCCATTAATTCTTCACCACTATCTGAATTTTTGGACGATCTGATACCAGATTTTGACTGCAGTGATGAACGATTCCTTTACTTTTGGATGTTTTTTTTTTTCTTTCTTTTTTTTCGTCTGAGTTAAAATCTGCAGTTGCAAAACCCATGTTGAAAAACTGTCCTTAGAGGCCGAAAACTTCAGAAACTTTAAACTTGCCTCAAACTTATTTTTCCTTTGTAAGATATTGAGAAGATATTATAGTATTCCTTTCTGATCATCTTCACCACAGTAACTTGCTCTGCTCTTTACAATCTGCCTGTCGTCCTGGTAATAGCACTGATAGTACGCTTGAAAATAGTCAACGATCTGCATTTAACCCACGGGATGGTTATTGTCATGTGACGTAGCCTCACATCAAGGCATGTGACGCTCCATCACATGTAGTTTAGTGATATGAATCATTTCCCCATGCCACTACTGAAAAGGAAGAATATTCGTGTGGCTTGACTAGTGTAGCGGGCGTCCCCAAATAATTGTGAGTATGACTCGGTAAAGAAACAAATGTGGTCATTGGGTGAAAGTGACCACTGAGAGATAGTTTAACAAGGGCTGGTAAGGTGCTGGTCATGTGTTTTGAACACTGAGTATGCACTCACTAGGAGAAGGAGGAAAGAATCAGTTTTAACCCAGCAGATGGCCAAAGAGACTCGAACCTGTCAGGACGTTGGTCCTCTCTGCTGACCAGTCATTACCAGGTGAGCGATAGATAGTTGGGGAAAGCTACAGGGGAAAACTTAAAGAAAGAGAAAGAAAGAATTCATATGTTGAATTAAGAAGGTTACTTACACGAACCTTATTCGTGTTTTCAGCCCTTCACCCTTTTACCCTTCGCCCTTCACCCTTCACCTTTCACCCCGTGAGGTGGTTGAAGATGGCCATGGTGTGGGAACACACCGGTGGGCAGCCCCAGGAATTAAGGACTCCAGGGAGAGGAGTCGGGAACTCGTCATCTCTCCAGGGACGGGAGAAGACGAGGGGAGAGGAGTTGGAACTCATCTCTTCCAGTGACAAGAAGAGTCGAGGGAGAGGAGTCGGAAGTCATATCTCCAGGACGGGAGAAATCGAGGGGGCGAGATGATGTCTGAGAGAGACAGGAATCCTGAAAGGATGAGGCGAGTCGTAATTCGGATGCAGGCATAGCATCAAGGAGTGAGAGAATCATTTATTTCCTGGTCTGGAGTTTGTGGGCCAATGTTGTGTGGAGGCCGTGACTTTATGAATTCTTGAGTGAGTTAGTTTGCCTCTCATGGAAAGAGTGCTACATGTATAAAATTTGTTTAAACGTGTTTGATGTGATTTAGTAAAGTGTTTTTCCCGAAGGAGAGGGGGAGAAGAAAAAACATTCGGTAGTGCGCCTTTTGGTTGATTGGAAAGATTGCGTGTGCGTATGGAGTAAATGCTGTCATGAATGCGTGCGGGCAAAAGTGACAGTGTGACAGTGGTGACCCCCGACTCAGTTTCACCGACGTAGCTGCCGTTGTTTTGTTTCCCCTAGGAATAAAAAAAGAAGAAAGATTTCTATTTGTACCTTCAGAGGAAGGATTTCTATTTGTGCCCTTGGGGCCTGAGAAAAAAAGATTTTGATTTGTACCCTCAAGGGTTTGAGGGGAAAAAAAAAGAAAGAAATTAGTTAATTATTTATTGTGTATAATATTTGCATTTGTTGTTTTTTTTCTATTTTTATATGTTTTTCCCGGTGGTTGACATTTCTTTGGTTGCTCTACTCCGTTAAGGTTTTTTTTTTGGTGGATTTCCTTTTGACCCTTTCCCCCCTCAGGACCGATAGCCTCAACCTCCTCTTGCTCGTACCTGGCAGCAAGGGGCAGGGCGTTGAGGAATCGCTGTCCTTCCCCTAGAGTATTAGATTTTTTGTCCCCTTCCCCAGGACTGATAGCCCCAACCTCTTCCTGCGTTTAGCAGGGGGGCATGGCGTTGGGGAGTCGATAGTCTTTCCCTTCTCGTAATTATCTATTTCTTTCCCTTTCCTATTGTTTCATTTTGTTTTTCCCCCCTTGCCCTCAGAGTGTGGGATCAGCTTCACCTCCGTCACGCAAATAGTGTAGGTGGTGGAGTTGATTACCGCTCAGCCCAAATAAACATCTTTATCTTTTGATTATTTTTTTCTGGGTGTGGTGCGAGATTTTCTTTGAGTTTGGGTGAATGTGCATTTATTAATTGATTGTTTATTATTTTGCATTATTGCTGTAGTGTTGTGTATATTGTGAGTGATTTGTTTTTTCCCGTCTCCAGTTTAAACGGGGGACAGTGACCACTAGGTGCTGTTTGAGGGCTTCTTTTGCTGTTCTTGATTTCTTCTCACTGTTCCGATCTTGTGTATCCTTTCATTTCCTTTTCACCCCCTTTTTCAAAAACTCTACACTTCTTCACAATAGCTCCAATCTAGTTTTCTTTTCAACATTTTCATCTTTTAGGTAGGATTTCCGCTAGTTTGTGTTTCTTCCCCTCTTTTTAATTGTTTGTGCTTCCATTTGTTTTGTAAATTTATATTCATTTATCGTATAAGGCGGTGCATTTGTTTTGTAAATTCATTTGAAATTAAGTAAGAAAGAAAGACTGACAACAAGAACATTTAAGAACTAAAACTTTATAAAGAATTTATTTTCAGAAAACTTTATTGTGTTTTTTCCTTTCTTAGGAAAAACAGATTTGCATTGAACTTCATTTTTTTTAAATTCCAAATTGATAGCAGTTTGCAAATTACTTTGGAAAAATACATTCCTTGGATTTAATATCTACCTGTTTTGGTAAGCTGTTTTCTGTTTTACACCGGAAATTGAATTCTTTATTTGTATATACTATAATTACATTTTTGTGAAATATACAGCGCCATCATAATCGCCTTATTTTTATTCATATTTAGAAATTCTTTTGTTTATATCTGTTGACGATTCATTATGGATGATTTTGATAAATATGTTCAACAAGCGGAACGCTTGGGTTTTTGATGGAGAAAAACTTACTAACTATGCGCAACAATGCACAGATAGGGCAGACGGGCTAAGAGAGAGGGAAGAAAATAGACTACAGAGGGAAGCTGAAGAAAATAGACTACAGAGGGAAGCTGAAGAAAATAGACTACAGAGGGAAGCTGAAGCTGAAGAAAAAAGACTACAGAGGGAAGCTAAATCGGGGGGAAAAAGACTACAGAGGAATCTGAAATTGAAGAAAAAAGACTACAGAGGGAAGCTGAAGAAAATAGACTACAGAGGGAAGCTGAAATTGAAGAAAAAAGACTACAGAGGGAAGCTGAAGCTGAAGAACGTCAATTTAAGTTGAGACAGTTAGAATTAGAGACTGATGCTGAAATTAAAAGAATACAGGCATCAAGAGAACCTCCACCAGTTCCACCAGTCGTTCCGCAGCCATGCCTCAACCAAAAGCGGCATATATTCCAAAGTTACCACCTTTCGAGGAAAAAACGGATGACATAGGCCTAGATAGTTTTCTTTTCCGCTTTGAAAGTCACGCGACGTCTTGTGGTTGGCCAAAGGAAAAGTGGACATTGTATATTGCGTCGTTGTTTAAGGGTAGCGCTTTGACACTGTACCACACACTCGCTGCGAAACAAAATTTAACGTGGGATCAGTTGAAAGAAGAACTCCTCAAAAAATTTCAATGTTCTGCTGATCGTTTTCACGAACGTTTCCGTTCTGTGCGCCCTGAAAAAGGAGAATCGTTTCCGTCGTTTCAAATTTCGTATGAGTCATTGTTTAGATCGATGGATCGATTTATCAAAAACGAACAAAACTTTTCAATCACTGCGAGATCTCCTTCTTAGAGAACAACTTTTCCAGAGCGTGAGCAAAGATCTGGCCACTTTCCTTAAAGAAAGGCAATTTGAAAGCGTTGAGAAATGTGTCAGATGGCTGATCAGTATTGTATCGCTCACCAGATAAGGGCGTGGCTAGGAAAGGAGAATTTTCAATCTTTGAGTCTCATGCGTCATGTACTAATCCCATCAGGACAGGAAGTTACAGGAAAGGAAATCGTGGGTCATTTCTGAGTCCTCAAGGATATACTTTTCCTAGGAACGGACAGGGATCTTTCCGCGGTTCGAGTGACTTTCGTAAGTACCAGAAACTCACCGCCGGAAAGACCCTTACTCCTCAGCAAACGTTCCGAGGGTCGTGGACAACGACCACCACGTAGACCTTTTGGGCCAGTTCGTGGACAGAACAGAAGTTCACAAAATCAGTCAGCTGCCGATCAGACAATGCGATGTTTCTTTTGTGATGGCAGTTCCATTTGAGGAAAAATTGCCCTTTCAAACCAAATGATTCAAAACCCGCATTAGTCTCCACTGATTGTGAAGAAGGCCTTGTTTTGGCACCACATCAAGTGTTGATGGACTGGTGTTAGAAAAGGAGCCATCAATGGATTGCAGGCTTTGGTTTTGCGAGACACTGGGTGCACCACCGCTGGTGTAAAGGAAATCTTTCGTGCTTCAAAACCAGTATCTCAACACTGTCCAAAAGTGTAGGTCGTTTGGAGGCAAGATTGAAACGTTTTCCTGCTGCGAAAATTTCAGTCGATACACCGTACTACTCCGGTTTCTTACCGCCTGTGTCATTGATAACCCCGTCTGGGGACTTGTCTTGGGCAATTTGCCAGGTGTCGCTACAGTACATGGGGGTGCTGGAGGATCGTTTGTTCCTTGTCTTGTGAGTACCAGATCAGACATCGTTTGAGCAGGGAAAGGCTCAAAAGCCGCTAAAAGTCTCAAAACTGGATGAACTTTCCAGATTACCCCAGATGATCTAAAAAAATGCGGAAAATGACGAGACGCTGACGACAATACTTTCTGCTGCTAAACAGACTGTCACTGACATACCAACGGACAAACAGTCAGCTGATAGAAAACCAGATGTATACAAGTCTTTGCAGATAAAAAAGCAAAGGTACGTTCCTTCAGTGTAGGGATTAAAGTCCTTGTATTACTCACTGATGAAAATAACAATTCGTGTTATGTGGAATGGTCCTTTTCAGGTGTCGAAAAATCTGCAGTTAATTATAAGATCAAAATGGCTAACAATGAGAAGGTATTTCATTTAACATGTTGAAGAATATGTTGACGTACAAATGTTGCCATCAACCATCAGTTGAGTGGATGTTCCTGTGTCAGAAACTGATGTCAACATGACAGACATTATCAGTGATGAATTTGTACCCAATGTGACGTACAGGGGGACAGATCAAAGGTTGTGAAAACAGCAAATGGTAGGAGTGTTAACATCTACCAGTTGCAGATGATGTTGTACCCCCTTCCTACTCTTGTCTATCAAAGGTGAAACCTATGATGATGTGGTTCTGTCGAATGATTTGTCTGCAAGTCAAACAGAAAAAGCTCAAAGACATTTTGAAAGACTTTCAGGATGTGTTGACAGATACCCCAGGTACAGTGACTGGTATTGAACCCCATAGTATTCAGTTAACTACTGAAATTACCAGTGCGAACCAGACATACCCCCTCCCGTTTTTCAAAAAAAGAGGTTGTCGAGAGAGAAATCAAAGTAATGCTGGATTTAAAGGTCATAGAACCTTCTACATCTCCGTACAGCTCACCAGTTGTATTGGTGGACGAGCCATCAGGTTGTTTGCTCGGTGCGTTTCTGCATCGATTACAGGAAGTAAATAAGATCACTGTGTTCGATGCGAGCCTATCCCAGACATTGAAGAACTTCTGTGTCAGCTCTCAGAAGGAAATTATTTGTGAAAGTAGACTTGACTAAAGGATACTGGCAGATTCCAATGGCTGAAGCTGACAAGGAAAAGACAGCATTTCAAACACCTTTTAGTCTTTTCCAATGGACGAAAAGCCATTTGGTTTGCAAAATGCCCCAGCTTCTTTGCTAGAATGATGCGAGCCCTGAAACTCATGAATGTGGTGCAGTCAGTTTTTTTGACGACATTTTGTTGGCTGCAAAGTCATGGAGTGACCTCCTTTCTAACTTACGAGCTGTTTTTCCAGACTCAGATGTTTTGGGTTTTTACTGCAAGACCATCCAAAATTCGTGCCGGTTTTCAAACTCTCGAGTTTTTGGGTCACACTATTTCAGTGGGAAAAATGATGCCAGAAGGAAAAAAAGTGGAAAAGATTTTATCCTTACATAAACCCACTACAAAGAAACAGATCAGGTCACTCATCGATTGCTATCTTACTATAGACGATATGTACCCACTTTGCGTCCTGACGGCCCTTTGACTGAATGACGAAAGGGACGAAGAACAAAGTATTGTGTGGTCTGATGAGTGCCAGAAGGCTTTGGAGTGTGTTCAAACACCCTCAACTCATTTCCTGTTCTTTTGTTACCTCTCGCTCTCAGAAGACTTTATTTTGAGAACTGATGCCAGTTCCAAAGGAATGGGAGCGGTACTGTTGCAGGAAAAAAGTGCTTTGTTACATCCAGTGCAATACGCCAGTAAGAAGTTCTCAAAGACACAGGAGAAATACTCCACTATTGAGAGAGAGTGCTTGGCTATTGTATGGGCATGTGAGAAGTTCGCCAGGTTCTTGACTGGAAGAAAGTTTTCAGTTACAGACTGACCATAGGCCACTGACGTTCTTGAAATCGTCAAAGACTAAGAACAGCAGATTATTAAGATGGTCTTTGGCATTGCAGGAATTCCAGTTTACTGTTGAACAGTGCCTGGAACACAAAATGTCATGGCAGATTTATTGTCACCGTGTATGAATATTTCAGGACAAATGTAACTGTCTTCAAGGGAAAGACTATTCCTGTTTTTGTCTTTCTTAATGATTACGGTGTGATCACTTTTGACAGTGCATTGTATGCTACTGACGATTTAAATCAAGTGGTATTTATGCATAATTTGCTTGTTGAAGTGACTATATGTTTTACAAGCAAAAACTACTTGATGTTGATGTATTACCCTATCTATTCTTTGCTTTATTCTTTCGTAAACAATGAAAAATCATCATGTACTATTTATGTCTAACTTGCTTGTGAAGATGAATATATATGTATGTGTGTGAGCAAATAACTCTTAGAAATGTATATACACATGTTTTGATTGTGCAATGAGACAAACCAATTGTTTTCATTGTCACTGTCAACAATGGAAAGCATGTGACTTTTCAATGGACTAAACATTTCATGTGGGAAAAAACTGTTTCAACTATGTTTATTTTGTTTACATGTCTATTGAGAAACATTTACACTTGGAAATATTCTCATTTTCATGAGGGTTTTGAAACACAGGATGTGAGACAAAGATCAAGGGAAAATATGTGCTTCACATCTTAATATATAAACACAATTTGTACTTTGAATTGTAATATCCCTAGTTGTTTTATCCATGTAATTTGTGAAATGTATTTGTGAGATGTGGTGATCAATTATGTATTTTTTTTAGAAAGACTGAAAGTTTGGAATATGCTATTTATGGTGGATCATGATGATTGATTCTATACGTTGATTATTAATTTGGTGAATCATGTGTGATGGTTACACATTTTGAGATTCATGGCTGAAGATGTGTTTAAGTGAAGTTGTATATCCTTTAAAAAATTTTCTGGAGAAAATTTTTCGTCCCAGGATGGGGGGGGGTCATGTGACGTAGCCTCACATCAAGGCATGTGACGCTCCATCCCCATGTAGTTAGTGATATGAATCATTTCCCCATGCCACTACTGAAAAGGAAGAATATTCGTGTGGCTTGACTAGTGTAGCGGGCGTCCCCAAATAATTGTGATTATGACTCGGTAAAGAAACAAATTGGTCATTGGGTGAAGTGACCACTGAGAGATAGTTTAAACAAGGGCTGGTAAGGTGCTGGTCATG
The DNA here is from genome assembly GCA_018398815.1 of Conus ventricosus. Classification (NCBI taxonomy): domain Eukaryota; kingdom Metazoa; phylum Mollusca; class Gastropoda; order Neogastropoda; family Conidae; genus Conus; species Conus ventricosus. Next base: position 44,479,779 of record CM031612.1, on the reverse strand, counting down.
TGTTTTGAACACGAGTATTGCACTCACTAGGAGGAAGGAGGAAAGAATCAGTTTTAACCCAGCAGAAAGCGCTAGAGACTCGAACCTGTCAGGACGTTGGTCCTCTCTGCTGACCAGTCATTACCAGTGTGAGCGATAGATAGTTGGGGAAAGCTACAGGGGAAAACTTAAAGAAAAGAGAAAGAAAGAATTCATATGTTGAATTAAGAAGGTTACTTACACGAACCTTATTCGTGTTTCAGCCCTTCACCCTTTTACCCTTCGCCCTTCACCTTTCACCCCGTGAGGTGGTTGAAGATGGCCAATGGTGTGGGGAACACACCCGGTAGGCAGCCCCAGGAATTAAGGACTCCAGGGAGAGGAGTCGGGAACTCGTCATCTCTCCAGGGACAGGAAGAAGACGAGGGAGAGGAGTTGGAACTATCTCTCCAGTGACAAGAAGAGTCGAGGGAGAGGAGTCGGAAGTCATATCTCCAGGACGGGAGAAATCGAGGGGGCGAGAGAGATGATGTCTGAGAGAGACAGGGAATCCTGAAAGGATGAGGCGAGTCGTAATTCGGATGCAAGCATAGCATCAAGGAGTGAGAGAATCATTTATTTCCTGGTCTGGAGTTTGTGGGCCAATGTTGTGTGGAGGCCGTGACTTTATGAAGTCTTGAGTGAGTTAGTTTGCCTCTCAGTGGAAAGAGTGCTACATGTATAAAATTTGTTTATAACGTGTTTGATGTGATTTAGTAAAGTGTTTTCTCCCGAAGGAGAGGGGGAGAAGAAAAAACATTCGGTAGTGCGCCTTTGGTTGATTGGAAAGATTGCGTGTGCGTATGGAGTAATGCTTGTCATGAATGCGTGCGGGCAAAAGTGACAGTGTGACAGTTTATTTCTCTCCTGTCTATGCTGGCCTTTCTGCTGCTTTTGATACTTGGTACACTACTGTTCTTTTGTATGCAATTATTTTTGATATGGTGAAACTGCACCCTCATGGCGTCATTCTTATTTCTGTACCCAATTCAGTTGTTTCCCTAATGGTGTTACCTCTTCTCCTGCAGATTCGTACGTTGGTGTTCCACAGGGATCTGTTATGGACCCATTTCTTTTTGCCCTGTATACTCAACCTATCTACGACGTTTCTAAGCACACTTTGTCTCTCCATGGGTTCTTTAATGATAACCAGCTTGATACATCTGGCAAATTGTCTAGAGGATCATATTCGTTGGTACTACGCTAGTAAATACCTGTGAAAAAAAAAGAAATATAAATCAGCCCAACATATAAACGATTCCAGCAGATATTTATGTTAATCAGAAACCAGTTAACATGTAAAGACTCCTTCAAATATTATTTGCAGCCATATCAGTAGGTGCCAATTATAATGAGAAAAAAACTACATATAAATTAGTCCACAAAGTAACTCTAAATCAAGAGAATACCATAACTGTGTTTGAACAAACACGTCAGAGATCAGACCATCAAACAAATAGATGCAACTTCCTCAATAAATTCCCAAAATGATATCACCACCTACAGAAAACACTTCATATTATCAGATATCAGTCATGTCTATTATGAAAATCAGCCCATCAAATGAGGTCAAGGCATAGGTTATAGATCTGACTACATTCCTAACACATTTTCAAATAAAGCACAGAAACAAGCACACAAACAAATCCCATGCAAAAACATATAGAGAGAATCCCATTGCTTTCATCCATAGTTGTTATTTGTCTTCTGATATACCACAAACTGTCTTTATAGCAGGCTGATGCTCTTTTTTTCTTTTGTGAACCCACGCAAAAGTTTTTTCTTACCTTTAAAAATCAATCCTAGATTGTAGACTGAATAACCAAAAATCTCACATGAATACAATAACATCTGATGAGTCATCTGTTGTTTTTTTTAATTAATCAATCAAAACAGATTCATCCCTTGCTACCAGTAATTGGCACAGTTATTAAAAACACACTTCACCGCCAGTGTTCTGTGACAGTTTATTTCTTTTAGCATTAGGGCGAATGACACTTTTAATACATGCGTACAGCCGTATCGGTAGTTATCCATAGAGATTATCAAACAAGTGTCATGTAAACAGTCAATCCAATAAACGAGACTTGTAGCATCAATTCTGAATTTCAGTAGTGTTCAAACTGCATTTTCGAACGTCCATGGTTTCTCCCTCGTGCACTTAAAAGATTGCATGGTATCTTTCAGAAGATCAACAGGATGTTGCAGACGTGATTGCATGTCGTCAATCC